>CM040421.1:183711198-184312286 GCA_022702705.1 Papilionanthe hookeriana x Papilionanthe teres
GAAGTAGGATCCACTCCTAATTTATGAACTGCGACCTCTGGAGCTAATCCTGGCATTTCATCCTAACTCCAAGCAAAACATTCCTTGAATTTCATTAATAGCTTGATTATGTTTTCGAAGTCTTCTTTCTTGAGTAAGGAGCTAACAAAGGTAGGCCTAGGCTCTTCGCTAGTACCTAAGTTAACTTCCGTTAACTCGTTTATTGTAGATTTGATTTCTTCTTTAAATTCTGGTGGAGCGTTGCTGATTGATAGATCTTTAAGATCTTTTGAGGCTTCCAAGCAGTCTTTATTAGGTTCTCAAGTGACAACCAAGAAAAATCCCGTATCGTCAACTGATCCTACTGTGCCGAACCCGAGATCATATTTTGAATTGGGAGGCCGACCGACATTATTCCATAATTTTTCAAAGTGTTGTGATCGGCTTTTTGTCCATTGTCGAGGTAAGACACCACGTTGAATTAAATTTTGAACACAGGGAGAGTACCACTCAAAAGGTAATTCCATTAATTCGAATGAAGTAACATCTTCAAATTGTACATCTTTTTCAGTATTGGAAGAAGAAGCACCACGGTAAAACTTGATTGGTTTAGCACCACGACCATGTACTTCCTTGACCACCATAACCTTGATCTTATTAGAATTGATCGGGGTCAGGGTCATAGTATGTACATAATGGTTAATCTTCTCGTACATTGATTTGTATTCTTCATTCCTTTCATCTTCGAGAGAGATCTTGAGCTTGTGGTTTCTTCTGATTTATTGTCGCTGCTTCTTTCTTAATTTCTTCTTCTTCTTCGGAACTGTTGTCCCAATCAACATCGATAACCAGTTTCTTCTGTCCAACGGTTCCAACATTTCTTCCACGTCCTCATCCCCGGCCTCGACCTCGGGTGCGAGTTCTGGAGAAATCTTCACCATCTCGCCGTAAGGGAGTGGTGAGTAACTGTTGGACTAGAACTTCAGGTTCTTCATCATCTCGAACCTCTTTTGCTTCATTTGGTAAGGTATTTCTGGAAAAGATTATTTTCTTCGGAGGCGCGTAGTAGGCCGCATCTTCATGAATTCTAATCTCATGTACGAAGAATGGTTGCAAGTCACCTTTGATACACTGTTCCCCTCGTTCGTAATACTTTAGGCACTGGTGCAGAGACGATGGTACCATCCGGTTTTCATGGATCCATGGCCGACCCAGTAGAGCGTTGAACAATGTCTCAGAATCAATTATGTGGAATTTTGCGGTTGTCTTTGCTAAATTACCGGTCATCATTAGAAGTGTTATCGATCCAAGAGCTCTTTCTCCTTTTTGATTGAAGCCTCTTAATAGCATCTTGTCTGCTTCAAGCTCGCGAACATCAATTTCCAAATATGCTAGCGTCCGAAGATTCATTATGTTGATTGATGCTCCCGGATCAACCAACACTCCAGAGAGCGTAAACTTTCTAATAGTGGCTGAAATGTATAACGGTCGGTTGTGATCTGCTGTTCCCAGTAATAGATCATTGTCCGTGAAGGTAACACCTCGCTGTTCTCTTAACGAGCAAACCTCGTCGAAGGAATTACCGGACATTTGGGCTAAACAAATCTCTGGATCAAGTAAAGCCTTGATCAGAGCCTCTCTCATCTCCTTTGATAGGATGAGAGCGACATATATGCTTAGTTTGACTGGTAGCTTCCTAAGATGGCTAGCACATTGTAGTCTACTTTATTACCATGTTCCTCGGTTTCTTCCCGAATGGGCAGTTCCCCTGCTGGAGTTGGCTCTTCCTGAGCAACCACCTGCTTTCCTTTATCCTTTGGACCCATTCTCGGGGGTAGAACTTTTCCACTTCTTAAATTTACTTCAGTTATTTCTTCTGAGTTTGGTGTTTCCTTTTGAATTAGAGCAACTGACACTTCTGAAGTCGCTTCGGTGTCTGATGGTTCTAATTCTATCGTGATCAGAGCCCCTCGGAATTCACAAATGGACTCGTTGCTTGTCGAGCTTTCGTAGCCTCATTTGTGAACATCTTCTTCGTTGTGGTCTTCGAGGTTATGTATGATTTGAGAATCGTTATTTGTATTGGAATCTAGATCTGGATTAAATCGATAGTCGCTAGTTACGTAATCGTTAGAAACAGTCAAAATGTAGCCAATGCCATAACCCTTATCATTATAAGATCCCGCCGGGGCAAGCAGATAATCATATAGAGTCAGAAGTTCGAGAGATTTCTCCCCCGAATCGGAAACAACCATCCTAGGATAAGCAGCCCCTAGTCTACCTTTCGGAGCCTCGGTCTTCTTTTCTTCCATGATCTTCTCCTCCTTCTGGGGCGGTTCGTCAATCGCAAGTGATAGTGCCAGCTCGACAGGTTTCAAACTTTGATCTGAAGCGTGTACCGAAGCGATTTGGATGTGATCCAAAATTTTCTTTGATGACTTCGTCCAGACGGTACTCCATCCATCATCGATCGTGTAAGGGTTTATCAGAACAATGGGATCCGTTGAAATAACATTGATAGAACCTCCTTTCTGGGGTTTTTTCATGTATTCCTTTGGGATCATTATGTTCTCTTTCCGGAGATTGTCATCAAGCCAACTCTTGAAAGTGACGCAATCCTCTATCTTATGTCCGAGCATCTGGTGGTAAGGGCGATAGTTCGGATGATCTATCTTATTGACTTCCTCCGGCCTCTTGGGCTACTGCGTGAAAATGCTGGTGTCTTCATTAAGGTTCACGGAATATCTTCGCTACTGCTTCAGTTTTGAATGGATATTTTTTATTTAGGAGTTCTCTTAAGGTACGCGATGAACGAGGCGGGTGTTCATAATGCTAAGGCGACTGGTAGCTCGGACAAGGTTGCTGATAGCCTTGCTAAGGTTGCTGATAGCCCTACTGAGGTTGCTGATAAGTCCGTTGTGGTGGTTGATAACTAGGCTGTGGTCGCTCTGACTGTATCTGAACCGGCTGCTTGCCCTTATCTACTGCCGCGACGATTTCAGATTTCTTTTCAAATGTTTTCACAGGCTTCTGCTTATCAGTTTTGTCTATGAAACTTAACTGCTTTGCTTCTTCTTGTAAGCTCCCGACCTTGCTAAGAAACTTCTCGAAAGTCTTGATTATAAACCCTTTAAGGAGAAGTGCTATCGGGCCATGGATACTTTTAAGTAGGATGCCGACTGCATGTTGTTCTTGAAGCAGTGGTTCACACTTCATGCTTAAGTTTCTCCATCGAAGTATGTAATCAACTAAAGTCTTGTTCATTTTTTGTTGCTCCACCACTAGATCGCCGATAGTGATGTGGTGTTGAGCTCCAGCAAATCGTTTCACGAAGAGATTTTCTAGTTCTGAAAAGGTCTTTGCTTGAGCCGTTCGACGATTACGTGTACCGGTCGAAGGCAATCCACGATAAAGCTGTCGACGAGCTTGTCGGAAGAGTAAAGCGTCACTCCTACCGGCATTGCAGCAACTAGCACGAAAATGTGTGACATGATGCCGATGGTTTTCCTTCCCATCAAAAGTCTTAAACAGAGGTGGTACGAAGCCTTTCGGGTATTGGACCGCATCAAACTCTTCGGGGTAAGGTCTACCCGTTTGAATAGATTCTCCACTCTTGGATTGTGCTAGGGCTTCTCGCTTTGTCTGTTCTACCATGCTCTTAATGTCCTTTTACGGAATCATGTGTTGCGCAGGATCTTTCTTTGGTTGTTCGTCTCCATTGATGGACGTGATTTCTTTTCCTTCATCTGCAATATTGATAATTTCTGGGGGTGTCTCTTTCTGAGGTTGTACCTGACTCTGTAGAGTGGCTAGGCAGCAGCCATCTTTTTCATCCTCTTTTCTATTTGGGAAATTGTGTCATCTCTCTCCCGAATCTATGCTCTCAACACCTCTGGTTCATCTCTTTCCGCAGCTGCCGGAGCACCTTGCGAAGCTGATGATGCTCGTGTCTCAACCATGTTGATCTCGGCATACTCCTCACCCATGAACTCGGATGAGTCAACTTCATCTCCTAATTCTTCTTCTCTTTCTTTTGCTAGCCGTCGGATATCGGTTCTTAACTTGTCCATGGCATCCTCTAATGGCCCTTTCCGCACGGTCTCGCAGTCATCTCGTGACGGTTGTTGAATTTCCTTCCCGGGAATCCCCTTTATTGCAGTAGCACTTTCTTCTGATTTAAGTCTCCTGACGAGACTTTTCTTCTCAAGGCCTTGTTTTGATCTTAACTCGCCAGTAGTAGGTCGCCTTACCATCCTTCTTGTAGTTGGAAGCCTAGGACCAAATGATCTGTCGGCTATATGTTGGAAGGTGGTATCCTCCCTAATCTGTAGACCCGATACGACAATGGGTGGACTGGCTTTTATCTTCTTCTTCGGTTTCTCAGTGGCAGCAACAGGCTCTATTCGCGGTTCGAGGCAGAATTTGGCTGGCACCCATCCTATCCTTCTTAAGATTTCTGACACAGGGCATCTTTCTTTCTTCGCCAATCTTTTTATTATAGCTTGTAGCCGAGTCAATGGCGTAGTCTTATCCCTTTTCCTTTTGTAATTGTTGTAGTACGCAGGTCGGGGTAATGCAGCGGCGATCCTACGGACATTCTCTTCATCTAATGCGGCAGAGAGAGGGTGAAACCTGCTCCCTTCCAACAGAGGTATATTCTCAGGCAGTTCTTCTCTTTTCTCGGGAATTTCTTCTAGAAAAGCAACTTCAGCAGCGCTGGCTTTCTTGGCGATCTTCCTACTTCTATTTCTCCTTTGAGTTCGAGTTAGGGTATAATTCTTGAACAGGACCCAATCTAAAAAACAGATGGTATTGTAGCAAAATCTGTACCCTCCACGGTGACAGGCTCATCACAAACTTGAATTTCCTTCCCCTTCAGTTTGGCAGGAGTCGGGGTAGGTGCGAGAGATGACTAGACCTGTGGGGGTAGAGACAACAGTCCTCCTATGAACAGTAGTACTCTTCTCAGCTGGAATCCTTTGCAGGGGAGGGAATTCTCGAGTCGATTTCAGATTGAACTCAATCACGGGCTCTTCAATTTATGACACTTTGTCCATTAATGTGAAGAGAGTGACATCAGCAAACTTGATATCTGTGTTGCCGAACCCTTGTCCGAAACGTATGATCCCATTGTCGGACAGTTCATCCTTGTAAACGACAAAATCCATTCCATTGGTGAAGGAGAAGATTAGCTTTGGGGCAGTCATTTTCTGCAGGGCAGATTCCGAATGTCAGTCCCGAATTATGCTTCTTTTCATTGTGAAGTTTAGGACGAAAAAGAAAGAGTCCGAACACATTTTTGTTTATCTTAGTGTATTTGTGATTTTAAAGAGAGATTGTTTATTAGGAGCTTCGTTTGTTAGAAAGAAAATGATTGAAAGAAAGAAAAGGTTATAGAAAAGGTAAAGGGTCCGTTTTAGAATTGGAAAGGAAGAGAAAGTCTTATGCAAGACTTCTCGACTCGAAGGACCGCTCCTAAACTAACACCTATTGGGGGTCCACCCCACCTCAGAAAAGAGGTAAAAGGATCTCGGAACCTCTCTGTTTAGGGGTGTCTAAATAGTGGCTCCTAAATCCGGGAGGAGTTGGCTATACTCGTTCAAGACAGAAATGAATGGTGTATCCCAATGGAAGAATGGTAGTTTTGGTCCACTAGAGATTTGGACTCACTACCGATTTATGAAAGCAAAACCATCTAATCAAAATAGAGAGAGGAACTATTCCCCAGCAGGGTCGCCAGAAATTGTACGACTTATTTTTAGGTTGTGTGTTGTTTTTTAAAAAAAGGGGTCGCCTACAGAAATTGTCGGAAAATTTTAGATTTTAAATTTAATTTAAATATATATATATATATATATATATAATTTAGAAAATTTCATTTTATTTTGAAAATAATTTTAAGTTTGTAAATTTTAAGATATGGAATTAAGCCGATCTCACATCTCGAATAGTTTATATAAACGAGCACCGCATCACAAGCTGTATATCTATCCCGGAGAATAGACACACTGCTTGATGATGGGGCTCGATTAAATAAACTAGAAGATTTGTGACATCCATTTGGTTTGCGAACTAATTTTATAAGCCGACAAGTTCCCCTGCTTAATATAAAGGAATTAAGCAGGGTTTATATTACCTGGTTCTTAAGTTCCCTATAAGGGAAAGCCCCTATAGTTAATTACATCTTAAATGACGGGAATCATTTAAGAAAACTCTCGATAATGATCAATGGTTTTACTCTCAAGAATTTCAAAGTTTAAGGTTTTCAAAGGATTGAATTTTGGAATTTCAATAGGGAATGGATCAAATTTGGAACAATTTATTTCAGGAGTCCAAAGGAAGAGAAGTAGGAGAAGCTGAGGATCCAAGAAGAATCTTGGCAACTTCCCAAACTATCATATTGTTTGGCTTCAATTTAAGAATTATTTTATGTTGCAATCCTGCCAATTTTAGTTAATTAGGACTTATATTTGTATGATATAATCACACAAACAGCCTCGAAGATATGAGGGTTTATGTCGTACCGAACGACTACCTCGGAGTCCTAAGACCGGTTAGGGCTTAATTTACATGACATGATCATGCAAATGCCTAACGAAGGGTTGAGGATTTATGTTGCATTAGGTAAACTACCTCGAAATCCTACGGTTTGGTTGTTTAATTCTAGGAATGTTTAGTCGATGTAGAGTTGTTTTGCTTGACGAAGATGGTCGTCTTTGCCCACCGTGCTCAGTGCTCCTTGTTGTTGCGAGAGGTTTAGTTTTAGAAGTCATAAATCAGGAGATGAGAGAAGTGTTTTTGGTTTAGAGAAAATCTTAAAATCCAAGTGTTTTTAATATTTTAATTAAAATAAATCTTAAAGTTGTTTAAACAGAACCGATTAAGATCCTACGTTTCCGTCATCCCGGCACCGTTATTTTCATCGAATTCACTTAGTCCAGATGAATTTACTAAACTCAACTGAATGAGTTCCACACTTTCATTTAGACCATGGGAAATTCCGTTAGCAACACGTGGGTTACATCATCCGAGGTATTCCCGATCATTCAACGAGATGTTTTAATTTAGTTGCAATTGTAGTTTTGTTGTTCTGTTTGTGATTAAATTTTGAGTTGTTTTATATTTTGAAATGTTGTGGCGGTGAATTTTATCTTGCAATGACTTTTAATTTAGTTTTGGTTTCAGTTTAGGGACTATCCTAAAGGTTTTGGTTTTCATGCAACAGTTTTATTTAACATGCAAGAAAAGTAAAGTACAGTGCATGTAAGTAAATTGCAATAAAGTAAATTGCAATTAAATAATAGCATACCTGGAGGGTCTTCCCGTCATCCCAAGCTGCACTTAAAACACATGTCAAGGCTTTTAAATATTTCAACAGATACCTAGGTAAGGCTAAGGGAAGGCTTTTGGTTATCTACCAAATTCCTAATCCTATAACTAGTCATCTCCTATGACGTCTAGGTTCTTGCTTTGATTTTAAGGATGATTTTCTTCATCAAAGAACAATTAAATTTAGTTATTCTTCTAAAACATCCCGTCATATTGAGGAAGTGCTTAGGACAAGTCCTAAACATCTTTCCAATATTTCTGGGAATTTTTTGAGTCCAAGTAAATTTAGTTGTACAGGTGAATTAATCATCCAGGAGTTTAGTTAAACTTTGTCTCTTGCTCAGTGAACTTAGGTATTCGATTACCTGTTGAATGAAGTGACATTTCACTTAATACTCTATTTAAGAGTTATAACGATTGAAGCCTTTAAGGGCAAGTTGGTTTATCGAGATTTTTAATCATTCTTAATTAAAAGTTTGAGTAAATGGTTTAAAGTGTTTTAATTTAATAATGAGGTTTTGATTAATAATTTTAAGTTTGGAATAGTCTTCAAATTATTTTAGATTTAATTCTTAATGATTTCATTTAGGTTTATTGTTAAATGATTTTAATTCAATTTGATTTTAATTTAATTTTAATTTAATTTAATTTTAATTTAATTTTAATTTAATTTTAATTCAATTTAAATTTATTTAATTTTTTAATTTAATTTAATTTTAATTATATTTAATTTTAATTTTGTTTAATTTAATTTTAATGTAATTTTAATTTAATTTAATTTAATTTTAGTTTTAATTTAATTTAATTTAATTTAGTTTTAATTTAATTTAATCTAATTTAATTTAATTTAATTTAATTTTAGTTTTAATTTAATTTAATTTATTTTAATTGTTAATTTTAATTATCAATTTGGATTGTTATTTTAATTTTTAATTAAGAATTAAGTATTGTTAAAGTGACTTATTTAGGGATTTTTAAATTAAAGAATAAATATCCTCTTAATAATATCTCTATTTTAATGATCCAAATTTAAATATATTCTTTCCAAAATTTAAATCATTTAATTAATTAAAGTTTCATTTTTGATATTTTCAAAATTTTTAGTGGGTTTCTACCCCTTAATTTTCCTAAGTTTCAATCATCCAAGAGAAAGTTAAAATCAAATATTTTACCCCCCCACCCCCCCCCATTTTGATTAAACCTAAAGTTTTAATTAAGGGTTAAAATTTTTAATTACCTTTATGCCCTTTTAAGCTTATTTATTTCATAACTAACTAAATTGAGCTCAAATAAATTTGAAATTTTTAAGTCACCTCACTCACATGTCTATTAAGATATTAGAGGAGAAAATGTGATTTTTCTGAATTTAATTTATTTATATAATTATTTTTAGTAGAAAATAGGGGTTTTCAAAGAAAATTCAACAACATGACCAATGAAAGGTTTCTATCCTTAAGAAAATTATGGGGTGTTTCTAATGACGAGAGGACCACTTGGACCAATTTTGGTGATTTTTTGAATTATATTTTATTTTTTATAATTATTTTGAATTTTAGAGTATTAATTAATTTTAAAATGAAATAAATGTTGAAAAATAGATTTTATATTTTTATTAAATCTCTCTGATCTCAAGGAGTTCAAACAAATAAATTTTATAATTTTCTGAT
Organism: Papilionanthe hookeriana x Papilionanthe teres; assembly: GCA_022702705.1. Lineage (NCBI taxonomy): Eukaryota > Viridiplantae > Streptophyta > Magnoliopsida > Asparagales > Orchidaceae > Papilionanthe > Papilionanthe hookeriana x Papilionanthe teres. The sequence goes on from CM040421.1 coordinate 183,720,174, forward strand.
TTTTCTTTGATTTATTGGAATTATTTTAGTGAAAAAGGTTAAAAACTCATTTTTTTAATATTAAAAATTACATTAATCCTTTAAAAATCAATATCTCATCCTAGGGACTTAGGGAAAATATTTGGTTTGTTCCTAAGTGATTAGGGATCAAAATGTTACATTTTTATGGTTTTTAATATTTTTATGATTTTTATTATTTTTTAATTATTAAAATATTAAAATAATATGAAAAATCAACTTTTTTAGAAAATTTCAATTTTTATTTTCCTAAACTCCCCTGATATCAGAGAAGCTCCAAAACTATTTTTATGAATTTTTGAAAAGTATTTTTGGAGCTATGAATTTTTAAAGTTCCATTTTGCTTATGAGGCTTAATTAATCCATTTGATAGGGTTAATCAAGTCCACTTGATTTCAAATTTTTTATGTGAGGTCTCTCTGACCCTAATGATCAGTGGAGAATTGTTTTCAAATCAATTTGATGTGTGGTTAACTTTAATTAATTCAAATTCAATTTTAGGGGTTTATACCAATTAAGGTTATTATGATTGAATTAACTCAAAATATTTTTTTCATAGGGTTCTCTAGTCCTAAGGAACATCACCAAATTTTCCTAGAATTTATTTCACAATATGCTAAAATTAAAATACCCAAAACAGTGACATGAAATTGAAAATTCAATAACTTTTCACAGAGATGGCCTCTGACCTTAAAAAATTCAGGGAATGTTCCCAAGATCAGAGGCTTCAAAAGCCCTATGGTCTCATGCCATGGTGAATTGTCTGTGCAAATGGAGAATCAAAACATTAGAAACAGTAAATAAATTATTAAAAATAAAATATTCATCAAATTATATTGATTTCTTTTCCACATTATTCTCCTCTGTTCACTGAGCAAGAGGGTATTTTTATTTTATTTTTGTGATTTTTTTATGCAAAAATATGAATTTTTGAAATTCCGGTATTTAAATAAATAGAAAATAACCCTATTTTTCTACTTATCCATGCGGCGCCACGCAATCCTCGGCAGCTCCGAAGGTCCACGCGACACATTCCCATTCGACGCCACCATCCGACTCAGCGCTTCGGGGGCCTGCGGTTCATGTAACTTTCCTTGGTTCGGTACAATCCGAACCTTCCGCTCGATACACATGCGATCCAACGGCTCCCGGTCATCGTCTACGAGTGGTGTGCACCCGTGACCGTCCACACTAAAACCCTAAGATCTCACTCGATTCTCAAAGGATTTTTGTGTTCTTATGCTCTATGGATTCATCTTGAAGAGACGAACACATCCATACGGTAAACATGCATTTAAATCGACTCAAACAAAATGGAGAATCTCCAGAATCTTGGGAGGAAGAGTGAGTTCATACCTTTGCTCAGAGAAGTGATGCTTCAATCTGAGGGTTGTGTCACCTTCGATTGAGTCCAAGCAAGCTCCAGATGAAGTCTCTTGCTGCGGGAAATGCCTAGGTACAAAAGTGACCAAGGCCGATCACAAAGCTTGGAGGCTGGAAGCAATGGCTAGCACAGTGAGGGGGCTTTTGCTGGGGAACTTCTCCTCTTGGTGCAGGTGAAGGTGTAGAGTCAATCAATTTCGGGATTGGCTCAGCTGTGGTGAAGTGTCCTGGTTTTTAGGTAGATTTTGAGCGAGAAATTGGGCTCGTTAATGGGGATTAGGGCAAAAGGACACTGGGGATCAATTGCTCAAGGTTGGGAGAAGGTCCTGGAGCAATTTTGGCAGAGTTTTGTTAAGTTTTTGTTCAGCCCCCCACATGGCCGAGAGGAGGTGGTGTTTAAATAGGCATGGCTGGAGGGCCTCATAGGGGGAGTTAGGGCTTGGGATCAACTGCTCCATGAAAGAGAAGAACAGCCATGGTGTTAAATTGAGCTGGGACAACTCAACAAGGTAGAATTGAAAAGTTTGGCTCACATGGAGCTCTCGGCCATGGTATTTTCCGGTGGCTTGGTGGCTGGCCGGCCAGGGTCAGGTCACTGTTGTCATCAGGGAGGTCAGTGCTTGAGGTTCGTGAGTTCAATTGGCAAATGCCAAGTGTAAAGGAGCTGAATCAAAGTGGAAGGAGGAAGGGATCATTTTGGGCTTGGTTTAGTCAAATGCATGGATTTGGGTTTGGTGCACCCTTCCAAGCTCTGATTTGGGCTGAGGGAATCATTTAGGTCAGCTGAATTGGAGTGGTGAAGTCTCCATCCATGGTGAGGTGGCTAAACTTGGTTTAGTGTGTGACATGGTTATGGTTAAAAAGGCTTAATGAAGGATTAAGAAAGGGGGCCCTCTTTTTGCCATTAATGGCTTGGTCACATGTCAAACCTTCCATGGCTTCATATGGCTTGTAAATGGCTTGCTCATGGCTCCATGTGGCTTGGGACAAAGCTTGGTCATTTACATGAAAGAAGGTTTTGAATTTTTGGGATTTATGGGTGATTTTGGCATGAGGCCTAATTTAGGATTATTTGATGATTGATTTAGGACTTAAGGGATGATATCAATTAATGGGGTGATGAATAGAATGTCATATGAGCTTTAGCATGAAGTTTGGGCCTTTGAAATTTAGTGAAGATGGGCTTTTAAAATGGTTTAGGGAAGTGGGCTTTTGGATTTTAAAATGGATTTTAGGATGAAAGTTTGGTAAATGCTTGGGCCAAACAAGTGTTGGGTTTAGTTTAGGGATGTGTCATGAATAATTTGGAATTGGTTTGGAATAATTTGGAGTTGAATTGGGTTTAATTTGGGACTTTTGGTAAAGGGGCCAAGGTGGGCCAAATTGGGCTAACTTGGGCTAAGGTTGGGATAAAGTTGGATTTGATGTAAAATTAATGTTGAGAAATGTACATGGGAGTGTCACAAAGAGTTTCCAACTTTGGTTGGGCTCTAATTTTGGGATTTGAGCCAATTTAGGTTAGGCTTAGGCTTGGGTCAATTTAAAGGATTTTGGTTTTGGGTTAGGTTTGGGTGGAGTTTAGGTTCAAATTTTGGGTTCAAATCAAGTTAGTGTTTTGTTTATGGGGGTGTTAGGAAGGCTTTGGAAAAGATTTGGGGCCAATTGGAGTTGAATTAGATGGGTGTGAGCTAGGTTTAGGTCATGGGCCAAAATTGGGCCTTAGGCTTCAAATTGAAATTGGGCTCAAATGTCAATCAAATTGGACTTGAATTTGGTATAAATTGATATTAGGGATGTTGATTTGAAGTTTAGAATTGATGTGGACCAAAATTGTGGTCGATTGGCGTGGTTTGGTTTGACATTGTGTTCACTTGGGTTTAAAATGGGTCAAATTGGGGGTTTTGGTAAAAGTGGCGTAAATTGGCAAAATTAGCCCATGATTTAGTTGAACAAAATGAAATTGGGAATATTTGGAATTTTCTAGAATTTTTTTGAGAATTTTCTGAATTTTTGAATTTTTGGGCTAAGAAGGGCATTTTGGGTATTTGGAGGGTATTGGGGGGTACTTTTGGAATTTTTGGTATTTTTTGGCTATGGATGATAAATTTGAGTGGGGGGAATGTTTAGGATTTATTTTGAGTAATTTTGGGTAATTTAGGTGATTTTGTAAATTTTGAGTAGTTTCAAGGGCATTTGGTAGGTTTAGTAGGTGTAGGGCCCCGGGGGTCAAAAATTAAAATTTTGAAAAAATGAAGATTGATCAAATTTGAGGAAAATGGAATCACTTTGGTTGAGCCATGAAGCCATATCAAGCCCATAAGAGCCATGAGAGGACTTATTTTAGGTATTCACTATGTTGTTCCTAACCCTCTTATCCAGGAGCTTAGGGGTTAAGGACCATCCATGTGAATTACCTACATGAGTCAGGAAGTCAAGTTGGATGAGAGTGTGGTTTTAGGACTTGGAATGTGTGTGAGAGTGTAGTGTATGTGCAATTCAACCCTCACTAGAACAGACCATCCAGGGTATTCCTAAGGCTAAGAAGTCTTATAAGGAACTCATCCTTTAAACCTCCACATTTAATTTCAACCCTCTAGGTGATTAGGGGTCTATAATCAAGTTTGTGGGGTTTGCAGGGAGTCAAGAGGTGTTTGAACTTCTAAATGGTGGGTTCCATTTCTAGTCCTCTTAGATTAGTCAAAGGAAAAGCCTATGGCTAGAACCTAAGTACTAAGGAGAGAGAAGAGAAAAGACCTAATAAAAAATGAGGTCAACAATGAGTTGATAAGTCAGATGGAGCAAAAGATGGAAGAGATGGACACCGCCATGACTGCCATCGCCACATTATACAGACAGTCACAGTGACCAACAACATCTCCAGAAGTTAACCAGTCTGAGATTATACATGTCACAGATGAAAAGAGAGATGCCGCTTTTGCTCATGAAGATGAACTGCCAAAGAAGGATTCATATTTTAGTCTACTAGAGAAAGATATCAAATGTTTGAACAACAAGTTCGTGAGGCCTTGGCTTAGTCCAAAGGCGGGGCGTCAGTTTCAATGGATAGACCCTTCCTGAAGGAGTTTGATGTCGTGTCATACCCGAAAATCTTTGTGAGACCCTTAACGGGACAAGAAATCCTCGTTAACACATATCATACTTCAGAGCCTTTTGTTGTAACACAAGAAGAAATGAAGCATTGTTATTCGAATAGTTTATCAGCAGTTTGTCAGAGAGAGCGTTTGATTGGTATGTCGAGTTGCCCAACGGTTCAGTGCTGCCCAACAGATCAGAAGTCCTTTACGGAAGTGGAAAACATGTTCGTGAAAAGATTAAACGGCGCGCAACACCATGTCACTATAGGAGATCTCGTAGTGGAGTGGCAAAAGTCCGATGAGACCCTAGTCGATTATATTTTGAGATAGAGGAATTTAAGCATGAAGTGTAAGCCTCGGCCATAGGAGCAACACACGATCAAGATACCACTCAAGTGTATCCACGGTCCGGTGGCTTTCATGCTTAAGGGTCTTACTATTAAGTCCTTCGAGAAGCTACTTAGTAAAGTGAGCAGTTTATAAGAGGAAGCTAAGCATATGCAGCCTACAGAAAGACAGAGAAAATGAGACCGGTCAAAGCATATGAGAAGAGATCTGGCGTAGTGGCAACTGTTAAGAAAGGAAAGAAACCGATGAGGATTCAGGCAGAGCAGTCGCCGTAGTAGCATAGTCAGTCACCTTAGTACAATTAACCTCTATAGTACAGTCAATATTAGCAGTAAGGTCAGTCCCATCCACAGTAGAACAATCAGTGTGGTCAGCAGCAGAGGTCGTACAGGACTGATGAATGAAAGGGTCTGACGATTTCAGAATGCCTACGGAAGAACTACTTTAAAGATTTTACCTTAGAGAAGATGTTCAAAATTTAGATGAAGAAGCCCAAGTTCAGATTACCTGACTTGAAGAAGCAGGAAGAGATGAACAAGAAATACCATCCAAAACTTTTGCCCATACCACAAGTTACTCGAACACACCTTAGAAGGATGTTTCAGTTTTAAGGATTGGCTCGAGAGAAGCTTCAAAGAAGAAAATGTAATAATACCGAAAGAATATGATTTCGGTCGAGGTACTACCGATCACAATCGTCTGCTCTACATTTCCGTCAACATCGGTAGGTTCGTGCTTTCTAGAATGTTAGTAGATCTTGGAGCGTCTCTTAACATAATGAGTCTACGGATGTTAGCTTACTTGAATATCGACGCGCGAGAGCTCTCCACATATAAGATGATGTTAAAGAGATTCAATCAGAAAAGAGAAAGATCCCACAGATCTATAACACTACAGATGAAAGTTTGAGATCTAGTAACAACTGCAAAATTCCATGTCATCAATTCAGAAACGTCATTCAACACCCTGCTTGGTCGACCGTAGCTTCACGAGTATAATATGGTCCCGTCATCGCTTCACCAATGCATCAAGTACTACAAAGATGGACAAGAACATTGCATTAAGAGAGAAATACAACCGCTCTCAATACATGAAATGGGCATTCACGAAAACGCCGGCTACTACGCTCCCCCGAAGAAGACAGTCTTTTCAAGAGAAGTTGTGACAAATAAAGTGGAAGATTCAGAATGAACACCAGGACTGGACCGTTCACCTCTGCTTCAACGATCTCCCACCACTCGTTTGCGACAATTTGGTGGAGGTTCTCTTAGCCCACACATCCGTGGTCGAGGTCGGGGACGCGGGCGAGGGAGAACTCACTAGATTCTTGAACGGACGAAGACAACCATCAACATCGACATAGAAGGAAGCTTCGATGAGGATCAATTCAGAGAACAAACAATAATGGTAAGTTAGAAGAAGCCTCAGCTCAAGATCTCTTTGGAGGACATAGAAAAAATTGAATATGAATCAATGTATGATAGGATTAACCATTATGTGCAAGCCATGACCCAAAATCTGATCCATCCTTAAAAGATTGAGAGTATGAAGGTCAAGGAAGTCCATAATGGTGGTTTTAAAACAAACAAATTTTATCGGGCTTCTCCTTATACTTCTCAACCTTGTGTAATTCTTGAAGAAAATAATTCTAATGAATTAATGGAACCTTTTGGTTACTTTTCACCATGTGTACAAAAAATTAATTCAAAAAGGATATGTGCCATAGCAAATGCCAAAAGATAAGTTACAATCATTTGAAAAATTATGGAATGTAAAAGAAAATAATTTCAATTCAACAAAAAATTTCAGTTTTGGTAAAATAACACTGGTCGATGACTCAGAATTTTGCATGGTTGTTACTAGCCAGTCAGATGAAGATTGCTTGGACATTCAAGATGAATTTGAAGATGCTATGATAGATGATGCTCTGCTAGAATTTGAAGAAGAAATCAAATTAACAGTAGACGAACTAAAAGAAATCAACATTGGGACTAAGGAGCAGCCTCGACCAACATTTATAAGTTCTCTACGCAGTGAAGAAGAATCTACGGATTTAATCAAGTTATTATCATAATTCAGAGATTGCTTCGCGTGGAGTTACAAAGAAATGCCTGAATTATCTCCAGAGGTTGCATTTCTCCGAATCAGAGTAGATCGAAGTATAATGCCAGTAAAACAAGCTCCTAGAAGAATGCACCTCGAAATAGAGCAACGAGTCACAATCGAGGTGAAGAAATTGATAGATGCTATGTTTTTGCAGGAAGAACAATACCCCACGTGGTTAGCCAACGTTGTGCTGTTAAGAAAAAGAATGGACAGATAGAAATGTGTTTTGACTTCAGGGATTTAAATAAAGCATGTCCAAAAGATAAATTTCTATTAACGATACTAGATCTAATGGTGGACATCGCAACGACACACGAGATTTTCTAGTTCATGGATGGATTGTTAGAATACAACCAAATAAAGATGACTCTAGAAGATGCATCGCTCACAACATTCAGAACGCCGTTTGGGACTTACTGCTACACAGTAATGTCGCTTGGTCTGAAGAACATCGGAGCAACTTACCAGCGAGCAATGACAAAGATCTTCATTGACCTCATTTACAACTAAGTTAAATGCTACGTAGACGACTTGGTCATCAAGAGCAAAGTGAATGATAACCATTTGTAAGATTTGAGGATTGTGTTTGAATGATTATGACTATATAATATCAAGACGAATCCCTTAAAGTGCGCCTTCGACGTTACCTTGGAGAAATTTCTAGCATTCGTTGTCCGTCATCGGGGAATCTCTAGCAAAGTGAGAGATTCCCAGCATAACATTTTGTAGGATTCCTCGAGCAGACAATGCCCACGCAGACTCTTTAGCTAAGCTTGCTAAAGAATTGCCTTGTCAACCCGAAGATTTTATAGACATTACCATACAAGGACGTCAGGTTTTGTCGCAGATCGACCTCGACAGTTCGCACAAGCTTGGAAAAGAAGAGATAGCAGCTACTGTTGTAGATGATACAAAAGATTGACGTCAGTCATTGATAAAATATTTGCAAAAATTAAAACTGCCAGAAGATAAGTCAGCAGTGCATCAGATTCAGAAAGAGCAATGTTGTATGCCTTAATTAATAATGTTCTGACAGAAGATCATTCGATCAAATGTGGTTGAGATGCTTGAGAAGAGCAGAAGCACAAAATATCATCAAAGAAGTGTATGCTGGATTGTGTGGAGCACACCAGTCAGTACCAAATTTAAAAATGAAAATTAAGAGACTTGAATTTTAATGGCTGGAAATGATGACAGACTGCATGGACACAACTAAGGAATGCAATCAATGCCAAGTGCATGGAGTGGTCTTGTACCAACCTTCAAATGTTCTACACCACACAGTCGCGTCGTGGCCATTCGAGTGTTGGGGCACGGACATAGTGGGATCGATAGACCCTCCATCTTCAAATGGACACAGATTTATCGCTGCTACAAATTACTTCTCCAAATAGGCAGAGACAGTTCCATTACGAGAGGTTACAGCACAGCAGGTGCTACAGTTTTTTAAAAATCAGATCGTCTAACGCTTCAGTGTACCATGCTGAATTATTTCAAATAACGGGTGCGCCTTCAAGAGCACCAAAATCAATAACTTCTTCAGACGTGGGATAGACTGGAGGTACTCTACAATCTACCACCCTAGAGAAAATGACTTGGAAGAAGCCTTCAACAAGACACTTGTGTAGATTTTGAAGAAAATGCTAAAAGACAACAAAACAGGATGACATGACAAGTTACTAGAAGCGTTATGGGCATACAGGACGATAGTCAGAATGCTGATGCAGTCTACACCTTAGCACTAGTGTATGGATCCAGGTAGTGCTTTCGTTAGAGGTTCAGCTACCATCACTCAGACTCGCTGTTGCCTATCAAATTACAACAAAAGAGAATACCAAACTTTGACATGCAGAATTGGAAAGTCTTGAAGGGAAAATATTGCTCTCGTAGTAGAACTTGGAGCTCTCTCAAGAGAAGATGATTCAAGCCCATGACAAAATGGCCCGCCCGAGGTCTTTCAAAGTCGGTGACCCCATCCTCATTCTTAGAAGGCCTATCCTTGCACATCAAAAGATAGGTGGAAAATTTGAACCAACCTGAGAGGGAACTTTCATAGTGGAGAAGGTTTACTCTGGCGGGTCGTACAAACTGGTGGATTCTCAAGGATAGAGGCCCATGTTGCCGATAAATGGACGATATCTAAAGAAATATTACACGATATGACAAACCTGAAGAAGGAATTCTGTTCTGATATAGCCATGTGGCCAGTGTCTGTGACTGGGACCCAAATTAAAGAAAATATTGTAATCAAAATCAGATGGAATAAAATAAATTTTTATGAAAAAAATGATTCCATAATTGAAGTTCATTAATTCCTAATCTTGTAAAGTTATATTAAATAAGATAATGACATTTAATGAAAGTTAAAATCTGTTAAATTATAATAAATTATTTATTGTTCTTGTTCGTACAAAATACCGCGTTACTGATGTTTCCCCTATGTTATGCAGGAGAATGTCAAAAAAAGCTGGTTTTTGCGTTCAAAGACGGCTTTGATCTACTGCTTAAAGAAGAGAAGACACCTGAGGGAGGTGTAATTAATTTTGACCTGGATTATTTCCAAGTCAATGTGGATTTCAAAGGCCTCCAAATGGATTGAGTCAGCTACAGGGAAGCTGAAGGCCTGTAGTCCTTGGTCAGAATCAGTCACCAAGAAGAAGGAGAAACATCGAGACAAGAAGCCACCAGAGGTTTTACCGACTTACACCTCTTTGCAGTAAGAAACAAGCTAGTCCAGTCGAAGATCACCACACTAGAGAGAGAGAGCTGGTCATTGCTGCCACAGGGAGGACTACAAATGCACCAGTGAGGCGCACACAGAGAAGAAATGAAAACCGTCATAAGCGTCGACACTTGGACAAGATAGAAAGAACACAAGCTAGAGAGACAGCTGTGGAGCTTCCTCCAATTTTGGAGGAATTCTATGAGCCAGAAATGAAGGAGACAGACGCTAGCTCGCCTACTACAGAGACTGAGCTAGAGTTCACTAAGCCTGTGCCAACATCGGATTCGATTGAGGAGATCTTCACTGGGTGTTTGACTTGCAGCTCGGGTTTACCTAGACAACCATCAGCTAAGGGGGCACTTACAGAATGCCCATATTGTAATGTCTTGCACTTGGAAGAATATGGGACGTTCGAGGCATATCAGCTGCCTTGATGCTATTGAGGAGTAGAGAGCATGCAAACGTAGAGCCATACGTAACATAATATGTTCATCCACGACAGTAGATTGTAATTTCATACTAGATAATGGCAAAGATACCTCATGTCAGAAAGTAAGAATTCAAGCATTACGAAGAAATTCAGGGAAGATTTGTCAATGTCCTAGAAGGCCTTGAGCTATGCACCGATGTATTCTCGAGAAGTGACGAAAGCAAGAATCTAGACCGTGTTTTCTCTTTTCGAGATTTAGGCCGAGCTGGCCGCTTGAGGGAGAAGACATATTCCGAGCCGACGAAATGGAAAAGAGGAAAAGACAGAATCATGATCCAATGTGGTTGCTGAAATAACTTCGCGAAAGATCGACGAGGAAATTTACCAGGAATTTAACAGTATGATGAAGTAAATCCGATGCCATCAGAGATAATGAAAATGATATAGAGGATGGATGAGTGGCACAAACTGCCAGTGGATTGCATTCCAAAGAGCTGCATTATCAACATCTATGAAGAGGGAGATTGTATTCCGCCCCATATTGATCACCATGACTTTGTGAGACCTTTCTGCATTATCTCATTCATGAGTGAAAGCAACATTCTATTCAGAAGGGAAATTCATATTGTTGGGTCTAGAGAATTCATAGGTTACGTTTAGATCTCGTTGCTAGTTGAATCAGTTTTGATATTAATAAGAAATGGAGTAAACTTGTCCAAGCACTGCATACCTGGAGTTGCACAACACTGATTCTCAGTTACTTTTTGTAGGATGAGTGAAGACAAAGTGCCATATGGATATGAGCTAGACCCATACATGGAGGGTCTTCAGCCGTTGGAGCTGTGACATAGTAGTACCTCTGAGTGCATGCTAAGGGACTTCTGTCTCGGAGCAGAACTTAGGAGGTTAGCTTGTTCATAGAGTGACCTCAGAGGATAGACAGTTGCTACTTTTGTGCCAACAGATAACATGTGGCATGTTTTTTCAGTTTTTGTTCAGAGTACTACAGATGATTTGGATGCCTCGCATCACTTGATTTCAGTTGTACTACATTTCAAGTCAAGATCAATAAAGAGCTAGGTTTTTCGTTGCAGTATGTACTTCTAATTGCGCTATGGATGAAAAGCCACAGTACCATGCAGTGGTCCCAAATTACAACAACCAACGAATGATACGAAAGAAAAGAAATTGAAAAATAAATAAGAAATTGAAAATCAAATAAAAAGAAAAAAAAGAAAAAAGACAGAATAAAAAAAAGAGAAAAGATAAAAATAGAAATTGAAAATTTTCTTAATGAAAGAAAAGCGAAATAATGATAAAAAAAGAAGAAAATGAATTCTCCTGCAATTCCGAGTTCTTTGCTTGTTGCTTAATCTTTCCATAAATATAAGCTTTCTACATCCTTCGATGACATTCCACGATGTCGTGACATTTTGTCACAAATTTCAAATTCTCCTTGAATCTCCATAATCTCTATAAGCTTCCACCAATGCTCCTTCAAATTTTCCCTAAATTTCCACCTCTCATTTCCTCAAGTTTTTCCATCTCCATAAATTTTGAGATCAATACCTAAAGTTTGTTTCCCCTCGACCAGCTTTTATGTTGGATGCGAGTCCATGTTTTTTCCTTCTTAATCTGATCTTCCCGTCTCCTCTGGGGTTGGATGTGAGCCCCTGAGCTTTCCTTCCTAATGTGATACTCTGCTTCCTCTTGAGTTGGATGTGAGTCCCTGAGCTTTCCTTCTCAACGTGATAAATTCCCTAAATTTCCGCATTCTATCTGAGTTATTTTTTACCTTTCATAATATTCTAGGGTTGGAGCTTGGTCATCTGATTCCTCCAAAATTCCCTAAATTTTTGCATTCTATCCGAGATAATTTCTGCCTTCCACGATATTCCAGGATCAGAGCTTAGTCGTCTAATTTCTCAAAATTCCCTAAACTTCTGCATTATATCCGAGATATTTTCGTCCTTCCATGATATTCCAAGATCGGAGCTTGTTTGTGGATTCCTCCAAATTCCCTAAATTTCCGCATCCTTTCTGAGATATTTCCCGCCTTCCACGATATTCTAGGATCGGAGCTTAATCGTCAGATTACTTCAATTACCTTAAATTTTCACAATCTTTCTGAGATATTTTTCTCTTTCCACGATATTCCAGGATCTGAGCTTGGTCGTCCAGCTCCTTCAAATTCCCTAAATTTCTGCATTCTATCCAAAATATTTTTCGCCTCCCATAATATTTCAGAATCGGAGCTTAGTTGTCTGATTCTTTCAAATTCTCTAAATTTCTACATCCTTTTCGAGATATTTCCCGCCTTCCATGATATTCTAAAATCGTAGCTTGGTCTCTGGTTCCTTCAAATTCTCTCAATTTTTGCATTCAATTCAAGATATTTTTCGCCTCCCATGATATTTCAGGATCAGAGCTTAGTCGTTTGATTCTTTCAAATTCCCTAAATTTCTACATCATATCTTAGATATTTTCCGCCTTCCACGATATTGCAGGATCAAAGCTTGGTCATCCGATTTCTTCAAATTTCCTAATTTTTCGTGTTCTATCTGAGATATTTCCGCCTCCCATGATATTTCAGGATCGGATCTTAGTCGTCCAATACCTTCAATTTCTCTCAATTTTTGCATCCTTTCTCAGATATTTCCCGCCTTCCACGATATTCCAGGATCAGAGCTTAGTTGTCAAATTCCTTGAAATTTCCTAAATTTTTGCATCCTTTCCGAGATATTTTCTGCCTCCCACGATATTTCAGGATTGGAGCTTGGTCGTTCAATTCCTTCAAATTCACTAAATTTTCGCATACTTTTCGAGATATTTTCCACATCCATGAAATTTTGAGATCAGTACTGAAATTTTGATTATCATTTTCGAGACTGGTACCTAGATTCCAGTTCTCATCATTTGGGCTCAGTATCTAAATTTTGATTCCCTTCTTTTGAGGTTGGTACCTAAATTCTAACCCCTCTGCACTCACTTAAACTCAAAGATTCCCACAAAATTAAAATTCTCAAATCAAATTCAAAATTTCCACAAATTCAAAATTCCATAAACTCAACTTCCCATAATTTCAAAACTCAAAGTCAAATGCATATTCAAATTAAATCGAAATTCAAGTTAAAATCCAAAATCCGAATCCCAAATCAAATTCCAATTCCAATTTTGAAATTGAATTGGATTAGACTCTCATTAGAATGCAGAGGCTTGAAATTCACGGCTCCATGAAAAATGTGTCCCACCTCTTTCCCCAATGAGAGTTTCTAGGATTTTAAGGTTTTCACCAGATAATCCTTAGCGAACACTTTCTCGTTAAGTTCTATATCCTGTTTTGAGTGTGCTGACTTAGACAGTTCTGTTGGTTTTGTTGATCTCGCCGGTTAACGCCAATACGTGCGGTGTGCTTATCCGGCACACTACACCTATTGGGGGTCCATTTGTTGACCTCACTTTTTTTGATGTCTAGTTTTTCTTTAGAAAAGCCTAGGGTGTAACCATAGGACTTTTCTGGTGACTACCTTAGAGGACTAGTGATAGAAACCTTACCACATAGAAATTCAAAACACTTCTTTGTTTCATTTGGAGTTTCAAATGCTTAAAGTCTAACCTCCAAGTACTTAGGAGGATGAGATAAAGAATTAGAAAGCTCAAGAGGAGTTCCCTACACGATGGCAAGCCCAAGCCTTAGCACTCACCCTGGGTGGTATGTTCTAGATCAGGCTCACTGTCACACACCTAAACTCTGCACCTACACTCACAACCCTAAACCAAACATGCCTACACTTGACCCTCTATGCTCTTTTGGAAATGCATGTGGGTGGTTCCCGAAACTCTTTGCCCTAGGCGAGGGTTTCGCTAGAACCAACACATGAAGGATCCAAAGTGGAATTTCTATTGGTCCGTGGCTCAATGAGGTTGAAATTCTCAATTGACACCAAATTTTACCAAAAATTCCAACCTTTGACCTTTTTACCCTTAACTCCAACAATACTAAATTGCACATACAACCCTAAATTTGACAAAAAAATCCCAAAATTATCCAAATCACCGAACTTTCTTTAAAGATCATCCTAAAATGTTCTTCACCATCAAAATACCCAAAACACTCCAAATTTCCCAAAATATCCCCCAAATTAGCCAAAATTACTAAATGCAACTAAAATTCCAAAAATTTCCAAAAATTCCAAAATCATCTCAAATGTCCCCAAAATCAATTAAAACGACTTCATTGGACCCAATTTGACTAAATTGACTCATTTTGACCAAAAACCCCAAATTGTCTTTTAAGACAAAAAATGCCTAAATCACCTCCAATCCACCCGATCGATCCCAATGTCAACCAATTTCAATTTCAAACTAAAATTCATCATCCCTAATCCTAATTGAAACCAAATCCAAGCCCAATTTGGCCTAATTTAAAACTCAATTTAAACCCAAACCAAAAAGCCAGAATTTGATCATATGACCAAAATCTCCCTAATTGAACCCCTTAGCCAAGTTGATTTCCTCAAATTTGAATTATAGACACTTCCTAACAGTCCCCCAAACCAAATTGATCCACCAATTTACCCACATTTGTGCCCAAACCTCACCCAAATCTAACCCAAGTTAATATCCCCAAGTTTGCCCCTAATGTGCCATATACCCAAATTTCACCAAATAGAATGACCTAACCCAAAAATGTCCACCCAATTTCTATCCAAAACACTTCATGACAATCACCCACATCAAAATTGAACCATCAATTGAACCCTAGCCAAGCTCTAACCTAACCCAATTCCAAGCGTAACCCATGTTAGACCAAATTGAACAAATGTCTAAATTCTACCAAATTGGCCTTCCAAACTAACTTAAAATCACTCCGATCCTTTTCTAAAACATTTGTGACAATTATACACACAAATTTGAAAAAAAAATTGGACCAAACCCAAGATTAAACCTAACCTAGCCCAACTTGAGCCCAAATGACCCAAATTGAACCAAAACCTAACTGTCACCCAAGTCTAGCCAAATTGACCAAGCCAAGCTCCTACAAACATCAAGTGGACCCTAGGAACCACCCTAGATCCACTTAGCCCATCCTAGTTGGGCCATGGACCAAGGGTCCCTTAATATAAGGGTTCTCATCCCATTTATGGCTAAACCATATGTTGCTTCACCCCAAGCCGTCCCAAAAACTAATTAATCAAATTTAAGCCTCCCTACTGGCTCACCTGACCACTTGATCACCAGCTCAGGCCTGGACGACCGACCTAGTCGTCAGAGGAGCTTAAACCAAGAGCCACCCCTAATAAATTGAACTCAAAGTAACCCATCTAAGCTCGCCTATCCCCATTGGTTGATTGCGCCGTCCATCCCTGCCTCTCTGCAGCTAATTGCACCCACCAGTAAGCCCTGAGCTTCACCATAGCCATGGCTATATAAACCCTTCCTCTTCACGACCAAGTAAATAGAACACACTGAAGCTAGGGGAAACTCTTTCCAATTGCTTCTAGAGCCTCTCCCAGCCTTACTAAGCTCAATCCAACCATTTTCTGGCCATCTCCTCCACAGATTGAGCTCAAATTTTGAGTTCAAAATTAGCAGAAAGCAAGACACTTTCTGTCACAGCCCCACAGTGTACCAAACTTTAAATTGATTTCCCCCACAGCATCACAAGGCCAAACAAAGATAATCGCCCCACAAAAGCTCCATCACAGAGCCTCTCCAACCTAGACTTCCTTCAGAAGTGAATTTGCCACCTGATCGAACTCTGGTGCAAACCAAAGAGAGCTTAAATTGGTGCATGTAGGAGTTGTGCAAGGTCACAATAAATGTGTGGACCCATTCTGATTGAGGCCTCCCCTCTCAGACTAAGTTACTGAACTCTTCCTCTAACCCGAGCCTATTTTTTCTCTCCATGCATATATAATGTATTTCATACCATATAAGCCATATATATATGTTCATATGCACTAGATGAGTCTATAGGATCAAATCATATTTCAATTTTGTTGAGTCTAGCTCGAGTTCTTAAGACTACAAAGTGGACGACTCTCGGAATGAATCAGTTAGGGACGATGAACGGATTTCGCCCGTTCACACGTGAATCAAATCAACGGACTAGATGGATTTAGAATGTTCTTCGGTGCATAAAGCACAAAACTAACTCAGATGGTGGCGTCCAGTAGTATGACGACGCGTGGAGTTTTGGAGTGCCGTAGGTTGAGCTAGTTGCTGATGCACTAAAAATATGTCTGAATTTTCATATATATTTTGTACTCATTTTTGGTGATATTTCACTTTAATAGAAAGTATTTTTCATGTTTTGCTGTAGATATGATGATTTTATGCATAAGGAGTAAAAAGAAGTGAAAATGAACGAATTTAGAGTAGAAAATGGCAAAAACCAAAATTTTGTAAGTCTGGTGCCGATGGCACACAAACCAGCGCCGACGATGCCCAAACCAGCACCGATGATGCATTTTTCCAAACAGCCAGGAATTAAAAGTTGGGATAGAGCGCCGACGACGCCCTATTGTTCGCCGTTAGGGCCCTATTTCTCGCCGACTGCGCCCTATGGCCCGCTGACGATGCCTAATGTCGGTTCAAGCTAGATTCAATGTATTTAGAAACTTTTTGAAGGGATTCTTAAGGCAACTCTTGAGAAATTCGCTCCTAGAGTATGAAGTCAGTAAGGAGTGTGCAAAGTCAGTAGGGAGTCAGTGGTGTGTGTGCTAAAGTGTGTATGAGTGAATAGGAAGTGTTTATAGAGAGTTTATAGTCTAGGGTTTGGTGTTTAATGTTGTATTGTGAGAGATTTTCTCAAAAGAGTTGTAGGAGGAGAGAGAAAGAGAGAGATTGCTTCTTCCCTACTATTTTAAGAGGGAATTGTGTGTTGTTGAAAAGAGAGAAGGAGATCCAAGGGAAGTTCAAGGGATTTGCTTGGGGAAGAAATTCAGTTAGGTTGTATTTACTTCTTATTATTTATATGACTTTGCTTTTATATATAAAATCTTTGTTCTGTCTCACCTTCTCTATGAATTCTGAGTAGATTTCTTTGTCTTTCTCTTTGCAATGATAAATGATGATGTGATAGTTTAGATTGGATGTGCCATAAGAAAGAATATAATTATGATGATTTTTCACTTTGTTAATAATTTACTTTTCGATTTGGCTAATTGATTTATTAAAATACATTGTGAAACATACGATCCGAAAGGGCTATGCTTTCTATAAAAAAAATGGAGATTACATTCAAAATCCATGGATGGTGAAGTCCATGGGGGTTGGGTGCAAATAAATAGGGAAATATGTTTATTGGGCATAGAATTGGAGATTTTAGGGTGACAGACTAAAATCCCTAATTCAATCCTAGTGTTTGAAAACTAAAACAAGAGTTAGCTTTCAGTGGAAGGGAAGTGGGAGCTCTGGAGAGAGAGCCAGTATCCTTCCAGCCTAACCAAAGATTTAGGGACTAAACCTAGGATTAGCCAATGTTCTTTATAGCACTCGAAAGAGGGTAAATAATAGGTATGCTCCTATTTGGCACAATACATATATTAAATAAATCTATATTATTCACTCACCAAAGTATCATTATAAGGGGAATGAAACTTTCTCTAAATATGAACCTTGCAATATAAAAACTTATTATAGTAGTGGTTACTTTAATTTGAAGCTTAAAAAGTAATTTATTGATTTTAAAATCTCTAGCATTATTAAAATGTAGCATTTGTGGTAATACATTAAGTGCTTTGCAATATACTACGTTTTATGGTTTGCTTCCTCCCTGTGGAATCGATAACCAGGACTCTGCTAGAGCCCTGTATTACTTGAACAATACGTATACTTGCATATAAATCAGCTGTTACCTTTTTAAACTGATTATAATCTGTGACTGAATTGAAACTATTTACAAAAATTTATTACGTATTTGCAGCTGTCGTGGTCAAGTTTTTGGTGCCGTTGTCAGGGAGGCAATAGCAAATTAGTAGTATCTGAAAACCTTTAATTCATATTTGTGCCTGCATAGTGTTGGATCTGAAGGTTTATTACCTTACGATTCAGAGTTAGAACGTACTATTAGAAAAATTCAAAAATAACATAAAGAACTTAAAAAATTGAGCAAAATGGTGAACAATCTCGACAATCAAAGAAATGAAAATGAACATCAACCTAGACTTTAAGAGATTATGCAAACCCTACAGCAGATGAAATACATTTAACTATTCAAAATCCTGATATTGATGCTAATTCATTTAAGCTTAAACCTGCTCTTATCCAAATGGTACAAAATAATCAATTTGGTGGTACACCAAACGAAGTTCCTAACTTACATCTTGCTAGTTTTCTAGAACTGTGTGCTACATTTAAATATGATGGAGTGTCGAAGGATGCTGTCAGCCATAGAATTTTTCCTTTTTCACTAAGGGATAAAGCTAAGGTGTGGTTGAATTCTTTAGTACCTGGATCTATCAGAACTTGGGGAGAATTGTCACAAAAGTTTCTATCTAATTATTTCTTATTTACTGCTAAGCCGATATTACATCTTTTTGTCAGTTTGAAAGGGAATCAATATATGAAGCATGTGAAAGATTTAAAGATCTTCTGAGGAAGTGTTCTCATCATGTTTTACCTGATTGGTTAATAAATCAAACATTTTATAATGGATTAGTGGGATCTCTTAGATCAATTATTAATGCTGCTGCTGGTGGATCCTTTATGTCAAAACCTTTTGATGCGAAATATTTTTTAATATAAGAAATGACTGCTAACAAATTTCAATGGTCTTCAAAATGAGTAAATCCAAAAAGAGTAGCTAGTATTGATGATTCTGATGCAATTTCTAAGTTGGCTTCTCAAATTGTTACGATTTCAAAGAAAATATATCAATATGGAATGAACTATTCTCAAACGCCTCAGGTGTTGGAGGAAAATGCAATGGGACAATTAGTGGATTCTCAATCATCTTATGAGACTTTAAATGTTATAAATAATAGAGCTAAATACCCTTATGATAATTATTATAATCCTTGTGGGAACTGCCACCTAAACTTAGCTGGAATAATAACACTATTGATGTTAACCCATAGTGGGGGAACAATTCTGTGAACCCATTGGGAAATTCAAACAACCAAGGAAACACTAGTTATAGACCTTCTTATCCTCCAGGCTTTAATAGTAAACCACAATTCACGGAAAAGACATTTTCTATGGAAGAATTGATATTAAATATGGGTAATCAATTGTAAAGTCAAGGGAATCAGTTGCAAAGTCAAGGGACCCATTTGAAAAGTCAAGGAGCTGCTATTAAAAATATCGAAAATCAATTGGTGCATATTGCTACTGCACTTAGTAGTATACCTTCAAGAACTTACCCTAATAATGTTGAGATTAACCCAAAGTATCAAAATAAAGAAAAACTTAAGGCTATACTATTAAGAAGTGGAAAGGAATCAAGGGTGGAAAAAGACGTTGAAGTTGAAAAAGAGAAAGTGGAAACTGATAAAAGACATGATAACATATATACATATTAAGAATATCTGCTTAAACCAATGAAAATTACTGTTGAAAGACCACCTCCTTCGTTTCCTCACAGATTGAAACAACAAAAGAGTAAAAAATAATTTTCAAAATTCCTTGAAATCCTTAAGAAATAAACAGTAAACATCCCTTTCGTTGAAACGTTAGAATAAATACCCAATTATGTGAAGTTGATGAAGGATATATTAAATAAGAAAAGGTAGTTTACAGATCATGAGATTGTTAAACTCAGTAAGGAGTGTAGCGCAATTATTCTGAAAAGCTTTTTGAAAAATTCAAGGATCATGGTAGCTTCACTATACCTTGTGCTATTGGAGAAATTTTTTTTAGAAGAGCCTTATGTGATCTTGGAGCCAACAATAATATTATGCCTATATCAACTTTCAAAAGATTGGGAATAGGAGAAATTTCACCCACTTCAATAACTCTTCAGTTAGCTGATCGTTATATTACTTATCCTAAAGGAATTGTTGAAGATGCTTTTTAGATGGATATACTGGCTATCATCCGATACTAATAGTTCTTGAGGATCAAGAAAAGACTAACTTTACTAGTCCTTATGAAACATTTTCTTTTCGATGAATGCCCTTTGGATTATGTAATGCATCTGCAACATTTCAAAGATGTATAATGTCTTTATTTAGTAATCTGATTGATAATATAATAAAGTTTTTAGAGACTATTTTTTCATATTTGGTACTTCATTTGATAGTTTCTCAAATAATTTAGAAAAATTTCTGGAGTTATGTGAAGAAACAAATTTAGTTCTAAATTGGGAGAAATGTCAGTTTATGGTTGTAGGAGGAATTGTGTTTGGACATAAAATTTTGAATATGGCATGGAGGCAGACCCTAGAAAGATTCAAATTATTGCGAAACTAACACCTCCAACTACTGTGAGAGGGGTTAGAAGTTTTGTAGGACATGCTGGGTCCTACAGGCGTTATATTAAAGATTTTTGAAAAAATATTAAACCTTTATGCCAACTTTTGAGAAAGATAAGAAATTTGACTTTAATGAAGATTGTTTAAATGCTTTTAAACTTTTAAAAGAAAAATTAATCACTGCCCCTATAATAGCTTCACCTGATTGGGAGAAACCATTTGAACTTATGTGCGATGCCAGTGATTATGCAATTCGAGTTATTTTAGGACAAAAGTATGATAAAAATTTCAAATTTATATACTATGCTAGTAAAACTCTTAAACGATGCTCGTATTAATTATATCACTATTGAAAGAGAGTTATTAGCGATTGTATATGCTTTTGAAAAATTTAGGACGTACTTAATTGGAACTAAATATTTAGTGCATACAGACCACTCTGCTATCAAGTACTTAATGCAAAAGACGGATGCTAAACCTAGATTATTCAAATGGGTGCTTCTAATGCAAGAATTTGATTTTATTATAGTGGATAGAAATGGATCTGACAACCAAATAGTTGATCACTTATCTATGCTGGAACAACATGATCTATCTGATTTTGAAAATGAAATTATAGAAACTTTTCCTGATGAATAACTTTACAATATTAATGAATGAAATTTACGTTGGTATGCTGATATTATGAACTATATTGTTAGTGATATTTTACCACCTGATTTATAAAAGCAACAACAGAAAAAATTTAGCTATGATGCCAAATTTTATTTTTTAGGATGACCCTTATTTACATAAACAATGCAAGGACCTGGTTATTAGAAGATGCGTGCCTTATGAAGAAATTTAACCAATTATTCAGAGATGATATGATTTTGAATTTGGGAGACATTTTAGAACTAACAAAACTACACATAATATTTTACAATCTGAATTCTATTAGCCTACTACATTTAGAGATGTTAATAGATATATTAAAATATGTGATCGATGTCAGCGAGTAGGTAATATTTCTAGAAGAAATGAAATACTCCTAAATTTTACATTAGAAGTTGAAATATTTGATGTTTGTGGACTAGATTTTATGGGACCATTTATTACGTCATTTGGGAATATATATATATTTGTTGTTGTTGATTTTGTATCAAAATGGATTGAAGCTATAGCTTTACCCATATGTGTCACTCAAAGTGTTTCAAAATTTTTAATGAAAAATATTTTTAGAAGATATGGAATGCCGAGAGTTATCATTACTGATGGTGGATCCTATTTTAGAAAGAATCTGATTCAGCAATTGACTGAAAAATATAATATTATGCATAGAATCTCTACTGCTTATCATTGCTAGACAAGTGATTCAGCTGAAGTATCTAATCGTGAAATTAAACGAATTTTGGAAAATTTATAAATCCTTATAAATTAAATTGGTCTATGAGATTAGATATTACATTATGGGCATATAGGACTTCTTATAAAACTTCTATAGAAATGTCTCCTTATAGACTAATTTTTAGAAAAACCTGACATTTACCAGTTGAATTGGAACATAAAGCATATTGGGAAATTAAAGAGTTCAATTTTAATTTAAAAGATGCTAATGAGAAAAGATTGTTGGAACTTAATGAATTTGAAGAAATGAGAAATGAATTTTATGATAATGAAAAAATTTATAAGGAGAAGATGAAGATATGACATGATTAGAAGATTATTAAAAGGGATTTAAACCTGGAAAAGAAGTTTTGTTATATAATACAAGATTAAGATTATTTCCTGGAAAACTTAAGTCTAGGTAGATAGGACCTTTCTCTGTGATAAAAGTCTACCAATTTGGAGCAGTTGATATTGAAGATCCTAAAATCGGAAGAACATTAAAAGTTAATGAGCATTGATTAAAACAATATTTTGAAGGGTCATAACCATATTTGAAAGTGGTTTTAATGTTAAGTCATCTTGTATGAAACTAATATTTGTCGGGCTGACGACGTTAAACTAAGCGCTTTATGGGAGGCAACCCATAGTTATCTGTGTTTTTTAGTTTGTTTTAATTGAGTTATAGTTGATGTAAGGATTAGATAGCCTTAAATTTGAGTCCTACTCTCTCGTAATTATCCTATATGGTGTTAATTATTGGATTGAAACGAAGATTTAGAGATTATTCGGACAAAAAAGATGGAGCAAAGTTGTGAACTGTCACTGAAGATGCTTGATTTAGCATCGACAGCGCCTGATCCAGCGCCGATGACGCCCAAACCGGTACCAACAACGAATTTTTCTAGAGAGCAACTTATTTTTTCGGAACTTGGGCGCCAACGGCGCTGGCGACCAGAGAACGATTTTTGGAGTTTCAAATGACGAGATTTGGCAGTTTAGAGTGGAAATTTAATCCTTATAACTCCCTAAACTCATTTTTAAACCCACGAACTCCAGAAAAAATGAAAAGGAAGTTCCAAAATTTTCATTCCATAGCTTCCAACTTCTTAGAATCTCTAAGATTTAGAGTTTTCAACAGGAGAAAGTTCATCAGTTTTGAGGCACATCGACTTTGTGACAAAGTCCTTATAAAGAGGATGCTTATCAAAGAACGGGGCTTTCTCCATTGAGGTATGAATGTTCCTAGTACTCATGTTGAAGAAATTATTATGCAGAGGCATGATTAAAGATCTACTTAAGTCGGGCTAACGACGTTAAACCAAGCACTTTATGGGAGGCAACCCATAATTATCTTGTGTTTTGAGTATTTTTGTGTTTTGATGTAAGGTTATGCCTCGATCTTGATTAATTTTATACTACTTTAGAAAAATTTGATGCTTATAAGTCTTTGATGACTTAGAGCTAAAAATTATTTTGAAGTATGTAAGATTTAAAAATAGGATCACTCTATTCGAATATGAGTAAAAAGGAGATCAAGTTAACCTTCATTATGATAGTTTACAATGAGAGTTATTGAGTCTAAATTACTCTTACCAGTATAATTTACCTATCTTGGAGAACGAAATTTTGAAATTTGACAATTAGGCGAAACAGAGTTAAACATAGTTCCGGCACCTCGGCGCCAGAATTCTGCGCCTAAGCACCAAAATCAACTATGTATCAATAGGTCCGGCGCCTAGGCGCCAGATTTGGCGCCTAAGCGCCACGGTTACTGGGTCGTGCAAAAACTGAAAATTTTCATTTTTTCACACGATTTTCCCCTTTAAATCAACCTCTTTTCTTCCCTAACCATCAAGCAATCAAAATTACATCCCTTGCACTTCATTCTTGAGAGACTTGAGAAATTTTTGAAGAAATGGAAGGAGGAAATCATGGAGAAGAAGCTAGGGACAAGGTTTCAAAAGATCCTCAACCCTACTTCGATGGTTTCGTCGCTGTAAGTTTAGAGAAAATTTCTAGTCGTTTGGATAAGTTTGAAGTGGAGTTTAAAAGTATTGGAGATCGCCTTCATGAGATGTTTCATCAAGTTAAATATCTAGAATGGCAAATGAAACTTCAATTCGATCATTTTACAGCTTATCAAGATGCTCAAGTTGAAATGTATGCAAAGAACAAGTGGATTGATGAAAAGACGGCTACGGATTTCTCGAGAGCGTTAGTGTTCTTTTCAAGTGGAATACACAATTTCCCTTGTGAAGATTAGAATATTTTGGTAATGAGATATTTATTATGGTTTGTTGAGTTGTTGTATCGATTTAGAGAATCAATTATGTTTTTTTGTGTATTTTCTTTCATGTTCAATGTGTGTTATTTTTGCTTAGAAATTGTTATGTTTGAGTGTGTATTAGGAACTTGAATCAAATATAGTACTTATCTGGAATTTATTGAGTCAATATTGAAGGTTATAAATGGAATTTAGTGAGTTTGATTGAAACCTTATGTTTGATTGGTTGATTTAATATTTAATTTTTATAAATTTTTGAAAAATGTTGTGGAAGTTAGAAACTGAAGCCCTACTCTGATATGAGTAATTGGAAGTTGAATTTATGAATTTTGGTGAAAAATTAAATTTAAAAATAATTTTTTGTGAAAGGCGAGTTTGGCGCCTAGGTGCCAGAATTCGGCACCTAAGCGCCAGTTCGGCCTGTACCCGAGAATTTACTTAAATAAACCCCAAAAGCCATTTTTGATGCCTAAGCTTCATCTTCTTCCCCATTTTCGCAAAAATACATCCTCTAGATCCATTTTGAGGTCAAAACATCATGGATTTGAGCGCAAAACCACTCGATTTCTTCGTCTCAAGATTAGATCTACACTTTAAACCATTTATTTTAGATTTTCACCATAGATTTCCCTAGGTTTTGCTAAGAACCGAAAATTTTGAAATTTTTTTTCAATTTTTAGTGTTTTCTTTGGATTTCTAAACTTATTTTAAGTTTTATAAACTTAAAAAGAGTTTAAATCTTTGATTCCTAGATTTGTTCTTATTTTCTTTCATGTTTAGATGGCTCCAAAATCTAAACGCGGGAAGGCACGAGATAACTTTGATACCAGTAAATTTTCTACTGCGGCTGCGCATTTTCACGTCCATGAATTTGCAACGTCCAGAAAGTTCATTTCTGAATGAAGTTTCTATCATCCTGGAGAAATGATCGAAAACACTATTGTTGCACACAATTGGCAACGATTTTGTTATTTTACTGTTGTTGCTGTTATCCCGATTGTTCGAGAATTTTATGCAAATTTTCTGGATGCCAAAGATTATGAAGTCTTGGTCAGAGGAATCAGAGTAGGATTTAGTCCAGAAAGAATCAACATATTTTATGGCCTGCCATCGACTATTGAGTGCTATTATTCTAGATTATCATCATCTAAGGGAGATTTGGATATGATCATTGCTTATCTGACTGACGGTACTGGATCTTGGAAGATCAGGAACGGAAAAAGGGTAAACTTCAAATCCTTTGAATTAAATGGTATTTCTAAAGCATGACACTATTTTATTTCTGCAAGATTGTTACCTTCCAACCACCTGAGTGAAGTGACTAGAGATCGAGCGATCTTAAACTACTGCATTCAGGAGAGGAAGCTTATTGATGTCGGGAGCATTATTTATAATTCTGTGGATTCTACTGCGAGGTCCAGCACTTCTGTTGGATTGGGATTTCCATCTCTGATCTATTCACTATGTGTTAGTAATGGAGTCACTGCTTCTGAGGAGAAGTTAAAGTCTACCAAGCCAATGGGCAAGAGAGTGTTAGTATCTATGATCATCTTCGAGGGAAGAGATTGACAATTCCTTCTACTTCTGCACTTACTTCAGGTAGGCCTTCTACTTCTCGAACCTCTACTTCTGCTGAGCCACCATTAGATTTCTGGGAATCAATGCATGATCAGTTTTTAGAGCAGAAGCAAGAGTTATTTCAAACTCACTGCAAGATTGATACTATTGATAGGAAACTAGATCATTTATCTAATTATACCCAGAGGAAGAGTAGTTATGATGCTGAGTATGATGAAGCCCTAGTCAGATTCTGAAGGGTGAACATGATGTTAGTTTTCCTACTTTTCCTAGATTCACACAATTTGTTGATCCTAAGGACGTAGAATTTTCCTTTTGTGATGATGATGATGATGAGGCTACAGCTAGTGACTAGTAGTTATAGATCTTTATGTTGAGCTACTCTGTTAGTTTGTTTTTTTTTGTTTTGTTTGTTTTGTTTTGTGTTTGATGTATGTTGATTGATTAGTGTTAAGATTCTGTTGTTAAAAAATTCTTAGTATATTGTGTTAAGACTGAAGTTAGAATTAATTTATATGCTGTTTTAGTCTACTATTTAGTAATTAGTAATTTTGCTCTCTTTTAATTATGTTTCAAATTTAGTATCATCATAAAATTAGCCTGCTTACTTTTTATACATGCTTAAATTTTATCTTAATTATTCATAAAAGCATGCTTGCAGTTAATTTTTCTTTTTAAGATTGTTTTTACATACTTATTAAAAATTCTTATGATTTTCTCTCTCATACTTTCAAATTATCATAGTATACCAAAACTTAAGTTCTGGGGAAGGGAAAATTCATTCAAAATTAAATTTTATTTGTCCTTAAAGAGCTAATATTTTTCATAAAAATAAAAAATTTTTTTAACATAACTTAAGGAATGAAGAATTTATTTGAGATCACTTTTATTTTTGAAATTATAAACAATTTAGTGAAAAAGTTAACCAAAATTTTACTAACTTTGATTGACTTTAAGAATAGAATTATTTAACTTAAAGAAGAATAAGATAAAGAATTTTTTATATTCATGATAGAAATAATAGATTTTTAGAAATATTAAGTAATAAAAAATTATCACTTGAAAAAGAAAATATTGGAAATCTTTTTGAATTCTTGTTTATGTTATAATAATTAAGTGGAAATGTATAAATTTTGAAAATATAAGTTAAGGATAGTGAAGTTCAAAACCATTAACAAGCTATCCAGATATAGTAATCCTCTACATATATATAAAAAAAAAAGAAAAGAAAGAGAGAGAGAGAGAAGAGAGGAGAAGCTTTAGGAAATGCCTAATCAAAAATTGGCTTCACTTGAATTATCTTATAGGAAGAAAACTAGTTACATACTTTACTTAATTTTTATACATAAATATTTATTTAGAAAAGATTTTTCAAGAAGATATTTTTCTTGTAAATAATCTATGAAAGCTTAATATAATAGACTTCTATTATTTTCAAAATGGATGGAAAGTTTGAAATCTTATGATTTGGTAGTTAAATATTCTTTAAATTCATAAAATTAAACCTAGTTAGTGAAATTGGGTAAATAATTTACTAAATACTTTATAAAATAAAAATTATAGGGAATCTTAAATATTTATCTTTTATTCCAAAGGTTATATATTTTATATAGTAGAAAGTGTTACTTGAGGACAAGTAACATTTAAGTTTGGGGGATTTTGATCTATAAAAAAAATACCTATTTCTTTATGTCTTAATTCTTTTTATTTCTAAGGATATTATGCTTTAATGAAAGGTATTTTTTGTGTTTTTGGATGTAGGTGATGTAAAAAGGTCTAAAAAGGAAAAAGGAGCAAAAAGGAGCAAAAAATGGAGCAAAATACAAAAAGTATAAAAATATATGGCCTGGCACCTAGGCGCCAGAAGCTGGCGCCTAAGCGCCAGACTCGATACAAAAACTGTCAAGTTTTTTACAATGTTTAATCAGTTATTTTGACGGAGTGAGCGGATATTGGACATTCTAGAAGACTGGCAGTTGTTCCTTGATAATAGGACATGTGATACATTGCATTTGGACACTCCAAAATGGTTTTAATCTCGAAGAGGTGCGAGCCAAAGTGAAGAGGTGCGAAGAACTGGACGCGGTGTCCGGTGCCTAGGTGCCAGATTCCGGCGCCTAGGCACCAGACCGACCTTCTAGAAGATTCATTGAATGTGGACATGTTTTGAAGAGGTGCCTCAAGGCAACCCTTGAAGCCTATAAATAGGGGTTAATTTCTTCAGAAAATGTGCCCCTCCCATTGTAACCCTTTCTCTTATCCACTTTAGGATCTCTCATCCTTAGAGAGAAAAATAGAGAGAAAAATTTAGGGCCACTTTAGTTTAGTTTAGTGAGTTTATTTTCAAGTTGTTGCATCTGGAGTTCATTACACTGTGGAGTCAGTAGGAATTAGAAGATCTGTAGAAGAAATATTTGAGATAAGTATTTTTATATTTGATTCAAAGTTTAATTGTCATGTTTTGATGTTTATTTTCAATGTGTTATGAGTATTTAGTTTAGTTTCTTCCTTCAATTATGAAGAGATAGATAAGTTAATATGATGATTCGATGGAGAATTGAAATTCAAAATATTTTCAAAACATTGTGATGACATTAATACCTGATCTTACTTTACTTTTTAAATTGGCCATTTCAATTGTTAAAACCTGTTGAAGTGTTTTGAGACCTTGAAGGAGAAGAACTCTTAACTTGTAAAATGTCACATGAATCCTTGGGTAGTCGAAGGCCATGTGCGGGCTATTCAAGGTGAATTGCAAATAAATAGGAAGATAAGATTTAAATGGCATAGAATTGATAAGTTTTTAGAGTGACAGACTAAATTCTTATAATTTGATTTATAAATTAGGAAAGAGTCACTAGTAGGGCCGACCATAGCCACCCTTGGACATCTAGAAGTGTGAGCCTAGATTAACCCATTCTACTAACAATACATCCAGACCTGTTCTATAAATTACCCAATGTTCTTTGCGCCTGGATCAAAGGGTAAAAAATAGGAATGCTTCTATTTTGCACAATACCATAAATCAAATTCTCCAACGAATATTAAATTATCTTAAAAATCTTATATTAATTGAAGGAAAGAAATTTGTTTATTTTATATAGTTTTCATAAATTATTTTCTTATTATTGTTTTCTTTATTTTCATCTAGTAAATTAATAGTAATTTATAATTAAATTAAAAGATAAAAACATATTTTTTTATTTAGAAAATTTATCACTATAATTCTTCCCTGTGGGATCGATACTGGGGGGTCTTTGTTTCAAAGCCCTATATTACTTGAAACGATACATATACTTGCGTAGTACCCCTACTGTGTAAAATATTTTCTAAAATTTTAGAATATTTTGATTTTATACACTAGCCACTATTTATAAATTGAGTCAAGTTTGTGGCTATCTTTTGGAAGCGAATATTACTACATTATTGCGGGTCGGGTCAAAAAGCGAAGGATTTGAAGATGAGTGCAAAAGACTCAGAATCTCGAGAGAGAGAGAGAGAAAAAGAGAATATTATAATTTTGTTTTGTTTTCAAATCATCATTTACTTTCAATTTGCTTTGTTTCATTGCATTTCATTTGATTTAATTTTGATTTTAAATTTCAATTTTAATTTCATTTCAATTTCATTTTCGTTTGACTTAAGTTTTAGGTTCATTTCAATTTTAATTTCATTTTGTTATGATTTTATCCTTTTCTTCTGCATTATTATTTTTGTCCTTTTCATTTTTGAAGCAAGCACATGGTTCAATGGCTTTCGACTATCATGATGAAAAGAAAGCATTTCTAAAAAATAGAAACCTTCATTAATTTTGTTGAAGGTAGTACAACGGATCATATGCTGACAAGCATCCAAAAGTAGATCACGGTGTACAAAACAGAATCAGAGTTGACATATCATATCATCCGGCTGCTACAAAAAGTGGCGACACGACTGTCATGGCCCGTTGTAAGGGGTGGTAGATTTCTACTGTCTGAGACTACTGCGGGGACGAGCCAACCTCCCAAGGTTACGCTCCGGAACAAAAGTCCCCTCGCGAACACTCGGAGGTACTACCGTCACAGTGGCAAAGGATGAAGGCTCTCTAATTTTGGATCTGGTTCATAGTAAAATGGCGCTTTATCTTCATCCATTCTTCTAAAGGTGACTGACACCCTTTTTTTTCAAACTCCTGGGATGCAGTGTTTCACTAAATCTGCTCCATTTCCTTTTAATACTAGCACTGATCCTACTGGTAGGGAGATTTCAACAGAACCTCAAAATTTCCCGGTCTGACAATCTGGATTTCTCGTCTAAATAAGATATTTCTTTCACTTATAAAGTAGACTATGCAGAAGGGTATCATAAAGTCATGGTGGTCGATATGAGGTGAAATGCAGTCCTTGTCCTCATAAATGTTTATGATGCAGCTCTTAAGAATACAGTCCGCAGACAACACGTGCCACTCGACCATCCTCTTTATCTTCTTCTTGATCTGTGGCGGCGTCAGATCCACCTCATCGTGCTGTAAGATCCCCAGGGGATTGCCTTGTTTATCTATCGTGAAGTTAGAACAACAACCACATTGGATAGTGACCCTGACCTTTCCTCTTTTCCATTTTGACGGCTCTATGTATGTCCTTGGCCTTAGACGACCTACTTTGCTTAATGCCTGTAGAGTGTCGATGCAGTACAAAATTTCTTCTTCATCCTTCCTCGAGAATACGTCAGTGTATAGCTCGAGTCCTTTCAAGATATTAAAAAATTTTCCTTGTATGTCTTCATAATGTTGAAATTTTTGTTTTTTGATTCTTCTAATCTTTGTCAAGATGTAGTCTGGAGCTCCTCGCTACAGTGGCAGTGATAGGATGAACTGTGGCACGTACGACTCTACATCAGAATATTCCCGGCTCCTGAGTAGCATTGAGGCAGCTGCATATGCCTCAAATGTGCCATATTCTTCAAGCTGTAAAACATGACATTCTGGGTACTCTGAAATTTCCCCTGACACCGAAGGCAGCCTGAGTAAACCCAAGTTGCAAGTCGGACACCCAGTCAAAATTTCTTCCATTGGATTAAATGTCAGCATGGGATCCTCTGCAGTCTCCGGCTCAGTATTGGTGCGTGGTGCACTGTCGTCAACTTCTCTCATTTCAGGATTGTAAGAATCTTCTGGAATAAGAGATAGCATGGCGGCTAGCTCCCGAGCTTGTCGTCTCTCCATCCCGTCTAAGAGACGACGCTTGCTGTGATTTGCATTACTTCTCTTTATACATGCCAACGACGCATCTGGAGCTCTCTGGGCTGAAGCAGCAACAAGATTGCCTTCTGGAGTAGTGATCATGGATGGAATCTGAGTATGTCTTGTGTCGAGGAGGTGTAGGTCGACGAATCCCCCAGTTCCTCCATATTCTGATGTTTGTCCGGTCTCTCTGCGACTGCTTTTCCTTATCGACTTCATGTTTGTAGCCTTCTTTTGTGTGTTTCTTTTTCAAGGCGCGAAGTCCAAGCCGTTTATGGAGGCAAACACCAACTTGTAATACGACACCGTCTGCACAAGTAAACAGGGGAAATGTCAGTGGGTGGTGTTGTGCACGAACAAGAATTAGGAAAAAATCATTATCTTTCAAATTTTAATAAGTTTTATAATTGTTTTGATGCCATTATCTTATTTAATATAATTTTATGAGATTTAGATTTAGAAATTTCAATAAGCATGCTTTATTTTAGTGAGGAAGTTTATTTTATTATATTTAATTTCAATTTATTACAAAATTTGGACCCAGTCACAGACGCTGGCCCTATTCTACATCGAAATGGAAATTTTTCCCCAGATTCCTCATGTTGCATAGTACTTCTTGAGATATCATCCATTTATCGGCAACATGGGGCTCTCCCCTTGAGAATCTATCAACTGGTAGGATCCTTTAGAGTAAACCTTCTCTACCACAAATGGTCCTTCCCAGGTTGGTTAAAATTTTTCACCTGTCTTGAGATGTGCAAGAATAGGCCTTCTGAGAACGAGCACGAGGTCACCAGTTTTGAACGACCTCGGGCGGACCAACTTATCGTGGGCTTGAATCATGTTTGCTTGGTAGAGCTCCAAAATTCTGCTGTGCAAGTAATCTTTTTCCTTCAAGACTTTCCAGTTATGTCAGTCGTAGTATGACATTCTCTTTTGTTGTAATTTGATTAGTAACAGTGATCCGTAGTGACGGTAGCTGAACTTCTAGCGGAAGGACTGCCTTAGACAAATACACAAGTGCATACAGCGTAGACTACGTCAGCATTTTGACTATCGCATATAGGCCCACAAAGCTTCTATCAATTTTTCGTGCCATCCTCTTTTGTTGTCATCGAGTGTCTTCTTTAGAATTTGAATGAACGTCTTGTTGAAGGCTTCTGCCAAGCCATTTGCTTTGAGGTTATAGATCTTAGAGTATCTCCAATATATCCCGTGTCTTCTGATGAAGTTGTTGATTCTCGTGCTCTTGAAGGTGGACCCATTGTAAGAAATGATCCCGGACGGCACACCGAAGCGGTAGACAACCTGATTTTTAAAGAACTGTAGAACCTGCTGTGCTGTAACTTCCCGTAGCGAAACTGCCTCTGCCCACTTGGAGAAGTAGTCTGTAGTTGCAAGAATGAATCTGTTTACTTTCGAAGATGGATGGTCTATCAAACCCACTATATCTGTGCCCCAACACTCGAATGGCTACGACACGATCGTTGGATGTAACACATTCGGTGGTTGGTGAAAGACCACACCGTACAGTTGGAATTGGTGACACTTCTTCGTTGTTTCCATGCGGTCGGACATCATTGCTGGTCAGTAGTATCCGAGTCTCTTAATTTTCATTTTCATTTTTGGCCCTGAATGGTGAGCACCAAACAATCCAGCATGCACTTATTTGATGATTTTCTATGCTTCTTCTCTGCTAAGGCTTCTGAGCCACATCTGATTGAAGGATCTTCTGTATAGAACACTGTCAATTAATGCATATGAGAGCTCTCTTCTGAATCTGATGCGCTACTAATTTGTCTTCTGGCAACCTTCCTGTTTACAAATATTCTATTAATGGCTGACACCAATCTTCTATATCTTCCTCCACTATGGCTTCTATCTCTTCTTTTCCAATCTTGTGTAGACTGTCGAGGTCGATTTGCAATAAAACCTGACGTCCTAATACTGTAATATCAATAGAATATTCGAGTGGACAAGCCAATTCTTTAGCGAGTTTAGCTAAAGCATCCTGTACGGCTTATTTTTAGGTTGTGTGTTTTATTTTGAAAAGGGGTCGCCTAACAGAAGTTGTCGGCGAATTTAAATTTTAAATTTGATTTAAATATATATATATAATTTAGAAAGTAGTATTTGGCTTTGAAAATAATTTTTAAATTTGAAAGTTTTAAGATATGAGATTAAACCGATCTCACATTCCGAATAGTTTATATAAACGAGCACCGCACCACAAGCCAGTGTATCTATCCACTAAGGATAGACACACCGCTTGATGGTGGGGCTCGATCAAATAAACCAGAAGTTTTGTGACATCCGTTTGGTGCGCGAACCAATTTTATAAGCCGACAAATTCCCCTGCTTAATATGAAAGTATTAAACGGGGTTTATATTACCGGGTTCTTTAAAATTCCCTATAAGGGCAAGCCCACTATAGTTAATTACATCTTAAGTGACGGGAATCACCTAAGAAAACTCTCGATAATAATCGATAACTGCGCTTTCGAGAATTTCGAAGTTTAAGGTTTTCAAAGATTGAATTTTGGAATTTCAATAGGGAATGGATCAAATTTTGGAACATTTTGTTTTGTGAATCCAAAGGAAGAAAGGTAGGAGAAATCACTGATTCGAAGTGAACTTCGATAATTTCCCGACTATCCTATCATTTGGCTTGAGTTTAGGAAAGTCCTAACACTTATTTAAATTTTTTGATCTTGCCAATTTTAATTAATTAGGGCTTATATTTGTATGATAAAATCAAACAAATAGCCTAGAAGATGTGAGGGTTTATTGTCGTATCGGACGACTACCTCGGAATCCTAAGACCGGTTAGGGCTTAATTTGCATAAAGTGATTATGCAAGTGCCTAACGAAGAGTTGAGGATTTATGTTGCACTAGGCAAGCTACCTCGAAGTCCTATGGCTTTGTTGTTTAATTCTAAGAAGGTTTTGCTTGAAGTAGGTTCGAGTTTTGTTGATGACGATGGCCGTGCTTGCCTACCATGCTTCAAGCTCCTTGTTGTTGCGAGAGGTTTAGTTTTAGAAATCATAAATCGGGGGATGAGAAAAGTGTTCTGGTTTAGAGAGGTCTTAATTTCCAAGTGTTTTGTATTTTGATTAAAACAAATCTTAAAGTTGATTATAACGACACCGGTTAAGATCCCGCGGTTCCATCCTTCAGGCATCATTATTTTTATCGGATTCACTTAGTCAGGATGAATTTGCTTAAACTCGACTGAATGAGTTCCACACTTTCATTTAGACCGTGGGAAATCCCGTTAGCAACACGTAGGTTACATCATCCGAGGTATTCCCGATCATCCGACGGGACGTTTTAATTTAGTTGTAATTGTAGTTTTGTGTTCGTTTGTGATTAAATTTTGAGTTGTTTTATATTTTGAAATGTTGTGGCGGTGAATTTTATCTTGCAATGACTTTTAACTTAATTTGGTTTCGGTTTTAGGGACTATCCTAAAGGTGTGGGTTTTCATGCAACGGTTGTTTTATCATGCGAGAAAAGTAAAGTGCATGCTACGATGAAGTAAATTGCGAGGAAGTAAATTGCAAGAAAGTAAATTGCGATAAAATAAAAGCGTACTGGAGGGTCTTCCCGTCATCCCAAGCTACACTTAAAACACAATTAGAATATTTAAGCAAGTTCCTAGGTAAAGCTAAGGGAAGGGTTATGGTTTTCTACCAAATTCCTAATCCTATATGCTAGTCGACTCTATGACGTCTCAGGTTCTTTGTGTTTTTTGTTTGAGGATGATTTTCTTCATCAAAGGACAATTAGAGTCCGATTGTTCTTATAAATATCCTATCATATTGAGGAAGTGCTTAAGAAGAGTCTTAAACATCTTTTCAATATTTCCAGGATTGTTTTAAGTACAAACGAGTTTAATTATATAAATGAATCAATCGTCCGAGGTTTTCAAGTTTTGTTAACTCGCCCAGTGAACTAGGACATTTGAATATCCTATGAGTGAAGTAACATTTCATTTGATGTTCCATTTAGGAGTTATGATAACTAAAACTTTCAAGGGTAAATTAGTATTCAAATGATTTGATTTAAGTTAAAGGGTTTAAATTTGGAATAGTGTTCAAGTTGTTTTATATTTAATTTAATTTAATTTAATTGAGTTTGATTTAATTTAACATAGTTCAATTTAATTTGATTTGGTGTTTAATTAATTTGATTTGATTTAATTTAATTTAATTATTTAATTTAATTTAATTTAATTTAATTGTTTAATTTAATTTAATTATTTAATTTAATTTAATTATTTAATTTAATTTAATTTAATTATTTAATTTAATTTAATTTAATTATTTAATTTAATTTGATTTAATTTTAATTTAATTTAATTTAATTTAATTTGTCTTAATTTAATTTAATTATTAAATTTAATTTAATTTTAATTTAATTTATCTTTAATTTACTTTATTTTTTTTATTTTAATTGAAATTTCAAAAGAGTTTAATAATTTAATTAAGTCTTTTAATATTTTGAATTTGAATTATCATTTTAATTAAAAGTTGAACATTAATGAGATGATTAATTTAGGGATTTTTAAATTAAAGAATAAATCTCTTCCTAATAAATATCCCTTATTTTAATAATTCCAATTTTATTATTCTTCCAATTTAATCTATTATTCAATTAAAGTTTAATCATTTTAAAATTATTTAATGGGTTTCTACCCTTTAATTATTTAAATTTCAATCATCCAAATCAGATTAAGATCAAATATTTTACTTGTTGATTTTTTGTTAAACCTAAAGTTTTAATTAAGGGTTAAAAGTTTAATTACCATTTTACCCCTTAAGCTTAATAATTTCATAACTCACTAAATTGAACTTAAATGAATTTGAAATTTTTATGTGACTTCACTCATATGTCGATAAAGACATGAGAGGAGAAAATGTGATTTTTTTGTATTTAATTTATTTATATAATTATTTTTGGTGGAAAATGGAGATTTTCAAGGAAAATTTGATAACATGACCAAGGAAAGTTTCTATCCTTAAGAAAATTAGGGGACATTCCTAATGACCAGAGAAGCACTTGGACCAATTTTGGTGATTTTTTGAATTATATTATTTTTATTATAATTATTTTAAGTTTTGGAGTGTTAATTAATTTAAAAATAAAACAAATGTTGAAAAATGGATTTTATATTTTTCAAAAATCTCTCTGATATCAAGGAAACCAGAGAAACAAATTTTGCAATTTTCTGATTTTTCTATGATTTATTATAATTATTTTAGTGAAAATGCTAGAAAATACATTTTTTTTTAATTTTAAAATTACCCTAGGGTTTTAAAATTCAATATCTCACTAAATAGACCTAGGAAAAATGTGGGATTTGTTCCTAAGTGATTAGAATTCAAAATGTGACATTTTGGTGAATTTTATTATTTTTGTGATTTTTATTATTTTTTAATTATTAAAGATATTAAAATATTATTAAAAATCAACTTTTTTAGAAAATTGAAATTTTAATTTTCTTAGGTTCCCCTGATATCAGAGAGGCTCCAAAACCAATTTGGTGAATTTTTGAATAGTATTTTAAAAGTTATGAATTTTTAAAGTTTAAAATAGCTAAGTGACTTAATCGACCCGATTAGTGGGGCTAACCAAGTCCGATTGACCTCAAATTTTTATGGTGGATTCCTCTGATCCTAAAGGTCGGTGGAGAATTGATTTCAAGTCAATTTGATGTT
This sequence comes from Papilionanthe hookeriana x Papilionanthe teres, assembly GCA_022702705.1. Classification (NCBI taxonomy): domain Eukaryota; kingdom Viridiplantae; phylum Streptophyta; class Magnoliopsida; order Asparagales; family Orchidaceae; genus Papilionanthe; species Papilionanthe hookeriana x Papilionanthe teres. The sequence continues at coordinate 183,756,868 of CM040421.1, forward strand.
TGGTTAACTCTAATTAATTAAAGACCTATTTTGGGTGTTTAAGCCGATTAGAGTTGTTACTGAATGAACTAAGCCAAAATCTATTTTTCCTAGGGTTCTCTGGTCATAAGGAACATCACCAAATTTTCCTAGAATTTATTTCACAACATGCTAATTTTTGGAATTAAAATACTCAAAACGACAACATGCATTTGAAAAATAAATAACTTTTCACAGAGATGGCCTCGACCTTGGAAAATTCGGGGAATGTTCCCAAGTTCGAGAGGCTTAAAGCTACTATGGTCTCATGCCATGGTGAATTGTATACATGCATGGAGAATTAAATGTATGCGAGAGAGTAAATAAATTATAAAAAATAAAATACTTGATGAAATTAAATGATTTCTTTTCCACATTATTCTCCTCTGTTCACTGAGCGAGAGGGTATTTTTATTTTATTTTTGTGATTTTTCTACACAAAGATATGGATTTTTGAAGTTTCGATATTTAATAAATACATTAAATACCCTAATTATCTATTTATCCACGCGGCGCCGGCGAAACATCGGCGGCTCCGAAGGGAGTACGTGTCGCGGCTGTGATTGGGCGCCGCCATGCGAGTCGGCGGCCGGGCCCCGCGGTTCTCGCCGTTGTTTCATGGTCGACGCCATGCGAGCCGCTCGTCCGCGCGTGTATTGAATGGACGGCATCCGTTCATCGTCCCCGAGTGTTCTCGCTGAGAGCCGTCCACACTAAATCCACTAAGATCTCACTCGATTCTCGATGGATTTTTACGTTCTTATACTACATGGATTCGTCTTGAAGAGACGAACACATCTATACGGCTAACATGCATTGAAACTAAGGCATTTGAAATGGAGAATCTCCGAAGCTCGGGATGGAGAGTTAACTCATACCTTAGCTCGGAGAAGTGTGGCTTCGATACGAGAGTTGTTGCACCTTCGATTGGGTCCCGGCAAGCTCCGGATGAAGTCTCATGGTGCAGGGAATTGTACGGATATGATTTCGACCAAGCCCGATCCACAAAGCTTGGAGGGTGGAGCAAGCTGGGTGGCACGGAGATGGGGCTTTTGATGGTGGACACCTTCCCTTGGTACGAGTGAAGGTGTAGAGCCAATCGATTTGGGAATTGGCTCCTTGTGGAGAAGTGTCCTGGTTTTGGGTGGAATTTGAGCTACGAAATTGAGCTTACGGAGGAGAAATGGCGGGGGATCTCATTGGGGATCGAAGTGCTCTAAGAGTGGAGAAGGGTGCGGAACAATTTTGGCGAGTTTTGGCAAGGTTTTTGTTCGGCTCTACCCATGGCCGAGAGGGGTGGAGTTTAAATAGGAGAGGGTGGAGGGCCTCCCGAGGGGAGTTAGGGCTTGGGATCGGTTGCTACGAGTGAGGAGAAGATCGGCCATGGTAGCCAGTGGGGATGGGGCGGCTCGGCGAGTGAGAATTTCAATGTTGGCTCACATGTGAACTCTCGGCCATGGTGTTTTCCGGCGGCACAGTGGCCGGCCGGCCGAGCGATGGTCACCATCTTGGTCGGGTGGGTCGAGTGCAGGGTTTAGTGTAGGCGATTGGCAAATGCCATGTGTAAAGGAGTTGGATTGAAATGGAATGGGGGATGAGCCTATTTTGGGTCCAAATGGGTCAACCCACCTTTTGGGCTTGGTTCACCTCCCCATGGCTTGATTTTGGGCTGAGAGGATCAGTTGGGTCAGCCAAGAGAGGGTGGTGTGGTCTCATCCATGATGAGGTGGCTAAACATGGTTTAGTGTGTGACATGCTTAAGGTAAAAAGGCTTAATGAAAGATTAGGAAAGGAGCCCCTCCTTTTACCATTAATGGCATGGTCACATGTCGAGCCTCCCATGGCTTCATGTGGCTTGTCAATGGCTTGCATGGCTTGTCTTTGGCTTGGGGAAAGTTGAGTCGATTTCATAAAAATGGGTTTTAAGAAATTTTTGGTAATTTAATGGGAATTTGGATGAAGCTTCATTTGGAATAATTCAATGATGATTTTAGGACTTAGGTAATGGATTTAATTAAATGGATGACAAATGGAGATGTCATGTGGGCTTTAGAGTAGATTTGGGCTTTTGAATTTTGAAGGAAATGGGCTTTTAAAGTGGTTTAAGGAATGGGCCCTTAAGTTTAAAAATGAATTTATGGATGGGAATTTTGTAAAGAGGTTGGGCCAAATAATTGTTGGGTTTAGCTCATAGATGTGTCATGAGTGATTTGAAAAAAATTGGGGGTGATTTGGATTTGAATTGGGTTGAATTTGGGTTAGGTTTGGGCTTAGGTCAAAAATGGGCCTTTTAACCTTGGGTTGAGTTTGAGTAGGGTTTGGGTCTAAATTTTGGGCAAATCATGTTAGGGTTATGTTTGTGGGAATGTTAAGGAAGATTTAGAAAAGATTTGAGGTTAATTGGAGTTGAATTGGGTGAGTTTAGGTTAAGTTTGGGTCATGGGTCCAAACTTGGGCTTTAAGGCCAAAAGTGAGATTGGATCCAAATGTCAATCAAATTGGACTTGGATTTGGTCTAAATTGGTATTGGGAATGTTGAATTGAAGTTTATAATTTGAATTGGACCAAAATTGGGGTCAATTGGATAGGTTTGGTTTAACATTGGGTTCACTTTGGGTTAAAATGGGTCAATTTGGGGGCTTTGACAAAAGTAGGGTAAATTGACAAAATTGGCCCATGGTGTAGTTGGACAAAATGAAATTAGGAATATTTAGGATTTTCAGGAATTTTCTGGGAATTTTCTGAATTTTTGGATTTTTGGGTCGAAAGGGTATTTTGGGTATTTGGAGGGTATTGGGAGGTTTTCTTGGAATTTTTGGTATTTTTGGATATAGATGGTCAATTTGAGTGGTGTAGAAATGTTTGGGAATAATTTTGAAGAATTTTAGGTAATTTGGAAATTTTGCAAAAATTTGGGTAATTTCGAGGTTTTGGGTAGGTTTAGTAGGTGTAGGGTCCGGGGGTCAAAAATTGAAAATTTGGGAAATTGAAGATTGGGTGGATGTAAGTGGAAATAAGTCATTTTGGTTGAGCCATGAAGTCATTTCAAGCCCATATGAGCCATGAGAGGACTCATTTGAGGCATCCATCTATGTTGTTCTAACCCTGCTTGCGAGGGCTTAGGGGTTAAGGACCATCCATGTGAATCACCTACATGAGTCGGGGAGGTCGAGTTGGGTATGGGTGTGGTTTTAGGAAGTGTGTGGAAATGTAGTGTGTAAGTGTAGTGTATAAGTGTAGTGTGTGTAAGTCGGCCCCCTCATCGGACCGGGCCGCCGGGGGTAGTCACTAAGGCCGAAGAGTCTATAGGAACTCATCCTTTAAACTTCCGCATTTGATTTCGACCCTCTAGGTGATTAGGGGTCTATGGTCGAGTTTGTGGAGTTTGCGGGGAGTTTAGAAATGTTTGGAATTTCTAGAAGGTGGGTCCCAATTCTAGTCCTCTAAGATAGTCGAAAGGAAAAGCTGAGGCTAGATCCTAAGCACTAAAAAAGAAGAAGGGAAGACCTCATCAAAAATGAGGTCGACAAATGGACCCCGATAGGTGTGGTGAGTGACGGAGCACACGCGCGTATTGGTGTTGGCCGAAGCGATCAACAAAACCAACACGAGATGTCCGAATGACGAACTTAGGATGAAGTAGAAGAGTTTCCGTCGGGGAGTGTCAAGTATATCTGCGGAACCGGAGATTCTTGAACTCTCGGCTGGGAAAGGAAAAGGAGGTAAATCCCGAAATCACATGATGCGGGGAATTTCGATTTAGATTTTATTTTGTTTCAATTTATGTTTTGATGTGTGAGTTTAAATTTTAGTTTGGAGTTTCGATTTAGATTGGAGTTTTGTCGAAATTAATTTGAGGGATTTGATTTGAAATGAAAATTGGAGTTACGAGGTTTTAGATGTAACATCTCCGACCTCGAAAGAAAATTGAATTGATTAGATTGAATCGTTGCAATGAGAAGAGATCTCGAGCAAAGTGGTGTTGGATGTAAAATCCTTAACCTCGAAAATTTGAATTCGATTTGATGTATTTCATTGCGATAGGGAAAAGATCCTAAAGCGATGCGGTCTCGGATGTAAAATCCTCGACCCAAAGGTTGAATTTTGATGTATTTCGGTGCGATAGGAAGAGAATCCTAAAGCGGTGCGGTCTTGGATGTAAAATCCTCGACCCAAAAGTTTTGAATTTTGATGTATTTCGGTGCGATAGGAAGAGAATCCTAAAGCGGTGCGGTCTTGGATGTAAAATCCTCGACCCAAAAGTTTGAATTTTGATGTATTTCGGTGCTGATAGGAAGAGAATCCTAAAGCGGTGCGGTCTTGGATGTAAAATCCTCGACCCAAAAGTTTTGAATTTTGATGTATTTCGGTGCTGATAGGAAGAGAATCCTAAAGCGCTGCGGTCTTGGATGTAAAATCCTCGACCCAAAAGTTTTGAATTTTGATGTATTTCGGTGCAATAGGAAGAGAATCCTAAAGCGGTGCGATCTTGGATGTAAAATCCTCGACCCAAAAGTTTTGAATTTTGATGTATTTCGGTGCGATAGGAAGAGAATCCTAAAGCGGTGCGGTCTTGGATGTAAAATCCTCGACCCAAAAGTTTGAATTTTGATGTATTTCGGTGCGATAGGAAGAGAATCCTAAAGCGGTGCGGTCTTGGATGTAAAATCCTCGACCCAAAAGTTTGAATTTTGATGTATTTCGATGCGATAGGAAGGGAATCCTAAAGCGAGTGCGATCTTGGATGTAAAATCCTCGACCCAAAAGTTTTGAATTTTGATGTATTTCGGTGCGATAGGAAGAGAATCCTAAAGCGGTGCGGTCTTGGATGTAAAATCCTCGACCCAAAAGTTTTGAATTTTTTTTGATGTATTTCGGTGCAATAGGAAGAGAATCCTAAAGCGGTGCGGTCTTGGATGTAAAATCCTCGACCCAAAAGTTTTGAATTTTGATGTATTTCAGTGCAATAGGAAGAGAATCCTAAAGCAGTGCAGTCTTGGATGTAAAATCCTCGACCCAAAAGTTTGAATTTGATTTGAGATCTAGAAGATCGGATTTGAGATTTGATAGAGATTGAATTTGAATTTGATTGAGACTTGAAGCCTGGAAAGATTGAATTTGGAAATTTGGAAATTTGGAAGGATGAGTTTGAACTCGATCGAAACTTGATTTAAGATTTGATTTGAAATTTGGAAGATCAAGTTTGAAACTTGATCGAGATTGGATTTGGAATTTGATTGAGGATTTGATTTGAGATTTGAAAAGATTGAAATTTGATTCGGAATTTGGAAGGATGGAATTTGATTTTGAAGTTGATTTCGTTTATCTTTTAATGGTTCAAATTTTATTTTATTGTTTATTTAATGTTCATGTGAACTTAGTGTTTGTCATTTTTCAGATTTTTTTTTTATATTTTCGAATTTAACGGGAATGAAGTAGGATAAGATCGGAAAAGGGACTTTGATTTGGAGAAGAAAACGAGGAAAACTTTATTATCATTTATTTATTTATTTTAGCACATTTTATTATTTTTGGGTTCGGACCCGATCACAAGTAATTACTTTGCCCGTGTTTCTTAGGGATGAAGAATTCATTCCTTCGAAACATCGGGTAGCGTAATACTTTTTCGAAGTATCGTCCGTTGATCGGAAGCATATGTCGTTCTCCCTGGCAATTCACTAGGCGGTAGGAACCTCCACGAGTATCTTGCTTCGACCACGAAACGGTCCTTCCCGAGTGGGTTCAAATTTTCCTCCTATCTTGCGGTGTGCGAGAATAGGTCTCTTGAGAACGAGAACTAAGTCACCAACTTTGAAGGTTCTTGGGCGGACCGGTTTGTCATGGGCTTGAACCATCTTAGCTTGGTATAGTTCTAAATTCGTTGTTGTCTTGCAAGTCTTTTCCCTTCGAGCTTTCTAATTCTTCGAGTCGTAGTACGGCGTTTTCTTCGTCGTGATCTTGTTTGCAGCTGCAATTCGAGTGAAGGAAGTTGAACCTCTAAAAGGTAACACTTGCCTCGGACCCATACACCGGAGCGTAAGGTGTAGCTTGAGTAGGAGTTACGAAGGTTGTCGGTAGAGCCCATAAGGCTTCTAACAATTTCTCGTGCCAATTTCTCTTATTATCGTCCGAGGTTTTCTTTAAGATTTGAACGAGAGTTTTATTAAAAGCCTCGGCGAGACCGTTTGCTCTTGGGTAGTAAATTGTCGAGTATCGCCGATCGATTCCATGTCTCACGACAAAATTGTTGATTTGTGTGCTTCGAATGCGGCCCATTATACGAGATGATCTGCGCGGCACTCCGAAACGGTAGACAACTTGGTTCTTGAAAAGCTGCGGCACGTGGTGTGCTTTCACTTCTCTAAGTGGGCCGCACTGCACTTGGAAAAGTAATGCGTAGCCGCAAGAATGAAACGATGTCCTTTTGAAGATGGTGGTTCTATTGGACCCACTATATACGTGCCCAGACATTCGAACGGCCGCGACGCAATTGTCGGGTGTAGCACATTTGGAGGTTGGTGTAGAACCACTCCGTGCACTTGGCATTGGTGACGGCTCTTGGCGATTTTCATGCGGTCGGTCATCATCGAGGGCCGGTAGTACCCTAGTCTTTTAATTTTCATTTTCATCTTTGGACCCGTCGGTGAGCGCCACGGAGTCTGAATGCACCTCTTTAACAATTTCACGGGCCTCGGACCCGCTTAGGCACCTTAGCCGCATTTGATCGAAAGACCTTCGTACGATGTGTTGTTTATTAATGCGTAAGACGGAGTTCTTTTCTTGATCGATGGGCGGCGACCTATCATCCGGTAGCTTTCTTGTTTGCGGAGTAGTCCATCGATAGGCTGTCGTCGATCTTACGTGTTTTTACATCACTTCTTCTGTTGATTCTTTTTCTTTTGCTGATTTGTATATTGTGTCTATGTCGAGTTGTGATAGGACTGACGTCACGTGAGCTGACACTTCCAGCGATTCATCTTGCAAACGAGGCAAATTCTTTTGCGAGACGGGCTAAAGCATCTGCTAAAGCATTCTCTTTTCTAGGAATTTTGTAGATCGTCACATTTGGAATGCTGTTCAACAATTTGTATGGCATCTTTGGAAGTACTGTTCGAGTCTTGGCTTTAGAATTCTGTATTGTCCGGCGATCTGTTGAATGATTAATTGCGAATCCCCGTAGAAGTTGATGTCTGTTATTCCCATTTGAATGGTTAATTCCAATCCCGTTATGAGGGCTTCGTGATTCCGCCGTTGTTTGTACACGGTTACGTCGAGTGGTAGGAGTATCTTAACATCCCCCGCTCCGGTGTTATAAAGATTAGCCCGATTCCTGCCTTACCGGGCACTATCACTTGTGATTCTTCGTCTTTGTGCGCTGAAGATGCTCCGTCGAAGTACAATTCCCAACGTCGATCATTAGGGTCTTCTAGGCTCATTATTTGTTCGTCTGGCAGATCGTCATTGAGAGGAGATTCGGCCGGCAAAGGGTGTCTTTGCGAGGAAGTACGCTAAGACTTGTCCCTTTACGGCACGCGGAGGCACGAAAGTTATATCGAATTGCGATAATATCATTGACCATCGGCAAGTACGCCGGAAAGTGTTGGACGAGTCATCGAGTATTGCAATGGATTAAACTTCGAGATTAGGTTGACCTTATGAGAAAGCATGTAGTGCACGAGCTTTTGAGCGGCGAAGATCGGGGCCAAACAATGCTTTTCGATTGCGGGATACCTTACTTCCGTCGGAAGTAAACGACGGCTTAAGTAGTAAAGAGCATTTTCTTTACCCTCATCATTGACACAGGCTAACGGAGGCTCGAGAAGTCGTCTAAAGCCGCGGTGTAAAGTATCGGCGGTCTACCGAGGCCAGAGCTGCTAAGACGGGAGGTGTCATTAAATATTGTTTAATGTCTTCGAAGGCCTTCGACATTTCTCTTCCCGAAATAAATTCGGCGTCCTTTTTAGCTAGTGCGAGAAAGGCTGACACCTACACGACGAGGTTTGAGATAAAGCGTCGAAGATATGCCGGCTTCCCTTGAAAAGATCGTAGTTGTTTTAAGGTTTTGGGAGGCGGCATTTCTAAGATGGCTTTAATCTTCTCCGGGTCGATTTCAATTCCACGATGTCGGACAACGAATCCTAAGAATTTCCGGAGGTGACGCCGAAGGCGCATTTTAAGGGATTCATCTTAAGGTTAAATTGTCTTAATCGTTCGAAAACAATTCTCGAATCATACGAGTGGTTTTCCTTTACTTTGCTTTTGATGACGACATCGTCCACGTAGCACTCGACTTGATTGTGGATGAGATCATCAAAAATTCTTGTCATTGCTCTTTGGTAAGTTGCTCCTGCGTTCTTCGGTCCGAATGGCATCACTCGTGTAACAAAATACTCCGATCGGCGTTACGAATGCGTCAAGCTTTTCATCTTACTGGAGCCATTTTTATGCTGGTTGTATCACGAAGATCCATCCATGAATTAGAATATTTCATGTGTCGAAGCAATATCGATCATCGATTCGGAATTGGTAGAGGGAATTCATCTTTTGGACATGCCTTGTTTAAATCTCTAAAGTCCACACAAATTCGATCGACCATTCTTCTTTACGGCGGCACCACATTGGCTAACCGGGTCGGGTATTGTTCTTCACGGACAAATTTAGCGTCTATTAGCTTTTTAACTTCGGCTATGACTTGTTGTTCGATTTCCGGACGCATTCTTACGGGACCTTGTACGACTGGAGCGAAGTAGGATCCACTCTAACTTATGGATGCCGACCTGCAGGGCTAATCCTGGCATTTCATCGTAGCTCCAAGCAAAACGGTCTTTAAATTCCATTAATAACTTGATTATTTCTTCGGAGTCTTCTTTATTGAGTAAGGAGCTAACAAAGGTAGGTCTAGGCTCTTTGCTAGTACCTAAGTTAACTTCCGTTAACTCATCTATTGTGGATTTAATTTCTTCTTCGAATTCTGGTGGAGCGTCTCCAATTTGTAAATCTTCGAGTTCGTACGTAGTTTCCATGCGGTTTTCATTGGACTTGCGAGTGACAACCAAGCAAAATTCGGTATCGTCAGCTGACCCTACTTGTGCCGAATCCGAGTCCATACTTTGAATTGGGAGGACGGCCGGAGTTATTCCATAACTTTTCAAAATGTTGTGATTGGCCTTTTGTCCATTGTCGAGGTAAGAAACCACGTTGAATTAAATTTTGAACACGGGGAGAGTACCACTCAAAAGGTAATTCCATTAATTCGATGAAGTGACATCTTCGAATTGTACATTATTTTCAGTTTTGGAGGAAGAAGCACCACGGTAGAATTTGATCAGCTTTGCACCGTCACTACGTACCTCTTTGACCTCCATACCCTCGATCTTATTAGAATGGATCGGAGTTTGGGTCATAGTATGTACGTAGTGGTTAATCTTCTCGTACATTGATTTGTATTCTTCATTCTTTTCATCTTCGAGGGAGATCTTGTATTGCGGCTTCTTTCGACTTATTGTTGCTTGCTTCTTGCTTGATTTCTTTTTCCTCTTCGGAACTATCTTCCCGATCGACATTGATGGCTGGTTTCTTACGTCCGATTGTCCTAGTGTCTCTACCACGGCCTCGTCCCGGCCTCGACCTCGGATGCGAGTTGTGGAGAAACCTTCACCATCTCGCGGGAAGGGAGTGGTGAGTGAGCGTTGGACTAGAACTTCGGGTTCTTCGTTGTCTCGAACTTTTTTGCTTCATTTGTTATGGTATCTACGGAGAAGATTGTTTTCTTTGGCGGTGCATAATAAGTCTGCATCTTCATGGACTCCGATCTCATGTACGGAGAATGGTTGTAAGTCACCTTTGATGCACTTGTTCCCCTCCATCGTAGTACTTGATGCACTTTGGTGTAGAGATGATGGTACCATCCTGTTTTCATGTATCCATGGTCGGCCCGGTAGAGCGTTGAACGACGTTTACGAATCGATTATATGAAATTTTGCGGTTGTCTTTGCTAAATCACCGGTCTTCATCGGTAGCGTTATTGACCGAGGGCTCTTTCTCCTTTACGGTTGAATCCTCTTAATAACATTTTGTCGGCCTCGAGCTCACGAGCATCAATTTCCAAGTATGCTAGTGTTCGAAGACTCATTATATTGATTGATGCTCCTGGATCCACCAAAACTGCGGAGAGCGTAAACTTCCCGATCGTAGCTCGAAATGTACAATGGTCGGTTGTGATCTGCTGTCCCAAGTAGTAGGTCATTGTACGTGAAGGTAACACCTCGCTTGTTCCTTTAACGAGCAAACCTCATCTAAGGAATCTCCGGTCATTTGAGCTAAGCAAATTTCCGGATCGAAGTAAGGCCTTGATCGAGCTTCTCTCATCTCCTTTGATAAGATGAGAGCATCGTAGATGCTCGGTTTGGCCGGTAGTTTCCTAAGATGGGCTAGCACGTTGTAGTCCACTTTGTTCTCCTGTGTCTCGGCTTCTTCTCGAATGGGTATTTCTTCGTGGGGTTGGTTCTTCTTGAACAACCACCTGTTTTCCTTTGCCTTTTGGACCCATTCTTGGAGGTAGAACTTTTCCATTTCTTAGGTTGACTTCGTAATTTCTTCGAATCTAGTGTTGAGTTTGTCGGTGTCTCCTCACTGAATCGGAATGACGGGCTCTTCGGATTATCTTCAAAATACGAAGGCTCTAACTCTATCGTATGCGGAGCTCCTCGAAACTCGCGGATAGATCCGTTGCTTGTTGAGCTCTCGTAGCCTCCTTGATGGATGCCTTCTTCGTCATTGTGACCGTCGAGATCATGTATGATTTGAGAATTGTTGTTGGTATCGAAATCGACGCCCGGATTGTCGCTAGTTACGTAATCGTTAGAAACGGTCGAAAACGTAGCCAACGCCATCACCCTTATCATTATATGATCCCACCGAAGTGAGCGAGATAATCATACAAAATCGAGAGGTTCGAGGGATTTCTCCCCGAATCGGAAACAACTATCCTAGGATAAGCGGCCCCTAGTCTAGCCTTAGGAGTCTCGGTCCCCTCTTCTTCGTCGATTTTCTTCTTCTCTTCGATTGTCTTCTGTCGAGGTGGTTCTTCTATCGCGAGTGATAGTACCGGCTTAACGGGTCTCGAACTACGAATTGAAGCTCGCACGAAGCGGTTCGGATGTTGTCTAAAATCTTCTTCGAAGATCTCGTCCGAGGCGGTAGTCCATCCATCGTTGGTTGCATAGGGATCTATCGGAATGACGGGATCGGTTGAGATAACATTGACGGAACCTCCTTTACGGGGTTCCTTCATGTACTCCTTCGGGATTGTTATATTTCCTTTCCGAAGGTTGTCATTGAGCCAACTTTTGAAGGTAATGCGGTCTTCTATCTTGTGCCCGAAGCATCCGATGGTAGGGGCGAAAGTTGGGATCACCTTTCTTGTTGACTTCCTACGGTCTTTTGGGCTACGGCAGTTGGAAATCCGGAGTTTTCATTAAGCTACGGAACATCTTTGAGTGCTTGCTTCATTTTTGAACGGATATTCTCTGCTCGAAGCTCCCTCGATGTACGTTGCGGACGAGGTGGTTGTTCATCTTGCGGAGACGGCTGATAGTTGGACCGGGGTTGCTTGGTAATTTTGTTGTGGTTGCTTGCGGCCGTTCGGTGGTATTTGCATCGGTTGTTTGCCCTTGTCGGCTAGCTGCAACGATCCCGGATTTCTTCTCGAAGGTCTTCACCGGCTACGCTTGTCCGTCTTGTCGGCAAAACTTAATTGCTTCGCCTCTTCTTGCAAGCTTCCGGCCTTGCTTAACAACTTCTCAAAAGTCTTAATAGTGAATCCCTTGAGGAGAAGTGCTATCGGGCCGTGAATGCTTTTAAGCAAGATGCCGACTGCATGTTGTTCTTGCTGTTGTGGTTCACACTTCATGCTTAAATTTCTCCATCGAAGTATGTAATCCACTAGAGTTTCATTCGGCCTTTGTTTCTCTACCACTAAATCACCTATAGTGATGTGGTGTCTGAAGCTCCGGCAAATCGCTTGATGAAGAGGCTCTCTAGCTGCGAGAATGTCTTTACGGAACCGTTGGGTAATTCGCATACCGGTCGAAGGCGATTCCGACGAGCTCGCTAACGAGCTGTCGGAAGAGTAGCGCATCGCTCCCGCCGGCATTGCAACAAGCGGCACGAAAGTGTGCAACATCTTGTCGGGGGTTCCCGGTTCCGTCGAAGGTCTTAAACGAGAGGTGGTACGAAGCCTTTCGGAGTGCTGGACGGCGTCGAATTCTTACGGGTAAGGTCTACCCGTCCGAGATGGATGTCCCGTTCTTCGATTGTGCTAAGGCTTCTCGCTCTCTTGCTCTACCGAGTTCTTGATATCCTTTTCAGGGATCATACTTTGTGTTGTATCCTTTTTCAGCTGGTCATCCCCATTGACGGATGTAATCTCCTTTCCTCCGTCTACGATGTGAATGACTTCTGAGGGTGTCTCTCTATGTGGTTGTACTTGACTCTGGAGAGTGGCCAGAGCTATGGCCATCTCTTCCATCCTCTTCGCCATTTGAGCGATCGTGTCGTCCTTTTCTGCAGGCTGTCTCTTCATCGGTTCGGCTCCTCTCTTCTGCGTGCTGCGGGAGCACCTTGAGAAGATGATGAAGCTCGTGTCTCAACCATGTTGATTTACGCATATTCGTTGTCCATGAATTCCGATGAGTCGATCTCATCTCCGAACTTTCTTCTCTTTCTTTTGCCAACCGTCGGATGTCGGTTCTCGGCTTTTCCATGGCATCTTCTAGCGGAGCTTTCGTGTATCTTTGTGGTTGTCATGCGATGGTTGCCGGGTCCTTTTTCATGAGTCCCCTTCATCGCGGTAGCACTTTCTTCGGATTCCGGCCTCTGGCGAGACTTTCTTTCTTGAGTGTGCTTGTTTCGGTCTCGAGCGCCCGTAGTGGGACGCCACACCATCCTTCTAGCGACGGAAGGTCTGCGACCGAGATGGTCCATCGGCCAAATGCTTTGGAAGGTGGTATCCTCCCTGTCTGTAACACGATACTACGACGGGCGGGCTAGCCTTCATTCTCTTGCTTGGCTTTTCTATCATGACGGCGGGTTCTACTCGAGGCCCAAGACGGGATTTGACCGGCACCCACCCTATCCTTCGTAGAATTTCCGACACGGGGCAGTTTTCCTTCCTTGCTAACTTTTCTACCAAAGTTTGCAGTCGAGCAAACGGCGTAGTTCTAGTTCTTTTCTTGCGGCTATCGTTGTAGTATGCGGGCTGTGGTAATGTGGCAGCAATCTTTCGAACATTCTCCTCATCCTCTGCGGCGGAGAGGGGATGGAACCTGCTTCCTCCCAAAAGTGGTATGTAGTCAGGCAGTGGTGTATATTCGGTAACGGTGTATATTCGGCAACTACGGAATTTCCTCGGGAAGGCGATCTCGGCGGCTACGGCTTCCTCGGCGATCCTTCTATTTCTATTTCTTCTTTGGGTCTTTGTCGGCGACGGAATCTTCGAGCTGGACCCGATTTCGAAGACGAGAAGGTCTTACGGGAAGATCCAGTACCCTCCGCGGTAACGGAGTTTACCATAGTTACGGATTTCTTTCCCCTTTGATTTGGCGAAGTCGGGGTAGGTGCGAAACAACTAGACCGAGTGGGGGTAGTGAGAACGATCCTCTGCGGACGGCGGTACTCCTCCTAGTCGGGACCCTTTGCGGGGAGGAAACTCTTGGGTCGACCTAAGGTTGAACTCGAGCGGTGGTTCCTCGGCTTCGGATACCTTGTTTGTCGGTGCAAAGAGGGAGACGTCGGTGACCTTGACGTTCGTGTTTTCGAATCCTCGTCCGAATCGGATGATCCCATTGTCGGGCGGCTCATCCTTATAGACGGCGAAGTCCGGTCCGTTGGTGAAGGAGAAAATCGGTTTCGGGGCTTCCATTTACTGAGGTAGATTACGGTTGTCGGTCCGAGTTATGCTTCTTTTCTTTAGGACGAAAAGAAAGGAATTGAAAAGAGTCCGAACTCATTCTTTGTTCATGTATTTATAAAAAAGAATCATTTGTTAAAAGAATCACTTATTAGAGAGTTTGTTTATTCAGAACGGAATGTTCAAAGGTGTAGAGAAGGTAAGGAATCCGATTCAGAAAGGAAAAGAAAGTCTTAAGCAAGACTTCCCGACTCGAAGGATCATTCCTAAACTAACACCTATCGGGGGTCCACCCCTCCTCAGAAATGAGGTAAAAGGATCTCGGAACCTCTCTGTTTAGGGGTGTCTAAACAGTGGCTCCTAAATCCGAGAGAATGTTGGCTATACTTGTTCGAGGTAGAAATGAACATAGTATTCCAACGGAAAGAAGGAGTAATTTGATCCATTAAGGACATGGATGCACTACCGATTTTTGAAAGCAGAATTATTTGATTATAATGGAGAGAGGAATATTCCCCAGCGGAGTCGCCAGAAATTGTACGGCTTATTTTTAGGTTGTGTGTTTTATTTTGAAAAGGGGTCGCCTAACAGAAGTTGTCGGCGAATTTAAATTTTAAATTTGATTTAAATATATATATATATAATTTAGAAAGTAGTATTTGGCTTTGAAAATAATTTTTAAATTTGAAAGTTTTAAGATATGAGATTAAACCGATCTCACATTCCAAATAGTTTATATAAACGAGCACCGCACCACAGACCGTGTATCTATCCCTAAGGATAGACACAGCGCTTGATGGTGGGGCTCGATCAAATAAACTAGAAGTTTTGTGACATCCGTTTGGTACGCGAACCAATTTTATAAGCCGACAAATTCCCCTGCTTAATATGAAAGTATTAAACGGGGTTTATATTACACAGGTTCTTTAAAATTCCCTATAAGGGCAAGCCCACATAGTTAATTACATCTTAAGTGACGGGAATCACCTAAGAAAACTCTCGATAATAATCGATAACTCGCTTTCGAGAATTTCAAAGTTTAAGGTTTTCGAAGATTGAATTTTGGAATTTCGATAGGGAATGGATCAAATTTTGGAACATTTTGTTTTGTGAATCCAAAGGAAGAAAGGTAGGAGAAATCACTGATTCGAAGTGAACTTCGATAATTTCCCGACTATCCTATCGTTTGGCTTGAGTTTAGGAAAGTCCTAACACTTATTTAAATGTTTTGATCTTGCCAATTTTAATTAATTAGGGCTTATATTTGTATGATAAAATCAAACAAATAGCCTAGAAGATGTGAGGGTTTATTGTCGTATCGGACGACTACCTCGGAATCCTAAGACCGGTTAGGGCTTAATTTGCATAAAGTGATTATGCAAGTGCCTAACGAAGAGTTGAGGATTTATGTTGCACTAGGCAAGCTACCTCGAAGTCCTATGGCTTTGTTGTTTAATTCTAAGAAGGTTTCTGTGAAGTAGGTTCGAGTTTTGTTGATGACGATGGCCGTGCTTGCCCGACATGCTTCAAGCTCCTTGTTGTTGCGGAGGTTTAGTTTTAGAAATCATAAATCGGGGGATGAGAAAAGTGTTCTGGTTTAGAGAGGTCTTAATTTCCAAGTGTTTTGTATTTTGATTAAAACAAATCTTAAAGTTGATTATAACGACACAGGTTAAGATCCCGCGGTTCCATCCTTCCGGCATCATTATTTTTATCGGATTCACTTAGTCCGGATGAATTTGCTAAACTCAGTTGAATGAGTTCCACACTTTCATTTAGACCGTGGGAAATCCCGTTAGCAACACGTAGGTTACATCATCCGAGGTATTCCCGATCATCCAACGGGACGTTTTAATTTAGTTGTAATTGTAGTTTTGTGTTCTGTTTGTGATTAAATTTTGAGTTGTTTTATATTTTGAAATGTTGTGGCGGTGAATTTTATCTTGCAATGACTTTTAACTTAATTTGGTTTCGGTTTTAGGGACTATCCTAAAGGTGTGGGTTTTCATGCAACGAGTTGTTTTATCATGCGAGAAAAGTAAAGTGCATCTGCAATGAAGTAAATTGCGGGGAAGTAAATTGCAAGAAAGTAAATTGCGATAAAATAAAAGCGTACTGGAGGGTCTTCCCGTCATCCCAAGCTACACTTAAAACACAATTAGAATATTTAAGCAAGTTCCTAGGTAAAGCTAAGGGAAGGGTTATGGTTTTCTACCAAATTCCTAATCCTATAGCTAGTCGCCTCCTATGACGTCTAGGTTCTTTGTGTTTTTGTTTGAGGACGATTTTCTTCATCAAAGGACAATTAAGTCCGATTGTTCTTATAAATATCCTATCATATTGAGGAAGTGCTTAAGAAGAGTCTTAAACATCTTTTCGATATTTCCGGGATTGTTTTAAGTACAAACGAGTTTAATTATATAAATGAATCAATCGTCCGAGGTTTTCAAGTTTTGTTAACTCGCCCAGTGAACTAGGACATTTGAATATCCTATGAGTGAAGTAACATTTCATTTGATGTTCCATTTAGGAGTTATGATAACTAAAACTTTCAAGGGTAAATTAGTATTCAAATGATTTGATTTAAGTTAAAGGGTTTAAATTTGGAATAGTGTTGAAGTTGTTTTATATTTAATTTAATTTAATTTAATTGAGTTTGATTTAATTTAACATAGTTCGATTTAATTTGATTTGGTGTTTAATTAATTTGATTTGATTTAATTTAATTTAATTATTTAATTTAATTTAATTTAATTTAATTGTTTAATTTAATTTAATTATTTAATTTAATTTAATTTAATTTAATTATTTAATTTAATTTAATTTAATTATTTAATTTAATTTAATTTAATTATTTAATTTAATTTGATTTAATTTTAATTTAATTTAATTTAATTTAATTTGTCTTAATTTAATTTAATTATTAAATTTAATTTAATTTTTAATTTAATTTATCTTTAATTTACTTTATTTTTTTAATTTTAATTGAAATTTCAAAAGAGTTTAATAATTTAATTAAGTCTTTTAATATTTTGAATTTGAATTATCATTTTAATTAAAAGTTGAACATTAATGAGATGATTAATTTAGGGATTTTTAAATTAAAGAATAAATCTCTTCCTAATAAATATCCCTTATTTTAATAATTCCAATTTTATTATTCTTCCAAATTTAATCTATTATTCAATTAAAGTTTAATCATTTTAAAATTATTTAATGGGTTTCTACCCTTTAATTATTTAAATTTCAATCATCCAAATCAGATTAAGATCAAATATTTTACTTGTTGATTTTTTGTTAAACCTAAAGTTTTAATTAAGGGTTAAAAGTTTAATTACCATTTTTACCCCTTAAGCTTAATAATTTCATAACTCACTAAATTGAACTTAAATGAATTTGAAATTTTTATGTGACTTCACTCATATGTCAATAAAGACATGAGAGGAGAAAATGTGATTTTTTTGTATTTAATTTATTTATATAATTATTTTTGGTGGAAAATGGAGATTTTCAAGGAAAATTTGATAACATGACCAAGGGAAAGTTTCTATCCTTAAGAAAATTAGGGGACATTCCTAATGACCAGAGAAGCACTTGGACCAATTTTGGTGATTTTTTGAATTATATTATTTTTATTATAATTATTTTAAGTTTTGGAGTGTTAATTAATTTAAAAATAAAACAAATGTTGAAAAATGGATTTTATATTTTTCAAAAATCTCTCTGATATCAAGGAAACCAGAGAAACAAATTTTGCAATTTTCTGATTTTTCTATGATTTATTATAATTATTTTAGTGAAAATGCTAGAAAATACATTTTTTTTTAATTTTAAAATTACCCTAGGGTTTTAAAATTCAATATCTCACTAAATAGACCTAGGAAAAATGTGGGATTTGTTCCTAAGTGATTAGAATTCAAAATGTGACATTTTGGTGAATTTTATTATTTTTGTGATTTTTATTATTTTTTAATTATTAAAGATATTAAAATATTATTAAAAATCAACTTTTTTAGAAAATTGAAATTTTAATTTTCCTGGGTTCCCCTGATATCAGAGAGGCTCCAAAACCAATTTGGTGAATTTTTGAATAGTATTTTAAAAGTTATGAATTTTTAAAGTTTAAAATAGCTAAGTGACTTAATCAACCCGATTAGTGGGGCTAGCCAAGTCCGATTGACCTCAAATTTTTATGGTGGATTCCTCTGATCCTAAAGGTCAGTGGAGAATTGATTTCAAGTCAATTTGATGTTTGTTTAACTCTAATTAATTAAAGACCTATTTTGGGTGTTTAAGCCGATTAGAGTTGTTACGAATGAACTAAGCCAAAATCTATTTTTCTAGGGTTCTCTGGTCATAAGGAACATCACCAAATTTTCCTAGAATTTATTTCACAACATGCTAATTTTTGGAATTAAAATACTCAAAACAGCAACATGCATTTGAAAAATAAATAACTTTTCACGGAGATGGCCTCGACCTTGGAAAATTCAGGGAATGTTCCCGAGTTCGGAGGCTTCAAAAGCTACTATGGTCTCATGCCATGGTGAATTGTATACATGCATGGAGAATTAAATGTATGCAGAGAGTAAATAAATTATAAAAAATAAAATACTTGATGAAATTAAATGATTTCTTTTCCACATTATTCTCCTCTGTTCACTGAGCAAGAGGGTATTTTTATTTTATTTTTGTGATTTTTCTACACAAAGATATGGATTTTTGAAGTTTCGATATTTAATAAATACATTAAATACCCTAATTATCTATTTATCCACGCGGCGCCAGTGAGACATCGGCGGCTCCGAAGGGGTACGTGTCGCGGCTGTGATTGGGCGCCGCCATCTGAGTCGGCAGCCGGGCCCCGCGGTTCTCGCCGTCGTTTCTGGTCCGACGCCATCCGAGCCGCTCGTCCGCGCGTGTATTGAATGGACGGCATCCGTTCATCGTCCCCGAGTGTTCTCACCCGAGAGCCGTCCACACTAAATCCACTAAGATCTCACTCGATTCTCGATGGATTTTTACGTTCTTATACTCTATGGATTCGTCTTGAAGAGACGAACACATCTATACGGCTAACATGCATTGAAACTAAGGCATTTGAAATGGAGAATCTCCGGAAGCTCGGGATGGAGAGTTAACTCATACCTTAGCTCGGAGAAGTGTGGCTTCAATCCGAGAGTTGTTGCACCTTCGATTGGGTCCGTGCAAGCTCCGGATGAAGTCTCCTGGTGCAGGGAATTGTCCGGATATGATTTCGACCAAGCCCGATCACAAAGCTTGGAGAGCTGGAGCAGGCTGGGTGGCTCTGGAGATGGGGCTTTTGATGGTGGACACCTTCCCTTGGTCCGGTGAAGGTGTAGAGCCAATCAATTTGGGAATTGGCTCCTTGTGGAGAAGTGTCCTGGTTTTGGGTGGAATTTCGAGCTACGAAATTGAGCTT
Source organism: Papilionanthe hookeriana x Papilionanthe teres (assembly GCA_022702705.1). Lineage (NCBI taxonomy): Eukaryota > Viridiplantae > Streptophyta > Magnoliopsida > Asparagales > Orchidaceae > Papilionanthe > Papilionanthe hookeriana x Papilionanthe teres. Next base: position 183,776,238 of record CM040421.1, read on the forward strand.
ACAGAGGAGAAATGGCAGGGGGATCTCACTGGGGATCAAGTGCTCTAAGAGTGGAGAAGGGTCTGGAACAATTTTGGCAGAGTTTTGGCAAGGTTTTTGTTCAGCTCTACCCATGGCCAAGAGGGGTGGAGTTTAAATAGGAGAGGGTGGAGGGCCTCCCAGGGGGAGTTAGGGCTTGGGATCAGCTGCTCTGGTGAGGAGAAGATCAGCCATGGTAGCCACTGGGGATGGGGCAGCTCGGCAAGTGAGAATTTCGATGTTGGCTCACATGTGAACTCTCGGCCATGGTGTTTTCCGGCGGCACGGTGGCCGGCCGGCCGAGCAATGGTCACCATCTTGGTCGGAGTGGGTCGGGGTTGTGGTTTAGTGTAGGCGATTGGCAAATGCCATGTGTAAAGGAGTTGGATTGAAATGGAATGGGGGATGAGCCTATTTTGGGTCCAAATGGGTCAACCCACCTTTTGGGCTTGGTTCACCTCCCCATGGCACTGATTTTGGGTGAGAGGATCGGTTGGGTCGACCAGAGAGAGTGGTGTGGTCTCTATCCATGATGAGGTGGCTAAACATGGTTTAGTGTGTGACATGCTTAAGGTAAAAAGGCTTAATGAAAGATTAGGAAAGGAGCCCCTCCTTTTACCATTAATGGCATGGTCACATGTCAAGCCTCCCATGGCTTCATGTGGCTTGTCAATGGCTTGCATGGCTTGTCTTTGGCTTGGGGAAAGTTGAGTCGATTTCATAAAAATGGGTTTTAAGAAATTTTTGGTAATTTAATGGGAATTTGGATGAAGCTTCATTTGGAATAATTCAATGATGATTTTAGGACTTAGGTAATGGATTTAATTAAATGGATGACAAATGGAGATGTCATGTGGGCTTTAGAGTAGATTTGGGCTTTTGAATTTTGAAGGAAATGGGCTTTTAAAGTGGTTTAAGGAATGGGCCCTTAAGTTTAAAAATGAATTTATGGATGGGAATTTTGTAAAGAGGTTGGGCCAAATAATTGTTGGGTTTAGCTCATAGATGTGTCATGAGTGATTTGAAAAAAATTGGGGGTGATTTGGATTTGAATTGGGTTGAATTTGGGTTAGGTTTGGGCTTAGGTCAAAAATGGGCCTTTTAACCTTGGGTTGAGTTTGAGTAGGGTTTGGGTCTAAATTTTGGGCAAATCATGTTAGGGTTTTGTTTGTGGGAATGTTAAGGAAGATTTAGAAAAGATTTGAGGTTAATTGGAGTTGAATTGGGTGAGTTTAGGTTAAGTTTGGGTCATGGGTCCAAATTTGGGCTTTAAGGCCAAAAGTGAGATTGGATCCAAATGTCAATCAAATTGGACTTGGATTTGGTCTAAATTGGTATTGGGAATGTTGAATTGAAGTTTATAATTTGAATTGGACCAAAATTGGGGTCAATTGGATAGGTTTGGTTTAACATTGGGTTCACTTTGGGTTAAAATGGGTCAATTTGGGGGTTTTGACAAAAGTAGGGTAAATTGACAAAATTAGCCCATGGTGTAGTTGGACAAAATGAAATTGGGAATATTTAGGATTTTCTGGAATTTTCTGGGAATTTTCTGAATTTTTGGATTTTTGGGTCGAGAAGGGTATTTTGGGTATTTGGAGGGTATTGGGAGGTTTTCTTGGAATTTTTGGTATTTTTGGATATAGATGGTCAATTTGAGTGGTGTAGAAATGTTTGGGAATAATTTTGAAGAATTTTAGGTAATTTGGAAATTTTGCAAAAATTTGGGTAATTTCGAGGGTTTTGGGTAGGTTTAGTAGGTGTAGGGTCCGGGGGTCAAAAATTGAAAATTTGGGAAATTGAAGATTGGGTGGATGTAAGTGGAAATAAGTCATTTTGGTTGAGCCATGAAGTCATTTCAAGCCCATATGAGCCATGAGAGGACTCATTTGAGGCATCCACTTATGTTGTTCCTAACCCTCTTAGCCGAGGGCTTAGGGGTTAAGGACCATCCATGTGAATCACCTACATGAGTCGGGAGGTCAAGTTGGGTATGGGTGTGGTTTTAGGAAGTGTGTGGAAATGTAGTGTGTAAGTGTAGTGTATAAGTGTAGTGTGTGTAAGTCGGCCCCTCATCGGACCGGGCCGCCGGGGGTAGTCTACAGGCGAAAGAGTCCTATAGGAACTCATCCTTTAAACTTCCACATTTGATTTCAACCCTCTAGGTGATTAGGGGTCTATGGTCGAGTTTGTGGAGTTTGCGGGGAGTTTAGAAATGTTTGGAATTTCTAGAAGGTGGGTCCCAATTCTAGTCCTCTAAGATAGTCAAAGGAAAAGCCTAAGGCTAGATCCTAAGCACTAAAAAAGAAGAAGGGAAGACCTCATCAAAAATGAGGTCAACACATCCGCGTGGGCTTTGTCTGCTGGAGGAACTCTATAGAATATCACACTTAGGATCTACTCGAGCAGTTTCATCGTTTACCAGTGGTATTCTTCTATTCTCAGTTTTACAATTTTATATTATCCTTCCACTTGTTGAATGACAAGTTATGAATCGCCATAAATGGCAATATCTGTAATTTTCATTAGTATTGCTAATTCAAAACCAGTAATTAGAGCTTCATATTATGCTTCATTATTGGTAAACGGCTTTGACAGGTGATTAGAGAATCTTAGCATGGCCTGATCCGGAGTTACGAAGATCAAACCTATTCCTGCTTTGCCGGGTATCACTGTTTGTTATCCTTTGTCTCTTCGGGCTGATAATGCTCTGTCAAAGTATATTTCCCAACATCTGACACTGAGCTGCTTTATTTGTAGTATTTGTTCATGTGGTAGTTCATCATTGAGCAGGGACTCAGCTGGCAGTGGGTGTGCTGCAAGAAAATTTGCAAGAATCTGCCCTATGATAGGGCGATGGGGTGCAAAATTTATGTCAAATTGCAATAATATCATCGACCACCTTGCTAAGAGTCCGGAAAGTGTTGGTTGTGTCATCAAGTATTGCAACGGATTAACTTTCGAGATCAGGTTGACCTTATGAGACAACATGTAGTGTCTAAGCTTTTGAGCCGCAAAAACCAAAGCTATACAATGTTTTTCAATAGGAGGATACTTTACTTCTGCCGGTATTAGACGTTGACTCAGGTAGTAGAGTGCATTTTCTTTACCATCATCAATGACTTGGGAAAGTAAGGCTCTGAGGGACTCATCCAAATCTGCAGTATAAAGTATCAACGGTCTACCCGGGATAGGGGCTACCAAAAGAGGAGGTATTGTTAGATATCATTTAATATCTTCAAAAGCTAGTTAACATGGCTCTCCCCAGACAAATGAAACATCTTTTTGAATTAAATTCAAAATGGGAAGACACCTTCCTGATAGATTAGATGTAAAGCGTCTTAGATATGCCAATTTTCCTTGCAAAGAATGTAATTGTTTCAAGGTTCTGGGAGGGGCATTTATAATATCGCTTTAATCTTTTCTGGGTCGATTTTAATTCCCTGATGACGAACAACAAATCCTAGAAATTTCCCAGAGGTAACGCCAAATGCGCATTTTAAGGGATTCATCTTGAAATTGTGTTTCCGTAATCGTTCAAATAAGATCCTCAAATCATACAATGATTCTCCTTTACTTTGCTCTTGATGACCAAGCCATCCACGTAGCATTCCACCTGGTTGTTGATGAGGTCATCAAAGATCTTTGTGATTGCTCTTTGGTATGTTGTTCCTGCATTCAGTAATCTAAATGGCATAACAGTGTAGCAGTAAATCCCGATGAGAGTTCTGAATGTTGTAAGTGTTGCATCTTCTGGAGCCATCTTGATTTGATTATAACCTGATGATCCATCCATGAAAGAGAAAATTTCACGTGATGATGCAATGTTTACCATTAACTCCAGTATCGACAATGGAAACTCGTCCTTCAGGCATGCTTTATTTAAGTCCCTGAAGTCGACACACACTTGGATTTGTCCATTTTTCTTCTTTACTGGCACGACTTTAGCTAGCCACGTCGGATATTATTCTTCTTGGACAAAGTTAGCATCTATTAATTTCTTTATTTCTGTTGTAACTTGTTGTTATATTTCGAGGTGCATTTTTTTGGGAGCTTGCTTTACTGGTATTGTACTTTGATCCACTCCTAGTCAGTGGACTACAACCTATGGAGATAGTCTAGGCATTTCATCATAGCTCCAAGCGAAGCAATCTTTAAATTCTGACAGTAACCTGACTAAGTCTGTAACCTCTTCTTCGTTGAGCAACAAACTTATGAAAGTTGGTCAGGGCTGCTCCTCAGTCCCGAGATTGATCTCCTTTAATTCGTCAAGTGTTGATTTGATTTCTTCTTCGAATTCTGGTGGAGCCTCCTCTATTGGTTGATCTTTACATTCATCTTGGACGTTTAGGTAATCTTCTACTAGCTGACTAGTAACAACCATGCAAAATCTCGAGTCATCGACGGGTCCGATCGTACCAAACCCAAGACATTCTTTTGAGTAGAGTTTCTTTCTTTTTGTATTCCATAATTTTTCAAACGATTGTAACTTATCTTTTGGCATTTTCTTTGGCACATATCCTTGTTGAATTAGCTTTTGTACATAAGGTGAGAAGTAACCAAAAGATAATTCCATTAATTCATTAGAATCTTTTTCTTCGAGAGTTACACAAGGTTTAGAAGTAGAAGGAGAAGCTTTATAAAACTTGATATGTTTAAAACCATAATTATGGACTTCCTTGACTTCCAAACTCTCGATCATTTAAGGGTGGATCGAAGTTAGAGTCATGGCATGCACATAATGATTAATCTGATCAAACATTGATTCATATTTGTCTCTTTCTGTATCATCCATAGAAATCTCAAACTGAGGCTTCTTCTGACTTATCATCATTGTTTCTTTATCTTCTTCGGAGCTTCCTTCTACTTCAATGCTGATCAGCGGCTTCGTCCATTCAACAATCTGGTGAGTTCCTCCTTGACCACCTCGACCTCGCATGCATGGGCTAAAATAAACTCCACCAACTCGTTGCGAAGGAGTGGCGAGAGATCGTTGAACTGGAGCCGTATGGTCCCGTTCTCGTAGTTCTTCTGAGTCTTCTACTATACTTGTCACAATTTCTCTTGAAAGTATTGTTTTCTTCTAGGGACCATAGTAGGCAACGTCTTTGTGAAAGCCTAGTTTGTGTATTGAGAAAGGTTGTAAGTCTCCCTTAATGCAATTTTCTTGTCCATCCTTGTAGTACTTGATGCACTGGTGAAGTGACGACAATATCATATTGTACTCGTGAAGCCACGGCCGACCAAGCAAGGTATTGAACGATGTATCTGCATCAATGACATAGAATTTTGTGGTTGTTACTAGATTTCCAACTTTCATCTGTAGCATTATAGAACCTTGGGCTCTTTCTCCTTTCTGATTGAATCCTCTTAGCATCATTTTATCCATAGACGGTTCTCGAGCATCAGTGTCCAAGTTGGCTAACATCTGTAGACTCATTATGTTGAGTGACGCTCCAGGATCTACTAACACACTGAAAAGTATGAACCTGCCGATGATGATGGAAATGTAGAGCAGACGGTTGTGGTCGGCTATACCAAGTAGCAAATATTCATTGGTGAAGGTTACGTCAGGCTGTTCTTTTAAAGAGGCTACTCCATTTGAGGATGTGCTAGCCAGTTGTGCTAAGTGATCCATGAAAAAATAATTGTTTTTATGCCTTGATTTTTTTCAAAATTTTAAGGATATTATGCTTTAATGAAAGGTATTTTATATTTTTGGATGTAGGTGATGCAAAAATATTCAAAAAGGAAAAAAAAAGATGAAAAAGGATGAAAAAGGAGCAAAAAGGAGCAAAAATGGAGCCAAATGCCAAATTGCCAAAAAATGGGCCTAGCGCCTAGGCGCCAGAATCCAGCGCCAAGCGCCAGCTCGATACCAAATCTGTGATGGTTTTTGTAACTACTTTGGATGGTTATTTTGAAGTTAGAGCGGTTATTGGACCATCTAGAAGATTGGCAGTTATTCCTGGATTAAAGGACATGTGATACATTGTATTTAGATGCTTGGAAACGGTTTGGATCGCGATGAGGTGCGATTCAAAGTGAAGAGGTGCGAAGAACTGGACGCGGAGTCTGGCTCCTAGGAGCTAGATGTTGGCGCCTAGGCGCCAGATACATTTTCTAGAAGATTCATTGAACTTTGACTCATTTTGAAGAGGTTCCTTAGGAAACCCTTGAAGCCTATAAATAGGAGGCTATTCCTATTCCTAGAGAGAAAAACGCCCAGCATAAGTAGCCCAATAAGAAGCAAAAATCAAAGAGAGAATTAGAGAGAAATTTTAAGGGCCATACATTTAGTTTACTATCCTTCATAAATTAGTAAGTTTATTTTATTTAGAGTTTGTATTGAGAGTTTGGAAGAGTTGGTGCTTGTGATGTCTATTTCTCTTTTGAGTCAGAAGGAATCAGAGGTTCAGTTGAAGAAACACTTGAGATAAGTATTTGTAATTTTATTCAAAGCTTTATTTATATGTTTTGTTATTTAGATTCAATGTGTTATGAGTAGTTACTTTACTTTCTTCTTTCAATTATGAAAAGATAAATAAGATAATATTAAATTTATTGGAGAATTAGAAACTAAAATATTGTTTTAAATATTGTGATGATATTAATATCGGATCTTAATTTACTAATTAAATTGGCCATTTAAATTGTTAAAATCTGTTGAAGAATTTTGAGACCTAGAAGGAGATGAATTCTTAACTAGTAGATATCACATGAATCCTTGGGTAGTCGAAGCCCATGTGCGGGTTATTCAAGGTGAACTGCAAATAAATAGGAAAATATTATTCAATGCACGTAGAATTGATAAGTTTTTAGAGTGACAGACTAAATTCTTGTAATTTGATTTATAGAGAGGGAACAGGTCACTAGTAGGGCCGACCATAGCCACCCTTGGACATCTAGTAGTGTGAGCCTAGATTAACCCATTCTACTAACAATACATCCAGACCTGATCTATAGATTAGTTAATATTCTTTATACTATCAAGCAAAGATAAAAAATAGAGATGCTTCTATTTGACACAATACCATTAATTTATATTCTCCACGAATATTATAACATCTAAAAAATCTTGGATTAATTGAAAGGAAGAAAGTTGTTTGTTTTATTATTATTTACATCACTCATTATTTTATTATTGCTTTAATTTTGCATTTAGTAAATAAAATATTAAATATTAAAACTTTAAAAGAAATACATAAAAATAAAATTAAAATATTTAAAAATCTATAAACCTCATCGTGGGATCGATATTGAGGTCTTTATTTAAAGCCATATATTACTTGAAACGATATGTATACTTGCGTAGTACCTCTAGTGTGTAAAATATTTTCCATAAAATTATATTTATATACACTAGCCACTATTATTATTTGCGTCAAATTATTGGCTATAACATATTTTTGAAAGCATAAATTACTGCGTTGTTCGCAGATCGAGGTCAAGTTTTTGGCGCCGTTGCCGGGGAGGGCAAATTTTTAGATTTTAAATATTTATTTTATTTTTGTTTTCTTTATTTCGTTTATTGTCAAAATACAAAAATATAAAATACAAAAACATTTATTAAAAACAAAGTAAGTAGAGATTTTTTTCTTGTTATTTTATTTTACTTTTTATTTACTTTTTATGCGTAGTCCTGGTTCTGAAGAATTATTACCTTTAGATTATGAATTAGAAAGAACTGTTAGAAGAATTAAAAAAGGAAAACAAATTCAAAAATATCAAGAGATGGCTAATTTACATAACAATTTACAAATCCAATTGAAATTAATGAACAGAATGTTTACAAGCCATTAAGGGATTATGCTAACCCTACAGTTGATGAATTTCATAATAGTATTCAAATACCTACTGTAGATGCTAATTCTTTTGAGCTTAAACCTTCTATTATTTAAATGGTTCAAAATAATCAATTTGGGGGAACACCAAATGAAGATACAAATTTACACCTTTCTAGTTTTTTAGAACTTTGTGCTACCTTTAAATATAACAATGTTTCTGATGATGCTATTAGACTTAGACTCATTCCTTTCTCTTTAAGAGATAAAACAAAGATATGGTTGAATTCATTAGCAACAGGTTCTATTAAAACATGGGCTGAAATGGCACAAAAATTCCTTGCTAAATATTTTCCTCCTCCTAAAACTGCTATATTAAGAAATGACATTACTTCATTTAGTCAATTTAACGGGGAGACAATTTATGAAACTTGGGAAAGATTTAAAGAACTATTAAGAAAGTGTCCTCATCATGCTTTACCTGATTGGTTAATTATTCAAATATTTTATAACAGACTTATTGGATCACTGAAATCATTTATTGATGCTGCTACTGGAGGTTCTTTAATGGCTAAATCATTTGAAGAAGCTTATACCTTAATTGAAGAAATGGCTAACAATAATTTTCAATGGCCTTCTGAAAGGATTAATCCTAAAAGATTGGCAAGTATTCATGGTAACGAAGCCTTTTCTATCATAGCTTCACAAGTAGCTGCGATATCTAAAAAATTGGATAATTTTCATATCAATGTATCACATAACAATTCTTCTAATATTGAAGATTCTCAAACTATTGAAACTTTACAAGCTATTGCTAGTAAAAATAATCCTTATTTAAATTATTATAATCCTGGATGGAAAAATCACCCTAATTTTAATTGGAATAATTCACAACAACAATTGTGTAATAATCAATCTCATCTAACAAGAAATTGGAACAATCAAGTAAATTCAAACTATAAACCTCTTGGATTTAATAATCAACAAAAGAAGTTATCTATAGATGAATTAATTTTACAACTAAGTAATCAATTACAAAATCAGAACACTGCAATTCGTAATATTGAGAGTCATTTTGGACAAATCTCTAATTTAATTAATTACAGACCTCAAGGAACACATCCTAGTAATGTTGAAATCAATCCAAAGGAAATTGGAAAAGAACATGAACATGTTAAGGTCATACTGACTTAGAAGTGGAAAGGAATTAAAAGAAAGAATTCAGAATGAAATTGAAAATGAGATTGAGGTTGAAGAGATTGTAAAACCTAAAGAAACTCCTTCTCCTAGTAAATATGAGACTGTTATTCCTATTAATGTGGAAGTTGAAAAACCACCACCACCTTTTCGTCAAAGATTAACACAACAGAAGCTTGATCATCAATTTTCTAAGTTCTTTGAAATTTTTAAGAAACTTACTATTAATATACCTTTTGCTGAAGCTTTGGAACAAATGCCAACTTATGCAAAATTTATGAAGGATATTTTAAGTAAGAAACGAAATTTGAAGCTTTTGAAACTGTTGCATTAAGTGAAGAATGTAGTGCAATAATTCAAAAGAAATTACCTAAGAAACTTACAGATCCTGGAAGTTTCATTTTTTATTTTTAGAAGGTTGAATTTAGGAGAGATTACTCCCACCCTGTAACCCTTCAGTTAGCTGATAGATCTATCACTTACCCTAAAGGAGTTATAGAGGATGTTCTTGTTAAAGTGGATAAATTTATTTTCCCTGTGGATTTCATTGCGCTTGATGTGGAAGAAGATAAAGAAATACCTATTATTTTAGGGAGACCTTTTCTAGCTACCAGACGAGCTATGATTGATGTGCAAAAAGGAGAATTAACTATGAGAGTTAATGATCAAGAGTTTAAATTCAATGTCCTTAAATCAATGAAGTACCCTGAAAAAGAAAAATGCCATCGAATGGATATTATTGATTATATAATTAAAAAACATTATCGAGAAAATGTAAAGTCATTTACGAAGAAAAATTTGAATTATTAACGACGAAAATGAAGAACTAAAAGAAGAAGAATTATTTAAAGAAACTCATTATATTAAAGATAACTGGGAAATTTTGGACATAACTCGAAATGATATACTTTTACCCTCGATTAAAAAAGCCCCGAACTTGGAATTAAAAATGTTACTTGCACATTTAAAGTATGCTTTTCTTGGAAATTCATTAAATTTACTGTTATTATTTCTTCTAAACTAAGCTTAGATCGAAAGAAAAATTAATAAGAGTGTTAAAGAATTATAAGAAAGCTTTTGGTTGGACTATTGCTGATATAAGAGGAATAAGCCCTTCCATACGTATGCATAGGATTTTAATGGAAGAAGATTTTAAACCTACTATTGAACCTCAAAGAAGATTAAATCCTATTATGAAAGAGGTTGTTAAAAATAATTTTTAAAATGGTTAGATGCTGGAATTATTTACCCTATTTCGGATAGTCAATGGGTGAGACCTATTCATTGTGTTTCGAAGAAAGGAGGAGTAACTGTCATTGTCAATGATAAAAATGAACTAATTCCTACAAGACAAGCTACTATATGGCGAATTTGCATTGATTATAGGAAATTAAGTAACACCACTAGAAAGGATCATTTTCCTTTACCTTTCTTGGATCAAATGCTTGATAAATTAGCTGGACACTCATATTTCTGTTTTCTGGATGGGTATTTTGGTTATCATCAATTACATGTCACTCCTAAGGACCAAGAGAAAACAACATTTACAGGTCCTTAAGGAACATTTGCGTTTAGAAGAATGCCTTTCGGTTTATGTAATGCACCTGCAACTTTTCAAAGAAGTATGATGTCAATATTTTGTGATTTGATTGACAAAGGAATTGAAATATTTATAGACGATTTTTCAGTTTTTGGAACTTTATTTGAATCTTATTTGAAAAATATTTCCAAAGTTCTGAAAAGATGTGAAGAAACAAACTTAGTTCTTAACTGGGAAAAATGTCAATTTATGGTCACAGAAGGCATTGTATTTAGTCATAAAATTTCACAAAAAGGGATGGAAGTTGATCGAAGCAAAAGTGAAAATTATTGTTGAGCTGTGACCACCTACTACTTATTCTTGAATTGAGAAGTTTTCCGGGTCATGCTGGATTTTATAGAAGATATATAAACGATTTTTCTAAAATTGCTAAACCTCTTAGTCATTTATTGGAAAAAGAAGCTAAATTTGAATTTAATGAAGATTGTCTTAATTCTTTCAATATTTTAAAAGAAAAATTAATAACTACACCTATAATTATTGCACCTAATTGGAATAAACCTTTTGAATTAATGTGCGATGCAAGTGATTTTGCAATTGGAGCTTTATTGGGACAAAAATATGAGAAAATTTTCCAAGTTATATATTATGCTAGTAAAAATCTTACTGAAACTCAAAGAAATTATACTACTACTGAAAAAGAGCTTTTAGCTATAGTCTATGATTTTCATAAATTTAGACCTTATCTTCTTGGTACCAAATGCATAGTTCATACTGATCATTCCGCTTTTAAATATTTAATGTCAAAAAAGATGCTAAACCTAGGTCGATAAGATGGGTTTTACTTACGTAAGAATTTGATTTTCAAATAGTGGATAGAAAAGGAACTGACAACCAAATTGCTGATCATTTATCTAGAATTAAGAATGATATTTTCATTGAAGAAAATATAAATGAGAAATTTCCTTATGAACAATTATATTTTAGTTAACGATGTCAAACACCTTGGTATGCGGATATAATTAACTATTTAGTTAGCAATATTCTACATTATGGATTGAATAACAAATATATTAAGAAATTTAAAAATGATGCTAAAACTTATATTTGGCAAGATCATTATTTATTTAAATTGAGAAGAGATTCTGTAATTCAAAGATGTGTACCTTATGAAGAAACTTTTACAATTATTCAAAAAAGTCATGATTCCGAATTTGGAGGACACTTTGGAGTAGATAAAACTGCATTTAAAATTTTAACTTCAGGATTTTATTGACCTACCTTGTTCAAAGATGTGAGACATCATGTTAAAACATGTGATCGATGTCAAAGGATGGGAAATATATCTAGGAAAGATGAAATGCCTTTAAACTGTATATTGGAAGTTGAAATTTTTGATATATGGGGTTTAGAATTTATCGGACCATTTGTACCATCATCTGAAAAGATTTATATTTTATTAGCAGTTGATTAAGTTTCAAAATGGATTGAATTTGTAGCTTTACCGAACTGTGATTCCAAAAGTGTTTCGAAATTTTTAAAGAAAATGATTTCTTCTAGATTTGGAATGCCTAAAGTAATTATCACAGATGGTGGAAGTCATTTCAGAAATATAAGAATTCAATCATTACTGGAAAAATTTTGAATCAAACATAGAATTGCAACTGTATATCACGCACAAACAACTGGAATGGCTGAAGTATGAAACAGAGAAATTAGAAGTATTTTACAGAAGACTGTTAATCCTAAAAGAACTGATTGGGTTGATAGACTTGATTTTGCATTATGGGCTTATAGAACAGCTTATAAGACACTAATCAGAATGTCACCTTATCGGTTAGTTTATGGTAAAAATTGTCACTTACCTGTTAAATTTGAACATAAAGCTTATTGAGCGATAAAGGAGTTTAATTTTGTTTTAAATACTGCAGGAGAAAAACGATTATTACAATTAAATGAGATGGATGAAATAAGAAATGAGTCATATGAAAATGCAAGAATTTATAAATAGAAAATGAAAATTTTACATGATAAAAAGATTTCGGGAAAAATATTCGAGCCTGGACAAGAAGTATTATTATTTAATACTCATTTAGAACTTTTCCCTGGAAAATTAAGATCTAAATGGATGGGACCATATATAATTGAGAAACTATACCATTATGGAGCTGTGGATAATAAAGACCCCAAAACGGGAAAAATATTTAAAGTTAACGGATTAAGACTGAAGCCTTATTTGGGAGACATTAAAATGATTTATAAAGAGGCTTACGAGTTGAGTCTAACTGATTAAAGACATAATTAGGTCGGGCTGACGACGTTAAACCAAGCGCTTTGTGGGAGGTAACCCATAGTTATTTTTATTTGTGTTTACATTTTTAATGTAAGGATATGCCTCGGTTTTGACTAATTTTATATAACTTTAGAAAAATGGATGCTAACAAGTCTTTATTGACTTAAGCTAAAGATTATCTTGAAGTATATGAAGTTTGGACTTTGGTTCACTCCATTCTGTATGTGAGTAAAAAGGAGATCAAGTTAACCTTCATTGTTTTAATTACTGAGTTTATAATGATCTTACCATTCTAATTTACCTTTTTTTGAGATCGAAACTTTAAAATTTGACGTTAGGCGAAACGGAGTCGAACATGGTTTCGGCGCCTAGGCATCGAAATTTGGCGCCTAAGCGTCAGAGTAAACTGTGTGTTGATGGGTCCGGTGCCTAAGCGCCACAGTTACTGCGTCGTGTAAAAACTGAAAATTTTCAGTTTTTCACACGATTTTCTCCTATAAACTACACCATCTTCGTCCCCAATCCCTAAGCAACCATAGTTACGACCTTTACACTTCATTCTTGAGGAGATAAGAGAGGATTTTAAAGAAATGGAGAGAAGAAATCATGGAGAAGAAGCTAGAGATAAGTATTCTAAGGATCCTCAACCTTACTTCAATGGTTTCATTGCTGTTAGTTTGGAGAAGTTTTCAAGTCGCTTAGATAAGTTTGAAGCGGAATTCAAAAGCATTGGAGATCGCCTCCATGAGATGTATCATCAAATTGAACATCTGGAATGGCAGGCAAAGCTTCAATTCGATGATCTAGCGGCCTATCAAGATGCTAGAGTGGAGATGTATGTGAAGAACAAATGTATCGACGAGAAAACGGCTACGAATTTTCCAAGGGCGTTAGTATTCTTCCCAAGTAGGAAAAGTAATCTTCATTGCGATGAGAATGGAAATTTCTAATTTGAAGATTAGATAGTAAATGTGGTTAGATCGAGACTCTATCTAGTGTGTCATTGTATCAATTTAGTAAATCAATTGAATTGTTTGTGTGTTTGTTTTATTGTTCAATGTGTGTTTTATTTGCTTTAAATTTGTTTTGTTTGATTGTTAGTAAGACTTGAATCTTATTATGTTACTTATCTGAAATGTATTGAGCCCAAATTTGAAGATTTTGAATGGAATTAGAAGAGTTTGACTTAAACTTGTGTTTAATTGATGGATTTAATTTTTAATTTTTAAAAGTTTTGGAAAATATTTTGGAAGTTGGAAACTGAAGCAATACTCTCATATGAGTAAATTGAAGTTGAATTTGTGAGTTTTGGTGGAAAATTAATTTTTAAAAATGATTTTTGTGAAAGGCGAGTCTAGCGCCTAGGTGCCAGAATTCGGTGCCTAAGCGTCGGTTCAGCTTACAACTCGAAAATCGGGATTTAAACCCTAAAAGCCATGGCCGATGCCTAAGCTTCATCCCCTTCCTCATTTTCGTGAAAATACACCCCCTAGATCCATCTTGAGGTCAAAACGTCACGTTTTTTAGCCCAAAATCAAGCGATTTCTTCATCTTAAGGTCAGACGTACCTTCTAATCCATTTAATTTTTATTTCTACCTTGGATTTTCCTATTTTTGCTAAAAACCGAAATTTTGGAGAAAAATTTTGATTTTTAGAAATTCTCCATGGATTTTCTTAACTCATTTTAATTATAAAAGAGTTTAGATCTTTGATTCCTTTATTTATTTGTGTTTTCTTTCATGTTTAAATGCACGTAAATCTAAGCGCGAAAAAACACAAGAAAATTTCGACAGCAGCAAGTTCGCTACTGCGGCAGTGCACTTTTGTTATCACGAATTTGCATCATCAAGGAAATTTATCTCGGAGCACAGTTTTTACAATTCTGGAGAGATGATCGTGAACACGATCGTTGCACACAACTGGCAGCGATTCTGTTATTTCACTGTCGTTGCTGTTATTCTTATTGTACGAGAGTTTTTTGCCAAATTTATGGATGCGGAAGACTATGAAGTCTTCGTTAGAGGTGTCGGAGTGGGATTTACTCTGGAACGGATCAATATTTTCTACGGACTACCACCTACCGTCGAGTACTACTATTTTGGTTTATCTCCATCTGTCGGCATTATTTTTAGGTTATGTGTTTTGAAAAAGAGGGGGTCGCCTAACAGAAATTGTCGGAGAATTTTTAATTTAATTTAAATAAATAATTTGAAAAGTAGTATTTAATTTTGAAAATAATGTTAAATTTGAAAATTTTAAGATATGAAATCAAGCCGATCTCACATCCCGAATAGTTTATATAAACGAGCACCGCATCACAAGCTGTGTATCTATCTCGAAGAATAGACATATTGTTTGGTGATGGGGCTCGATTAAATAAACTAAAAGATTTGTGACATCCGTTTGGTACGCGAACCAATTTTATAAGCCGACAAATTCCCTGCTTAATATGAATGAATTAAGCGAGGGTTTATATTACTCAGGTTCTTAAAATTCCCTATAAGGGCAAGCCCCTATAGTTAATTACATCTTAAGTGACGGGGATCACCTAAGAAAACTCTCGATAATAATCGGTAGTTACAGCTCTCGAGAATTTCGAACTTTAAGTTTTCAAAGGATTTACTTTTGGAAATTTCAATAGGGAATAGCTCGAATTTGGAACGAGTTTATTTTAGGAGTCCGAAGGAAGAGGAGTAGGGGAAGTTGAGGATCCGAGAGGAATCTTGGCAACTTCACGAATATCCTATTGTTTGGCTTCGAGTTTAAGAAAATCCTAATATTATCTGATATTTCAATCTTGCCAATTTTGATTAATTTGGACTTATATTTGTATGATAAAATCATACAAATAGCCTTGAAGATGTGAGGGTTTATGTCGTACCAAACGACTGCCTCGGAGTCCTAAGACCGGTTAGGGCTTAATTTACATGACATGATCATGCAAATGCCTAACGAAGAGTTGAGGATTTATGTTGCACTAGACAAACTACCTCGAAGTCCTATGGCTTGGTTATTTAATTCTTAAGAAAGTTTTCTTGGAGTAGCTCCGAGTTTCTGTGATGACGATGGTCGTCTTTGCCCACCATGCTCCGAGCTTCGTGTTGTTGCAGAGGTTTAGTTATAGAAGTTATAAATCAGGAGCAGAGAAAAGTGTTTTGTTTTAGAGAAAATCTTAATTTCCAAGTGTTTTTTATGTTTTATTTAAAACAAATCTTAAAGTTGATTATAACAACACCGGTTAAGATCCCACGATTCCATCCTTCCGACATCGTTATTTTTATCGAATTCACTTAGTCCAGAAGAATTTGCTAAACTCAACTGAATGAGTTCCACACTTTCATTTAGACCGTGGGAAATCCCGTTTGCAACATGTAGGTTACATCATCAGAGGTATTCCCGATCATCCAACAAGATGTTTTAATTTAGTTGTAATTGTAGTTTTGTGTTCTGTTTGTGATTAAATTTTGAGTTGTTTTATATTTTGAAATGTTGTGGCGGTGAATTTTATCTTGCAATGAATTTTAATTTAGTTTTGGTTTCAGTTTTAGGGACTATCCTAAAAGTGTGGGTTTTCATGCAACAGTTGTTTATCACACAAGAAAAGTAAGTGCGATGCGATTAAGTAAATTGCAATAAAGTAAATTGCAATGAAATAAAAGCGTACCTGGAGGGTCTTCCCGTCATCCCAGGCTGCACTTAAACACAATTTAGAATATTTAAGCAAGTTCCTAAGTAAAGCTAAGGGAAGGGTTATGGTTTTCTACCAAGTTCCTAATCCTATAGCTAGTCATCTCCTATGACGTCTAGGTTCTTGTGTTTTGGTTTGAGGATGATTTTCTTCATCAAAGAATAATTAAATTCAATTGTTCTTATAAACATCCTATCATATTGAGGAAGTGCTTAAGACGAGTCTTAAACATCTTTTCAATATTGCTAGAATTGTTTTAAGTCCAAATGAATTCAATTATACAAATGAATTAATCGTCCAGGAATTCAAGTTTTGTTGTTATCTTACTCAGTGAACTAGGACATTTGAATATCCTATGAGGGAAGTAACATTTCATTTAACATTCTGTTTAGGAGTTATGACAACAAAAGCTTTCGAGGGTAAATTAATGTTCAAATGGTTTATGATTTAATTTAATTTTAAATTTGGAATAGTGTTCAAGTTGCTTTATATTTATTTTTGAATTTCTTTATGTCTTAGGTGATGTTATTTTAATTCAATTTAATTTAACTTTAATTTAATTTAATTTGGTTTAGTTTTAATTTTAATTTAATTTAATTTGATTTGATTTTAATTTAATTTAATTTAATTTAATTTAATTTAATTTAATTTAATTTAATTTAATTTAATTTGATTTAATTTGATTTAATTTAATATATTTTAATTTAATTTAATTTAAATTTAAATTTTATTTTATTTTTAATTTTAAATTAATATTTTATTTTTTATGTTTTAAAGATGATTTAATTGTAATTGTTAAAGTATTAATTTAATTGAAATTTTAAAAGGATTTAATTTAAATAATTTAACTTTAATTTAATTTAATGATTAAGTCTTTTAACATTTTAAGTCATAAATTTGGATTATCATTTTAATTAGGAATTAAATATTATTCAGATGATTAATTTAGGGATTCTCAAATTAAAGAACAAATCTCTTCCTAATAATATCCCTATTTTAATAATTCCAATTTTATTATTCTTCCAAATTTAATCAATTATTTAATTAAGGTTTATTTCAATTATTTTTTAAATTGTTTAGTAGGTTTCTACCCTTTAATTATTTAAATTTCAATCATCCAAATCAGATTAGGATCAAATATTTTACTCTTTTAATTTTATTAAACCTAAAGTTTTAATTAAAGATTAAAATTTTAATTACCATTTTGCCCTTGAAGCTTAATAATTTCATAACTCACTAAATTGAGCTTAAATGAACTTGAAATTTTTATGTGACTTCACTCATATGTCAATAAAGACATGAGAGGAGAAAATGTGATCTTTCTGTATTTAATTTATTTATGTAATTATTTTTTGTGGAAAATAGGGATTTCCAAGGAAAATTTGGATTTCCAAGGAAAATTTTATAATATGACCAAGGGAAAGTTTCTGTCCTTAAGAAAATTAGGGGACATTCCTAATGACCAGAGGACCACTTGGACCAATTTTGGTGATTTTTAAATTATATTCTTTTTATTATAATTATTTTGAGTTTTGGAGTATTAATTAATTTAAAAATAAAATAAAGGTTGAAAAAAGAATTTTATATTTTTCAAAAATCTCCCTAATATCAAGGAAATTAGAGAACCAATTTTTACAATTTTTTTATTTTTCTTTGATTTATTAGAATTATTTTAATGGAAATGCTAAAAAATACATTTTTTTTAATTTTAAAATTACCTTAGGGCTTTAAAATTTAGTATCTCATTATAGAGACTTAAGAAAAATATGAGGTTTGTTCCTAAGTGATTAAAATTCAAAATATAACATTTTGGTGAATTTTATTATTTTTGTGATTTTTATTATTTTTTAATTATTAAAATATTAAAATAATACAAAAAATCAACTTTTTTAGAAAATTGAAATTTTAATTTTCTTAAATTCCCCTAATATCAGAGAGGCTCCAAAACCAATTTGGTGAATTTTTGAAAAGTATTTTGAAAGTTATAAATTTTTAAAGTTTAAATTTGCTAAATGGCTTAATCAACCCATTTAGTAGGGCTAACCAAGTCCAATTGACTTCAAATTTTTATGGTGGGTTCCTCTGATCCTAAAGGTCAGTGGAGAATTGATTTCAAGTCAATTTGATGTTTGATTAGCTCTAATTAATTAGGGATCTATTTTGGGTGTTTAAGCCAATTAGGGTTATTCCAAGTGGATTAATTCAAAACCTATTTTTCTTAGGTTCCTCTGGTCATAATAAACATCACCAAATTTTCCTAAGATTTATTTCACAATATGCTAATTATTAGATTTAAAATACTCAAAACAGCAACATGAATTTGAAAAATCAATAATTTCTCATAGGGATGGCCTCTGACCTTGGAAAATTCGAGAGAATATTCCCGAGTTCGGAGGCTTAAAAGCCACTATGGTCTCATGCCATGGTGAATTTCCTATATGCATGGAGAATTAAAACAATGCAGAGAGTAAATAAATTATTAAAAATGAAAGACTTGATGAAATTAAATGATTTCTTTTTCACATTATTCTTCTCTGTTCACTGAGCAAGAGGGTATTTTTATTTTATTTTTCTGAT
The DNA here is from genome assembly GCA_022702705.1 of Papilionanthe hookeriana x Papilionanthe teres. Classification (NCBI taxonomy): domain Eukaryota; kingdom Viridiplantae; phylum Streptophyta; class Magnoliopsida; order Asparagales; family Orchidaceae; genus Papilionanthe; species Papilionanthe hookeriana x Papilionanthe teres. The sequence continues at coordinate 183,795,336 of CM040421.1, forward strand.
TTTTCTACACAAAGTTATACATTTTTGAAGTTTAGGGAATTAAATAAAACAAAAATACCCTAATTTTCTATTTAAAACGGCGGCGCTGACTCATCCTAGGCATCTCTGAAACGCCGCGTGTCGTGCTGCCATTCGACGCCGCCAATTGAGTCAGCAGCCCGGGTCCCGCCTTCCGCGTATCATCTGCCGATCCGACTCGATCTGAGCCGTCCGTCCGCGCGTGTATGGAATGAACGGCATCCGTTCATCGTCCCTGACCGTTCTCGCTCGAGAGCCGTCCACACTAAAACCCTATGAACTCACTCATTTCTCAATGGATTTTCGTGTTCTTGTGCTCTATGGATTCGTCTTGAAGAGACGAATACATCTACACGGTGATCATGCATTGAAATTAAGGCATTTGAAATGGAGAATCTCCAAAAGCTCGGGATAAAGAGTTAGCTCATACCTTTGCTCAGAGAAGTGTGGCTTCAATCCGAGGGTTGTGTCACCTTCGATTGGGTCCAAGCAAGCTCCGGATGAAGTCTCTTGGCACGGTGAATTGTCTAGGTATGATTTCGACCAAGCCCAGATCACAAAGCTTGGAGGCTGGAACGGATGGGTAGCACGGAGAGGGGCTTTTCTTTGGTGGACCACTTCCCTTGGTACGGTGAAGGTGTAGGATCAATCGATTTGGGGATTGATCCATCGTGGAGAAGTGTCCTGGTTTTGGGTGGAATTTTGGCTGAGAAATTGGGCTCCGTTGGTGGGGATTAGGGCAAATTGACATCGGGGATCAAGCTGCTCTAAGTATGGAGAGTGGTGCGGAGCAATTTTTTCGGGGGTTTCGATAAGGTGCGGTTCGGCACCTCTCATGGCCGAGAGGAGGTGAGGTTTAAAGAGGAGAGGGTGGAGGGCCTCCCGGGGGTGTTTAAGGCTTGGGATCGAGTTGCTTAGGTCGAGGGAAGAACAACCATGATGGCCGTTGGGCATGGGGCGGCTCGGCGAGTGGGAATTCCAAACTTTGGCTCACATGGGTGCTCTCGGCCTGGTGGTTTCGGCGGCCGTGGTAGGCGGCCGGCCGGGGTCAGGTCACCCTCAAGGTCAGGGAGGTCAGGGCTGGGGCTTAGTGCAGTCAATTGGCCATGGACATGTGTAAAGGAGTTGAATTAAAGTGGAATGGGGGAAGGCTATTTTGGGTTCAAATGATTCAACCCACCATTTTGGGTTTGGTGCACCCTTCCATGGCTGATTTGGGCTGAGGGAGGATCAGGTGAATCAGCTAGAAAAGGGTAGAGAAGTCACCATCCATGAATATTTTGATTAATCATGGATTAAGGTGAAGCATTAAAAGGGTTAAAACCTTTTTAAGGGGGCTTAAAAGAGGCTCCTCCTTTTGCCATTAATGGCTTGATCACATGTCAAACCTTCCATGGCTTCATGTGGCTTGTCTATGGCTTGCATGTGGCTTCATGGCTTGTCTTTGGCTTGGGGAAAAGCTTAGTCAATTTCATGAAAATGGAATTTGGAAATTTTGGTAATTTAGGGGTGATTTGATGGGATTTGGCATATGGCTTGATTTGGAACCATTTGATGATTGATTTAGGACTTAAGGGATGATTTTAATTGAATGCATGATGAAGAAGAGTGTCATATGGACTTTGGATGAATTTTGGGCCTTTGGAATTTAGTGAAGATGGGCTTTTATTATGGTTTAGAGAAGTGGGCTTTTGGATTTTAAAATGGATTTTAGGATGGGAATTTTGCAAAGGATTGGATCCAATGAGTGTTGAATTTAGTTTAGGAATGTTTCATGAATGATTTGGAGTCAAATTGTTGTGACTTTGAATTGAATTGGTTTGAATTTGGGCCTCTTTGGTAAATGGCTCAATGTAGGTCAAGTTGAGCTAATTTGGGCCAATGTTGTGCTAGGGTTGAAATTGATGTAAAATTAATGTTGGGAGATGTTTATGGGAGTGTTTCAAAGAGGTTTTGGCTTTGGTTGGGTCTTGATTTTGGGGTTTGGGCTTATTTGGGTTAGGTTTGGGTTTAGGTCAAAATTGGGCCTTTTAGCTTTGGGTTGAATTTGAGTTGGGTTTTGGTCTAAATTTTGGGTAAATCATGTTAGTGTTTTGTTTGTGGGGATGCTAAGGAAGGTTTTGAAAAGGTTTGGGGTTAATTGGAGTTGAATTGGGTTAGTTTGGATTAGGTTTGGGTCATAGGTCCAAATTGGGCTTTAAGGCCAAAAGTGAAATTGGATTCAAATGTCAATCAAATTGGACTTGGATTTGGTCTAGATTGGCATTGGGAATGTTGAATTAAAGTTTAGAATTGAATTGGACCAGAATTAGAGTCAATTGGGTAGATTTGGCTTGACATTGGGTTCACTTAGGGTTAAAATGGGTCAAATTGGGGGTTTTGACAAAAGGGGAGTAAATTGACAAAATTGGCCCATGGTGTAGTTGAACAAAATAAAATTGGAAATATTTTGGATTTTGTGGAATTTTCTGGGAATTTTCTGAATTTTTGGATTTTTGGTTCAAGAGGAGTATTTTGGGTATTTGGAGGGTATTAGGAGGTATTTTTGGAATTTTTGATATTTTTGGCTATGGATGATCAAATTGATTGGTGAGGAAATGTTCAAGGTTAATTTTGGGGAATTTTGGGTGATTTGGAAATTTTTAAAATTTTGGGTAATTTCAAGGGCTTTGGGTAGGCTAGGCGGGTCCGGGGGTCCCGGGGGTCAAAAATTGAAAATTTGCAAAATTGAAGATTAGGTGAATGTAAGGGGAATAAAATCATTTTGGTTGAGCCATGAAGCCATATCAAGCCCACATGAGCCTTGAAAGGACTCATTTGAGGCATCCACTATGTTGTTCCTAACCCTCTTAGCCAAGGGCTTAGGGGTTAAGGACCATCCATGTGAATCACCTTTATGAGTCGGGAGATCGAGTTAGGTATGGGTGTGTTTTTAGGATGTGTGTGAAAGTGTAGTGTATAGGTGTAGTGTGTGTGTAAGTCGGCCCTTCACTAGACCGAGGCCACCCGGGGCGATCCTAAGGCCGAAGAGTCTATAGGAACTCATCCTTTAAACTTTCACATTTGGTTTCAACCCTCTAGGTGATTAGGGGTCTATTGTCGAGTTTGTGGAGTTTGCGGGGAGTTAAGAAGTGGTTTGAATTTCTAAGTGGTGGGTCCCGATTCTAATCCTCTATGATAGTTAAAGGAAAAGCTTAAGGCTAGATCCTAAGTACTATAGAGAGAAGAGAAGACCTCATCGAAAATGAGGTCGACAAATGGACCCTCGATAGGTGTGGTGAGTGACGGAGCACACCGCGCGTATTGGTGTTGACCGAAGCGATCAACAAAACCAACACGGATGTCCAAGTGACAAACTTAGGACACGAGTAGAAGAGTTTCCGCTAGGGAGTGTCAAGTATATCTACGAGGCTGGAGATTCTGAACTCTCGGCAGGGAAAGGAAAAGGAGGTGAATCCCGAAATCACATGACACAGGGGAATTTCAATTTAGATTTTATTTTGTTTCAGTTTAAGTTTTGATGTGTAAGTTTAGATTTTAGCTTGAGTTTCAATTTAGATTGAAGTTTTGTTAAGATTAATTTGAAGGGATTTGATTTGAAATGAGAATTGGAATTTTGTGGTTTTAGATGTAACATCTTGACCTCGAAAGGAAATTGAATTGATTGGATTGAATCACTACAATGAGGAGAGATCTCAGAGTAATGCGGTATTGGATGTAAAATCCTTAACCTCAAGAGTTTGATTTTGATGTATTTCATTGCAATAGGAAAAAAATCCTAAAGCAATGCAGTCTCGGATGTAAAACCCTCAACCCCAAAAATTTGATTTTGATGTATTTCATTGCGATAGGGAAAGAATCCTAAAGCAATGCAGTCTCGGATGTAAAATCCTCAACCCCAAGAATTTGAGTTTGATGTATTTCATTGCGATAGGGAAAGAATCCTAAAGCAATGCGAGTCTCGGATGTAAAATCCTCGACCCCAAGAATTTGAGTTTGATGTATTTCATTGCGATAGGGAAAGAATCCTAAAGCAATGCGGTCTCGGATGTAAAATCCTCGACCCCAAGAATTTGAGTTTGATGTATTTCATTGCGATAGGGAAAGAATCCTAAAGCGATGCGGTCTCGGATGTAAAATCCTCGGCCCAAGAACTTAAGTTTTATGTATTTCATTGTGATAGGGAAAGAATCACGAAGCGATGCGGTCTCGAATGTAAAATCCTCGACCCCAAGAATTTGATTTTGATGTATTTCATTGCGATAGGGAAAGAATCCTAAAGCGATGCGGTATCGGATGTAAAATCCTCGACCCCAAAAGCTTGAATTTGATGTATTTCATTGCGATAGGGAAAGAATCCTAAAGAAATGCGGTCTCGGATGTAAAATCCTCGCCCCAAAAGCTTGAATTTGATGTATTTTATTGCGATAGGGAAAGAATCCTAAAGCAATGCAGTCTCGGATGTAAAAACCTCAACCCCAAAAGCTTGAATTTGATGTATTTCATTGCGATAGGGAAAAAATCCTAAAGCAATGCAGTCTCGGATGTAAAATCCTCAACCCCAAAAGCTTGAATTTGATGTATTTCATTGCGATAGGGAAAGAATCCTAAAGCAATGCAGTCTCGGATGTAAAATCCTCAACCCCAAAAGCTTGAATTTGATGTATTTCATTGCGATAAGGAAAGAATCCTAAAGCAATGCAGTCTCGGATGTAAAATCCTCAACTCCAAAAGTTTGAATTTGATGTGTAATAGATTTTGCAAAGATTTGCAGTGTTGATTTGAAAAGTGTGGAATCTTGGTGTTTCGAGAATTTCATGAAAGTTGTAAGAGATTTTGTGGAAAGAAACAAATTAGGAGGGAATATGTAGATGCTACATATCCCATTCAAAAGAGTTGATCGGAAGTTGCTTGGTTTGGATTGGATACAATTCCTCACCATCGGATTCGATCCGTGTCAATGGAATCAACCGCTTCCATCCCAGACAAGGGAGAGAGTAGAACAGATTGGATTTCGGATTTGGAAGATTGAATTTGAATTTGATTGAGATTTGATTTGAAATTTGGAAGAATTGAATTTGAAATTTGATTGAGATTTGATTTGAAATTTGGAAGGATTGAATTTGAAATTTGATTGAGATTTGATTTGAAATTTGGAAGGATTAAATTTGAAATTTGATTGAAATTTGATTTAAAATTTGTGTTCATTTTGTTTGTCCTTTAACAATTCAAATTTATTTTATCATTCATTTAATGTTCATGTGAATTTGGTGTTCATCATTTTTTAGATTTTTAAGGAAAGTTTTCTTTTATTCTTTTTTTTGTTTCTTTTCTGTTCTTTGTTCGAAGTTCATTTAACTTTAATGGCGTTTCTCAGTCAACTTGCACAAAAGAGGTGAAGGCTAAAAATGTGACATAGTCACTTTCATTCCAATCATGTTGAAGATACATCATACAACTCGATCTGGAATACATCTCATACAATCCATGTAGACTCAAAACAGACTATGTATGATCTTTGTCGATCCATCCAAAAAGGTATCTATCGGAAATCCATGTACGAATAGTGAGGTACATGGTCAATAACATCACCTTCCAAGCCATCCTTGGCAAGGATGCCGTATGGATGTACGTTGGAGGTGTGATATTTTCCATGTAACTCACAGCTCGTAAAGCTGGAGGCTCTCTAGCTCTGGGTCTGGCTGGATGTGTTAAGGTGCTTTCCTCTCATCCATTCTTCTGAAAGTAACTGAAATCTGCTTCATTGGTACTCCCGGTATGCAATGTTTAGCGACATCTGCTCTGTTGCCCTTCAGTATCATGACAGAACCTACCGGTAATGGTATCTTTACTGGCCCTCGGAACTCACCTGGGCCTGCTATCCGGAGGTCAGATCCGAACATGATATTACACTCGTTCAGAAAAGAAACTGTGCAAAAAGGTCTGACAAAGTCGTGGTGATCTATGTGTGGGGGTATGCAGTCACCCTGCTTGTAAATATTAATGATGCAACTGTTGGGTATGCAATCTGCTGGCAGTACCCTCCATGTTATCATTCTTTTTACCATCCTTTTGATGACTAATGGCATTGGATCCACCTCGCCATGACGGAGTATCCCGGTGGGTTTCCCTTCTGTCTTCTGCGAAGTTGTAGCGGCATCCACATTGTATTGTAATTCTCCCTTTCCACGGCATCCATCTCGGGGTTCCGAGTAAGTGTTTTCTCTTAGGCGGCCCGCTCGGCCCATTCTTTTCAAATCCCGGATGCGAGTCCACGATTTGTTGTTGTTCGTATTACGAGAACACGTACGTATGTAGCTCGAGGCCTTCTAGTATATTGATCTTCCTGCCTCCGATTCTCTCGAAGTATTCAAAAGTTTTCTTCTCGACATTACGCATTCTTTCTAGCTCGTATTCGGAATAATCTGCAAATGGCGAGGCACGGTGACGTATTGTGGGATATACGGCTCAATCCCTTCACGTTCTCCCGCATACCTCGGCTCCTCGGGGATGGTGTTCGTCGGGACATCCTCCGGGGTTGCTTCTGCAACAAGGTTATGCATTACTGGTGGCTTTATCTGGTGACGTGGTAGCCTTCCTTCTTCTGAACTTCTTGAGATTTCCCTGATCTCTTCTGTTATCCTAGGAGCTGGCCTCCTTCCTTCAGGTACCTAGTGAACTGGCGTCCTTGAAGCATATGTACTGGCAGTAGCAACTGCCTCATCGCGCTGGTCCGCTGCTAGTTTAGTTAACATCTTGCGGATACGGCGATTTTTATTTCTTCGCTGGGTTGCTGTGAGAGTAGCTCTTCGTACTTCCTGAATTTCTGTGGGCGCGGCGCTGACAAGCCTGCCTTCTGCTGTAGCGACTACAGACTTGATTCTCTTGTCTTCTTCAGTGTTTGTTTTCCTTTTCTTGCTGCTGGAATGGTGGCTTGGGCCACCCACTTTCATTATTGTCCGATCGGGCGGTTCCTCTCGGTCAGCTGGGACCCATTCACTTTCCTCGTATTGCGAGGCCTGCTGGTGCGAAGTCCGAGTCAATCTCTATTATCGCTCCATCTTTCACCCTCTTTTTGTCGAGTGCGAGTCTTACGCCATTGCTAAAGTTCGGGACCAACCGCCGTTCGACATTTCCTGCGAAAAGACAAGGAAAAGGATCAGGTGCTGTACTAAGAATAAGAACATTAAGAAAATGTTTATTAAAGACAGAGTTTTTTTTATTACTTCTTGTATTTTTAAATTTAACAGGAATGAAGTGGGATAAGATCAGGAAAAAGATTTTGATATGGAAGAGAAAACAAGGAAAGCTTTATTATCATGATTTTTTTATTTTAGCACATTTTTTATTATTTTTGGGTTCGGACCTAGTCATAAGTAATTTCTTCGCCCGTGCTTCTAGGGATGAAAGATCCATTCCTTAGAAACATCAGGTAGCGTAATACTTTTTCAAGTATCGTCCGTTTATCGGAAGCATATGTCGTTCTCCTTGGCAATTCAAAAGCTGGTAGGAGCCTCCTGAGTAGACTGCCTCAACCACAAACGGTCCTTCCCAAGTGGGTCCAAATTTTCCTCCTATCTTGTGGTGTGCAAGAATAGGTCTCTTGAGAACGAGAACTAAGTCACCAACTTTGAAGGTTCTTGGGCGAACCAGTTTGTCATGGGCTTGAACCATCTTAGCTTGGTATAATTCTAAATTCTGTTGTGCTGCAAGTCTTTTCCCTTCCAGGCTTTCTAATTCCTCTAGTCGTAATTTGACATTCTCTTCTGTCGTGATTTTGTTTGCAACTGCAATTCGAGTGAAGGAAGTCTGGACCTCTAAGGGTAACACTGCCTCGGACCCATACACCAGAGCATAAGGCGTAGCTTGAGTAGGAGTTCTGAAGGTTGTCTGGTAGGCCCATAAGGCTTCTAATAACTTCTCGTGCCAATTTCTCTTATTATCGTCTAAAGTTTTCTTTAAAATTTGGATGGGAGTTTTATTAAAAGCCACAGCCAGGCCGTTTTCTCTTGGGTAGTAAATTGTTGAATATCGCCAGTCAATTCCGTGTCTCCTGACAAAATTGTTGATTTGTGTGCTTCGAATGCGACCCATTATCCGAGATGATCCTGCGCGGCACTGCGAAACGGTAGACAACTTGTTTCTTGAAAAGCGTAGCACGTGGTGTGCTTTCACTTCTCACGAGTGGAGCTGCCTACTGCAGCTTAGAAAAGTAATGCAGTAGCCGCAAGAATGAAGCGATGTCCTTTTGAAGATGGTGGTTCTATCGGACCCACTATATACGTGCCCCAACATTCGAATGGCCACGACGCAATTGTCGGATGTAACACATTTGGAGGTTGGTGTAGAACCACTCCGTGCACTTGGCATTGGTGACGGCTCTTGGCGATTTTCATGCGGTCGGTCATCATCGAGGGCCGGTAGTACCCTAATCTTTTAATTATCATTTTCATCTTCGGACCCGGCTGGTGAGCGCCACGGAGTCTCGAATGCACCTCTTTAACAATTTCACGGGCCTCGGACACGCTTAGGCACCTTAGCCGCATTTGATCGAAAGACCTTACGTATAACGTGTTGTTTATTAATGCGTAGGACGAGTTCTTTTCTTGATCTAATGGGCTAGCGACCTATCGTCCGGTAGTTTTCCTGTTTGCGGGTAGTCTATTAATGGTCGTCGCCGATCTTACGTGTTTTATGTCACCTGTTGCAGCTGATTCTTCTTCTTTTTCGATTTGTGTATTGTGTCTATGTCGAGTCGTGATAGGACTCGACGCCCGTGAACTGACACTTCTACTGACTCATCTTGCAAACAGGCAAATTCTTTTGCGAGAAGGGCTAACGCATCTGCTAAAGCATTTTCTTTCCTGGGAATTTTGTAGATTGTCACATTCGAAATCTGTTCCAACAGCTGTATGGCATACTGGAAGTATTGCTCGAGTCTTGGTTTTAAAATTCTATACTGTCCGGTGATCTGTTGAATGATTAACTGCGAATCCCCGTAGATGTTGATGTTTGTTATCCCCATTTGAATAGTTAATTCCAGTCCTATTATGAGGGCTTCATATTCTGCTTCGTTGTTTGTACACGGCTCTGTCAAGTGGTAGGAGTATCTTAACATCCCTCGCTCCGGTGTTATAAAGATTAATCCGATCCACTGCCTTACCGAGCACTTATCACTTGCGATTCTTCGTCTTTGTGTCTTGAAGATGCTCCGTCGAAATATAATTCCCAACGTCGATCATCAGGGTCTTCTAGGCTCATTATTTGTTCATCTGGCAAATCGTCATTGAGAGGAGATTTTGCCGGCAAAGGGTGTGCTGCGAGGAAGTCTGCTAGGACTTGTCCCTTTACGGCACGAAGTGGCACGAAAGTTATATCGAATTGCAATAATATCATTGACCATCTAGTGAGTCTGCCGGAAAGCGTTGGACGAGTCATCAAGTATTGCAATGGATTAAATTTCGAGATCAGGTTGACCTTATGAGAAAGCATGTAGTGCACGAGCTTTTGAGCGGCAAAGATCGGGGCCGAGCGGTGCTTTTCCATTGCGGGATACTTTATTTCCGTCGGAAGTAAACGACGACTTAGGTAGTAAAGAGCATTTTCTTTACCCTCATCATTGACACAGGCTAACAGGGCTCCGAGAGAGTCGTCTAAAGCCGCGGTATAAAGTATCAGCGGTCTACCTGAGATTGGGGCTGCTAAGACAGGAGGTGTCATTAAATATTGCTTAATGTCCTCAAAGGCCCTCTGGCATTTCTCTTCCCAAATAAATTTGGCGTCCTTTTTAACTATTGCCGAGAAAGGCTGACACCTACCTGACAAGTTTGAGATAAAACGTCGAAGATATGTCAGCTTCCATTGAAAAGACAGTAGTTGCTTTAAGGTTTTGGGAGGCGGCATTTCTAAGATAGCTTTAATCTTTTCCGGGTCGATTTCAATTCCACGATGTCGGATAACGAATCCTAAGAATTTCCCGGAGGTGACGCCGAAGGTGCATTTTAAGGGATTCATCTTAAGGTTAAATTGTCTTAATCGTTCGAAAACAATTCTCAAATCATATAGGTGGTTGTCCTTTACTTTGCTTTTGATGACCACATCGTCCACGTAGCATTCAACTTGATTGTGGATGAGATCATCAAAAATTCTTGTCATCGCTCTCTGGTATGTTGCTCCTGCGTTCTTCAGTCCGAATGGCATCACTGTGTAGCAATATACTCCGATCGGTGTTACGAATGTTGTGAGTTTTTCATCTTACGGAGCCATTTTTATCCGGTTGTATCCTGAAGATCCATCCATGAATGAGAATATTTCATGTGTCGAAGCAATGTCGATCATTAATTCAGGATCGGTAGAGGGAATTCATCCTTTGGACATGCCTTGTTTAAATCTACTGAAATCCACACAAATTACGATCGACCATTCTTCTTTACGTCCGGCACCACATTGGCTAACCAAGTTGTGTATTGTTCTTCACGGAAAAATTTAGCGTCTATTAGCTTTTTAACTTCAGTATGACTTGTTGTTCAATTTCTAGACGCATTCTTACGGGACCTTGTCCGGTCGGGACAAAAGTATGATCCACTCCTAGTTTATGGACTGCGACCTGCGGAGCTAATCACGGCATCTCATCATAGCTCCAAGCAAAACAGTCTTTAAATTCCATTAATAACTTGATTATTTCTTCGGAGTCTTCTTTATTGAGTAAGGAGCTAACAAAGGTAGGTCTAGGCTCTTCGCTAGTACCTAAGTTAACTTCCGTTAACTCATCTATTATAGATTTAATCTCTTCTTCGAATTCTGGTGGAGCGTCTCCAATTTGTAAATCTTCAAATTCTTCTGTAGTTTCCATGCAGTTTTCATTAGACTCGCAAGTGACAACCAAGCAAAATTCAGTATCATCAAGCGATCCTGCTTGTGCCGAATCCGAGACCATGCTTTGAATTGGGTGGACGACCGGAGTTATTCCATAATTTTTCAAAATGTTGTGATTGACCTTTTGTCCATTGTCGAGGTAAGAAACCACGGCTGAATTAAATTTTGAACACGGGGAGAGTACCACTCAAAAGGTAATTCCATTAATTCTGATGAAGTGACTTCTTCAAATTGTACATTATTTTCAGTTTTGGAGGAAGGAGCACCACGGTAGAATTTGATGGGCTTTGCACCGCCGCTATGTACCTCTTTGACCACCATACCCTCGACCTTATTAGAATGGATCGGGGTCAGGGTCATAGTATATACATAGTGGTTAATCTTCTCGTACATCGATTTATATTCTTCATTCTTTTCATCTTCGAGCGGGATCCTGAATTGCGACTTCTTCCGACTTATTGTCACTGCTTCTTGCTTGATTTCTCTTTTCTTCTTTAGAACTATCTTCCCAATCAACATTGATGGCTGGTTTCCTCTGTCCAACTGTCCTAACGTCTCTGCCACAACCTCGTCCCCGGCCTCGACCTCGGATGCGAGTTGTGGAGAAACCTTCACCATCTCGCCGTAAGGGAGTGGTGAGTGACTGTTGGACTAGAACTTCAGGTTCTTCGTCATCCCGAATTTCCTTTGCTTCATTCGTTATGGTATCTCTGGAGAAGATTGTTTTCTTCGGAGGTGCATAATAAGCTGCATCTTCATGGATTCCAATTTCATGTACGTAGAATGGTTGTAAGTCACCTTTGATGCATTGTTCCCCTCCATCGTAGTATTTGATGCAACGATGTAGAGATGATGGTACCATCCGGTTTTCATGTATCCATGGTCGGCCCGGTAGAGCGTTGAACGACGTTTCGAATCAATTATGTGAAATTTTGCGGTTGTCTTTGCTAAGTCACCGGTCTTCATTAGTAGTGTTATTGATCCGAGGGCTCTTTCTCCTTTACGGTTGAATCCTCTTAATAACATTTTGTACGCTTCAAGCTCGCGAGCATCAATTTCTAAGTATGCTAGCGTTCGAAGATTCATTATATTGATTGATGCTCCTGGATCCACCAATACTCTGGAGAGTGTAAACTTTCCAATTGTAACTGAAATGTACAACGGTCGGTTGTGGTCTGTTGTCCCAAGTAGTAGATCATTGTTCGTGAAGGTGACACCTCGCTGTTCCTTTAACGAATAAACCTCATCTAAGGAATCTCCGGCCATTTGAGCTAAGCAAATTTCCGGATCAAGTAAGGCCTTGATCAGAGCTTCTCTCATCTCCTTTGATAAGATGAGAGCGTCGTAGATGCTCAGTTTGGCCGGTAGTTTCCTAAGATGGGCTAGCACGTTGTAGTCCACTTTATTTCCATGTGTCTCGATTTCTTCCCGAATGGGTATCTCTTCTGTCGGGGTTGGTTCTTCCTGAACAACCACCTGCTTTCCTTTGTCCTTTGGACCCATTCTCGGAGGTAGAACTCTTCCACTTCTTAAGTTGACTTCTGTAATTTCTCCTAAATCTAGTATTGAGTTTGCTGGTGTTTCCTCTTGAATTGGAATGACAGGTTCTTCTGGATTAGCTTCAGAGTCTGAAGGCTCTAACTCTATTGTGACTGGAGCTCCTCGAAACTCGCAAATAGATTCATTGCTTGTTGAACTCTCGTAGCCTCCTTGGTGGATGTCTTCTTCGTCATTGTGATCGTCGAGATTGTGTATGATTTGAGAATTGTTACTTGTGTCGGAATCGATGTCCGGATTAGGTTGGTCGTCGCTAGTTACGTAATCGTTAGAAACAGTCAAAACGTAGCCAACGCCATAACCCTTATCATTATAAGATCCCACTGGAGTGAGTAAATAATTATACAGAGTCAGAGGTTCGAGGGATTTCTCCCTCGAATCGGAAACAACTATCCTAGGATAAGCAGCCCCTAGTATAGCCTTAGGAGCCTCGGTCTTCTCTTCTTCGTCGATTTTCTTCTTCTCTTCAATTGTCTCTTGTTGAGGTGGTTCTTCTATCACAAGTGATAGTGTCGACTTAACAGGTCTCGAACTCTGAATTGAGGCTCGCACCAAAGCGGTTTGGATGTGATCCAAAATCTTTTCGAAGACCTTGTCCAAGCGGTAGCCCATCCATCATCGGTCGCATAGGGATCTATCGGAACAATGAGATCGGTCGAGACAACATTGACGGAACCTCCTTTCTGGGGTTCCTTCATGTATTCCTTCGGGATCGTTATATTCCCTTTCCGAAGATTGTCGTTGAGCCAACTTTTGAAGGTAATACAATCTTCTATCTTGTGTCCAAGCATCCGGTGATAAGGGCAAAAGTTGGGATCACCTTTCTTGTTGACTTCTTACGGTCTCTTAGGTTACGGCGAGTTGGAAATGCGGAGTCTTCATCATACTTGCGGAACATTTTCGGCCTCTGCCTCATTCTTAAACGGATACTCCTCGCTCGAAGCTCCCTTAACGTACGTTGCGGATGAGGCGGTTGTTCATACTGTTGAGATGATCGATAGGCTGGGTCGGGGTTGCTTGGTAATTCCGTTGGGGTTCGCTGCGGCAGTTCTAACAATATTTGTATCGGTTGCTTGCCTTTGTCGACTGCTGCAACGATCCCGGACTTCTTTTCAAAAGTTTTCACGGGCTTCTATTTGTCTGTTTTGTCAGTGAAACTTAATTGCTTCGCCTTCTCTTGCAAGCTTCCGGCCTTGCTTAACAACTTCTAGAAAGTCTTAATAGTAAATCCCTTGAGGAGAAGTGCTATCGGGCCGTGAATACTCTTTAGTAAAATGCGAGCTGTATCTTTGTTCTTGTAGCTGTGGCTCACACTTCATACTTAGATTCCTCCATCGAAGTATGTAGTCCACCAAAGTTTCGTTCGGCTTCTACTTCTCTACCACTAAATCACCTATAGTGATGTGGTGCTGAGCTCCGGTAAATCGTTTGATGAAGAGGTTCTCTAGTTCTGAAAATGTCTTCACCGAACCGTTCAGTAATTCTGCATACCAATCAAAGGCGATCCTTGACAGGCTGCTGACAAATTGTCTGAAGAGTAAAGCATAACTTCCGCCGGCATTGGAACAACTGGCACGAAAATGTGCAACATGCTGCCGAGGGTTTCCAGTTCCATCAAAGATCTTGAACAGAGGTGGTACAAAGCCTTTCGGATATTGGACAGCGTCGAATACTTCAGGGTAAGGTCCACCAGTCCGAATGGATGTCCTGCTTTTTTATTGTGCCAAGGCTTCTCGCACCTGCTGTTCCACCAAGTTCTTGATATCCTTTTCCGAAATCATGCTTTGTGTTGCATCCTTTTTTAATTGATCATCCCCGTTGACGGATGTAATCTCTTTTCCTCCGTCTACAATGTGAATGACTTCTGGGGGTGTTTCTCTTTGGGGTTGAACTTGACTCTAGAGAGTGGCTAGGGCTACAGCCATCTCTTCCATCCTTTTTGTCATTTGGGCGATCATATCATCTTTCTCTTGAAGCTGCCTCCTCATTACTTCCGACTCCTCTCTTTCTGCGGCTGCAGGGGCACCTTGTGAAGCTGACGAAGCTCGTGTTTCAACCATGTTAATTTCTGCATATTCATCATCCATGAACTCTGACGAGTCAACTTCATCTCCGAATTTCTCTTCTCTTTCCCTTGCTAATCACCGAATATCAGTTCTTAGCTTTTCCATAGCATCTTCTAGTGGTCTTTTCTGTACATCCTTGCAGTTGTCATGTGATAACTGTCGTGTTTCCTTCTCATGAGTCCCCTTTACTGCGGTAGCACTTTCTTCGGACTCGAGTCTCCCGACGAGACTTTCCTTCTCGAGTTGTTGTTTTAATCTTAATTGTCCAGGTAGTGGGACGCCATACCATCCTTCTAGCGGCGAAGGTGCGGGACCGGATGGTTTGTCAGCCAAATGCTGGAAGGTGGTATCCTCCCTAATCTGTAGTCCTGAAACAATGACAGGTGGACTAGCTTTCATTCTCTTATTTGGCTTCTTCGCAGCGATAGCAGGTTCTACTCGCGGCCCAAGACGGGACTTGGCCAGCACCCGCCCTATCCTTCTTAAAATTTCTGATACAGGGCATTTTTCTTTCTTTGCTAACTTTTCTATTAGGGTCTGCAGTCAAGCAAATCGCGTAACTCTAGCACTTTTCTTACGGCTATCGTTGTAATATACGGGCTGAGGCAATGCGGCAGCAATCTTGCGAACATTTTCTTCATCCTCTGCGGCGGAGAGGGGATGGAACCTGCTTCCTCCCAAAAGTGGTATGTATTCAAGCAGCGGTGTATACTCGGGCAGTTCTGGGATTTCTTCTAGGAAAGCAACTTCGGCGGCTACGGCTTCTCTAGCAATCCTTCTACTTGTTCCTTCTGCGAGTCCGTGTCGGCGATGGAATTCTCGAGCTCGGACCCGATTTCAAAAACGAAGGTTTCACAGGAAGGTCCGTACCCTCCGCGGTAACGAGGTTCATCGTAGTTACGAATTTCCTTCCCCTTTAGTTTGGCGGAAGCGGGGTAGGTGCGAGAGACAACTAGACCGGTGGGGGTAGCAATAACGGTCCTTCGTGGACGACGATACTCCTCTCGGTTGGAATCTTTTGCGAGAGGAGGAATTCATGAGTTTACTTGAGGTTAAACTCGATCAACGACTTCTCGGTTTCCGGTACTTTGCTTGTGAGTGAAAAGAGAGTGACATCGGGGATTTTGATGTCGGTGTCCCCGAATCCTTGTCCAAATCGAATGATTCCATTATCGAGCGATTCGTCCTTGAACACGGCCGAGTCCGAGTCCGTTGACGAAGGAGAAGATCAGTTTTGGGGCTTCCATTTCGCGGGGCGGATTCCAAGTGTTAGTCCTCGAATCGTGCTTCTTCTTATCGTATAATTTATGACGAAAAAGAAAGAGTCCGAACACATTTCTGTTTATCTTAGTGTATTTGTGGTATTAAAGGAAAATTGTCTTTTTTCGAAAAGATTTGTTCGTTAGGAAGGAGAATTATTAAAAGAAGGAGAGTTGTAGGAAGGGTAAAAGGAATTGATTAGGAACTGGAAAAGGAAGAGAAAGTCTTGCAGAAACTTCTCGACCCGCAAGTCCGCTCCTAAACTAATACCTATTGGGGGTCCACCCCACCTCAGAAATGAGGTAAAAGGATCTCAGAACCTCTCTGTTTAGGGGTGTCTAAACGAGTGGCTCCGAAATCCGAGAGAATGTTGGCTATACTTGTTCAAGGTAGAAATGAACATAGTATTCCAACAGAAAGAAGGGTAGTTTGATCCACTAGGAACATGGATACACTACCGATTTTTTAAAGCAGAATTGTCTGATTAAAATGGAGAGAGGAATTAGTCCCCAGCGGAGTCGCCAGAAGTTGTCGGCATTATTTTTAGGTTATGTGTTTTGAAAAAGGGGGGGTCGCCTAACAGAAATTGTCGGCGAATTTTTAATTTAATTTAAATAAATAATTTGAAAAGTAGTATTTGATTTTGAAAATAATGTTAAATTTGAAAATTTTAAGATATGAAATCAAACTGATCTCACATCCCGAATAGTTTATATAAACGAGCACCGCATCACAAACTGTGTATCTATCTCGAAGAATAGACACATTGTTTGGTGATGGGGCTGATTAAATAAACTAGAAGATTTGTGACATCCGTTTGGTCTGCGAACCAATTTTATAAGCCGACAAATTCCCCTGCTTAATATGAATGAATTAAGCAGGGTTTATATTACCTGGGTTCTTAGAATTCCCTATAAGGTCAAGCCCCTATAGTTAATTACATCTTAAGTGAAGGGGATCACCTAAGAAAACTCTCGATAATAATCAGTAGTTCTGCTCTTAAGAATTTCAAAGTTTAAGTTTTCAAAGGATTGAATTTTGGAAATTTCAATAGGGAATAGCTCAAATTTGGAACAGTTTATTTTAGGAGTCCAAAGGAAGAGGAGTAGGGGAAGTTGAGGATCCAAGAGGAATCTTGGCAACTTCCTGAATATCCTATTGTTTGGCTTTAAGTTTAAGAAAATCCTAATATTATCTGATATTTCAATCTTGCCAATTTTGATTAATTTGGACTTATATTTGTATGATAAAATCATACAAATAGCCTTGAAGATGTGAGGGTTTATGTCGTACCAAACGACTACCTCGGAATCCTAAGACCGGTTAGGGCTTAATTTACATAACATGATCATGCAAATGCCTAACGAAGAGTTGAGGATTTATGTTGCACTAGGCAAACTACCTCGAAGTCCTATGGCTTGGTTATTTAATTCTTAAGAAAGTTTTGCTGGAGTAGCTCCGAGTTTTGCTGATGACGATGGTCGTGCTGCCCACCATGCTCCGAGCTCCTTGTTGTTGCAGAGGTTTAGTTATAGAAGTCATAAATCAGGAGATGAGAAAAATGTTTTGGTTTAGAGAAAATCTTAATTTCCAAGTGTTTTTTATGTTTTATTTAAAACAAATCTTAAAGTTGATTATAACAACACCGGTTAAGATCCCGCGGTTCCATCCTTCGGCATCGTTATTTTTATTGGATTCACTTAGTCCGAGATGAATTTGCTAAACTCAGCTGAATGAGTTCCACACTTTCATTTAGGCAGTGGGAAATCCCGTTTGCAACACGTAGGTTACATCATTCGAGGTATTCCCGATCATCCAACAAGACGTTTTAATTTAGTTGTAATTGTAGTTTTGTGTTCTGTTTCTGATTAAATTTTGAGTTGTTTTATATTTTGAAATGTTGTGGCGGTTAATTTTATCTTGCAATGAATTTTAATTTAGTTTTGGTTTCAGTTTTAGGGACTATCCTAAAAGTGTGGGTTTTCATGCAACGGTTGTTTATCATGCGAGAAAAGTAAGTGCGTTGCGATTAAGTAAATTGCGATAAAGTAAATTGCAATAAAATGAAAGCGTACTGGAGGGTCTTCCCGTCATCCCAGTATGTACTTAAACACAATTTAGAATATTTAAGCGAGTTCCTAGGTAAAGCTAAGGGAAGCGTTATGGTTTTCTACTAAGTTCCTAATCCTATAGCTAGTCATCTCCTATGACGTCTAGGTTCTTGTGTTTTGGTTTGAGGACAATTTTCTTCATCAAAGAACAATTAAATTCAATTGTTCTTATAAACATCCTATTATATTGAGGAAGTGCTTAAGATGAGTCTTAAACATCTTTTCAATATTGCTAGAATTGTTTTAAGTCCAAATGAATTCAATTATACAAATGAATTAATCGTCCAGGAATTCAAGTTTTGTTGTTATCTTACTCGGTGAACTATGACATTTGAATATCCTATGAGGGAAGTAACATTTCATTTAACATTACGTTTAGGAGTTATGACAACAAAAGCTTTCGAGGGTAAATTAATGTTCAAATGGTTTATGATTTAATTTAATTTTAAATTTGGAATGGTGTTCAAGTTGCTTTATATTTATTTTTGAATTTCTTTATGTCTTAGGTGATGTTATTTTAATTCAATTTAATTTAACTTTAATTTAATTTAATTTGGTTTAGTTTTAATTTTAATTTAATTTAATTTGATTTGATTTTAATTTAATTTAATTTAATTTAATTTAATTTAATTTAATTTAATTTGATTTAATTTGATTTAATTTAATATGTTTTAATTTAATTTAATTTAAATTTTAATTTTATTTTATTTTTAATTTTAAATTAATATTTTATTTTTTATGTTTTAAAGATGATTTAATTGTAATTGTTAAAGTATTAATTTAATTGAAATTTTAAAAGGATTTAATTTAAATAATTTAACTTTAATTTAATTTAATGATTAAGTCTTTTAACATTTTAAGTCATAAATTTGGATTATCATTTTAATTAGGAATTAAATATTATTGAGATGATTAATTTAGGGATTCTCAAATTAAAGAACAAATCTCTTCCTAATAATATCCACTATTTTAATAATTCCAATTTTATTATTCTTCCAAATTTAATCAATTATTTAATTAAGGTTTATTTCAATTATTTTCTAAATTATTTAGTAGGTTTCTACCCTTTAATTATTTAAATTTCAATCATCCAAATCAGATTAGGATCAAATATTTTACTCTTTTAATTTTATTAAACCTAAAGTTTTAATTAAAGATTAAAATTTTAATTACCATTTTGCCCTTCAAGCTTAATAATTTCATAACTCGCTAAATTGAGCTTAAATGAACTTGAAATTTTTATGTGACTTCACTCATATGTCAATAAAGACATGAGAGGAGAAAATGTGATCTTTCTGTATTTAATTTATTAATGTAATTATTTTTGGTGGAAAATAGGGATTTCCAAGGAAAATTTAATAATATGACCAAGGGAAAGTTTCTGTCCTTAAGAAAATTAGGGGACATTCCTAATGACCAGAGGACCACTTGGACCAATTTAGGTGATTTTTTGAATTATATTCTTTTTATAATAATTATTTTGAGTTTTGGAGTATTAATTAATTTAAAAATAAAATAAAGGTTGAAAAATGAATATTATATTTTTCAAAAATCTCTCTAATATCAAGGAAATCAGAGAACCAATTTTTACAATTTTCTGATTTTTCTTTGATTTATTAGAATTATTTTAGTGGAAATGCTAGAAAATACATTTTTTTAATTTTAAAATTACCTTAGGGCTTTAAAATTTAGTATCTCATTATAGAGACTTAAGAAAAATATGTGGTTCATTCCTAAGTGATTAAAATTCAAAATATAACATTTTGGTGAATTTTATTATTTTTGTGATTTTTATTATTTTTTAATTATTAAAATATTAAAATAATACAAAAAATTAACTTTTTAGAAAATTGAAATTTTAATTTTCTTAAATTCCCCTAATATCAGAGAGGCTCCAAAACCAATTTGGTGAATTTTTGAAAAGTATTTTGAAAGTTATGAATTTTTAAAGTTTAAATTGGCTAAATGGCTTAATCAACCCATTTAGTAGAGGCTAACAAGTCCAATTGACTTCAAATTTTTATGGTGGGTTCCTCTGATCCTAAAGGTCAGTGGAGAATTGATTTCAAGTCAATTTGATGCATGATTAGCTCTAATTAATTAGGGACCTATTTTGGGTGTTTAAGCCAATTAGGGTTATTCCAAGTGGATTAATTCAAAACCTATTTTTCCTAGGTTCCTCTGGTCATAATAAATATCACCAAATTTTCCTAGGATTTATTTCACAATATGCTAATTATTAGATTTAAAATACTCAAAACAGCAACATGAATTTGAAAAATCAATAACTTCTCATAGGGATGGCCTCTGACCTTGGAAAATTCAGGGAATATTCCCAAGTTCGGAGGCTTGAAAGCCCTATGGTCTCATGCCATGGTGAATTTCCTATATGCATGGAGAATTAAAACAATGCGAGAGAGTAAATAAATTATTAAAAATGAAATACTTGATGAAATTAAATGATTTCTTTTCCACATTATTTTCCTCTTGTTCAGCGAGCAAGAGGGTATTTTTATTTTATTTTTCTGATTTTTCTACACAAAGTTATGCATTTTTGAAGTTTAGGGAATTAAATAAATCAAAAATACCCTAATTTTCTATTTAAAACTGCGGCGCTGACTCATCCTAGGCATCTCCGAAACACCGCGTGTCACGCTGCCATTCGACCCCGCCACTTGAGCCAGCAGCCCGGGTCCCGCCTTCCGCGTATCATCTGCCGATCCGACCCGATCTGAGCCGTCCGTCCGCGCGTGTATGGAATGAATGGCATCCGTTCATCGTCCCCGGCCGTTCTCGCCGAGAGCCGTCCACACTAAAACCACTATGAACTCACTCATTTCTCAACGGATGTTCGTGTTCTTGTGCTCTATGGATTCATCTTGAAGAGATGAATACATCTATACAGTGATCATGCATTGAAATTAAGGCATTTGAAATAGAGAATCTCCAGAATCTCGGGATAAAGAGTTAGCTCATACCTTTGCTCAGAGAAGTGTGGCTTCAATACGAGGGTTGTGTCACCTTCGATTGGGTCCAAGCAAGCTCCAGATGAAGTCTCTTGGCCTGGTGAATTGTCTAGGTATGATTTCGACCAAGCCCGATAACAAAGCTTGGAGGGTGGAACAGATGGGTGGCCTAGAGAGGGGGCTTTTGCTGGTGGACCACTTCCCTTGGTCTCGTGAAGGTGTAGGATCAATCAATTTGGGGATTGATCCACTGTGGAGAAGTGTCCTGGTTTTGGGTGGAATCTTGGCTGAGAAATTGGGCTCTGTTGGTGGGGATTAGGGCAAATTGTCATCGGAGATGAAGCTGCACTCAAGTATGGAGAGTGGTACGGAGCAATTTTGGCGGGGTTTCGGTAAGGTGCGGTTCGGAACTTCTCATGGCCGAGAGGAGGTGAGGTTTAAATAGGAGAGGGTGGAGGGCCTCCCGGGGGGTTTAAGGCTTGGGATCGAGTGCTTAGGTCGAGGAAGAACAGCCATGATGGCCATTGGGCATGGGGCAGCTCAGCAAGTGGGAATTCCAAACTTTGGCTCACATGGGTGCTCTCGGCCTGGTGGTTTCCGACAGCTGTGGTGGCTGGCCGGCCAGGGTCAGGTCACCCTTAAGGTCAGGGAGGTCAAGGCTGGGGCTTAGTGCAGTCAATTGGCCATGGACATGTGTAAAGGAGTTGAATTGAAGTGGAATGGGGGGAAGGCTATTTTGGGTTCAAATGAGTCAACCCACCATTTTGGGTTTGGTGCACCCTTCCATGGCTGATTTGGGTGAGGGAGGATCGAGATGAATCGGCTAGAAAAGGGTAGAGAAGTCACCATCCATGAATATTTTGATTAATCATGGATTAAGGTGAAGCATTAAAAGGGTTAAAACTTTTTTAAGGGGGCTTAAAAGAGGCTCCTCCTTTTGCCATTAATTGCTTGATCACATGTCAAACCTTCCATGGCTTCATGTAGCTTGTCTATGGCTTGCATGTGGCTTCATGTCTTGTCTTTGGCTTGGGGAAAAGCTTGGTCAATTTCATGAAAATGGAATTTGGAAATTTTGGTAATTTAGGGGTGATTTGATGGGATTTGGCATATGGCTTGATTTGGAACCATTTGATGATTGATTTAGGACTTAAGGGATGATTTTAATTGAATGCATGAAGAAGAAGAGTGTCATATGGACTTTGGATGAATTTTGGGCCTTTGGAATTTAGTGAAGATGGGCTTTTAAAATGGTTTAGAGAAGTGGGCTTTTGGATTTTAAAATGGATTTTAGGATGGGAATTTTGAAAAGGATTGGATCCAATGAGTGTTAAATTTAGTTTAGGAATGCTTCATGAATGATTTGGAGTCAATTTGGTGTGACTTGGAATTGAATTGGTTTGAATTTGGCCCTCTTTGGTAAATGGCTCAATGTAGGTCAAGTTGGGCTAATTTGGGCCAATGTTGTGCTAGGGTTGAAATTGATGTAAAATTAATGTTGGGAGATGTTTATGGGAGTGTTTCGAAGAGGTTTTGGCTTTGGTTGGGTCTTGATTTTGGGGTTTGGGCTTATTTGGGTTAGGTTTGGGTTTAGGTCAAAATTGGGCCTTTTTGCTTTGGGTTGAATTTGAGTGGGGTTTGGGTCTAAATTTTGGGTAAATCATGTTAGTGTTTTGTTTGTGGGGATGCTAAGGAAGGTTTAGAAAAGTTTTGGGGTTAATTGGAGTTGAATTGGGTTAGTTTGGATTATGTTTGAGTCATAGGTCCAAATTGGGCTTTAAGGCCAAAAGTGAAATTGGATTCAAATGTCAATCAAATTGGACTTGGATTTGGTCTAGATTGGTGTTGGGAATATTGAATTGAAGTTTAGAATTAAATTGGACCAGAATTTGGGTTAATTGGGTAGATTTGGCTTGACATTGGGTTCATTTAGGGTTAAAATGGGTCAAATTAGGGGTTTTTACAAAAGTGGGGTAAATTGACAAAATTGGCCCATGGTGTAGTCGAACAAAATGAAATTGGAAATATTTGAGATTTTCTGGAATTTTCTGGGAATTTTCTGAATTTTTGGATTTTTGGGTCAAGAGGGGTATTTTGGGTATTTGGAGGGTATTGGGAGGTATTTTTGGAATTTTTGATATTTTTGGCTATGGATGATCAACTTGATTGGTGAGGAAATGTTCAAGGTTAATTTTGGGGAATTTTGGGTGATTTGGAAATTTTGAAAAATTTGGGTAATTTCAAGGGCTTTGGGTAGGCTAGGCGGGTCCGGGGGTCCCGGGGGTCAAAATTTGAAAATTTGCAAAATTGAAGATTAAGTGAATGTAAGTGAATGTAAGTGGAATAAAATCATTTTGGTTGAGCCATGAAGCCATATCAAGCCCACATGAGCCATGAAAGGACTCATTTGAGGCATCCACTATGTTGTTCCTAACCCTAGCGCGAGGGCTGAGGGGTTAAGGACCATCCATGTGAATCACCTTTATGAGTCGGGAGGTCAAGTTAGGTATGGGTGTGTTTTTAGGATGTGTGTGAAAGTATAGTGTATAGGTGTAGTGTGTGTGTAAGTCGGACCTTCACGAGCCAGGACCACCCAGAGGCGATCCTAGGCCGAAGAGTCTTACGGGAACTCATCCTTTAAACTTCCACATTTGGTTTCAACCCTCTAGGTGATTAGGGGTCTATAGTCGAGTTTGTGGAGTTTGCGGGGAGTTAAGAAGTGGTTTGAATTTCTAAGTGGTGGGTCCCGATTCTAATCCTCTAAGATAGTCAAAGGAAAAGCCTAAGGCTAGATCCTAAGTACTATAGAGAGAAGAGAAGACCTCATCAAAAATGAGGTCAACACCATCTGAAGGAGATCTAGAGATGATTATTGCATATCTGACTGATGGCACTGAAGCTTGGAAGATCCGAAATGACAAACGGGTAAACTTTAAATCTTCTAAGCTGAATGGTATTTCAATGGCCGACACTATTTTATTTCTGCTAGACTACTTCCTTCCAACCATCTGAGTGAAGTTACCATAGATAGAGCTATCCTGAACTATTGCATTCAGGAGAGGAAGCCGATAGATGTTGGCAGCATTATCTATGATTCTATGGAGTCTATTGCAAGATCCAACACTTTTGTGGGATTAGGATTCCCATCTTTGATATATTCTTTATGCATGAGCAATGGAGTTATTGCTGATATTTCAGAGGAGAAGTTGAAGACTACAAAGCCTATTGAGCAGGAGAGTGTTAGTATTTATGATCATTTTCAAGGAAAGAGATCTAGTGCTCCTTTTACTGTTGTACCTACTATAGGTAGAGCTTCTACTTCTAGACCTTCTACTTCTACTGCTGAGCCACCATCTAGTTTCTGGGAATCAATGCATGATCGATTTCCGGAGCGACGGAATGAGTTATTTTTAACTCACTGCAGAGTAGATACTTTAGACAAGAAGATTGATCATCTATCAGAATATACCCAAAGGAAAAGTGATTATGATGCTGAGTATTCGAAGTCTTTAGTTAGATTCTTAAAGGGTGAGCATGATGTTCAGTTCTTTACCTGTCCTAGATTTTCACCGTATGTTGATCCAAAGGATGTGGAATTTTCTTTTGGTGATGACGTGGCGAGGCTACAGATAGTGTTTAGTAGCTTGATTTACCTCTTGAGATGAGTTGATTCTGGTTTTAGTTTATTTTTTGTTTGTTAGTACTAATTAGTTTATTGTTAGTAAGTTTCGATTTGTTTAAGTAACTTTGTGTTGATTTTTTTTATGTTGAGACTGTTTTTAGAGTATCTAGTTTGATATGTGTTTAAGACTGAAATATGGATGAATTTTTTTTTCATTTTCTATGATAAATGTTTATTTATGTTTTCAGCCTACTGTTTAGTATTCTTATATAGTTATTGATGTTTTTTTGTTTCTGTTATTGTGATTAGTATAGTAGTTTAATTTTGCTAATGATATAAAAATTGAGCCTGCTTACTTTTATATATGCTTCATTATTTCAGTAATATTCATAAAAAGCATATGTAGAAGTAAATTTTTCTTTATAAACTGTTTTTACATACTTATAAAAAATTCCTTTTTAAAATTATGCCTTTCTTTCTCTCATACTTTAAAATTTTTCATAATATACCAAAACTTAAGTTTGGGGGAAGGGAAAATACATTAAAATTTAAATTTTATTTGTCCTTAAAGTGCTAATATTTTCTAAAAATATATATATATGAACATAACATAAGTAATGAAAAATCTATTTAAGATCACTTAAATTTTTTAGTAGACTTAACCAAAATTTTAATAACTTTGATTGATTTTAAGAATAGAATTATTCAACTTAAAGAAGACTAAGATTAAGAAGTTTTTCTATTCATGATAGAGATAATTGAATTTTAGAAGTATTAAGAAATCAAGAATTATAACTTAAAAAAGAAAAAGATTGAAAGTCTTTTTGAAAACTATTCATGTTATAGTAATTAAGTGAAAATGTATAAGTTTGAAAATATAAGTTAAGGATAGTGAAGTTCAAAATCATTAACAAACTATCTGGATACAGTAATCCTCACTGTGAAAAAAAAAAGAAATTGAGGAGAAGCTTGAGGAGATGCCTAATAAAAAATTGGCTTCACTTGAATTATCTTATAAAAAGAAAACTAATTACATATTTTACTTAATTTTTATGCATGCATCTTTATTAGAAAAGATTTTCATGAAGATTTTTTTCTTGTAAATAATTTATGTGATCTTAATATATTAAACTACAATTTTTTCGAAATGAATGAAAATTTTTTCGAAGTCTTACAATTTGGTAGTTAAATATTCTTTAAATTCTTAAAATTAAACTTAGTGAAATTTGGTTAATGATTTACTAAAGCCTTTATAAAATCAAAAATTAAAAGGAATCTTAAATATTTACCTTTTATTCCAAATGTTATACATGTTATATGGTAAAAAGGGTTACTTGAGGACAAATAACGTTTAAGTTTGGGGGATTTTGATCAATGAAAAAAATACCTGTTTTTATGCCTTGATGTTTTTCAAATTTTTAAGGATATTATGCTTTAATGAAAGGTATTTTATGTTTTTGGATGTAGGTGATGCAGAAATGTACAAAAAGGAAAAAAAGTTGAGAAAGGATGAAAAAGGAGCACAAAGGAGCAAAAATGGAGCCAAAATCCTAAATTGCTAAAATAATGGGCCTGGTGCCTAGGAGCCAGAATCCGGCGCCTACGCGCCAGCTCGATACTAAATCTGTGACGATTTTTGTAACTACTTTAGATGGTTATTTTAACGGTTAGAGAGGTTATTGGACCATCTAGAAGATTGACAGTTATTCCTGGATTTTAGGACATGTGATACATTGTATTTAAACGCTTGAAAATGATTTGGATCGCGAAGAGGTGTGATTCAAAGTGAAGAGGTGCAAAGAACTGGACGCGGAGTCCAGCGCCTAGGCGCTAGATGCCGGTGCCTAGGTGCCAGACACGCTTTCTAGATAATTTATTGAACTTGGACACATTTTGAAGAGGTGCCTTAGGCAACCCTTGAAGCCTATAAATAGGAGGATATTCCTACAAAGAAAGACGCCCAGCCCAAGTAGCCCAATAAGAAGCAAAAATCAGAGAGAGAATTAGAGAGAAATTTTAAGGGCCATACTTTTACTTTACTGTCCTTCATAAATTAGTGAGTTTATTTTATTTAGAGTTTGTATTGAGAGTTTGTAAGAGTGCTTGTGAAGTCTATTTCACTTTGGAGTCAGAAGGAATTAGAGGTTCAGTTAGAGAAACTATTAAGATAAGTATTTGTAATTTTATTCAAAGTTTTATTTATATGTTTTGTTATTTAGATTCAATGTGTTCTGAGTAGTTACTTTACTTTCTCCTTTCAATTATGAAAAGATAAATAGATAATATTAAATTAGTTGGAGAATTAGAAACTAAAATATTGTTTTAAATATTGTGATGATATTAATAACAAATCTTAATTTACTATTTAAATTGGTCATTTAAATTGTTAAAATCTGTTTAAGAATTTTGAGGCCTAGAAGGAGATGAATTATTAACTTGTAGATATCACATGAATCCTTGGGTAGTCGAAGGCCTTGTGCGGGTTATTCAAGGTGAAGTGCAAATAAATAGGATAATATTATTCAATAGGCATAGAATTGAGAAGTTTTTAGAGTGACAGACTAAATTCTTGTAATTTAGTTTATAGAGAGGGAAGGGGTCACTAGTAGGGCCGACCATAGCCACCCTTGGACATCTAGTTTTGTGAGCCTAGATTAATCCATTCTACTAACAATACATCCAGACCTGATCTATAGATTAACCAATGTTCTTTATACGATCGAGCGAAGGTAAAGAAGAGGAATGCTTCTATTTGTCACAATATCATTAATTTATATTCTCCAAGAATATTATATTATCTAAAAAGTCTTAGATTAATTGAAAGGAAGAAAGTTGTTTGTTTTATTATTATTTACATCACTCATTATTTTATTATTGCTTTAATTTTTCATTTAGTAAATTAAATATTAAATATTAAAAATTTAAAAGAAATACATAAAAATAAAATTAAAATATTTAAAAATCTATAAACCTCCTCGTGGGATCGATAGTGGGGACTTTATTTAAAGCTCTATATTACTTGAAATGATACGTGTACTTGCGTAGTACCTCTAGTGTGCAAAATATTTTCCATATATTTATATTTATATACACTAGCCGCTATTATTATTTGTGTCAGAGTATTGGCTATAACATATTTTTGAAAGCATAAATTACTGTGTTCGCGGATCGAGGTCACTAAGCAAATATCAGAATCAAGTAGGGCCTTAATCAAATTTTCTCTCATCCCCTTTGACAGGATCAGAGCATTATAAATACTTAGGTTAGTTGGCAACTTCTTGAGATGAGCTAGCACTTTGTAACCTATTTTGTTCGAATTTTCAATCTCGTCTCGCACTTGTACTTCTTCCGTTGTTGTAGATTATTCTTCTTAAGTAATTTCCTGTTTTCCTTTATCCGTTGGAGTTGTTCTTGGCAGTAGCATCTTTCTACTTCTTAAATGTACTTCTATTATTTCTTCTTTTTCTAGACTCAGAGATCCTTCTATTACTGTATCTGGCTCTCCTGTATCTGAAAAGTCCACATTGATGGCAAGTGGAGCTCCTTCGCATTTGAGGACTGGTTCCTCGCTTCCGGTGCTATCATAGCCGGTATTGTCGATATTTTCTTTATTGTCATCGACATTCTCATAGGGAACAATCATGATTTGAGGATCATTTTGGAAATCATAATCGGGGTTAGCGAGGTTGTGATTAGTTACGTCATCACTAGAGATAGTAAGAATGTAGCCAACATCATTCATATTATCATCATGAGACCCAGAGGGGCATAATGATAGTGGTATAAAGTCAAGGGTTCGAGGGGTTTCACACCCGAATTCAAAACCACCAATCTAACAAGGGCAGCCTCTATCCTACCCTTCGCACTATCGTCCTTAATTTCGTTCACAATTCGCTTCTTTCTCCATTCTTATCACGGTGGTTTTCTTGGTGCAACCTTCGTCTTGGACTGGGCTGGTGATAGACTCCGGACAGCAGATTTCTTTGGAGTAGAATGGATCTGATCCAGGACTTTCTTGAGCTCATTCCAAATTGTGCTCCATCCACCTTTGCCAGCATATGGATCAATTGCAGAGACCAGCTCGGCTGAAATGACATTTATGGAACCTCTTTCATGTTCTTTTAAGTATTCCTTTGGTATCGTTATGTTTCCTTCTTTGTAATTCAGCTCGAGCCAATCCTTAAAACTGAAGCAACTTTTTATAGTGTGTCCTGGCATCCTGTGGTAGGGGCAAAAGTTAGGCTGATCCTTCTTGTCCACTTCTTCAGGCTTTTTCAGCTCGGGCAATCTGAACTCAGGCTTATTCATTAGATTCCTGAACATTTTTACTACGGCGCCGTCTTTGAAGGAGTAATTTCTGCATAGTCGTTCAGACATTGTTGTACCCTGTCGTCCATCTGTCATGTATGACCTCTACTACTAACCGGATCGGTTGCTTCTGCTGTGCTGAGAGGCTGACCATCTTCTTGAGGCTAAGCGTACTAAGGTGACTTGGTCGTCTTCTTTGCTCAGGTTGAATCCTCATTGGCTGCTTTCCCTTATAGTCCGTTGCCACCACGCCAGACATATTCTCGTATGCTTTAGTTGATTTCGTTTTCTCTGTCTTTTCTGCAGGTTCCATGTGCTTGACTTCTTCTTGTAGGCTGTTGGCTTTACTGAGTGGCTTTTCAAAGGACTTCATGGTGAGACCCTTAAGCATGAAGGCTACCGGACCGTGGATACTCTTGATTAGTATCTCGATCACGTGTTGTTCATGTAGTTGAGGCTCGCATTTCATGGTTAAGTTTCTCCACCTGAGAATGTTGTCAACCAAGGATTTGTCGGGCTTCTACAGCTGCACCACGAGATCTCCTATGGTAATATGATGTCGGGAACCGATGAATCTTTTCATGAACAAGTTTTCCACTTTTGCAAAGGTCTTTATTGATCCGTTGGGAAGCTCGGCATACCAATCGAAAGCTATTCCTGACAGATTGCTGACAAACTGATGGAACAACAAAGCTTCACTTCTTCTTGTGTTGCAAAAACTAGCCTTGAAATGTGCTACGTGCTGATGAGGATACCCTGTCCCGTCGAACGTCTTGAAACTCGGGGGCACGAAGCCTTTAGGGTAAGGAACGACATCAAATTCCTCCAGGTAGGGTATACCCTTTGAAACTAATGCACCTCCATTAGATTGAGCTAAGGCCGATTGAACTTGCTGTTCATCCATCTATTTAATGTCTTTTTTTGGCGGATTTGGAGTCAGATATCTTCTTGGTGGTTCATCTTCATTAGCTAAAGAAACCTGCCTTTTTTGATCGGCGATGTGTATAATTTCAGGCTGGTTAACTTCAGGAGACACTGTTGGTTGTAGCTGTGACTGTTTGTGGGCTGTAACCAGGGCGGTCATGGCGGCGGTCATCTCCTCTATTCTCTTCTCCAGATGACTAATCTGTCAATCTCTTGCCAGGGCGGTCGACCATAGCTCATCTGTGGTGTTCTCCTCACTAGGAGCATCGCGTACAAATGAAGTGGACCGAGTTTCAACCATATTGATTTCCATGAATTCATCATCCATGTAATCTGATAATAAGTAATCCTCGTCATCAATATCCAACCCTTGTTGTTTAGCTAACTCAAAAATTCTTGCCCGAAGCTTTCGAACTCTATCATCAACTATTTTCTCTTTTAGTGAGCTTTAAATCTGTAGGTTTTCCTATGTTATCACTCTTTTCTATAGCTGATTCAGAAGCAATGGTAGCAGTGGCAATGGGAACATCAGACTCATGATACATTTGTGGTCAACAAACTTTTCAGAATGTACTAGTACAACACCTCTTGGTAACCACACTTTCCTCTTAAAAGTCGATGTCTCTAGATGAGGTGTTATAGCGAGGGCATCGGGGTGACGAGGGGAAGTGTGCTCCCTAGTGTATAGACCATGTACAGAGGAGAATACTCCTCTCTTGTTCTTTCCCTTTTGGAATTTCTCATGATCATCGATGGTTGGTACTCTCGGACCTAGCTGGGACTTGATTGACTTGCTTATAGAAGTATTATCTATAGCAGCTATATCAACACGCTTCCCTAAACGCTCTTGTCGGCATATTTTTAGGTTGTATTGTATTTTTGAAAAGGGGTTACCTATAGAAATTATCGGCGAATTTTAGATTTTAAATTTAATTGAAATATATATATGTATATATAATTTAGAAAGTAACATTTGATTTTAAAAATAATTTTAAAATTGAAAATTTTAAGATATGAAATCAAACTGATCTCACATCCAGAATAATTTATATAAACGAGCACCGCACCACAAACCGTGTATCTATCCCTAAGAATAGACACACTGCTTGATAATGGGGCTCAATTAAATAAACTAGAAGACTTGTGACATCCGTTTGGTCTGCGAACCAATTTTATAAGCCGACAAATTCCCCTGCTTAATATAAATGAATTAAGTAGGGTTTATATTACCTGGGTTCTTAAAGTTCCCTATAAGGGCAAGCCCCTATAGTTAATTACATCTTAAATGATAGAAATCATCTAAGAAAACTCTCGATAATGATCAGTGGTTTTGCTCTCAAGATTTTCAAGGTTTAAGGTTTTCAAAGGATTGGATTTTTGAAATTTCAAAAGGGATTAGCTCAAATTTGGAACATTTATTTTCAGGAGTCCAAAAGGAAGAGAAGTAGGAGAAGCTGAGGATCCAAGAAGAATCCTGACAACTTCCCAAACTATCCTATTGTTTGGCTCGGATTTAAGAAAATCCTAATATTATCTGATATTTCAATCTTGCCAATTTTAATTAATTTGGACTTATATTTGTATGATAAAATCATACAAATAGCCTCGAAGATTGAGGGTTTATGTCGTACTAAACGACTACCTCAGAGTCCTAAGACCGATTAGGGCTTAATTTACATGACATGATCATGCAAATGCCTAACGAAGAGTTGAGGATTTATGTTGCACTAGGCAAACTACCTCGAAGTCCTATGGCTTGGTTATTTAATTCTAAGAAAGTTTTGTTGAAGTAGATCCGAGTTTTGCTGATGACGATGGCCGAGCTGCCCACCATGCTCCAAGCTCCTTGTTGTTGCAGAGGTTTAGTTTGAGAAGTCATAAATCAGGAGATGAGAGAACTGTTTTGGTTTAAAAATCTTAAAATTCAAGTGTTTTTAATATTTTAATTAAAACAAATCTTAAAGTGGATTATAACAGAACCGATTAAGATCCCACAGTTCCGTCATCCCGGCATCGTTATTTTCATTGAATTCACTTAGTCCAGATGAATTTGCTAAACTCAACTGAATCAGTTCCACACTTTCATTTAGACCGTGGGAAATCTCGTTAGCAACACGTGGGTTACATCATCTGAGGTATTCCCGATCATTCAACGAGACGTTTTAATTAAGTTGCAATTGTAGTGCTGTTGTTCTGTTTGTGATTAAATTTTGAGTTGTTTTATATTTTGAAATGTTGTGGCGGTGAATTTTATCTTGCAGTGATTTTTAATTTAGTTGTAGTTTCAGTTCAGGGACTATCCTAAAGGTTTTGGTTTTCATGCAACAGTTGTTTATCATGCAAGAAAAGTATAGTGCATTTGCAATAAAGTAAATTGCAATAAAATAAAAGCGTACCTGGAGGGTCATCCCGTCATCCCAAGCTGCACTTAAAAGACATGTTAAGTCATTTAAATATTTCAACAAGTACCTAGGTAAAGCTAAGGGAAAGGTTTTGGTTGTCTATCAAAGTCTTAGTCCTATAGCTAGTCATCTCCTATGACGTCTAAGTTCTTATATTTTGGTTTAAGGACGATTTTCTTCATCAAAGAACAATTAAGTTCAATTTTTCTTATAAACATCCTATCATATTGAGGAAGTGCTTAAGACGAGTCTTAAACATCTTTTCAATATTGCTAGGATTGTTCTAAGTCCAAATGGATTTAATTAATTAGGTGAAGTAATCATCTGAGGTTTAATTAAGTTTTGTTCTTTTGCTCAGTGAACTAGGATGTTTGAATATCCTATGAGTGAAGTGCCACTTCACCTAATGCTCCATCTAGGAGTTATGATAACAAGAGCTTTTAAGGGCAAATGATGTTTTAGTGATTTATGATTTAATTTAATTTTTGATTAATGGATTTAAGTTTGGAATAGTGTTCAAGTTCTTTTAGATTTTATTTTGAATTCTTTATGTCTTAAGTGATGTTATATTTAATTCAACTTAATTTAATTTAATTTAATTTAATTTAATTTAATTTGGTTTAGTTTTATTTAATTTAATTTAATTTAATTTTAATTTAATTTGGTTTAATTTTATTTTATTTTTAATTTAGTTTTGATTTTTATTTTAATTTAATTTTTGATTTAATTTAATTTAATTTAATATGTTTTAATTTAATTTAATTTAATTTAATTTACTTTAATTTTAATTTAAAATTTAATTTAATTTTATTTTAATTTTAATTTAATATTTTATTATTTTTTTTTATGTTTTAAAGATGATTTAATTTAATTATTAAAGTATTAATTTAATTGAAATTTGGATTTAATTTAGTTTGAATATTTTAATTTTTAATTTAATTTAATGACTAAGTCTTTTAGTATTTTAAGTCTTAAATTTAGATTATCATTAGGAATTAAATATTATTGAAGTGATTAATTTAGGGATTTTAAATTGAAGAATAAATATCTTCTTAAATAATATTCCTATTTTAATAATTTCAATTTTTATTAATCTTCCAAATTCAACTAATTGATTAATTAAGGTTTATTCTTCAAATTGATTGATTTTCTACTCTTTAATTATTTAAATTTCAATCATCCAAATCAGATTAAGATCAACTATTTTACTCTTTCATTTTATTAAGCCTAAAATTTTAATTAGAGGTTGAAAGTTTTAATTACCATTTTGCCCTTCAAGCTTAATAATTCCATAACTCACTATATTGAGCTTAAATGAATTTAAAATTTTTATGTGGCTTCACTCACATGTCAATTAAGACATTAGAGGAGAAAATGTGATTTTTCTGTATTTAATTTATTTATATATAATTATTTTTTTGTGGAAAATAGGGATTTTCAAGGAAAATTTAATAAGATGACCAAGGAAAATTTTCTATCCTTAAAAAAATTATGGGGAACTCCTAATGACCAGAGGACCATTGGTAAAAATTTTGGTGTTTTTTTGAATTTTATTTTTTTTATTATAATTATTTTTAGTTTTGGAGTATTAATTAATTTAAAAATAAAATGAAGGTTGAAAAATGAATTTTATATTTTTCAAAAATCTTTCTGATATCAAAGAAACCAGAAACCAATTTTAATAATTTTTTGATTTTTCTTTGATTTATTAGAATTATTTTAGTGAAAAGGTTGAAAAATACATTTTTTAATATTAAAAAAATACATTAAACCTTCAAAATTCAATATCTTATCCTAGGGACTTAAGAAAAATATTTGGTTTGTTCCTAAGTGTTTAGAATTCAAAATATGACATTTTCGTGATTTTTAATATTTTTGTGATTTTTATTATTTTTTAATTATTGAAATTATTAAAATATTGATAAAAATCAACTTTTTTAGAAAATTATAATTTTAATTTTCCTAGGTTCCTCTAATATCAGAGAAGCTTCAAAACCAATTTTGTGAATTTTTGAAAAGTATTTTGTGAGTTATAATTTTTTAAAGTTTGATTTCATTCATGGGGCTTAATTAACCCATTTGGTGGGGCTAACTAAGTCCAATTGATCTCAAATTTTTATGTGGTGTTCTCCTATCCCTAGAGGACAGTGGAGAATTATTTTTAAGTTAATTTGATTAGTGGTTAAACCTAATTAATTAAAGTTCAATTTTGGGTGTTTAGGCCAATTAGGGTTGTTCAAGTGAATTAACTCAAAACTTATTTTTCCTAGGTTCCTCTGGTCATAAGGAACATCACCAAATTTTCCTAGAATTTATTTCTTAACATGCTAATTATTGGAATTAAAATACTCAAAACAGTAACATGAACTTGGAAAATCAATAACTTCTCATAGGGGTGGCTCCTGGCCTTGAAAAATTTAAAGAATGTTCCCAAGTTCAGAGGCTTCAAAAGCCCTATGGTCTCATGTCATGGTGAATTTCTTATATGCATGGAGAATTGAAATAGTATAGAGAGTAAATAAATCATTAAAAATAAAATACTTAATGAAATTACTTAATTTCTTTTCCACATTATTCTCCTCTGTTCACTGAGCAAGACGGTATTTTTATTTTATTTTTATGATTTTTCTACACAAAGTTATGGATTTTCAAAGTTTTGGTAATTATATAAATAAAAAAAATCTTAATTTCCTACTTATCCACGCGGCGCTGACTCAACCTCGGCGTCTCCGAAAGGCCACGCGACGTGTTTTGATTCGGCGCCGCCATCCGACTCAGTGCTTCAGGGGCCCGCGGTTCATGTCCCATTGCTCTGTCCGGCGCGATCCTGACCGTCCACTCGATTTATGCGCGATCCAACATTTGCCAGTCATCGTCTACGACTGGTGTGAACCCGTGACCGTCAACCTTCTAACCCTAATTTCTCACTTGATTCTCAACGGATTTTCGAGGTCTTATGCTCTATGGATTCGTCTTGAAGAGACTAACACATCCATACAGTAAACATGCATTGAAATTGACCCAAACTAAATTGAGAATCTCTGGAAGTTCGAGAGGAAGAGTGAGTCCATACCTTTGCTCAGAGAAGTGAAGCTTCGATCTGAGAGTTGTGTCCCGTTCGATTGGGTCCAAGCAAGCTCCAGATGAAGTCCCTTGGCCTGGTGAATTGTCTATGTATGATTTTGACCAAGCCCGATCACAAAGCATAGAGGCTGGAAGCAATGGCTGGCCTGGTGAGGGGGCTTTTAGGGGGAAACCTCTTCTCTTTGTCTGGTGAAGGTGTAGGACCAATCAATTTAGGGATTGGCTCATTGTGAAGAAGTGTCCTGGTTTTTATACTGAAATTTGAACTCAAAATTGAGCTCAGCTGGAGGGAATTGGGGCTGAAATCCAGTGGGAATCAAATGCTCTATTTGTGCAGAGTGGTCTGGAATGATTTTGGCAGAGTTTTCTTAAGGTTTGTTTCAGCACCTCCCATGGCCGAGAGGAGGTGGTGTTTAAATAGGAGAGGGTGGAGGGCCTCCCAGGAGGAGTTAGGGCTTGGGATCAGCTGCTCTATGCAAGAGAAGAACAGCCATGGTGGCCACTCGACTTGGGGCAACTCTGCAAGGGGGAATTTCAATGTTGGCTCACATGTGAGCTCTCGAGTGTGGTGTTTTCCGGCGATCCAGGTGGCTAGCCGGTAGGCATGGGTCATCCTCAGGTTCAGGTGGGTCAGGGCTTGATGTTTGTGAAGTCAATTGGTGGCTGCCATGTGTAAAGGGTTTGAATCGAAGTGGAATGAGGTAAGGGTGTATTTTGGCTCAAATTGGTCAACCCATGATTTTGGGTTTGGTTCACCTCCCCAAGACTTGGTTTTGGGTCAGGTGAATCAGTTCGGTCAGCTGGTCTTAAGTGGAGAAGTCTCCATCCAAGAATATTTGGATTATATTTGGGTTAAGGGGAATCATAAGTAAGGTTAATGGCTTTTAGGAAGTGCTTAAAGGACCTCCTCCTTTTGCCCAACGTGGTAAGGTCACACGTAAACAACTCACATGGCTTGCATGTGGCTTAAGAATGGCTTCATGGCTTGCCTATGGCTTAGGATAAAGCTTGGTCAATTTCATGGAAGTAGAATTTAGGAATTTTGGTATTTTGGTGGAGAATTTTCATGAAGCTTGATTTTGAATGGTTTAATGATGATTTTGAAACTTAGGGGTGATTTTGATTAAATGGATGATGTGGAGAAATGTCATGTGGGCTTTGGATTGAAAACTTGGGCTTTTGAAATGGTCTTGGGTGGGCTTTTAAAGTTGTTTAAGGAAGTGGGCCTTTAGGTTTGAAAATGGGCTTTTGAATAGAAAAATTTGCAATGGGCCATGCCAAATAAATGTTGATTTTTGTCTAAGGATGTGTCATGATTGATTTGAAACAAGTTTGGAGTGATTTGGGTTTGAATTGGGTTGGATTTGGGCTTCTTTGGTAAAGGGGTTAATGTAGGTCAAATTGGGCTAATTTGGGCCAATGTTGGGCTAGGGTTGAAATTGATGTAAAATTAATGTTGGGAAATGTTTATGGGAGTGTTTCAAAGAGGTTTCAACTTTAGTTGGGTTTTGGTTTTGGGTCTTGGGCTCATTTGGGTTAGGTTTGGGTTTAGGTCAAAATTGGGTTTTTTGGTTTTGGGTTGAAATTGAGTGGGGTTTGGGTGTAAAATTTGGGAAAATCATGTTAGTGTTTTATTTATGGGAATGTTAGGGAAGGTTTAGAAAAGGTTTGGGGTCAATTGAAGTTGAATTGGTTTGGTTTGGGCTAAGTTTGGGTCATGGGTCCAAATTGGGCCTAAAGCTCAAAAGTGAAATTGGACCCAAATTTCAATCAAATTGGACTTGGATTTGGTCTAGATTGATATTATGGATATTGAATTGAAGTTTAGAATTGAATTGGACCAAAATTGGGGTCAATTGGGTAGGTTTGGTTTGACATTGGGTTCACTTGGGTTTAGAATGGGCTAAATTGGGGGTTTTGGTAAAAGTGGGGTATATTGACAAAATTGACCCATGGTGTAGTTGGAAAAAATGAAATTGGGAATATTTGGAATTTTTTGGAATTTTTTGGGAATTTTCTGAATTTTTGGATTTTTTGGCTAAGAGGGGCATTTTGGGTATTTGGAGGGTATTGGGGGGTATTTTTGGAATTTTTGGTATTTTTGGCTATGGATGATCAATTTAATTGGTGATTAAATGTTCAAGGTTAATTTTGGGGAATTTTGGGTGATTTATAAATTTTGGAGGATTTGGGCAATTTTAAGGGATTTTAGTAGGTTTGATAGGTGTAGGGTCCCCGGGGTCAAAAATTGAAATTTTAGAAAAAAGAAGATTGATCAAATATGAGTGAAATGGAAGCACTTTGGTTGAGCCATGAAGTTATATTAAGCCTATATGAGCCATGAGGGGACTCATTTGAGGCATTCACTATGTTGTTCCTAACCCTCTTAGCCAGGGGCTTAGGGGTTAAGGTCCATCCATATGAATTACCTACATGAGTCAAGGAGTCAAGTTGGGTATGGGTGTGGTTTTTAGGATTTGGATTGTGTGTGTGAGAGTGTAGAGTGTGAGTATAGTGAGTGTGTAAGTCAACCCTCACCAGACCAAGCCACCCAAGGTGGTCCTAAGGCCAAAGGTTCCTATAGGGAACTCATCTTTTAAACCTTCACATTTGATTTCAACCCTCTAGGTGATTAGGGGTCTACAATCAAGCTTGTGGGGTTTACAAGGATGCAATGAGTGGTTCAAACTTCTAAAGGGGTGGGTCCCAATTCTAGTCCTCTAAGATAGTCAAAGGAAAAGCCTAAGGCTAGATCCTAAGTGCTAAAGAGAGAAGAGAAGACCTCATCAAAAATGAGGTCAACAGCTCTTTAATGGAAACTCAGACGAGTCTTTCCATTTCCAAAATTCTATCCTTGATTTCCGGGGATATTGCACATTACATCCTCTTGAGAAGTTTGGCGATGGAGCAAAACTCTATTTTAGACAGCCTTCGTAGAAGGGTGTGAGCACGGGTGATAGGTGTGGGCCTTTCCCTAACCTTATCACGACTGTGTGGTGCTGGAAGGGTAGCGGCAATCCTATGGGGGCTTTCATCTCCAGTAGTGCTAGCTAGCAGATGGAACCTGCTACCTCGAAGAAGAGGAGAAGTTCCGATAAACCGAGTTCCTCCTGTTAAGAAAACTCATCAATTACTGACAGATTTGTGACTCATGTTCTGGCAGCCCTGCGCATCCTACAGTTACAGTTTCTTCTTTGAGATTTGGTTAGCAGGGAAGATCTAGAATTGAGCCAACTTCAAAGATTGCCGGCGGGGCAAGAAAGTTATCCTCAGAATCATCTTTATGCAGAATCTCTTTCCCTTTAGCAGACGGGAATGTAGGTGTTGTGACGACGAAGCCAGTAGCAGTAGAGGTAACAACTCTCCTTGGCACAGAGACGACTAACTTGAAGGGAGGAGTGGTTATTTTCACCTTTTAATAGAAGGGAAATTCTTCATGGGAGTTCAGGTCGAACTCATCAGACGGTTCTTGAATTTCGGGAGTGGCAACTTTCACAACCATGAATGGAGCTTTTCCAAGTACGACTTTACACTCACTGAAGTTGGTCACGAATTGAATCATTGGTGCTTCACAGGGGGAAGGCAAGTTGCAGGAGAAAGTCAGTGTAAGGGCTGACATCTTTAACTATCAGATAAAGCATTTCGAAAGTTAGTGAGGGCCAAAAACCTTGTCTTCATAGTGCAAACACCACGAAAAAGGTTATTCTGTGGACTGGGAAAATTTTCATTTTATTATCTTTTTATTTCATTTTTTAGGATTTCACATGTTGGTTAAAAGGAGCTTTAAGGTTTAAAGAAGAGTGGGTCAATCTACCGAAGACAGGATTACACTCGAAAGGCACAGAAAAAGAGGTGAAGTATCGGATCCTATCAGAGGTTCCCTTCACAGCGCAGATTGCCCTAGCGAGATTTGCTCGCTGACACACCTATTAGGGGTCTGACCCCACAAGATCAAAAGGAGAACCTAGGGACTCCTGAGCCATTCTGTTTAGGAGTGATTAAACAGACGATCCTGAAATCCAGAGGAGTTGATCACACTTTCCCAAGAAAGAAATGGGTGAAATATGTCAGCAGAAGAATGGTAATCTAGCTCATGAGGGACACGAGCACATTACCGATATATAAATATAATATTTCCTGATCTTAATGAAGAGAGAAACTAATTCCCAGTGAGTAGCTGGAAAACTGTCGGCCGTTTTATTTTCTCTTGCGTTTTTTGATCACAAGACATAGATTTAATTTTATAACATAGATCAGCCGTGAAAAGTATGGATTTTGAGAGTGAAAAGTCCTTAAGGGAAAAATTGTAACATATAATATTTTAAAGTCATTTGAGTTGAATTTAATAAATTATGAAGTGAAAAGTCCTTAAGAGCAAAATTGTAATTTTGAAATATATGCTTTAATCAAATATTTAGGCCTAACCAAAGGGAAACATGTAATGAATCAACATAATTAACATGCTTAGATGATTGAAATACAAGAGACTTAATGGTAGAAACCAATCTCACATTTCTCCTTATTAAGAATAAAATGTTAATTTTATTAATTATTATAATCGGAAGATAATTGAAATTAAGTGATTATGAAGTTATCCTGAGGTTAGGGGTTTGACTTTGGAAGTTTACAACTTTCCAATCTAATACCCCTAGTTGGTGTTTGAGTGATGATATAATGTTTGATAAGGATTAAAAGCATCACAAACTTAATATTTCTTAAAAACACAAATTTACTCATTAAGTCTTAATGGGTTAGTAGTGAGCTAGGCATAATCTAATTTGACTTAATAAGGTTTAGAAAAAATGAAATATAATCAACATTAAATATTTTCAAAACACTATAAGCCCAACTCTAGAATTAAATAGACTAAGTCTCATAATTAAATCAATTTTTCCCTAAGGGCCTTTACCCACATAATTTATAAATAAAAAATCAACTCATGGTTACCCAACTCATTGGGATAATTAAGACATCAAGAATCATTGAACATAAAGCTATATTATGGATGCATCATTTAGCAAGAATAATAAGTTCGAATGAACTCGAGACATTCAAAAGGGTTGTGAAATATCTAGGGTGTCCCCTAGAACTATTCATAAGTATTCTAGATATCTTGGAGAGCAATCAAACCTATTATACTTTTCTAAAGAAAGACATCCTCATAAATGAACAAATAGGAACTCATCAAGTTATTACATTACAATATGTTTTCTAGTTTTCTGTCATACAATTTTAAATTCCTTGCAAAATTATATATGCAATGCAAAAAGCTAAACTTTTAGTTGGAGTGCGAGAAGAGGACTGATACGCTTTTACAGTTTACAGCTTTTTATTTCCTGCACTACTTTACTATATTTTCATGCTTATAAAACTCGCATGTCAAAATGAAATCTTTAGGATAACCACAAAACCAAAACAAAAAAAAATCAAATTCCCTACCACAAAAAAGAATAATATAAGACAAGTCAAAATTTAATCACAAACCAAACAAAACCACAATAAAACCTAAGTTAAAAAGTCTATATCGGATGATAGGGAAGCCCTTGGAGGAGGTAACCTACGGTACGCTAATGAGATTTTCCACGGTCTGAATAAAAGTACTGAATTCATTTAGTTGAAATTGGTAAATTCATATGGACTAAGTAAATCCAAATAAAATGGTGGTGTCAGAACGAGGAAACAGTGGGATCCTAACCGGTGTCGCTATAATCAACTTGAATCGTGGTGACTCCAAAATGACAACGACATCGACACCAAGAAAATCTCCGACACAACTATGAATGCTGATAGATTGTATTATAATCAAATAATTGATTAAGTATTTTGAATTCATAAATTATAACCTTCCAAATCAAACCTCTCACTTCAAGATCATTCAATTTAATAAACTTCCAAATTATAACCACTAATAGAAAATCGAAGAATGCACTTATTATGAGAGAGTGATAAGTTGGTTTCTACGTCTTAATCCATTGTGTTCCAACTACTTAGAAAAGTCAATTATGATCATTCATACCCATTCAACCTTTGATTTAGCCTAAATATTAATTAGGCCATAGATTTCATAATTACCATTTTGCCCTATAGGACCTTTGAAATTTTTTATGTTACCCCACTCATGGGTCAATTAAAATATTAGAGGAGAAAAAGTAATTTTTTTTATTTTAATTTTATTTTTCGAATTATTTTTAATGCAAAAATAGGTATTTTTAAAGTTAATTCATTAACTTATCAAATATACTCTATCTGTCATTAGAAAAAATATTGGAGGTTCACCTATGTCGTGGAACAACTCATGCCAGCTTTTCATGATTTCTTAAATTTTATTTTAATTATTTTAATTATTTTTTATTTTAAGTATTAAATAAATATAAATAACTTTTTGACTTAAAAATTACATTTTATATTTTTCATTAATCTCTCTGAGTTCAAGGATCCCAAAAAATTAAATTTCATATTTTTGTGATTTTTATTTTATTTATTATAATTATTTTAGTGTAACTTTCACGAAAATTCATTTTTACCCTTGAAAAATTCATACTATTTTTAGAAAATTAGAAAATATTCTAATTACTCCTAAGTGATCAGGAAATAATTTAGAACAATCCTGTGCACTTTTGTATTTTAGTCATTTTTGTGATTTTTAATTATTTTTAATTATTTTTGAATTAAAAATTAGCTTAAAATGGAATAATTATTTTAAAATCAATGTTATTTTTTTCTTAAATTCCTTTGGTAACAAGGAACTTCGAAAACCATTTTTGTATTTTTCTTAATTATATTTTAATTTTTATAATTATTTTAATGCCAAAAAGACATTTTTATTTAGAAAATCAAATTTGGTGATTTTGTTAATTCAAATGGGTTTCAAATTTTTACAATGAGTTATTATAATTATTCATTACAGTCTGGATTTATTTTTATGATTTTTATATTTATATTTAAACTATTTAATTTTTTAAGGCTTTTAATGAGATAATTACAATTAGTGCCATTATTAATAATTTAAATCCCACTTATATTTTTCCTAGGGTCCTTTAGCCACATTCAACCAACCAAAGTAAGTTTTGTACCTTTTTTATTTGTATTTTAATTATTAGAATTTTTTTAATTAAAACAAAGGTAATTAACTTGAAAATTAGGGCTTTTGTGTTAGGGATGCTCTCTACAATGGAAAAATTAGAGAGCACTCCTAAAAATAGAGCAAAAAAGTACTCCAAATTTCAAGCCAAGGTGATTTATATTTATTAAGTTATGATTTAAAAAAGCTTTTGAATACTTAATTAATTAAAAATAAAATTTATGATAAATAATTTTTATTTTTAAAATTTTTTATCCACATTATTTTCCTTTATTCACACAGCAACATGATTTTTTTTTTTTGGATTTTTCTATACCAAGTTATGAATTTTATAAGTTATGGAATTAAAATAAATAAAAAATAAGGGATTTTCCTACTTAACAATGCAGCAGCAACGTCATCTTAGGCAGCTCCGAAGAGCTACGTGTCGCTCTATCATTTGACATCGTCGTCCATGTAGCCACCCAGTCAGCACACATGCAGCTTGCCTGACACCATCTTGTTCGTGGACGGAATCCATTCATTATCCCCATCTATTCTAAATCGAAAACCGTTCACCTTCTAACCTTAAGTTATCTCTCGATACTTAATGAAATTACATGGGGTTTGTTCCTTCACCTTCATCTACTCAAGAAAAACCTATCTATATGGTTAATCGAGCATGAAATATATGTTTACTTCAAAATAGAACCAAACCGAGCTTGATTTGTGGGAAAATAACATATACCTTAGTCTGGGAGGTGTGGGCTCAATTAGATGCTTGCAGAAGCTTCGTTAGGACCTAAAGAACCTGCTAGAAGTGCACTTAGCTTTGATGAAGGGTCTGTGTAAGACTTCCTCCTACAGGTGGAAAGGCTGAGGAGGAAGTATGGTGTAGAGGGCTCTGGAGATGAGGCTTTTGGTAGTTAACTTCCTCTCTTGCTTTAGTGAAGGTGAGGAGCAAACTAATTTGAATTTTGGTGGGGTTTAGGGAGGTGTCATGTTTCTGTGTGTTTTTTGGGTGATGAAATTGTCTTCAGGAAGTGGGGGCAATGGCTGGAGAGTGGTGGGTAGAGCTTAGAAGATCATAGAGAAGCTTTGGAAGCAATTTGGCAGAGTTTCCCAACATTTGATCACACTCAAAGTTTTGGCTGTGAGAGGTGGTGGTTAAATCGATATGGAAAGAGTGGCCACCAGGGCTTCAACTGGGGTGAGATCTATTGCTTAGTTGGAGGGAAGAAAGGTGCAAGTGCCTAAAGGTAGCTGGCCATTTCAGGAAGTTTCAATTCTGTGTTTAAGCCTTGGGGTGGCCCTCCATTTTGATGTTTTCCAGTGACTAGGCCGGCTGGCCAGGCACGGGTTGGTGGGTAGGGTGGTCAGAGGAGCCAGAAGAATCTTAATGGTGAATAGCACTGAGGTTTGATCACTGGTGGCAAAGATTTATTTAGTTTAGCTAAATATGGGAGGAGATCCGCTAATTTAAGGGACTCTTGGTCCATGGCTCAACTAGGTTGGGCTAGAAGGATATAGCATGACTCCTAGGGCTCAAATGTTGGCTGCGGTGACCATGGTTTGGTCATTTTGGAGGATTTGGTCAAGTTTGAGGTTTGGATTAAAAATTGGATCTCCTTAAAGTGCGCCTTCGGTGTTACCTCCGGGAAATTTCTAGGACTTGTTGTCTGTCCTCGGAGAATTGA
Organism: Papilionanthe hookeriana x Papilionanthe teres; assembly: GCA_022702705.1. Taxonomy (NCBI): domain Eukaryota; kingdom Viridiplantae; phylum Streptophyta; class Magnoliopsida; order Asparagales; family Orchidaceae; genus Papilionanthe; species Papilionanthe hookeriana x Papilionanthe teres. Next base: position 183,839,286 of record CM040421.1, read on the forward strand.
AATAAACCTAGAGAAGATTAAAGCAATCTTAGAAATGCCTCCTTCCAAAAGCTTGAAGCAATTATGTTCATTTCAAGGCCAATTGGGATACCTAAGGCATTTTAAATCTAATATATCGGGATGGTGTTTACCTTTTTTGAACTTACTTTGAAAGGATGCCAAATTTGTTTGGGAAGAGCCATGCCAATGGTCTTTAGAAGACATTAAATGATACTTAACGACACCTCCTACTTTGGCAGCCTCTATCCCGGGTAGACCGTTGATACCTTATGTCGTGGCCTTAGACGATTCCCTCGGAGCCTTACTAGGCCAAGTCAATGACTAGGGAAAAGAGAATGCACTCTACTACTTGAGTCAACGTCTAATACCGACTGTGGTAAGATATACTCCTATTGAGAAACATTGTCTGCTTTAGTTTTTGCCGCTCAAAAGCTTAGCACTACATGTTGTCTCATAAAGTCAACATGATTTCGAAAGTTAATCCATTGCAATATTTGATGACCTGACCAACACTTTCTGGAGGTTTAGTGAGGTGGTTAATCATACTATTGCTATTTAACATAACTTTTGTGCCCCTTTGCACTATCAAAGGGCTGATTCTTGCAGACTTTCTTGCAGCGCACCCATTACCAGTTGGGTCCCCGCTCAACGATGATTTACTGGATGAACAGATACTACAATTGAAACAACCCAGTGTCAAACGTTAGGAGATATACGTCGATGGAGCGTCATCAGGAAAAAAAAGAAAAAGGACAGAAGACAGTGATACTAGGCAAAGTAAAAATCGGTCTCATCTCTGTGACACTAGATCAGACGATGCTAAGATTCTCTTACCACTTGACAGAGTGGTGCACCAATAACGAAGCAGAGTATGATGCCCTAGTCCCTAGATTAGAATTGGCAATACTAATGGAATTGGCAGACATTGCCATATATGGCGACTCACAGCTCGTCATTCAGTAAGTGGCGTTACAGTATAAGATTCTGAAAGCGAGAATAGAAGAATACCATCGATACATGATGAAATTGTTAGAGCAGATTCCCAATGTAATGTTCTATAGGATTCCTTGAGCATACAATGCCCATGTGGACGCTTTAACAAAGCTTGCTAAAGAATTTTCGTGCCACAAGAAGACTCCATAGACATTACAATACAAGGACGTCAGATCTTGTCACAGATTGACCTCGATAGTTTACACAAGCTTGGAAAAGAAGAAATAGCAGCCGTTGTAGTAGATGATACAGAAGATTGGCGTTAACTCCTGATAGAATATTTGCGAATTGGAAGATTGCCAAAAGAAAAGTCAGCAACACATTAAATTCAGAAGAGGGCTTTTTCATATGCCTCAACCGATAAAGTTCTGTACAAAAGATCTTTCGACCAAACATGGTTGAGATGCCTAAGCAAAGCAGAAGTGCAAAATATCGTCAAAGAAGTACATGCTGGAAATTATGGAGCACACCTGTCAGGGCCAAAAATGAAAATTAAAATCAAAAGACTCAGAGACTATTGGCCAGCAATGATGACATATTGCATGTACATAGCAAAGAAATGTCATCAATGATGAATGCATGGAGTGGTCTTGTACCAACCTCCAAATGTTCTATACCGCATGATTGCCTCGTGGCCATTTGAGCGTCGGGGTATGGATATAGTGGGTCTGATAGACCGTCCATCTTTAAAAGGATACCAGCTGCTACTGACTATTTCTCTAATTGCATAGAGGTAGTTTTGTTATGAGAAGTTAAAGAGCAACAGGTGCTACAGTTTTTCAAGAATCAGATTGTCTACCACTTCGGTGTTTTGTGCATGATCATTTTAGTCAATGGGTTCACCTTCAAGAGAACTAAAATTAATAACTTTGTCAAACGTCACGGGATAGATTGACAGACTCTACAATCTAATATCCGAAAGGAAAAGGATTGGCTGAAGCCTTTAACAAAATACTTGTACAGATCTTAAAGAAAATACTTGACAAAAATAAGAGAGGATGGCATGAGAAGTGACTGGAAGCTTTGTGAGCTTACAAGATGACCGTCAGAACATTGAAACAATCTACACCATACACACTCGTGTATGGGTCTGAGGCAGTTATTCCATTAAAGTTCAACAACCGTTGCTTAGAGTCGTCGTCGCCAATCAGATAATAATAGAAGAGAATGCCAAAATTTGTCTTGCAGAATTGGAACGTCTTGAAGGGAAAAGATTACTCGCACAACAAAACTTGAAACTTTATCAAGGAAAGATGATTCAAGCCCATGACAAACTGGTTTGCCCGAGGTCGTTCAAATTTGGTGACCTCGTCCTCATTCTCCGAAGGCCTATTCTTGCATAATGCAAGATAGGTTAAAAATTTGAACCAACATAGGAGGGACCATTCGTAGTGGAGAAGGTTTACTATGGAGGGTCAAACTAGCTGGTGGTCTCTCAAGGGGATAGACCCATGTTGCCGATAAATGGACTCTACCTGAAGAAGTACTACGCAATGTAGAAATTCTGAAAGGGGACAATTGTTCTGAAATAAGCCATGTGGCCAATGTCTATAACTGGGTCCAAATTTTGTAATAACATAAGTTTAATTGAAGATAAAATATGTTTGTTAAATTTCTAAAATCAAATGTTGTAAAATTACGTTAAATAAGATAACAACATCAAAATAATTGCAAAAAATTGCTAAATAATAATAATAATATTAAGTTTGTTATAGTTCTTGTTCCTGCAAATTGCCACTGACATTTCCCCATGTTTTCTTGTGTAGGATATGTCAGGTCGCAAGTTGGTATTTGCTTTCAAGGATGGATTGAACTTTACGCTTCGAGAAGAAAAAACACTTGCAGGAAGTGCGATCAACTTCAATTTGGATTACTCCTGAGTTTACGTCGACTACGAGGAGGTCGTTAACATGAAATCAGTGATGAAGATTATTCGTAAAGAGATTGGACAGACATCGGGACACAGAGGCACTGGAAGTTTTGTTGACTCACACCTCCTCAATGGGAGACATCATCAGATTCCATTCATGATCACTACTCCAGAAGGTGGTCTTGTCTCCGCTACAGCTAAAAGGGCCCTAGACACGCTTTTGGCACGTACGAAAAGAAGAAATGCAAATCGCCACAAGGGTTGCCTCTTGGATAGGATGGAAAGGAGATAGACTCAGGAGTTAGCTGAGCTACCGCCTATTCCAGAGTAATTTTATGAGCCAATAATGAAAGAAACTAATGACAGCTCGCCGCGCACAGAGACAGAGCTAGAGTTCACTAAGGAGCCTAAGCTAACATGGGATCTGATGGAAGAGATCTTTACTGGGTGTCCAACTTGCAACTCGGGTTTGCCTAGACAACCTTCAGCCACAAAAGCATTTTCAGAATGCCCGCAGTGCCATGTTGTACAGTTTGAGGAGTATGGCACATTCGAGGCATATGCAGCTGCCTCGATGCTAGTTATAAGCAGGGAGCATCCTGATATAGAGCCTTATTTACCACAGTTTGTTCTACCAACACTGCTGTGAGGTGTCCCAGACTAAATGGCCAAAATCAGAAGATTCAGAAAGAAAGAATTCCAGCATTATGAAGAAATCCAAGGGAGATTAGTCAATATTCTAGAAGGCCTCGAGCTATACATAAACATATTTTCAAAGAATGATCAAGGGAAAATTTTGGACTGCATTTTCGGCCTAAATGACTTGGGCAAAGCTAGTTTTTTAAAGGCAAAGATGTATTCCGAGCTGATGAAATGAAAGTGAGGAAAGGGTAGGATCACCATTCTGTGTGGATGCTGCTATAACTTCTAAAAAGATTGACTGGGTAATCCACAGAGACTCTACAACATGATGAGGTGGATTCAATCCCACCACAAATTAAAAAAAATGATAAAGAGAATGGTTGAGTGGCACGTGCTGCCTGCTGATTGTATTCCCAACAGTTGCATTATAAACAACTATGAGGATGGGGACTGTCTCCCACCTCATATAGACCACCACAACTTTGAGAGGCATTTCTGCACGGTCTCATTTATAAATGAAAACAACATTTTGTTTGAAAAGAAATTCAAATTATTGGGCCTAGAGAATTCAGAGATTCCATCGAGATCCCTCTACTAGTCGAATCAGTGTTAGTGCTAAAAGGAAATGTAGCAGATCTTGCAAAGCACTGCATCCTGGGAGTCACAAGATGAAGAGTCTATGTTACTTTCAGAAGAATGGACAAGGATAAGGCGACGTTCTACTATGAGCCTGATCTAGAGTTGGAAAGCCTTCGTACCTTGCCACTATGATAGTAGTACCTCGGGGTGTTCGTAAGGGAGCTTTTGTTCCGGAGTGTAGGCTTGGTAGTTTGGCTTGTTCACAGGGCAGCCTCAGGCGGCAGAGTTCTACTACCTCCTGCACCAGTTTATGGTATTTGTCATTGCTTTTTAGTACCAGCATGATGTGATAAGTTAGTTTTGTTCAGTTATGTACATTCAATCTACGTTTGGATGTTTTCCAACACGTGATCAGTTGTACTACTGCTTTCAGCAAAATTAATGAAGAATTTTGTTTCAGCTCACTGAGTTTTTCAGAAATGTTTCTTCTTTGTTCAATGGTCAAAAAGCCGCAGGACTATACGTTGGTCCGAATTAAAAACAAACAAAGAACGATACAGGAAAAGATTAAAAAAAGTGAATGATAACAAATGGAAAAGTTAAAATAAAACGAAATAAAAGTAAATCAAATTTTCCCCAAATAAAATGAAATTAAATGAAATAAATTAAATTGAAAAAATGATAAATTGAAAACAAATGATAAGTCAAGCTATTCCTCAAAACTCTGAGTCTTTGCACTCATTCTTAGATTTTACATTTCTAAAGCATTTCACGAACTTTGGCACTTTACACAACGTCACTTCCCACAAATTTAGAATGTCACCAAATTCTACAAATCTCGCAATGGCTACAAGTTTTAGCCGAATTGCATAATTCTAATTTCTTTGAGAGTCAATGTCAAATTCTCTCTAAATCTTTTCACATGAAATCCTGGGATCAGTACCTGAATTCTGTTTCCCTCCTGTCACCTCTTAGCTTGGATGTGAGTCCCTGAGCTTTCCTCCCTAATATGATATTTGTTGCCTCTTGAGTTCGATGTGAGTCCCTGAGCTTTCCTTCTCAACGTGATATTTCCCAAAATTTCTGCATTCTTTCTAAGATATTTCTCCACATTCCACGATATTTCTGGATCGGAGCTTTGTCATCCGATTCCATTAAGTTCCCTGAAATTTTCCCTTCTTTCCGAGGTATTTCTCCACATTCCACGATATTTCTGGGTCGAAGATTTGTCGTCCGATTCGATCAATTTCCCCAAAATTTCTGCATTCTTTCCAAGATATTTCTCCAAATTCCATGATATTTCTGGGTCGAAGCTTTGCCATCTAATTCCATCAAATTCCCTAAAATTTATCATCCTATTCGAGATATTTTTTACCTTCCACGATATTTCTAGGTCAGAGCTTTGTCGTCCGATTCCATCAATTTTCCTAAAATTTTCACATTCATTCTTAGATATTTCTCCACATTCCAATATATTTCTGGGTCGGTGCTTTGTCATTTGATTTCATCAATTTCACTAAAATTTATGCATCCTATCTGAGATATTTTTCACCTTCCATGATATTTTCTAGTACGGACCCTTGTCGTCTAATTCCATTAATTTCCCTAAAATTTCCACATTCTTTCCGAGATATTTTTCCACATTGAACGATATTTCTCGATCTAAACTTTGTCGTATGATTCCGTCAATATCCCTACATTTCCCCTCCCTTGCTGATATATTTTCCACCTTTCACGATACTTCGAGGTCGGTAGCTAAATTCCGATTCTCCTTTCTGAGATTCGCACCTAAATTCCAGTTCTCATCCTTCGAGGTCGATAGCTAAATTCCAATTGTACATTCTGAGACTGGTACCTAAATTCTGGTTCTCATCCTTTGGTATCGGTACTTCAATTCCGGTTCTCATTTTTCGAGATTTGTACCTAAATTTCGATTCTCATTTTCGAGGTCAGTACCCAAATTCCGAATCCATTCTGTACTTACTTAAACTTAAAGAATCCCATGAAATTAAAATTCTCAAAATCAAATCGAAGTAATTTTTTTTCACAATTACCATAAATTCCATAAATTCTAAAAGTTTAATTCAAACTCAAAATTTGAATTAAAATTCCATAAATTTGATATCAAATTCAGATCTGAAATCAAATTCAAATCAAATTCTAAATCCAAATACCCACTTTAAATGATCAGGCTCCTTCAAGATTTGGAAGCTTGAAACTCATAGCTCCACAATGAAGATGCTCCACCTGCTTTCCCAAGTGAGAGTTTTAAGGTTTGAAAACTGTCTACCAGGTAATCCTCAGGCACACTTCTTCATTGGATCCTACCTTTTTTCTTGAGTTTTGACTCACATAGTTGTGTTGGTTTTGTTGATTTTGTCGGTCAACACCAATACGTGTTGTGTGCACTTGTCCAACACACCACACCTATTGGGGGTCCTTTTTTTGACCTCACATTTGTTGAGGTCTAGTCTCTCTTTAGAGCAGCTTAGTTTAGGGTCTAGCCATAGGAGTTTTCTGGTGACTATCTTAGAAGACTAGTGATGGGACCCTTACCTCGGGCTAGGATTTTGCTAGTACTAGGATATGGAAGATCTAAATGGGAAATACCCTTGGTCCATGACTCAAATTGGTTATCAAAACCTCTCAACTCCAATTTTACCAAAAAATTCTAACTTTTGACTCCTTACCCCTAAACTTACCCCAAATGACCACATTACCCCTAAAACCCTAATTTTCCCACAATTCCCCAAATAAACCAAAATTACCAAAATTCCTCAAAATTCATCCCAAAACATTCCTCGCCAATTAAGATACCCAAAATACCTCAAATTTACCAAAAATCTTCAAAATTCCCAAAATTACCAAAATGCCCCTCATAGCCCAACTATTCCAAAAATTCCAAAAATTCCCAAAACCCTCCAAATACTCCAAATTTACATTTTGAATCATTACATTGCCACAAATTGACCAAATTAGCCTAATTTGACCTAATTAGCCCAATTTGACCAAAAGCCCAAATTGCCCCCAAGGCCCAAAATGCCCAAATCACCCCGAATGTCCAACAGATTGACTTCCCTCCTCCCCAATTTCAATTCTAAACTCAAATTCACAATGACCAATCTCATCCCAAACCAAATCCAAGCCTAATTTGACCCATTTTCAAGTCTAATTTGAACCCAAATAAAAACCCCAATATTGGCCATATAACCCAATTCTCCTGAATTAAACTCCATAAGCCAATCAATTTCCTAAATTATTATCCAAAACACTTCATGACATTGCCTTAAACCAAATTGAACCACCAAGTGTCCCAATTTTCCTCTCAAGCCTCACCCAAACCCAATTTAAGCCAAAGTCCCCAAATTTTCCCCAAATTAGCCACATTACCAAGTTCCACCACATTGAATGTTCTAACCCTAAACTTGCCACCCAATTAATTTCAAGAACTCTTCATGACATCCTCCTAGGCCATTTATAAATATCAATTGAGATATAATCCCAATCTAGCCTAACCCAAATCCAAGCTAACCCAAAGTCCCCAAAATTGACCACACACAAAATCTCACAAAATCTACCTCCCAAATCAATTCAAAATCACTCCAATCCTTTTATAAACTCTTCATGACAAACATATACATCAATTTAAGCAATCAATTCGACCTAAACTAAGCTTGAACCCAACCTAGCCCAACTTGAACCCACATGACCCAAAATTTAACCCATGAACCAAAATGACCAAACTTAGCCAAATTGATCAAACCTAGCCAAATTGATCAAACTAAACCATCCACAGCCACCAAATTGACCATAAGAACTACCCTAGATCCACCTAGCCCAACCTACATGAGCCATGAACTAAACCAAAAGGATCCTTACCCAAACCCATCCCCCATCCAACTTTATGCCTTGAGTGACTCTTCAATATGCCACCTGACCTCTGCTACCCTACTCTGTCCTTACCGGCCAGCCTAATCACCAGAGGATCCAATATTGAGAGCCACTCCACTTGATTTCTAACCCAATTGAACCCACATGATGTGTCAAGCTCTAGCTGCTCACTGGAGCTGATTTGCACTCCACCTAAATGGCCTAAAGATCCTGAACTGCACATTTGAGCTCAGCTTAATGGCAATGGCTAAAAAATCTATATTTTACGGCCAAATGGGTGTGCTGAAAATATCTTAAGGAAACACTGCCAAATTGCTTCCAGAGTTTCCTCACGACCTCTTGAGTGCAAGATCACCATCCTCCAGCCCTAATTCCCACTGTTCAAAGCTAATTTCCCCATTGTTTTCTCAGCTGAAACCAGGAAAAATTCCACCAAACCTTCACACTGTACCAAAGTTTAATTAACTGCACCAATACCATACCCACACTGAGAGAAAAAGTTCCCCCATCAAAGACCCATCACAGAGAGCCTCTACACCATAATTTGATCAACGCATAAAATTGGCCTTGGTCGAATTCAGCTCTAGACATTTCACCACAGCAAGAGGTTTAATGTGGAGGCTCGTTGGGTCCAGTCGAAGCTGCTACAACTATCTGATTGAGGCCTCCCTTCTGAGACAAGGTACTGAACTCTCTCCCTCTCTGAAGCTTGTTTTGATTCCCCATGCATGTTGGGTTGATTTCAGGTTAGGTTAGCCGTATAGATAGGTTTGTCTAGGTCATACAAGTCCATAGAAACAAACCTCATGCGATTTGGTTGAGTCTTGCTCGAGTTCTTAAAGCTAGAAAGTTGACTACTCTCGGAATGAACTAGTTGAAGATGATGAAGGAGCGTCGTTAGATCAAGTGTGTAATGGACGGATGACTCTGATTTCACTGGATAGAATCATGGTGCATAAAGCGCAGCTGCGTGGCAGCTGATGTGAAAGGCGGAGTCTAACCAAAGCGCACCGCATGGAACTTCAGTGCTACCTACTATGACACAACGCCACGTTGGATAAGTAGGAAAATATGGTTTTATTTGATTTAGTTAATTCAGTGAACTTTAAAAATCTTTAACTTAGTGTAGAAAATATAGAAAAATAAAATAAAAATACCCTCTTGCTCATTGAATATAGGAGAACAATGTGGAATTGATTTCAAGTTTATTTGATATATTTTTTATTTTTATTTAATTAGATGATGTAACTCTTATTTTAATTCTACATTTGCATGTGTATTTCACCGTGGCATGAAACTTAGGGCTTTTATTCCCTCTATCATGAAGGATCTTCCCTGATTTTTCCATGGTCAAGGGGGGTATCTATAGGGAGATCCCTAATTTTCAAGCCTATGGTCATTGTTTTGGTAACATAATTATTAAAATTAGTGTTTTGGTCACAAAAATATGAAATCTTCTTTGGTAGGTTCCCTGTGGTTAGAGGACTTTAGGAAAAATTTAACTCGAGTTAACCCCTTTAAAATATTCCTAATGGCCATTAAACCCAAAATCCAAAACAAAATTATATAAGACAAAGTAAACATTAAAATGGCGTAAAATTTATTCTCCATTGTAACTAAAGGTCAGAAGAACTCCACATAAAAATTTTTAATTCAATTGGAGTTAATTAACCCACTAAACTTTATTTTCTAAGTTAAATAATATTTTTAGCATTAAAATAATTCTAATAATTAAAATACAAGTTGCAAAATTATGAAATAGGTTTGGGGAGTTCCTTGTGATCGTAGCAACATAAGGAAAATAAAGTTGGATTTAAATTAAAACTTTCATTTTTAAGGCTACTTTAAAAATTAAAATAATTATAAATTCATAAAAATTATGAAAATACTAAAAGTTGTGGATCTGTTCTAAATTGTCCCATAATCACTTAGGAGCAATTGGAATAATTTTTCTAACTTTCTAAGTAAAGATATTAAATTTTAAAGGGTCAAAAACATTTTTTTAAGCTTAAAAATAGAATTTTCTTAATTTCTCACCAAAATAATTCTAATAACTAAAATACAAACCACCAAACTATAAATTTTGTTTCTCTGGGTTCCCTAACCTCAGAGAGATTTAAGAAAATATAAAACTTAATTTTCAACTTAAATAATATTTTATAATTAAATTAATACCCCAAAATTAAAATACTTATAATAATTAAAATATATTCAAAAAAACATGAAATTTGATCCAAGTGCTCCTCGGGTCTATGTGAAACTCCAATAATTTCCTCAAGGATAAATAATTTGTTTTGATTAAGTTTTTAAATTATCTCTAAAACTCCCTATTTTTCATGAAATAAATTATGAAAATTAAATAAAAATTAGAAAACTCACATTTTCTCCTCTAATGTTTTAATTAACCCATGAATATGGTACAATAAAAATTCCAAGATCACTTAAGTTAAATTTGATTAATTATGAAGTATTAAGGCCTTAGGGGCAAAGTTGTAATTTGAAAAATTTAGCCTTAATCAATTTTTAGGCTTAATCAAAGTGGAAAATGGGTAATGGATGATCTTAATGAACATGTAAAAATGAATGACACATGAAGGGAAAAGCAGTAGAAACCAATCTCACTCTTGTCATATAAAATTATAAACTTGTAATTTCTTTAATTAGACTAATTTGGAAGAAAATTAAACCAAAAGATCCTTAAAGTTAGGGGTTTCATCTTTGGAAGATGATATTTAATGATCTAAACGCCCTCCAATCAGTGGTTTAATGATAATTCAATATTTTAATAAGAATCATAATCATAAAAGTCAACTCAACTTCTTTTTCTAAAATATAAATATACCCACTAAAGTCTCAAGGGCTTAGTAGCGAACTAGGCTTAATTAAAATTTTTCTGGTGAGGTTTAGAAAAGAAAATTTAATTAATATCAAACACATTTAAAGTAATATAAGTCCAATTCCAAACTAAATTTAGCTAAATTTCTTAATAAACCAACTTGCCCTAAGGGCTTTTACTCACATAATTTATAAAATTAAATTTCAAGTGACAATTACCCCATTTTTTGGATAGTCAAAACATCAAATTCACTCAGCATAACAGTATGAAATGGATGAACCATTTAGTAAGTAGAATAAGTTCAAATAAACTTAAGAAAGTTTAAAAGGGTTATGGAATATCCAGGGACTCCCTGGATCTTTTCATAATTCTTCTAAACATCTTGTAGGACAATTTAACCTATTATACTTCTTCAAGGAAGGCATCCCTCAAACGAATGAATAGAGCCCACCAAGTTATGTCATAAGGTTTGGTAGGGTTGTGAAGAACCTATCTTACTTTTGTGCAAATTATAAATGTTTACTGCCAAAGATACTAAAGTCTCAGGTGAAGGAAGGAGAAGACTTGACAGTGTGCTTTTAAAAGTTTAAAACATCTTCTTTTCTTGCAATTTCTTTATTGTAAACTTGCATGATAAACAACAATGTCACCATGCATGAAAACCAAAACTTTTAGAATAGCCACAAAACTGAAACAAGAAATCAAACCGAACTTAAAATCAAATCAAGACAAAAATTAAATCCACCTCCACAATAATCAAAATATAAGACAACTCAAAATTTAATCACGAACAAAACAAAATTATAATTACAACTAAATTAAAATGTCTCATTGAATAATCGAGAATACCTCAGATGAAGCAACTTATAATTGTTAATGAGATTTCCCATGGTCTGAATGAAAATACTAAATTCATTTAGTTGAATTTGGTAAATTCATCTAGACTAAGTGAATATAGGTGGCGAAATTAGGAAACCGTGGAATCCTAACCAGTGTCGCTATAATCAACTTAAAAAATCCCCTAATAATACATAATCAACTTAAACATTTCCCTAATAAGACAATAAGATATCTCAATTTAAAAATTTTCAAAACATGCTACTTCTCTCAATCTCTTCAATTTGACACTTCTAAAAGCTAAACCTACTATGACGAGGAGCTTGGAGCATGCATAGTGGGCAACACGACCATCTTCAATAACAAAATTCCTTACAAATAAAAAACAAGCCATAGGAGTTCGAGGTAGTTTTCGTAGTGAAACATAAACCCTTACATTATCTCCTTAGGCTTTTCCACTTTGTATAATATAAGCCCTATCTCATCTTAGGTTCCGAGGTCGTCATCCGATATGACATAAATCCTCCTATCTTCCCGACTATTTACATGATCGATATCAAGTGAATGTAAGCCCAAAATAACAAAATTGGCAGGAAAAATTACTAAATAATTATTTCTAATTAAAGCCAAACCATAGGATAGTTGGGAGGACACCAAGATTCCTCTTGGATCTATATTCTTTCCCCTAGCTTTCTCTTCTTTTGGATTCCTATAATAACTATTCTGAAAATTGAGCCACTCACCTATTAAATTTCTTATTACCACAATTCTTTGAAGATCCTACCTTTTAGAAGTCATGAAATAATATTTCATAATCTACATCAAGAGTTTTCTTAGGTGATTTTGGTTATCTAAGATGTAATTAACTATAGGGGCTTGCCCTTATAGGAAACTTAAAGACCTTGGATTAATATAAACCTTATCTAATTCTTTCATATTTGATAGGGGAAGTTGTCAGTCAACATAAATTATTCACAGACCAAACGGATGTCATGGATCCTTTAGTTTATGATCAAGCCTCACCCTCAAGCAATTCATCTAGTCTTCGGATAAGATACATGGCTTGTGGTGAAGTGCTTGATTATTTAAACTATATCATACATGAGATCAGTTTGATTTTGTATTTTAAAATTAAATTTATATTTTCCAAACTTCTATCTATACATATTTATATTTAAAATAAATCTAAATAAACAAACTCTTTGTGTCGATAAGATTCTTAATCATCATATGAGACTTTGAATGCAATAAATAATCAAATTAATAACCTCTATTCTAATTATTACAATCATGGTTTGAAAATAATTCTAATTTAAGCTGGAATAATAATAATCCTAATGGTGTAAATCCTTAAAGGGGGAACATTCCAGTGAACCCTTTGGGAAATTTAAACAATCAGGGAAATACTATTTATAGACCTTACTATCCTACAGATTTTAATATCAACCCACAATTTAAGGAGAATAAGTTGTCTACAGAAAAGTAATGTTAAAATGGGTAATCAGTTACAAAGTTTAGAAACTGCAATGAGAAATAAGGAGAATCAATTGGGACAAATTGTTATTTCAGTTAGCAATAGGGCTCAAGGAACTCTTCCTAATAATGTCGAGATTAACCCTAAAGACCAAAATAAATAGTAAATTAAGGATATTCAACTAAGAAGTAGGAAAGAGGTGGAGAAAAAAGTTCAAAAAGAAATCGAAGTTGAGAAAGAGGGGTGGAAAATGAAAAGCCTAAGGAATATATTCCTCACGATTTAGAGTCATCTAGTACCCCAATGAAAATTACAGTATAAAAACCACCACCTTCATTTCGTCAGAGACTGAGATAGCAAAAGTTGGATAAATAATTTTTGAAATTCTTAGAAATATTTAAGAAATTAAGCATAAACATTTTGTTTTCTTAAGCCCTGAAGAAAATGTTATAGTATGTAAAGTTCATGAAGAATATACTTAATAAAAAATGGAAGTTTACTGATAATGAGATTGTTGCACTTAGTCAGGAGTGTAGTACTATAATTCAGAAAAAGCTTCCCAAAAAACATAAAGATGCCGGTAGCTTTACTATTCCTTGTGCTATAGGAGAATGATTTTATTGGAAATGCTCTATGTGATTTGGGAGCCAGCATTAACCTAATGCTTTGATCTATTTCAGAAGATTAAGACTAGGAGAGCTTTCCCCTACTACTGTAACCCTTCAGTTAGCTAAAGGTTTGATCACCTATCCTAAAGGAGTTGCAAAAGATGTATTGGTAAAGGTTGATAAATTTATCTTCCCTGTGGATTTTATTGTGTTAGATATGAAGGAAGATAAAAAAATTCCAATAATTTTAGGGAGTCCTTTTCTTACCACTAGAAGTGTTGTGATAGTCGTACAAAAAGGTGAATTAACCATGAGAGTCAATGATCAAAAAGTTACATTTAATATATCAAAATCGATGCAATACCCAGCAAAAGGAAGAGAAGATGAATGCTTTAGAATGAAACTAGTGATATTGCAAATAACGATTAATATATAGAAAATTTTGAAGAGGAATTTGGACCATGAAAATGAGGATGAGATGCAAGATAAATTCAATGAAGTTAGTAACAAGGAATTATATTACGTTTAGGAAAGATTTGAACTGTTGGAAACTACAAAAAATAGTGTGAATCTTTGTCCTTTAATAGAAACACCTCCTGAACTTGAGATGAAAATACTTCCTCCACATTTAAAGTATGTTTTTTAGTAGATTTATCTACATTACATGTTATTTTGTCCTTAGAGTTAACTGAAATAAAAGAAAAAAAATTACTAGAAACTTTAAGAAAATATAAGAAAGCCTTTGGAAGGACATTAGCTGATATTAAAGGAATCAGTCATTTGATTTGTGTGCACAGAATTTTATTGGAAGAACATCTTGAACCAAGAGCTAATCCTCAAAGGTTAAATCTATGATGAAAGAAGTACTTAAGAATGAAATTTTAAAATAATTAGAGGTCAAAATCATTTATCCTATTTCAGGCAGTGCTTGAGTTAGTCCAATTCACTATGTTCCTAGGAGGAGTGGCTGTAGCTGTAAATGAGAAAAATGAATTAATACCAATAGGACAAGTCACTGGTTGGCGGATCTGTATTAATTATAGAAAATTAAATTCAGCCATTAGGAAAGATCACTTTCATCTACCTTTCCTGGATCAGATTTTGGATTGGCTAGCTGAGCACAGATATTTTTGCTTTTTGGATGTATATAATGGTTATCATCAAATTCCTATTGCTCCTGAGGATCAAGAAAATATAACATTTACTGGTCCTTATAGCACTTTTGCATTTAGACGAATGCCTTTAGCTTATTTAATACACCTGCAACATTTCAATGATGCATGATGTTAATTTTCTACTCTTTATTAGAAAAAAGGAATAGAAGTATTTTATGGATTACTTTTCAGTGTTCAGAACTTCATTTGAATCATGTTTATATCACTTAGGAAAAGTATTAAGATGGTGTGAAGAGACATGTTTAGTTTTAAATTGGGAAAAAATTTAATTTATGGTTGCAGGAGGAATTGTACTTGGGCATAAAATTTATGAAAACGGTATGGAAGTAAATCCATAAAAAATTAGGTTATAGCTAAACTACCTCCTCCTACTACTGTGAGAGGGGTTAGAATTTTGTTAGGACATGCTAGTTTCTACGGGCAATACATTAAAGATTTTTTAAAAATCACTAAGCCTCTATTCCAACTTTTAGAAAATGATGCAAATTTTGATTTTAACCAAGTGTGCATTAATGGTTTTAAATTATTCAGGGAAATATTAATCACTGCTCCTATAATTGTTTCACCTGATTGGGAGAAATCATTTGAGTTAATGTGAGATGCTAGTGATTATGCAATTGGAACAGTTTCAGGGTAAAGATATGACAAAATTTTTAAAGTTATATACTATGCTAGTAAAACTCTTAATGAGGCTCAAATTAATTATACCATAACTGAAAAAGAATTATTAGCAATTATATATGCTTTTGATAAATTAAGACTATATCTCGTTTGAGCTAAATGTTTTTTGCATACAGATCACTCTACTCTAAGGTATTTGATGAAAAATAAAAAAGTGAAACCATGATTAATTAGATTGATCCTTCTAAAGCAAAAAATTGACTTTGTAGTTGTAGATAGGAAGGGATTTGAGAATCGAATAGCTGATCATTTATCCAAGCTGGAACATGAAAAATCATTTAATCTTGAATGTGAAATTAACAAAAATATTCTTGAAAAAAAAATTTTCACTAATAATGAAAGGGAAATACCACGATATGCAGACATAGTTAACTTTATTGTTAGTTATCTTGTACCATATGAACTAATTTCACAACTACAAAGGAAATTTATTCACGATGCAAAATTTTACTTTTTGGATGATCCATATTTGTACAAGTAATGTAAAGATCAAGTTATTCGAAGAAGTGTACCTTCTGAAGAAACCCAAAAAATTATTCAAAAATGCCATGATTCTGATTTTGAAGGACAATTTTGAATTGATAGAAATGTACTCAAAATTTTACAATATGAAATTTATTGGCCTACTATATTTAGGGATGTTAAAATGTATATAAATACATGTGATCGGTGTCAGTGAGTAGGAAATATTTCATTAATGGAATGAAATGCCTCTTAATTTTATATTGAAAGTTGAAATTTTTATGTATGGGGACTAGATTTTATGGAACCATTTGTTCCTTCTTTCGAATATATATATATATATGAAAAAATGGTGGCGGCTGGAGTGGCTCTACTAGGTTTTGGGGGTCAGGGATGACTCCTTGGCGGCGCAAGAGGTTTTCTGCCTGGTTTTTCTACTCCATTTAGCTGGTAAGTCTCTGTTGGTGGCTGGATCTGCTGGGGTGTTTGGTTTGGTGTTGTTTCAACTTTCCCGCATTCCCATTATTTGAATTGGGTTACTATTTCATTGGTGCTTCTTTGGGTTAGGGCTCCTTGCTAGCTGGTGGGGAGTTCTTTTTCTGATTTTACTTCTCCTTTTCCTTCTCCTGGTGGAGTTGGTTAGCATTTATGGCTGCCAACTTACCCATTGACATTGAAGTTAATGCACAATGGGCTAAAGCCTCATATGTTAGTGCTGTCAGCAATGATCCTAATGTCCATAAAAGTTTTGATCATTTACATGATGCTGCTACTGGCAAAACAGAATGCCCTTTTATTAGACCACTTGGTACCAAGGATGGAAAGCCTGTTATCAGATTTACTATATAGGAAATGGCCTCCTTAGCTATTGCTGTAAAATTCACCCTTATTGGACAATTCCAATATGGGCACCCTAAGATGGAGTTAGTCAGAAAATTTTTTAAAGAACTGACAACTATTGGCCAATGGAAGCTGGGACTCATGGATGGAAGGCATCTTTTGATTTGGCTATCAAGTGAAGAAGATTATGCTCGAATTCTTGGAAAACAAACCCTCTTAATTGCTGGGACCCTAAAGAATCTTATTAAATGGACTCCTGACTTTGATCCTAATAAAGAGCCTCCCATTAAACCACTTTGGTTTAAGTTTTCCAATCTGTCCATTTAGTTTTACCATACTAATGCTATTTTCCAAATCAGTGGAGCTTTGGGTACCCCACTTAAAGTGGACCCTCCTACTCATGACATAGGAAGGCCTGCTGCTACTAGGGTTCTGGTGGAGAGAGATGTTACTCTCTCTTGGATAAATTTTGGATTATTACTAATGATGAAGGAGAGGGCCTTTGGCAGGAGGTGGTTTTGGAACAAAAACCCCTCTTCTTCCATCATTGCAGGTGATGTACCAAAAATATATATGTTTTATGGTTTCTAATTTTACTTATTTTTGGTGATTTTCACTTGAAAGAAAGGTATTTTTCATGATTTATTGTAGGTATGATTATTTTAGGTTATTGGAGCGAAAAGAATAAAAAAGGAACAAATTCAAAGCGAAAAGGAGCAAAATGGTGGAAAAAGTATTCTGGCGCCGCCGGCTCCTAAATCCAGAGAGCTCAGAAAATATTATGAACGATAGAGCACCGCTGGTGCCCTATCTGGTGCCGCCTGCGCCCAAGGTCGGTGGAATTTGAATTTTGAGAGTTTTTGGAGAAATTTTGAAGGGATGCCTATGGAAACTCTTAGTATTTCGTCCCTAACTCTTAAATAACTATCTTTGGACGGGGGAAAAGAGAAGAAGAAGAGTTCTAGAGAGTTTTAGAGTGTGCTTTCTTGCATTCCATTACTTTCTCTTAGTTTTTTGTGTTAGGGTTTAGTGTAGAAGAGAAGGATTCTTCTCTAAGGAGTGAAGGAGGAGTAAAATGAGAGATTGCTTCTTCCTTTCCATTCTAAACAGAGAATCAAGTGTTGTAGAGAAGAGAAGAGGATTCAAAGAAACTTCAAGGAGTTTTCATTGGGGAAGAGAAAGAGATAAGTTGTATTTCCTTTTGTGGTTTGTATGACTTTTCTTTTATATATAAAATCCATGTTTTATTGTATCTTCTCCATGAATTCTGAGTACACTTCTTTGTCTTTCTTCTTGCTTAGAGATGTGATGATGGTTTGAAGTGGATTTGATGTGCTTTTAATGTGATGAAGAAATTGTGATGGTTTTTCATTTAGAACTTAATTTACTTTCGATCTGGCCAATTGAAATGTTAAAATATGTTGTTAAACATTATGTTTGAAAGGATTTAATGTGCTACAATAATAATGAAAGATCCATTCCATTTTCATGGATGAATTGCGTAGTTCATGTGAATTGCATGCAAATAAACAACGAAATGTGTTCTGAAGGACTTCAATGTGGAGATTTCAGGGTGAAAGGCTGAAATCCTCAGGTTGGTTTTAAGATTAGAAACAAATATCAAAGGTTAGCCTTCAGGTGAAGGGTGAGTGGGAGCTCCGAAGTGAGAGCTGGTATCCTCCCAGCCTAGCCCTATAATTAGTTACTATACTTAGAATGTGTCAATGTTCTTTTCTTATTTAGAAGGAGGGGTACTCTTCTAAAGGTAAAGAATCATCTATGCTCCTATTTGGCATAGTAAATTAGATAATTAATCCATATAAATCCACACATCATATTCTCATTGCAAGAAGAAAGATACTTTTCTCATATATCAAAAACCTTTCAAATATTTAGTTTAGTGTGTCTGTTAGTTAATTCTATTTTTAAAGTCATTAGAAGTAATTGTAGTTTAGTTTGTTGTTATTGTTTTCTGCATAGTAGTAGTAGTGTTAGAAGAAAGTTCTAGTGCTTTATTCTAACTTATTAAAACTTTCGCTTTGCTTCAACTTAAAACCTCCCTGTGGGATTAATAATCAGGACTCTATAGAGCCCTTTATTACTTGATATGATACGTATACTTGCGTTGAATGCTTGGACTTTACGAAATAATTATAAATATATAAATTTAAATTTAACAAAATCTTTCATTTAAAAATATAGAAGTAAAGTTTGGTTGCATCAGGTTTTTAGCACCATTTCTGGGGAATTATATCTCCTAATAGTGGTGCCGAATTTGTGTATTCAAACCAATCGCATCAAGTTTTTGGCGTCGTTGCCGGGGAGGTAACGAAGTCAAAGCAAAGTAAAAAAAAAGTGTTTGTGTGATTGTATTTGCGTAGTATTGGATCTATAGGTTTAGTGCATTACGATTAAGAGTTAGAGCGTACTGTCAGAAAAATTAGAAAACAACAAAAACAAATCAAAATTTATTGCGAAATGATGAATATTCAAGATAATCAGAGAAATGAAATTAGAAATTTGTCAAGACCTTTAAGAGATTATGCTAACCCAACAACAGATGAAATTCATATAACTATTCAAAATCCTGATGTTGCTGCTAATTCATTTGAACTTAAACCTGATATTATCCAAATGGTACAAAATAATCAATTCGCTGAAACACCTAATGAGGATCCAAATTAACATCTCACTAGTTTTAGAACTGTGTGCTACTTTTAAATATGATGGAGTGTCTAGTGACGCTGTCAGACTTAGAATTTTTCCTTTCTCATTAAGGGATAAAGCTAAGGCATGGTTAAACTTGTTAACACTTGGATCTATTAGAACTTGGGGAGAATTATCTCAAAAGTTTCTATCAAAATATTTCCCTCCATCAAAGACTGCTAAGTTAATAAATGATATTACATCTTTTTTTCAGTTTGAAGGAGAGTTCATATATGAAGCTTGGGAGATATTTAAAGATCTTCTTAGGAGGTGCCCACATCATGCTCTACCAGATTGGTTAATAATTCAAACATTTTATAATGAATTAGTGAGATCATTAATATCTATTATAGATGCTGTTGTTGGTGGATTATTAATGTCAAAACCTTTTGATGAAGCATATGCATTAATTGAAGAAATGGCTACTAATAATTTTCAATGGCCCTGTGAATGGGTAAATCCTAAGAGAATAGCTAGTGTTCATGATTCAGATATGATGAATATGGTAGTATCTCAAATTGCAGCCCTTTCTAAAAAAATAGATCAATATGGAATGAATTATTCTCAACCACCTCAAGTGTTGGAGGAAAATTCAGTTGGACAGATAACAGAATTTCAAACACCTTATGAGACTTTAAATGCTATAAATAGACCTAACAATCCTTATTCAAATTATTATAATCCTGGTTGGAAGAATCACCCAAACTTCAATTGGAATAATAACAATGCTAATGTTAACCTGTACTGGGCTAACGATTCTATGAATCCAATTGGGAATTTGAAAAATCAAGAAATCCTAATTTTAGACCATCTTATCCCCCTAGATTCAACAGTAACCCATTGTCGGCGTATTTTTTAGGTTGTGTGTTTTGAAAAGGGGTCGCCTACAGAAATTGTCGGTGAATTTTTAATTTAATAAATAATTTGAAAAGGTAGTATTTGATTTTAAAAATAATTTTTAAATTTGAACATTTTAAGATATGAAATCAAACCGATCTCACATCCCAAATAGTTTATACAAACGAGCACCGCACCACAAACCGTGTATCTATCCCGAAGAATAGACACACTCGCTTGATGATGGGGCTCGATTAAATAAACTAGGAGATTTGTGACATCCGTTTGGTCCGCGAACCAATTTTATAAGCCGACAAGTTCCCCGCTTAATATAAATGAATTAAGCGGGGTTTATATTACCCGGGTTCTTAAAGTTCCCTATAAGGGCAAGCCCCTATAGTTAATTACATCTTAAGTGACGGGAATCACCTAAGAAAACTCTCGATAATGATCAGTGATTCTGCTCTCAAGGATTTCAAAGTTTAAGTTTTCAAGGGATTGAATTTTGGAATTTCAATAGGGAATGGATCAAATTTGGAACATTTTGTTTTGGGAATCCAAAGGAAGAAAAGTAGGAGAAATCACGGATTCGAAGCGAACTTCGGTAATTTCCCGACTATCCTATTGTTTGGCTTCGAGTTTAGGAAAGTCCTAATATTTATTTAAATGTTTTGATCTTGCCAATTTTAATTAATTAGGGCTTATATTTGTATGATAAAATCAAACAAATAGCCTCAAAGATGTGAGGGTTTATTGTCGTACCGGACGACTACCTCGGAATCCTAAGACCGGTTAGGGCTTAATTTGCAATGCAAGTGCCTAACGAAGAGTTTAGGATTTATGTTGCACTAGGCAAACTACCTCGAAGTCCTATGGCTTTGTTATTTAATTCTAGTAAAGTTTCTTCGAAGTAGACTCGGAGTTTTGCTCGATGACGATGGCCGTGCTGCCCACCATGCTCCGAGCTCCTTGTTGTTGCGAGAGGTTTAGTTTTAGAAATCATAAATCAGGGGATGAGAAAAGTGTTTTGGTTTAGAGAAAATCTTAATTTCCAAGTGTTTTCAATATTTTAATTAAAACAAATCTTAAAGTTGATTATAACGACACCGGTTAAGATCCCACGATTCCATCCTTCCGGCATCATTATTTTTATCGGATTCACTTAGTCCAGATGAATTTGCTAAACTCAACTGAATGAGTTCCACACTTTCATTTAGACCGTGGGAAATCCCGTTAGCAACACGTAGGTTACATCATCCGAGGTATTCCCGATCATCCAACGGGACGTTTTAATTTAGTTGTAATTGTAGTTTTGTGTTCGTTTGTGATTAAATTTTGAGTTGTTTTATATTTTGAAATGTTGTGGTGGTGAATTTTATCTTGCAATAACTTTTAACTTAGTTTTGGTTTCGGTTTTAGGGACTATCTTAAAGGTGCGGGTTTTCATGCAAAAGTTATTTATCATGCAAGAAAAGTAAGTGCTTAATGAAATTGCAATAATGTAAATTGCAAGAAAGTAAATTGCAATAAAATAAAAGCGTACCTGGAGGGTCTTCCCGTCATCCCAAGCTGCACTTAAAACACAATTAGAATATTTAAGCAAGTTCCTAGGTAAAGCTAAGGTAAGGGTTATGGTTTTCTACCAAATTCCTAATCCTATAGCTAGTTATTTCCTATGACGTCTAGATTCCTTGTGTTTTTGTATGAAGACGATTTTCTTCATCAAAGAACAATTAAATTCAATTGTTCTTATAAACATCCTATCATATTGAGAAAGTGTTTAAGAAGAATCTTAAACATCTTTTCAATATTGCTAGAATTGTTTTAAGTCCAAATGAATTTAATTATACAAATGAATTAATCGTCCAAGAATCTCAAGTTTTGTTATCTTGCTCAGTGAACTAGGATATTTGAATGTCCTATAAGTGAAGTAACATTTCATTTAATGTTCTGTTTAGGAGTTATAATAACCAAAGCTTTCGAGGGTAAATTGGTATTCAAATGATTTGTGATTTAGTTTAATTTCAATTAATGAGTTTAAATTTGGAATAGTGTTCATGTTATTTTAGATTTATTTTGAATTCTTTATGTCTTTGGTGATGTTATATTTAATTCAACTTAATTTAATTTAATTTAATTTAATCTTCAATTTAATTTAATTCAATTTAATTCAATTTAGTTTGATTTGATGTTACATTAAATTAATTTGATTTGATTTAATTTTAATTTTATTTGATTTAATTTAATTTAATTTAATTTAATTTAATTTAATTTAATTTTAATTCATTTAATTTAATTTAATTTTTAATTTGGTTTAACTTAATTTAATTTGATTTTATTTATTTAATTTAATTTAATTTAATTCATTTAATTTAATTTAATTTGTTTATTTAATTTAATTTAATTTAATCTTTAATTTAATTCAACTTTTAATTTTAATTTAATTTAATTTAATTTAATCCAATTTAATTTACTTAATTTAATTTAATTTTTAATTTAATTTTATTTTTAATTTTAATTGAAATTTTTGAAAGAGTTTAATAATTTAATTTTAGTTTAATGATTAAGTCTTTTAATATTTTGAATTTGAGTTATTATTTTAATTAAGAATTGAATATTAATGAGAGGATTAATTTAGGGAATTTTAAATTAAAGAATAAATCTCTTCCTAATAATATCCCTATTTTAATAATTCCAATTTTATTATTCTTCCAAATTTAATCAATTATTTAATTAAGGTTTAATTATTTTAAATTGCTTAATGGGTTTCTACCCTTTAATTATTTAAATGTCAATCATCCAAATCAGATTAGGATCAAATATTTTACTTGTTAATTTTTTTATTAAACCTAAAGCTTTAATTAAGGATTAAAAATTTTAATTACCACTTTACCCTTTAAGCTTAATAATTTCATAACTCACTAAATTGAACTCAAATGAACTTGAAATTTTTATGTGACTTCACTCATATGTCAATAAAGACATGAGAGGAGAAAATGTGATTTTTCTGTATTTAATTTATTTATATAATTATTTTTGGTAGAAAATAGAGATTTCCAAGGAAAATATAATAACATGACCAAGGGAAAGTTTCTATCCTTAAGAAAATTATGGGACATTCCTAATGACCAGAGGACCACTTGGACTAATTTTGGTGATTTTTTGAATTATATTTTTTTTTTATAATTATTTTAAGTTTTGGAGTGTTAATTAATTTAAAAAAAAAATAAATGTTGAAAAATGAATTTTATATTTTTCAAAAATCTCTCTGATATCATGGAAATCAGAGAATCAAATTTTACAATTTTCTAATTTTTCTATGATTTATTATAATTATTTTAGTGAAAATGCTAGAAAATACATTTTTTTAATTTTAAAATTACCCTAGAGCTTTAAAATTTAATATCTCACTAAATAGACCTAAGAAAAATATGGGGTTTGTTCCCAAGTGATTAAAATTCAAAATGTGACATTTTGGTGAATTTTATTATTTTTGTGAATTTTATTATTTTTTAATTATTAAAATATTAAAATAATATTAAAAAATCAACTTTTTTAGAAAATTGAAATTTTAATTTTCATAAATTCCCCTAATATCAGAGAGGCTCCAAAACCAATTTGGTGAATTTTTTGAAGATATTTTGAAAGTTATGAATTTTTAAAGTTTAAAATGACTAAGTGGCTTAATCAACCCATTTAGTAGGGCTAACCAAGTCCAATTGACCTCAAATTTTTATTGTGGGTTCCTCTGATCCTAACGGTCAGTGGAGAATTGATTTCAAGTCAATTTGATGTATGGTTAGCTCTAATTAATTAGAGATCCATTTTGGGTGTTTAAGCTAATTAGGGTCATTCCAAATGAGTTAACTCAAAATATATTTTTCATAGGGTCCTCTGGTCCTAAGGAACATTACCAAATTTTCTTAGAATTTATTTCACAACATGATAATTATTGGAATTAAAATACCACAAACAGTGACATAAACTTGGAAAATACATAACTCTTTATAGAGATGGCCTATGATCTTGAAAAATTCAGGGAATGTTCCCAAGATCAAAGGCTTCAAAAGCCCTATGGTCTCATGCTATGATGAGTTGTATACATGCATGGAGAATTGAATGATTGAAAACACTATTTAATTAATTAAAAATAAAATATGCATCAAATAAATATAAAATCACTTCCACATTATTCTCCTCATTTCAGTGAGTAAGAGGGTATTTTTATTTTATTTTTTTGAGTTTTCTATGAAAAGTTATGAGTTTTTGAAGTTTAGGTTCAAAAATAAATTAAAAAAAATGCATTTCCCGCTCAAATGACACGTGTCGCGCCGCTTACTTGGATGGCGTGGTTGCTCGTTCACGGATAAAGGCGTCGTCCAACTCCATCGGCGCCATCCGTGGGATACATGCACGATCGGACGGCTGCTGCTCCTCTTTCTTTGTTCTATTCACTCAAAACCATCCAACTTCAAACCTTGATATCTCCCTCGATTCTCAACGAAATTTAATGAATTTTTTTTTTTAAAAGGATCGTCTAATTGAGTAGCACACATCTATACGGTGATGATATACTTAAAACATGTGAATAAGTACGAGAAAATTAAAACATGCTCGGTTGGAGGAGAAAAAAATTGATACCTTTGTCCAAGAGGTGAGGCCTCGATTGGAAATGATTTGATTGAACTTATAAATGCTTGGAGAAGCTTTGGGAACAATTTGGCATAGTCTCCCCAGAGGTAAATCTTGCATCTCCTCCCCTTGGTCATGGAGGTGGGGTTTAAATAAGGAAGGTTATGGTGGAGCTTAGGTGGCCATGAGGGTTGGCTTGGTTCATTCACCAAGGTTTTTTTGCTGAGAAAAACTCACATGATTGAGCTTGATCTTGGTGCGATCAATTGGGTTATGCCATGTGTAAAGTCGAGGATTTAAATGGCATGGGTGTAAGGAGCATTTTTGGTCCAATTTGGGTCAATTCATGGTTTTGGCTTGGTTCACTCACCAAGGCTTGATTTGGGCTGATGTGAGATCATTTGGGTCAGCCTCATATGTGTGGTGAAGTCCCCATCCAAGGTGAGGTGGCCAATTTTGGTTAAAGTGTATCATGAATGGGGTTAAAAAGGTTTAGTGAAGGCTTAGGAAAGGCTCCCCTCTTCTTGCCATAAGTTGCATGGTGAGGTGGAAAGGGCTCCCCATAGCTTGCATATGGCTTATTCATGGCTCCATGACTTCATTTGGCTTGCTCATGGCTTGGGAAAAGGTTAGCTCACTTGCATGGAAAAGGGTTATTTGGAATTTTGAAAACTTTGGATTCCATTGATGGGATTTGTCATGATGCTACAAATGGGTTGATTTCATGATGGTTTAAGACTTTGGTCAAATAGGATTATCAAAGGAATGCTGAAGAAAAGGTTTCATGTGGGCTTGGTAATGGACTTTGGGCTTTTAAAATTTCGTAAATGTGGGCTTTTAAAATGGTTTAAGGGAATGGGCTTTTGAATTTTAAAATGGATTTTGGGATGAAATTTTGGTAAAGGCTTGGGCTAAATAATTGTTGGGTTTAGCTCATGGATGTGACATGAGTGACTTGAAGCAAATTGGGGGTGATTTGGGTTTGAATTGGGTTGAATTTGGGCTCTTTTGGTGAATGGGCCAATATAGGTCCAAGTGGGCCAAGTTGGGCCAATGTTGGGCTAGGGTTGAAATTTATGTAAAATCAATGTTGAGAAATGTTTATGGGAGTGTTTCAAAGAGGTTTTGACTTTGGTTGGGCTTTGATTTTGGGGTTTGGGCTCATTTGGGTTAGGTTTGGGTTTAGGTCAAAATTGGGCCTTTTAGCTTTGGGTTGAATTTGAGTGGGATTTGGGTCCAAATTTTGGGCAAATCATGTTAGTGTTTTGCTTGTGGGGATGCTAAGGAGGATTTAGAAAAGATTTGGGGTTAATTGGAGTTGAATTGGGTGAGTTTGGGTTAGGTTTGGGTCATGGGTCAAAATTGGTCTTTAAGGTCAAAAGTGAAATTGGATTCAAATGTTAATAAAATTGGGCTTAAATTTGGTCCAGATTGACATTTGGGATGTTGAATTGAAGTTTAGAATTGAATTGGACCAAAATTGGGGTCAATTGGGTAGGTTTGGTTTGACATTGGGTTCACTTTGGGTTAAAATTGGTCAAATTAGGGGTTTTGACAAACGTAGGGTAAATTGACAAAATTGGCCCATGGTGTAGTTGGACAAAATGAAATTGGGAATATTTGGGATTTTCTGGAATTTCCTGGGAATTTTCTGAATTTTTGGGATTTTGGGTTAAGAGGGGTATTTTGGGTATTTGGAGGGTATTGGGAGGTATTTTTGGAATTTTTGGTATTTTTTGCTGTAAATGATCAATTTGAGTGGTATGGAAATGTTTAAGATCAATTTTGAGGAATTTTGGGTGATTTAGGAATTTTGGAGATTTTGAGCTATTCAGGGCTTTTGGTAGGTTAGGAGGGTCGGGTCCGTGGCAAAAACTAAAATTTTGAAAAAATGAAGATTAATCGAATTTAAGTGACATGGAATCGTTTAGGTTGAGCCATGAAGCCATATTAAGCCCATATGAGCCATGAGAGGACTCATTTTGTGTATTCATTATGTTGTTCCTAACCCTCTTGCGAGGGCTTAGGGGTTAAGGACCATCCATGTGAATCACCTTCATGAGTCATGAGGTCAAGTTGGGTATGGGTGTGGTTTTAGGAGATGTGTGAAAGTGTAGTGTATAAGTGTAGTGTGTGTGTAAGTCGGCCCTCACTGGACCGGGCCACCGGGGCGATCCTAAGGCCGAAGAGTCCTATAGGAACTCATCCTTTAAACTTCCACATTTTATTTCAACCCTCTAGGTGATTAGGGGCCTACAATCAAGTTTGTGGAGTTTGCGGGGAGTTAAGAAGTGGTTGAGTTTCTAAAGGGGTAGGTTCCATCTCTAGTCCTCTAAGATAGTCAAAGGAAAAGCCTAAGGCTAGATCCTAAGTACTAAAGAGAGAAGAGAAGACCTCATAAAAAATGAGGTCAACACCCATAATTTAAGGATAAGAAGTTTTCTACTTAAGAAATGATTCTAAATATGGGAAATCAATTACAAGCTCAAGGTGTTGCTATGAAAAATATTGAAAATCAATTAGGATATATTTTCACTACACTTAATAATAGACCTTCTGGAACACTTCCAAGCAATGTGGAGATCAATCCAAAAGATCAAAACAAGGAACAACTTAAGACTATTCAATTAAGGAGTGGAAAATAATTGGAAACTAGAGTGCAAAAAGAAGTTGAAGTAGAAAAGGAGAAGGTGGAAATTGAAAAAGGTTCAAACAAGATTTACCCAAACTTGGATTATCCTCTTGAACCAATGAAGATAACTGTTGAAAAACAAGCTCCTCCATTTCCTCAAAGATTAAAGAAACAAAACAGAGATAACAGATTTGGAAAATTTTTGGAGATCCATAAGAAATTAACGATAAATATTCCTTTTGTTAAAGCATTAGAACAGATGTCTAACTATGCCAAGTTTATGAAGGATATTTTGAGAAAGAAAAGAAAGTTTACAGATCTTGAAACTGTTGCACTTAGCGAAGAGTGTAGTGTAATAATTCAGAAGAAGTGTCCTGAAAAACTTAAAGATCCTGGTAGTTTCACTATTCCGTGTGCTATAGGTGAAAATTTTTTCGGAAAGGCTTTATGTGATCTGGGAGCGAGTATTAATCTGATGCCTTTATTAACTTTCAAAAGGTTGGGAATAAGAGAAATCTCTCCTACATCTGTGACTCTTCAGTTGGCAGATCGTTCCATTACTTACCCTAAAGGAGTGGTGGAAGATGTGTTAGTAAAAGTGGATAAATTTATCTTTCCTGTGGACTTTATTGTACTTGATATAGAGGAAGATAAAGATATTTTAATCATTTTGGGAAGACCATTTGTTGCTACTAGAAGAGCGGTAATTGATGTTTAAATAAGAGAATTAACTAGGAAAGTTAATGATCAAGAGGTGACCATTAATATTTTAAAATCTATGAAGTATCCCTCAATGGAAAAAGATAATGAATGTTTTAGGATGGAGGTCTGTGATTATCTGAGAAACGACCATTTCAAGAATATATTTGAAAAAGAAGAATATAAAAAAAATATTTGAACAAGAAATTAAAGATTATGAAAATTCAGATAATGAAAAGAATGAAGAATTGAAGTATGTTCAGAAGAGATTCGAATTATTAGACACTATGTAAAGTGGAGATAAAAGCTTGATTCCATCTATCATAAAACCTCTTGAACTTTAAATGAAAATTCTCCCTAATTATTTAAAGTATAAGTTTTTAGGAGAATCTTCTACTTTGCCAGTTATAGTATCTTCAGAGTTAAATGAATATCAAAAACAAAAATTATTGGAAACATTAAAAAGATAAAAGAAAGCTTTTGGATGGACTTTAGTAGATATTAAGGGAATTAGTCCTTCGATTTGTATGTACTGAATTTTATTAGATGATGAACTGTCGGCATATTTTTAGGTTATGTGTTTTATTTTGAAAAGAAGGTCGCCTACAGAAATTGTCGGCGAATTTTTAGTTTAATTTAATTATATAATTTGAAAAGTAGTATTTGATTTTGAAAATAATTTTAAATTTGAAAAATTTTAAGATATAAAATCAAACCGATCTCACATCCCGAATAGTTTATATAAACGAGTACCGCACCCTAGCTTGTATATACTATCCGGAGAGTAGACACACTCTGCTTGATGATGGGGCTCGGTTAAATAAACTAGAAGATTTGTGACATCCGTTTGGTCTACGAACCAATTTTATAAGCCGACAAATTCCTCTGCTTAATATAAATGAATTAAACAGGGTTTATATTACCTGGGTTCTTAAAGTTCCCTATAAGGGCAAGCCCCTATAGTTAATTACATCTTAAATGAAGTGAATCATTTAAGAAAACTCTCGATAATGATCAATGACTTTGCTTTCGAGAATTTCAAAGTTTAAGGTTTTCGAAAGGATTGGATTTTGGAAATTTCAAAAGGGAATGGATCGAATTTAGAACAGTTTATTTTAGGAGTCCAAAGGAAGAGGAGTAGGAGAAGCTGAGGATCCAAGAAGAATCTTGGCAACTTCCCAAACTATCCTATTGTTTGGCTTCGAGTTTGATAAAATCCTAATATTATCTGAGATTCCAATCTTGCCAGTTTTAAATAATTTGGACTTATATTTGTATGATAAAATCATACGAATAGTCTCGAAGATGTGAGGGTTTAGGTCGTACCAAACGACTACCTCGGAATCCTAAGACTGGTTAGGGCTTAATTTACATGATATGATCATGCAAAAGCCTAACAAAAGGGTTGAGGATTTATGTTGCACTAAGCAAACTACCTCGAAATTCTATGGCTTGGTTATTTAATTCTAGGAACGTTTAACTGATGTAGAGTTGTTTCTGTCGACGAAGATGGCCGTGCTTGCCCACCATGCTCCAAGCTCCTTGTTGTTGCGGAGGTTTAGTTTTAGAAGATTATAATCAAAAGAGAAGAGAAGAGTTTGGTTTTAGGAATCTTAAAGTCCAAGTGTTTTTAGTGTTTTAGTTAAAAAAAATCTTAAAGTTATTAGAACAGAACCGTTTAAGATCTCACGGTTCCATCATCCCAACACCGTTATTTTCATTGAATTCACTTAGTCCAGATGAATTTCCTAAACTCAACTGAATGAGTTCCACACTTTCATTTAGACCGTGGGAAATCCCGTTAGCAACATATGGGTTACATCATCCGAGGTATTCCCGATCATTCGACGAGACGTTTTAATTTAGTTGCAATTGTAGTTTTGTGTTCTGTTTGTGATTAAATTTTGAGTTGTTTTTATATTTTGAAATGTTGTGGCGGTGATTTTTATCTTGCAGTGACTTTTAATTTAGTTTTGGTTTCAATTCGGGGACTACCCTAAAGGTTTTGGTTTTCATGCAACGAGTTGTTTATCATGCAAGAAAGGTAAAGTGCATTTGCAATAAAGTAAATTGCAATAAAACAAAAGCGTACCTAGAGGGTCTTCCCGTCATCCCAAGCTGCACTTAATAGACATGTTAAGGCATTTAAATATTTTAACAAGTAACTAGGTAAAGCTAAGGGGAAGGTTTAGGTTATCTATCAAAGTCCTAATCCTATAGCTAGTCACCTTCTATGACGTCTAGGTTCTTGTATTTTGGTTTAAGGACGATTTTCTTCATCAAAGAATAATTAAGTTCAATTGTTCTTATAAACATCCTATCATATTGAGGAAGTACTTAAGACAAATCTTAAACATCTTTTCGATATTTCTAGGATCGTTTTAAGTCAAGAGAATTTAATTATACAAGTGAATTAATCATTCGGGAGTTTAAATGTTATTCTTTTGCTCAGTGAACTTAGGACATTTGAATATCCTATAAGTGAGGTAACACTTCACTTGATGTTTCATTTAAGAGTTATAATAATAAGAGCTTTAAAAGGATAAATCAAGTTATTAAGTATTTTGATGATTTAAACTTTATGATTCAATTTAAATTTTTTTTTGATTTAAATATAGAAAATTAGTTTAAGTTTGGAATAGTGTTCAAGTTATTTTAGGTTTAATTCTTAATAATTTCATTTAGGTTTGTTACTAAATGATTTTAATTTAATTTAATTCAATTTAATTTAATTTAATTTACTTTAATTTAAATTTAATTTCAATTTAATTTAATTTCAATTTAATTTATTATTATTTTTTTTAACTTAGTTTAATTTAATTTAATTTAATTTAATTTTTATTTTAATTTTAATTTAATTTAGTTTTAATTTAATTTAATTTATAATTTAGTTTAATTTAATTTAATTTGATTTTATTTTAATTTAATTTAATTTAATTTACTTTAATTTAATTTAATTTAATTTTAATTTGGATTATTATTTTAATCTTTTAATTAAGAATTAAGTATTATTGAAGTGATTTATTTAGGGATTAAAGAATAAACATCTTCTTCAATAATATCCCTACTTTATAATTTCAATTTTTTTATTAATCTTCCAAATTTAATTAATTAATTAATTAAGGTTTACTTTAATTATTCTTAAAATGATTGGTGGGTTTCTACCCTTAACCATTTAGGTTTCAATCATCCAAAATCAGTTTAAAATCAAATATTTTACCCTTCCCTTTTGATTAATCCTAAAATTTTAATTAAAGGCTGAAAATTTTAATTACCATTTTGCCCTTCATGCTTAATAATTCTATAACTCACTATATTAAGCTCAAATGAACTTGAACTTTTTATGTGAACTCACTTACATGTCAATTAAGACATTAGAGGAGAAAATGTGATTTTTCTGTATTTAATTTATTTATGTAATTAATTTTAATGGAAAATAGGGGCTTTCAAGGAAAATTCAATAACATGACCAAGGAAATGTTTCAGTCCTTAATAAAATTATGGGATGTTCCTAATGACCAGAGGACCACTTGAACCAATTTTGGTGATTTTTTGAAATATATTTTATTTATTAGAATTATTTTGAGTTTTGAAGAATTAATTAATTTTAAAATAAAATTAAGGTTAAAAAATGGATTTTATATTTTTTCTAAATGTCTCTGACCTCAAGGAGTCCAGAGAAATAAATTTTATATTTTTCTAATTTTTCTTTGATTTATTAGAATTATTTTCTTGAAAAAGTTGGAAAATACATTTTTTAATATTAAAAATTACATTAAGTCTTTAAAATTCAATATCTTATCCTAGGGACTTAAGAAAAATATTTGGTTTGTTCCTAAGTGATTAGAATTCAAAATGTGACATTTTTGATGATTTTTAATATTTTTGTGATTTTATTATTTTTTAATTATTAAAATATTAAAATAAGCTTAAAAATCAACCTTTCTAGAAATTTGCAATTTTATTTTTTTTAAATTCCTCCGATATCGAGAAGCTCCAAAACCATTTTTGTGAATTTTGGAAAAGTATTTTGTGAGTTATGAATTTTTTAAAGTTTAATTTTATTCATTATTACTTAAGAGGCTTAATCAACCCATTTGGTGGGGTTCATCAAGTCCAATTGTTTTCAAATTTTTATGTGGTGTTCTCCTATCCCTAAAGGATAGTGGAGAATTATTTTTAAATTAATTTGATGAATGGTTAACCCTAATTAATTAAAGTTCACTTTTGGGTATTTAGGCCAATTAGGGTTGTTCAAAGTGAATTAACTCAAAAATTATTTTTCCTAAGCCTCTCTGGTCACAAGAAACATCACCAAATTTTCCTAGAATTTATTTCTCAACATGCTAATTATTGGAATTAAAATACTCAAAACAGCAACATGAATTTGAAAAATCAATAACTTCTCATAGGGATGGCCTCTAATCGTGGAAAATTCAGGGAATGTTCCCAAGTTCAGAGGCTTCAAAAGCCCTATGGTCTCATGCCATGGTGAATTTTCTATATGCATGGAGAATTAAAACAATGCAGAGAGTAAATAAATCATTAAAAATAAAATACTTAATGAAATTGCATGATTTCTTTTCCACATTATTCTCCTCTGTTCACTGAGCAAGAGAGTATTTTTATTTTATTTTTAGGATTTTTCTACACAAAATTATGAATTTTCAAAGTTCTGGTAATTAAATAAATAAGAAAAATCCTAATTTCCTACTTATCCATGCGGCGTCGCGTCAACCTCGGCGTCTCCGAAGCTCCACGCGTCGTCTTTTGATTCGACGCCGCCATCTGACTAGCATGCCATGCGGCCCGTGGTTCATGTCCCTTTGCTCCATCCGACGCGATCCTGACCGTCCGCTCGATACACACGCGATCCGACGGCTCCTGGTCATCGTCTACGACTGGTGTGAACCCGTAACCGTCAACCTTCTAACCCTAATTTCTCACTCAATTCTCAACGGATTTTTGTGTTCTTATGCTCTATGGATTCATCTTGAAGAGACGAACACATCCATATGGTAAACATGCAATGAAATTGATTCAAACTAAATGGAGAATCTCTGGAAGCTCGGGAAGAAGAGTGAGTCCATACCTTTGCTCAGAGAAGTGAAGCTTCTATCAGAGAGTTGTGTCACGTTCGATTGGGTCCAAGCAAGCTCCAGATGAAGTCCCTTGGACTGGTGAATTGTCTAGGTATGAAAGTGCCCACAACCGATCACAAAGCTTGGAGACTAGAAGCAATGGCTGGCCTGGAGAGGGGGCTTTTGCTGGTAAACTTCTTCTCTTGGTCTGGTGAAGGTGTAGGACCAATCAATTTGGGGATTGGCTCACTGTGGTGAAGTGTCCCGATTTTGGGCTTGGATTTCAACTACGAAATTGCGCTCGCGGAGAGAAAATTGCGGGGGATTTCGGTGGGGATCAAGTTCTCTATGTGTAGAGAGTGGTCCGGGATGATTTTGGCAGGGGTTTCGGTAAGTTTTAGTTCAGCACCTCCTTTGGCCGAGAGGTAGTGGTGTTTAAATAGGAGAGGGTGGAGGGCCTCCTGGGGGGTTTGAAGGCTGGGATCGAGCTGCTGCGGTGAGGAGAAGAAGAGCTATGCTATCCATTTGGGTTGAGACAAGTCAGCAAGGTGGAATTCTAAAATTTGGCTCCTCCCAAGGTCTCGACCATGGTGTTTTCCGGCGATCCAGGCGGCTGGCCGGCAGGCATGGGTCACCTTCAGGTCCAGGTGGGTTAGGGCTAGAGGTTTGTGCAGTCAATTGGGCTTTGCCATGTGTAAAGGGGATGGCTTGGAATGGAATGGGGAAGAGGCCATTTTGGCTTGGTTTGGGTCAACCCATGGAAATAGGCTTGGTGCACCTCCCCAAGACCTGATTTTGAGCTGAGGAAATCATTTAGGTCAGCTTAGAAGGGGTGGAGAAGTCTCCATCCATAGTGAGGTGGCTAAGCATGGTTTAGTGTGTGACATGCTTAAGGTAAAAAAAGGTTTAAAAGGGTTTAAGAAAGAGATCCCCTCTCTTGCCATTAATGGTTTGGTGAGGTGGAAAGTAGATTCCATGGCTCTCATGGCTCCCATGGGGCTCATGCATGGCTTCATGGCTCATATATGGCTTGGGAAAAGTTGTCTCACTTGCATGAGAAAGGGTATTGGAATTTTTATGGATTTAAGGAGAATTTTCATAAGGCTTGATTTGGATTTATTTGGTGATGGATTTTAGAACTTAGGAAGTGTTTTAAATCAAATGGATGATGATAGAGGATTGTCATGTGGGCTTTGGGCCTTTTGAAATCATTTTTGATGGGCTTTTAGAAAGGCTAAAGGGGATGAGCCTTTAGGTTTGAAAATGGGCTTTTGAATGGAAAAAAATTGCAAAGGGCAATGCCAAATAAAATGTTGAGTTTTGTTTAAGGTTGTGTCTTGAATGATTTGAAGCAAATTTGGTGTAGTTTAGAATTGAATTGGGTGGAATTTGGGTTCATTTGGTAAATGGGCCAATGTACGTCAAATTGGGCTAACTTGGGCCAATGTTGGGCTAGGGTTGAAATTGATGTAAATTTAATGTTGAGAAATTTTTATGGGAGTGTTTCAAAGAGGTTTCAACTTTGGTTGGGCTTTGGTTTTGGGACTTGGGCTTATTTGGGTTAGGTTTGGGTTTAGGTCAAAATTGGGCTTTTTTGTTTTGGGTTGAATTTGAGTGGGGTTTGGGTCCAAATTTTGGAAAAATAATGTTAGTGTTTTATTTATGGGGATGTTATGAAGTTTTGGGAAAGATTTGGGATCAATTGGAGTTGAATTGGGTCAAATTGGGTCAAGTTTAGGTCATGGGTCAAAATTGGGCTTTAGGCTCCAAATTGGAATTAAATCCAAATGTCAATCAAATTGGACTTGTATTTGGTCTAAATTGATATTGGGGATATTGAATTGAAGTTTAGAATTGAATTGGACCAAAATTGGGGTCAATTGGGGAGGTTTGGTTTGACATTGAGTTCATTTGGGTTAAGAATGGGTCAAATTAGGGGTTTTGGCAAAAGTGGGGTAAATTGACGAAATCAGCCCATGGTGTAGCTGAACAAAATGAAATTAGGAATATTTGGGATTTTCTGAAATTTTCTGGGAATTTTCTGAATTTTTGGATTTTTTGGCTAAGAGGGGTATTTTGGGTATTTGAAGGGTATTGGGGGGTATTTTTGGAATCTTTGGTATTTT
Organism: Papilionanthe hookeriana x Papilionanthe teres; assembly: GCA_022702705.1. Classification (NCBI taxonomy): domain Eukaryota; kingdom Viridiplantae; phylum Streptophyta; class Magnoliopsida; order Asparagales; family Orchidaceae; genus Papilionanthe; species Papilionanthe hookeriana x Papilionanthe teres. The sequence goes on from CM040421.1 coordinate 183,874,887, forward strand.
TGGCTATGGATGATCAATTTGATTGGTGAAGAAATGTTTAGAGCTAATTTTGGGGAATTTTGGGTGATTTGGAAATTTTGGAGGATTTGGGCAATTTTAAGGGCTTTTGGTAGGTTTGATAGGTATAGGGTCTCCGGGGTCAAAAATTGAAATTTTGGAAAAGAGAAGATTGATCAAATTTGAGTGAAATTGAATCACTTTAATTGAGCCATGAAGCCATATTAAGCCTATATGAGCCATGAGAGGACTCATTTGAGGCATTCACTATGTTGTTCCTAACCACTGTTAGCCGAGGGCTTAGGGGTTAAGGTCCATCCATATGAATCACCTAAATGAGTCAAGGAGTCAAGTTGGGTATGGGTGTGGTTTTAGGATTTGGATTGTGTGTGTGAGAGTGTAGAGTATAAGTGTAGTGAGTGTGTAAGTCAACTCTCACCAGACCAAGCTACCCAGGGTGGTCCTAACGCCAAAGAGTCCTATGGGGAACTCATCCTTTAAACCTTCACTTTTGATTTTAACCCTCTAGGTGATTAGGGGTCTATAATCAAGCTTGTGGGGTTTGCAGGGAGACAAGAAGTGGTTTAAATTTCTAAAGTATGGGTCCCAATTTTAGTCCTCTACAATAGTCAAAGGAAAAGCCTAAGGCTAGATCCTGAGCACTAAAGAGGGAAGAGAAGACCTCATCAAAAATGAGGTCAACAAATGGACCCCCAATAGGTGTGGTGTGCTAACCAAGCATACCGATCGTACTTACGTTGACCGAAGAGATCAACAGAACCAAAATAGATGTCCCAGTAAGAGACTTAGGACGAAGTATAAGAAATTTCCACTGGGGAGTATCAGGTAAATCTCTAAGGCCGAAGATTCCGTAACTCTCGCTGGGGAAGAAGGAGGTGAATTTCAGATCACAAAATTTCAAAAGATTAGATCTTAGATTCGTTTAATTTTCTGTTTCAAGTTTTTAATTTTGAGTTTGAATTTCGATTTGAGTTTCAATTTTGATTTTATGCGGAGAAAAGAGTAAGGCTAAGGCCCACCCGAATGCATTTGTATGCTGAGAAGAAAGCGAGATCGAACTCTATTCAAATGCTTGAGGAAGAATAGGACAAAGCTTATCCAAAATGCGAGTGCTTTGATTTCAATTTCTTGCGAGAGGATTAAATTTTGAGATTGCTTGAGAAAGGAGTAGGATCTGTGCCTATCCCGAGTGCTGATAATTCTTCGAGAAGGGAGTAGGGGAGAAGCTTATCCCGAGTGCTGAGAATTCGTTGAGATGGGAGTAGGGCGGAAGCCTATCCCGAATGCTGAGATTCGTCGAGATGGGAGTAGGGCGGAAGCCTATCCCGAATGCTGAGATTGCTGAGATGGGAGTAGGGCGGAAGCCTATCCCGAATGCTGAGATTTGCTGAGATGGGAGTAGGGCGGAAGCCTATCACGAATGCTGAGATTGCTGAGATGGGAGTAGGGCGGAACCCTATCCCGAATGCTGAGATTGCTGAGATGGGAGTAGGGCGGAAGCCTATCCCGAATGCTGAGATTATGAAAACATATTGCTGAGATTTATGAATGCAGAGATTGAACATATTGCTGAGATTTATGAATGCAGAGATTGAACATATTGCTGAGATTTATGAATGCAGAGATTGAACATATTGCTGAGATTTATGAATGCAGAGATTGAACATATTGTAAAGCGCAGAGAATGATTGTAGAAGTTCATCTGGATTTGAAATTCTTTTAATGTTTGGATTTTTATGAAAGAGAGTTCTTATTTATTTTCCTTTTCTTTTTTGTTCTTTGTTCGAAGTTCTTTTAACTTTAATGCCGTTTCCCAGTCAATTTGCACAAAAAGAGGTGATGGCAAAATGTGACATGGTCACTTTCATTCCAATTTTGTTGAAGATACATCATACAACTCGATCTGAAATATTTCTCATACAATCCATGACTCAAAACGGACTATGTATGATTCTCGTTGATCCATCCAAAAGTATCTGCTAAATCCATGTCTGAATAGTAAGGTACATGGTCAATAACATCACCTTCCAAGCCACCCTTGGCAGGAATGTCGCATGGATGTGCTTTGAAGGTGTGATATCTCCCATGTAACTCACAGCTCGTATGGCCGGAGACTCTCCAATTATGGATCTGGTTGGAAATGGTATGGTGCCTTTCTGGCGTCCATTCTTCTAAAGGTGACAGAGATCCGCTCCACTGGTACTCTTGGAATGCAATGTTTTGCGATATCCGCTCCATTTCCTTGTAGTATCATGACGGAACCTACCGGAAGTGGTATCTCCACTGGCCCTCGGAACTTGCCCGGGCCTGCTATCTGGAGGTCAGATCCAAACATGATATTACATTGGTTGACGAACGAAACTGTGCAGAAAGGTCTGGCAAAGTCATGGTAGTCTATGTGTGGAGGTATGCAGTCGCCCTTCTAATAGATGTTGATGATGCAAGCTGTTGGGTATACGATCGCTGGCGGTACCCTCCACGTTATCATTCTTTTCACCATTCTTTTAATTATTCTTGGCATGGGATCCACCTCACCGTGATGGAGTATCCCTGGTGGATTCCCTTTTCTATCTTCTGTGAAGTTATAGCAACATCCGCATTGTATTGTGACTCTTCCTTTCCCTGGCATCCACTTCTGGGGTTCTGAATAAGTCTTTTCTCGCAGACGGCTTGCTCGACCCATCTTCCGAAGTTCTAGAATGCAATCCACAATCTGCTGTTGCTAGTATTCTGAGAATACACCTTTATGTAGCTCGAGGCCTTCAAGGATGTTGATTCTTCTGCCTCTAATCCTTTCAAAGTATTCAAAGGTCTTCTTTTCAACTAGCTGCATTTTCTCCAGCTAATATTCTAGAATTATCTGAAGTCCTCGGTGTCTGGTAACGTACTATGGGATATATGGCTCAACCCCAGCACGCTCTCCTACATGTCTCGGCTCCTCGGGGATAGTCTCTGTAGGGACATCCTCCGGGGTTGCTTTCGCAACAAGACTCTCCGAGTCTGGTACATCTGCTCGGCGTTGAGGCACCGACTCCATTTCTGTTCTTCCTGGTATTTCTTTACTCTATTCCAACCTTTTTGGAGTTGGCTTTCTTCTTTTTGGTTCCTGCCGAACTGGTCTCCTTGGAGCATTTGCACTAACAGTACCCACTGTCTGTCCATGTTGATCTTCTGCTAACATGGTCAACATCTTGCTAATACGACGATTCTTATTTCGTCGTTGGGTAGCAGTGAAAGTAGCTCTTCTCACTCCTTGAATTTCTGTGGGCGCGGAACTGACAAGCCCACCTTCTGCTGTAGCAACCACGGATATAATTTTCTTATCTTCTGCGGCATTTGTTTTTCTTTTCTTGTTGTTGGATTGGTGGCTCGGGCCACCCACTTTCATCACTGTTTAGCTATGAAGTTCTTCTCGATCAACTGGGATCCAAGCATTTTCTTCGTATTGTAGGCCAGCTGGTGTGAAGTCCGAGTCAATCTCTATCACTGCTCCATCCTTCACCCTCTTTTCATCGAGTACGAGACTCACGCCATTTCTAAAGTTTAGGACCAACCGCCCGTTCGACATTTCCCTGCACAAAAGACAAGGAAAGGATCAGGGGCTGTACTAAGAACAAGAACAATAAGAAAATATTTATCACCGAAGATTTTTATTCACTTATTTTTATTTTTAAGGAAAGTAGGAAAAGATTAAGAAAGATTAGGAACAAGATTTGATTTGAACGGAAGGGTAAAACTTTATTATTATGATTTCACGTATTTTATTTTTTTAGTACATTATTTATTTATTTTTTTGTGTTTTTGGGTTCGGACCCAGTCACAAAGTGATTGTCTCAACTGTGTTTCTAGGGATAGGACTCTATTTCAGAGGCCACCCTTTGAAACATCAGGTTGCGTAATACTTTTTTAAATATCGTCCATTGATTGGAAGCATTTATTGTTCTCCTTGGCAATTCACAAGTTGGTAGGAGCCTCCTGAGTAGACTGCCTCAACTATAAACGACCCTTCCCAAGTTGGTTCAAATTTGCCCCCTATCTTGCGATGTGCAAGAATAGGTCTTCTGAGAACAAGAACTAAGTCACCAACTCTAAAAGTTCTTGGGCGGACAAGTTTATCATGAGCCTGGATCATCTTAGCTTGGTACAGTTTCAAATTTGTTGCGCTGCAAGTCTTTTTCCATCCAAGTTTTCTAGTTCTTCTAGTCGTAATCTGGCATTTTCTTCTGTGGTAATTTTATTTGCAACTGCAATCCTGAGTGATGGAAGCTGGACTTCCAATGGTAACACTGCCTCGGACCCGTACACTAAAGTGTAAGGTGTTGACTGAGTAGGAGTCCTGAAGGTTGTCCTGTAGGCCCATAAGGCTTCTAACAACTTCTCGTGCCAATTTCTCTTGTTGTCGTCCAAAGTTTTCTTTAAGATTCGAACGAGAGTTTTATTAAAAGCCTCGGCCAAGCCATTTGCTCTTGGGTAGTAGATTGTTGAGTATCGCCAGTCGATTCCATGTCTCCTGACAAAATTATTGATTTTTGTACTTCTGAATGCAGACCCATTATCTGAAATGATTCTGCGCGGTATCCCAAAATGGTAGACTACTTGGTTCTTGAAAAACTGTAGCACATGGTGTGCCTTTACTTCTCTGAGTGGAACTGCTTCTGCCCATTTAGAAAAGTAGTCTGTAGCTGCAAGGATGAAGCGATGTCCTCTTGAAGAAGGCGGTTCTATTGGACCCACTATATCTGTGCCCCAACACTCAAATGGCCACGATGCGATTGTCGGATGTAGCATATTTGGAGGTTGATGTAGAACCACTCCGTGTACACGGCACTTCGGTGACAACTTTTGGCAATCTTCATGCAGTCGGTCATCATCGAGGGCCAGTAATACCCTAGTCTTTTAATTTTCATTTTCATTTTCGGGCCCGATTGATGAGCGCCACAAAGTCCTGAATGCACTTATTTGACAATTTCACGAGCCTCGGACCCACTCAGGCATCTTAACCACATCTGATCAAAAGACCTTCTGTATAATGTATTGTTGATTAATGCGTAAGACAGAGTTCTTTTCTTGATTTGATGTGTTAATGACTTATCGTCCGGTAATTTCCACTGTTTGCGGGTATTCATTAACTGGTGACGCCTTGATCTTCGTGTTTTCCGTCACTGCTGCAAGCTGATTCCTTTGCTTTCTCGATTTTTGTATCATATCCATGTCGAGCTGTGATAGGACTCGTCGTCCTTGAACCGACACTTCAAGCCGACTCATCTTGTAAGCAGGCAAATTCTTTTACAAGGCGGGCTAGCGCATCTGCGAGAGCATTTTCTCTTCTGGGGATCTTGTAGATTGTTACATTCGGAATTTGTCCCAACAGTTTCATGGCATACTGAAAGTATTGCTCGAGTTTTGACTTTAAGATTCTGTATTGTCCTGCGACCGGTTGAATGATCAACTGAGAATCTCCATAGATGTTGATGTCTGTTATTCCCATCCGAATGGTCGGTTCTAGTCTCGTTATGAGGGCCTCGTATTCTGCCTAGTTGTTTGTGCATGGCTCTGTTAAATGGTAGGAGTATCTTAACATCCCCCGCTCCGGTGTTATAAATATTAGTCTGATTCCTGCCTTACCGGGCACTATCGTTTGCAATTCTTTGTCTTTCTATGTTGAGGATGCTCCGTCGAAGTATAGTTCCCAACGTCGACCATCAGTGTCTTCTAGGTTCATTATCTGATCATTCGGCAAGTCGTCATTGAGAGGCGATTCTGCCGGCAAAGGGTGTGCTGCAAGGAAATCTGCTAGGATTTGTCCCTTTACGGCACGAAGAGGCACGAAAGTTATATCGAATTGCGATAGTATCATTGACCACTTGCGAGCCCGCCGAGAAAGTGTTGGACGGGTCATCGAATATTGCAATGGATTAACTTTCGAAATAAGGTTGACCTTGTGAGAGAGCATGTAATGCCTGAGTTTTTGTGCGGCAAAGATTAGGGCCAAACAATGCTTCTCAATTTGAGGATATTTTACTTCCGTTAGAATCAGACGACGGCTTAAGTAGTAGAGAGTATTTTCTTTTCCCTCATCATTGACACAGGCTAGCGAGGCTCCGAGGAGTCGTCCAGGGCCGCGGTATAAATTATCAACGGTCTACACCGAGGCCGGGGCTGCTAAGACGAGGAGGTGTCATTAAGTATTGCTTGATGTCCTCGAAGGCCCGTTGGCATTTCTCTTCCCGAACGAATTTGGCGTCCTTTTTAACTAATGCCAGAAAGGGCGACACCTACCGACAAGTTCGAGATAAAGCGTCAAAGATATGCCAGCTTCCCTTGAAAGGATCATAGATGTTTTAAGGTTTTGTGAGGCGGCATTTCTAAGATAGCTTTAATCTTTTCCGGATCGATTTCGATCCCGCGATGTCGGACAACAAATCCTAAGAATTTCCAGGAGGTGACGCCGAAGGCGCATTTTAAGGGATTCATCTTAAGGTTGTATCACCTTAGTCGCTCGAAAACAATTCTCAAATCTTACATGCGATCTTCCTTCAGTTTGCTTTTGATGACCACATCATCCACGTAGCACTCAACTTGGTTGTGAATGAGCTCATCAAAAATCTTTGTCATTGCTCTTTGGTATGTTGCTCCTGCGTTCTTTAGTCTGAATGGCATTACTGTGTAGCAATATACTCCGATCGGCGTTCTGAAAGCTGTGAGCTTTTCGTCTTCTGGTGCCATCTTTATCTGGTTGTATCCTGAAGATCCATCCATGAAAGAGAATATTTCATGTGTCGAAGCGATGTAGATCATCAATTCTGGGATTGGTAGTGGAAATTCATCCTTCAGACATGCTTTGTTCAAGTCTCTGAAATCTACGCAGATTCTAATCTGACCATTCTTCTTTCTAACTGGTACCACGTTGGCTAGCCAAGTAGGGTATTGTTCTTCACGGACAAATTTAGCGTCTATTAGCTTCTTAACTTCAGTTATTACTTGTTGTTCAATTTCTAGACGCATTCTTCTGGAAGCTTGTCTGATTGGAACGGAAGTAGGATCCACTCCTAGCCTGTGAACTGCGACTTCTGGAGCTAATCCTGGCATTTCGTCGTAACTCCAAGCAAAACAGTCTTTGAATTCCATTAATAGCTTGATCATTTCCTCGGAATCTTCTTTATTGAGTAAGGAGCTAACAAAGGTTGGTCTAGGCTTTTCGCTAGTACCTAAGTTAACTTCCATTAACTCATCTATTGTGGATTTGATTTCTTCTTCAAATTCGGTGGAGCATCTCCAATTTGCGGATCTTCGAGCTCTTCCGTAGTTTCTAAACAGTCTTCATTAGGTTCGCAAGTGAACCGAACAAAATTCCGTATCGTCAGTCGAACCTCATCGTGCCGAATCCGAGACCATGTTTTGAATTGGGAGGCCGAGCCGGCATTATTCCATAATTTTTCGAAGTGTTGTGCTCGACCTTTTGTCCATTGTCGAGGTAAGACACCACGTTGAATTAAATTTTGAACACAGGGAGATTACCACTCAAAAGGTAATTCCATTAATTCGGAAGAAGAGACATCTTCAAATTGTACATTGTTTTCAGTATTGGAAGAAGAAGTGCCACGGTAAAATTTGATTGGCTTTGCACCGCTGCCACGTACTTCTTTGACCACCATACCCTCGATCTTATTAGACCGGATCGGGGTCAGGGTCATAGTGTGTACATAGTGGTTAATCTTCTCGTACATCGATTTGTATTCTTCGTTCTTCTCATCTTCGAGAGAAATCTTGAATTGTGGTTTCTTCCGGTTTATTGTAGCTGCTCCTTTCTTGACTTCCTCTTCTTCCTCAGAGCTGTTTTCCTAATCAACGTTGATCAACGGCTTTTTCTTTCCAACTGTCCCAGTGTCTCTTCCACGACCTCGTCCCCGGCCTCGACCTCGGATGAGAGTTCTGGAGAAACCTTCACCATCTCGCCGTAAGGGTGTGGTGAGTGACTGTTCGGCTAGAACTTCAGGTTCTTTATTGTCTCGAAATTATTTTGCTTCATTTGGCACAGTGTTTCTGGAGAAGATTGTTTTCTTCGGAGGTGCGTAATAAGCTGCATCTTCATGGACTCCAATCTCATGTACGGAGAAAGTTTACAAATCACCTTTAATGCACTATTCTCCTCCTTCATAGTATTTTATGCACTGATGCAGACACGATGGTACCATCCGGTTCTCATGTATCCATGGTCGACCCAGTAGCGCGTTGAACGATGTTTCAGAATCAATTATATGGAATTTTGCGGTTGTCTTTGCTAAGTCATTGGTCTTCATTAACAGTGTTATTGATCCAAGTGCTCTTTCTCCTTTCTGGTTGAATCCTCTTAGTAACATCTTGTCCGCTTCAAGCTCGCGAGCATCAATTTCCAGGTATGCTAGCATCCGGAGATTCATTATGTTGATTGATGCTCCTGGATCTACCAATACTCTGGAGAGCGTAAATTTTCCGATTGTAACTGAAATGTATAATGGTCGGTTGTGATCGGCCGTCCCAAGCAGTAGATCACTATTCGTGAAGGGAACACCTCGTTGTTCCTTTAACGAGCAAACCTCGTCTAAGGAATCTCCGGCCATCTGAGCTAAACAAATCTCTGGATCAAGTAAGGCCTTGATCAGAGCTTCCCTCATCTCTTTTGATAAGATGAGAGCGTCGTTGATGCTCAGTTTGGCTGGCAGTTTCCTAAGATGGGCTAGCACATTATAGTCCACTTTGTTATCATGCGTCTCAGTTTCTTCCCGAATGGGCAATTCTTCTGTTGGGGTTTATTCTTCCTGAACAACCACCTGCTTTCCTTTGTCTTTTGGACCCATTCTTGGAGGTAGAACCCTTCCTCTCCTTAAATTGACTTCTGTGATTTCTTCGAGTGCGGTGCCGAATTTACAGGTGTCTCCTTTTGAATTGGCATGACAGGTAATTCTGGGATTGCTTCAGAATCTGAAGGCTCTAACTCTATTGTGATTGGAGTTCCTTGGAATTCACAAATAGATTCATTACTTGTTGAACTTTCGTAGCCTTCTTGATGAATGTCTTCTTTGTCATCGTGATTGTCGAGGTTGTGTATGATTTGAGAATCGTTATTGGTATCGAAATCGGGATCCAGATTAGATTGGTTGTCGTTAGTTACGTAATCGTTAGAAACAGTCAAAACGTAGCCAACGCCATAACTCTTATCATTATAAGATCCCGTCGGAGCGAGCAAATAATCATACGAGTCGGAGGTTCGAGGAATTTTTCCCCGAATCGGAAACAACTGTCCTAGGATAAGCAGCCCCTAGTCTAGCCTTAGGAGCCTCGATCTTCTCTTCTTCTATGATCTCCTTCTTTTCTATGATCTTTTCTTCCTGGGGCGGTTCTTCAATTGCAAGCGATAACGCCGGCTTGACAGGTTTCAAACTCTGAGTTGAAGCATGAGCCAAAGCGGTTTGGATGCGATCCAAAATTTTCTTCGATGACTTCGTCCAAGCGGAACTCCATCCATCATTGGTCGTGTAAGGGTCTATCGGAACAATGGGATCCGTCGAAATAACATTGATAGAACATCCTTTCTGGGGTTCTTTCATGTATTCCTTTGGGATCATTATGTTCCCTTTTCGGAGATTGTTGTCAAGCCAACTTTTAAAGGTGATGCAGTCCTCTATCTTATGTCTAAGCATCTAGTGGTAAGGGCAATAGTTGGGATGGTCTTTCTTGTTGACTTCCTCCGGCTTCTTGGGTTCTAGCGATCGAAAATCCGAAGTCTTCATCAAGCTGCGGAACATCTTTAGCACTTGCCTCATTCTTGAATGGATATTCTCTATTTATGAGCTCCTTTAACGTGTCCTGTGGGCGAGGCGGTTGCTCATATTGTTGTGTTGGTTGATAACCGGGTTGAGGTTGTTGGTAGTTTTGCTGAGGTTGTTGATAGCTGGGCTGCGGTTGCTCCGGCTGTATTTGCATTGGATGTTTGCCTTTGTCGACTGCCCGACGATCCCAGATTTCTTTTCGAATGTCTTCGTAGGCTTCTGCTTGTCTGTTTTATCGACAAAACTTAGTTGTTTTGCTTCCTCTTGCAAGCTCCCGGCCTTGCTTAACAACTTCTCGAAAGTCTTAATTGTGAATCCCTTAAGGAGAAGTGCTATCGGGCCGTGAATGCTTTTAAGCAGGATACCGACTGCATGTTGTTCTTGTAGTTGTGGCTCACACTTCATGCTTAGATTTCTCCATCGAAGTATGTAATCCACTAAAGTTTCATTCGGTTTCTGTTTCTCCACCACTAAGTCACCGATGGTGATATGGTGCTGAGCTCCGGCAAACCGTTTCACGAAGAGATTTTCCAATTCTGTAAATGTCTTTACCGAACCGTTTCGTAACTCTGCATACCAATCGAAGGCGATCCCTGACAGGCTGCTGACGAATTGTCGGAAGAGTAAAGCGTCACTTCCACCGGCGTTACAACAACTAGCACGAAAATGTGCAACATGCTGTCGAAGATTTTCGGTACCATCAAAAATCTTGAACAGAGGTGGTACGAAACCTTTTGGGTATTGTACTGCATCGAATTCTTCGGGGTAAGGTCTACCCGTCTGAATAGATGCTCCACTCTTAGAGTGTGCTAAGGCTTCTCGCACCTTCTGTTCCACCATGTTCTTGATGTCCTTCTCTGGAATCATGTTCTGAGTAGAATCCTTCTTTGGTTGATCGTCTCCGTTAACGGATGTAATCTCTTTTCCTCCATCTGTAATATGAATAACTTCTGGAGGTGTTTCTCTTTGGGGTTGAACCTGACTCTGAAGAGTGGCTAGAGCTGCAGTCATCTCTTCCATCCTTTTTGCCATTTGAGAGATTGTATCATCCTTTTCTATAATTTGTGCTCTTAATGCTTCAGGTTCATCCCTCTCTGCCATTCTTCGGGGCACCTTGCGAAGCTGACGATGCTGTGTCTCAACCATGTTGATCTCCACATATTCATCATCCATGAACTCTGACGAGTCAACTTCATCTCCAAACTTTTCTTCCCTTTCTCTTGCTAACCGTTGAATGTCAGTTATCAGCTTTTCCATAGCGTCCTCCAATTGTCTTTTTCGTGCAGTTTCGCAGTTATCACGCGATGACCGTTGGGTTTCCTTCTTGGAAGTCTCCTTCATTGCAGTGGCACTTTCTTCAGACTCAAGTCTTCTGATGAGACTTTCCTTTTCTGGTCGTTGTTTGGTCTTAATTGACCGGTAGTAGGATGCCATACCATCCTTCTAGCCGCAGAAGGCCTAGGACCGGATGGTCTATTGGCTGAATGTTGGAAGGTGGTATCCTCCCTGATCTGTAATCCTGAAACAATAACAGGTGGACTGGCCTTCATCTTTTTATTCGGTTTCTCTGCGGCGCTAACGGGTTCTACTCGCGGCCCAAGACGGGACTTGGCTGGTACCCGCCCTATTCTTCTTAAAATTTCTGATACAGGACATCTCTCTTTCTTTGCTAATTTTTCTATCACAGTCTGCAGTCGGGCAAATGGTGTAATCCTAGCCCTTTTCTTTCGGCTGTCGCTATAGTATGCGGGTCGAGGTAATGTAGAAGCAATCTTGCGGACATTTTCCTCGTCAGCTGTGGCGGAGAGGGGATGGAATCTACTTCCTTCCAAAAGCGGTGTGTATTCAGGCAATGGTATATACTCATGTAGTGGTGTATATTCAGGGATTTCTTCCAAGAAAGCAACTTCGGCAGCTCTGGCCTTTCTGGCAATCTTTCTACCTCTGTTTCTTCTCTGAGTCCGTGTTAGGGGTGGAACCCTTGAGCTGGACCCAATTTCGAAAACAGAAGGTCTTGCACGAAAATCTGTACCCTCCACGGTAACATGTTTTTACAAATTTGAACTTCCTTCCCCTTTAGTTTGGCGGAAGCCGGGGTCGGTGCAGAGACGACTAGACCGGTGGGGGTAGAGACAACAGTCCTTCAACGAACAGTAGTATTCCTCTCAGCTGGAACCCTTAGCAGGGGAGGGAACTCTTGGGCTGACTTCAGGTTGAATTCAATCAAAGGTCTTTCAGTTTCAGATACTGTCTGTAAGTGTGAAAAGGGTAACGTCAGTGATCTTGACATTTGTGTTCTTGAATCCTTGTTCGAAATGGAAGATCCCATTGTTGGGCAGCTCATCCTTGTAAACAGCGAAGTCCAGTCCATTGGTGAAGGAGAAAATTAGCTTTGGGGCAGACATTTTCTGCAAGATAGATTCTGATTGTCAGTCCCAAGTTATGCTTCTTCTCATCGGGACAAAAAGAAAGGAATCGAAAAGAGTCTGAACACATGTTTATTCATGTATTTATAAAAAGAGGAGTTATCTGTTAAAAGAATTATTCATTAGAGGGTTTGTTTATTAGGAACAGAATGTTCGAAGGTGTAGAGAAGGTAAGGAATCCGATTCAGAATTGGAAAGGAAGAGAAAGTCTTATGCAAGACTTCTCGACTCGAAGGACTGCTCCTAAACTAACACCTATTGGGGGTCCACCCCACCTCAAAAAAGAGGTAAAAGGATCTCGGAACATCTCCATTTAGGGGTGTTTAAACAGTTGCTCCTAAATCCGAGAGGAGTTAGCTATACTCGTTCAAGACAGAAATGAACGGGGTATTCCAACGAAAGAATGGTAGTTTGGTCCACTAGGGGCATGGGCTCACTACCGATTTATGAAAGCAAAGTCATTTGATCAAAATAGAGAGAGGAACTACTCCCCAGCGGAGTCGCCAGAAGTTGTCGGCATATTTTCAGGTTGTGTTTTATTTTGAAAAGAAGGTCGCCTACAGAAATTGTCGGCAAATTTTTAGTTTAATTTAATTATATAATTTGAAAAGTAGTATTTGATTTTGAAAATAATTTTAAATTTGAAAAATTTTAAGATATGAAATCAAACCGATCTCACATCCCGAAGAGTTTATATAAACGAGCACCGCACCACAAACTGTATATCTATCCCGGAGAGTAGACACACTGCTTGATGATGGGGCTCGGTTAAATAAACTAGAAGATTTGTGACATGTGTTTGGTCTTCGAACCAATTTTATAAGCCGACAAATTCCCCTGCTTAATATAAATGAATTAAACAGTGTTTATATTACCTGGGTTCTTAAAGTTCCCTATAAGGGAAAGCCCCTATAGTTAATTACATCTTAAATGAAGTGAATCATTTAAGAAAACTCTCGATAATGATCAGTGACTTTGCTTTTGAGAATTTCAAAGTTTAAGGTTTTCAAAGGATTGGATTTTGGAAATTTCAAAAGGGAATGGATCAAATTTAGAACAGTTTAGTTTAGGAGTCCAAAGGAAGAGGAGTAGGAGAAGGCGAGGATCCAAGAAGAATCTTGGCAACTTCCCAAACTATCCTATTGTTTGGCTTCGAGTTTAAGAAAATCCTAATATTATCTGAGATTTCAATCTTGCCAGTTTTAATTAATTTGGACTTATATTTGTATGATAAAATCATGCAAATAGTCTCGAAGATGTGATGGTTTATGTCGTACTAAACGACTACCTTGGAATCCTAAGACTGGTTAGGGCTTAATTTACATGACAAGATCATGCAAAATCCTAACAAAAGGGTTGAGGATTTATGTTGCACTAAGCAAACTACCTTGAAATCCTATGGCTTGGTTATTTAATTCTAGGAACGTTTAAGCGATGTAGAGTTGTTTCTGTCGACGAAGATGGTCGTGCTGCCCACCATGCTCCAAGCTCCTTATTGTTGCAGAGGTTTAGTTTTATAAGATTGTAATCAAAAGAGAAGAGAAGAGCTCGGTTTTAGGAATATTAAAGTCCAAGTGGTTTTAGTGTTTTAGTTAAAACAAATCTTAAAGTTATTAGAACGGAGCGATTAAGATCCCACGGTTCCGTCATCCCGACACCGTTATTTTCATTGAATTCACTTAGTCCAGATGAATTTGCTAAACTCAACTGAATGAGTTCCACACTTTCATTTAGACAGTGGAAAATCCCGTTAGCAACACGTGGGTTACATCATCCGAGGTATTCCCGATCATTCGACGAGACATTTTAATTTAGTTGCAATTGTAGTTTTGTGTTCTGTTTGTGATTAAATTTTGAGTTGTTTTTATATTTTGAAATGTTGTGGCGATGATTTTATCTTGCAGTGACTTTTAATTTAGTTTTGGTTTCAATTCAGGGACTACCCTAAAGGTTTTGGTTTTCATGCAATAGTTGTTTATCATGCAAGAAAGGTAAAGTGCATTTGCAATAATGTAAATTGCAATAAAATAAAAGCGTACCTGGAGGGTCTTCCTGTCTTTCCAAGCTGCACTTAAAACACATGTTAAGGCATTTAAATATTTCAACAAGTACCTAGGTAAAGCTAAGGAGAAGGTTAAGGTTATCTATCAAAGTCCTAATCCTATAGCTAGTCACCTCCTATGACGTCTAGGTTCTTGTATTTTGGTTTAAGGATGATTTTATTCATCAAAGAATAATTAAGTTCAATTGTTCTTATAAACATCCTATCATATTGAGGAAGTTCTTAAGATAAATCTTAAACATCTTTTCAATATTTCTAGGATCGTTTTAAGTCCAAGAGAATTTAATTATACAAGTGAATTAATCATCCAGGGAGTTTAAATGTTATTCTTTTGCTCGAGTGAACTTAGGACATTTGAATATCCTATAAGTGAGGTAACACTTCACTTGATGTTTCATTTAAGAGTTATAATAATAAGAGCTTTAAAAGGGCAAATCAAGTTATTAAGTATTTTGATGATTTAAACTTAATGATTCAATTTATTTTTTTTCGATTTAATTATAGAAAATTAGTTTACGTTTGGAATAGTGTTCAAGTTATTTTAGGTTTAATTCTTAATAATTTCATTTAGGTTTGTTACTAAATGATTTTAATTTAATTTAATTCAATTTAATTTAATTTAATTTACTTTAATTTAAATTTAATTTCAATTTAATTTATTATTATTTTTTTAAACTTAGTTTAATTTAATTTAATTTAATTTAATTTAATTTTTATTTTAATTTTAATTTAATTTAATTTAATTTAATTTAGTTTTAATTTAATTTAATTTATAATTTAGTTTAATTTAATTTAGTTTAATTTGATTTGATTTTAATTTAATTTAATTTAATTTACTTTAATTTAATTTAATTTTAATTTAATTTTAATTTGGATTATTATTTTAATCTTTTAATTAAGAATTAAGTATTATTGAAGTGATTTATTTAGGGATTAAAGAATAAACATCTTCTTAAATAATATCCCTACTTTATAATTTCAATTTTTTTATTAATCTTCCAAATTTAATTAATTAATTAATTAATGTTTACTTTAATTATTCTTAAAATGATTGGTGGGTTTCTACCCTTAACTATTTAGGTTTCAATCATCCAAAATCAGTTTAAAATCAAATATTTTACCCTTCCCTTTTGATTAATCCTAAAATTTTAATTAAAGGTTGAAAATTTTAATTACCATTTTGCCCTTCAAGCTTAATAATTCTTTAACTCACTAAATTAAGCTCAAATGAACTTAAAATTTTTATGTGACCTCACTTACTTGTCAATTAAGACATTAGAGGAGAAAATGTGATTTTTCTGTATTTAATTTATTTATGTAATTATTTTTAATGGAAAATAGGGGTTTTCAAGGAAAATTTAATAACATGACGAAGGAAATGTTTCTGTCCTTAATAAAATTATGGTATGTTCCTAATGACCAGAGGACCACTTAGACCAATTTTGGTGATTTTTTGAATTATATTTTATTTATTAGAATTATTTTGAGTTTTGAAGCATTCATTAATTTTAAAATAAAATTAAAGTTAAAAATGGATTTTATATTTTTCTTAAATCTCCCTGACCTCAAGGAGTCTAGAGAAACAAATTTTATTTTTTTCTAATTTTTCTTTGATTTATTAGAATTATTTTAGTGAAAAAGTTGGAAAATACATTTTTTAATATTAAAAATTACATTAAGTCTTTAAAATTCAATATCTTATCCTAGGGACTTAAGAAAAATATTTGGTTTATTCCTAAGTGATTAGAATTCAAAATTTGACATTTTTGGTGATTTTTAATATTTTTGTGATTTTATTATTTTTTAATTATTAAAAATTTTAAAATAAGCTTAAAAATCAACCTTTTTAGAAAATTGTAATTTTAATTTTTTTAAATTCCTCTCGATATCGAGAAGCTCCAAAACCATTTTTGTGAATTTTTGAAAAGTATTTTGTGAGTTATGAATTTTTTAAAGTTTAATTTTATTCATTATTGCTTAAGAGGCTTAATCAACCCATTTGGTGGGGTTAATCAAGTCCAATTGTTTTCAAATTTTTATGTGGTGTTCTCCTATCCCTAAAGGACAGTGGCGAATTATTTTTAAGTTAATTTGATGAATGATTAACCCTAATTAATTAAAGTTCACTTTTGGGTATTTAGGCCAACTGGGGTTGTTCAAAGTGAATTAACTCAAAAATTATTTTTACTAAGCCTCTCCGGTCATAAGAAATATCACCAAATTTTCCTAGAATTTATTTCTCAACATGCTAATTATTGGAATTAAAATACTCAAAACAGTAACATGAATTTGAAAAATCAATAACTTCTCATAGAGATGGCCTCTGACCTTGGAAAATTCAGGGAATGTTCCCAAGTTCAGAGGCTTCAAAAGCCCTATGGTCTCATGTTATGGTGAATTTCCTATATGCATGGAGAATTAAAACAATGCAGAGAGTAAATAAATCATTAAAAATAAAATACTTAATAAAATTACATGATTTTTTTTCTACATTATTCTCCTCTGTTCACTGAGTAAGAGGGTATTTTTATTTTATTTTTAGGATTTTTCTACACAAAGTTATGAATTTTCAAAGTTCTGGTAATTAAATAAATAAGAAAAATCCTAATTTCCTACTTATCCACGCGGCGCCGTGTCAAACTCAGCGTCTCCGAAGCTCCACATGTCTTCTTTTGATTCGGCGTCGCCATCTGACTGGGATGTCACACGTCCCGAGGTTCATGTCCCGTTGCTCCATCCGGCGTGATCCTGACCATCCGCTCGATACACACGCGATCTGAAGGCTCCTGGTCATCGTCTACGACTGGTGTGAACCCGTGACCGTCAACCTTCTAACACTAATTTCTCACTTGATTCTCAACGGATTTTAGTGTTCTTATGCTCTATGGATTCATCTTGAAGAGACGAACACATCCATACGGTAAACATGCATTGAAATTGATTCAAACTAAGTGGAGAATCTCTGGAAGCTCGGGAAGAAGAGTGAGTCCATACCTTTGCTTAGAGAAGTGAAGCTTCGATCTGAGAGTTGTGTCACGTTCGATTGGGTCCAAGCAAGCTCCAGATGAAGTCCCTTGGCACAGTGAATTGTCCTAGGTATGAAAGTGCCCACGCTCGATCACCAAGCTTGGAGGCTAGAAGCAATGGCTGGCCTGGAGAGGGGGCTTTTGCTGGTAAACTTCTTCTCTTGGTCTGGTGAAGGTGTAGGACCAATCAATTTGGGGATTAGCTCATTGATCCACAATTTTATATTATGATATTTTTAATTTAATTGCAACGACGCCAAAAACTTGACCCCGCTATATTATATGTATAGAACTGTAATTGTTTATGTGGTGGATGCTACACAAGTATACGTATCATATCAAGTAATACAGGGCTCTAGTGGAGTCCTGGTTATCGATCCCACAGGGAAATAGAAAATTAAATAACAACTAATTTTAAAATAATAATAATAATAATTTTAAAATTGTATACGAAAATTTGGAATTCTAAATTTAAGCGCAATAAAGTAAACTAAGTATTTTAATTAGGTAACTTAACTAAGTAGAAAATTAATACGTATTGAAAGTGCAGGAAATTAAGCTAATTGCTAAATAAGTCTTAACTATTCAGAAAAAGTATCTTTCCCCTTGTTTAGAAATTTAAGTGATTGATGAATTTAAATAGATAATTTTAAGGTATTGTGACAAATAAGAGCATTCCTATTCTTTACCCTTTGGTCCAGGTGTAAAGAATATTGACTAATCCTATGTTTGATTACTGAATCTGCGGCTAGGCTGGGAGGATACCGACTGCCACTTCAGAGCTCCCACGTTCCCCTCGCACGAGGGCTAACATCTACACTTCGGCTCTCGAACAATAGGACCGAATTGAATATTTTAGTCCGTCACACTAAAATGCTCTATTCTACGCCCAGTGATATTATTTCGCTATTTATTTGCACCCTCCTTCCAAGGCTTTCGAATTCCCAGAATATCAGATGTAATTTTTACTATAGTTGATAATCAACACATTTTAACAAATCAAATGGCCAGTTTGAAAGTAAATTAAGTTTTAAGTAAAAATTATTACAATTTATTAATATTTGAAAGTACTTCTATTTTTAGTTCATCTAGTCACTTAATTTCATAAATAGGGAGAAAGACTAAATTAACTACTCAGAATGCATGGGAACTAAACTAAGCATGGATTTCATTTAAAGTTAAAAACAATAAACAAAGATACTTATCTTAATTTCCTCCCCAAGCAGACTCTTTGAAGTTCCATTGACTATTCCTTCTAGTACAGCACACTTCTAACTCACTAAAGATTCACTAAGACTCTCTAAATAAACTCACTTAAGACTCCAGAGATACACACAATTGACACACACTTATAACATACACTTAGAAGCTGAATTTCGGCCTCTATATATAGAGGTGAGCAAAGGACCAAGAGGTGTGTAAGCATCCCTTCAAAAAGTGTCCAGGTTCAATGTATCTGCGTCATTTGAACTACCTCGCCGTCGGTGACTAACTACCTCGCGGTCGGCGAGGCTTCTAGAAGGTCTTCGAACCGCGTTATCTCACTGTCGGCGGGCTCAGTCTCGGCGTCGGCCGAGACGATTATAAATCCTTCGAATTTCTTCCTCGTACCCTCGCCGTCGGCGAGCTCAATCTCGTCGTCGGCGACTCGAGCACAAATTGCATTATTTTCTTCATTTTTGCTCCAAATCCGCTCCTTTTTATGATTTTTGCTTTTATCACCTAAATTCTACATTCACTCGCAACAAAATAAAGAAAATACCTTTCTTTAAAGTGCAATTTCATCAAAAATAGGTATGAATTTCTTAATAAAATTTTCGGTGATCAAAATCCCCAAACTTACTTATTACTTGTCCTTAAGTAATTTTTAGTACTACATAAAAATAATGATTTCTATAGTAAGATTTTTCAATTCAATTAAACTATGAATTAGATTAAATAATATCATAATAAAGTTAAATAAAAATAATTCATGTAATTTAATTAATCTTATAGAAATAAATTATTTAGTTATCGAGTCTAAGATTTCTAGCTTACTATTCATTTCGGGAATGACTATATTTAAAAGAATAATTACTTAAGATATTCATATGATAAGAAATTCAAGAAAACACTATTAGGTAAAATTCCGATCCATAAACATAAGTTTGGAAATATCTAAGTTTTTTTTTTAGGTTAATTCAAATGAAGCCAATTTTTGATAAGGCATCTCCTCAAGCTTCTCCTTATTTTTATTTTTTTTATTTTTTTTTTAAACTAATGAGGATTACTGTATCTAGAGAGCCTGTTAATAATTTTTAACTTCATTTTCATCTTCCTAAATTTGAAACTTAGGAATATTTCTTAGTTTATATATACTTCATAGTTTTTACTTCATTAATTTTCAATCTTATCTTTTTCACTTGAATACTTAAGAATTTTAATTTTTAGAATATAGTTTTCCTTACTAAAAATAGTTTACTATATTCTTATTCCCTTTAACCAAATATTTTATTCTATTTAATTAATTAAAGCACTAGAAATATTTCATTTAACCTTTTATAATAATTAAATAAAATAATTCATATTAATTAAATTGAAAAATTTGCTATAAAAATCAATTTATAATAATTTGAAAATAGAAATTGAGAACAAGTTAATAACTAAATTTTTATTTTACTCCCCCCAAACTTAAATTTTTATATCTACTCTAAATAATGAAAAAAAAAGGAAAGTAAATAAATCATACCTTTGAAGTTTAGGTATTTCTTTTTCTTTGAAATTTTTGCAGGTTTTTTCATTTTTCATTGAACCTGTACTATTAGTATTCTCCATATATATATAACAATTTAAAGAAAATGCAAGGATAAAATCCGAGATAAGTATTAAATACAACAATTAAAATTAACTCTACACTACACATATGAATTACTAACATATTAAAACAATTTAACTAACACATTAACAATTTTACAACTTAAAACAATACAGAATAAAATAAAAACATACTAAAGAAAACTAACATCCTATTTAACATAAAAACAAATTCAATTAACTAACACAAAAACAAAAACTAAACTACTATAACAATTCAAGCAAATAATCTAACAAACATCCAATGTCTCACAACATAAAGTGCTGAATATTACAAACATATAAAAGTTTCCAAAATAACTTAACATTAAACAAAAAAAAAAATAAAGTCCTAATCTTCTATATTGAAGTCCCAAACTATATTGTCATCCCCTCCTTGATCTACAGGTCGAGAAGGCGAGCGAGGATGATGCGAGTATACACGGGACATTCCGGAAAGATGACATCTAAATCTTCACTCCTGTAGCGACGTTCGGCTTCATGATATGCTATCTCGTACTACGAATGTCTCGCAGGTACTCACTATCATAATCATGTCTCCTCTCCGGATTATCAATCCTTTGAACAAAATGATTAAATCTTCTCCCCATTGTCTCTCCAAGCGCTCAAAACTCCACCTATGCGGTGTCAGCCTCATTCATCGGATCTTGTAGGGTAGGGGTTGTAGGCTCAGGAGGTTCATAGCTAGTAGAGGGTATATCTCTACTTGACTGAGTGAAATAACTTCTCACTCCTGATCTCCACCCTTCATGAGACTCATATTTCTTAATATTGGCCGCTGTGAGTGGGTTCATGGGTTATATCCACTCCGCTTCATCTGCTGCCTCAACTCCAGAGAGTTGGCAGATTGCATAAATCAACCCAGGATGTCCCAATCCCCCTCCACTTTCATTTCCAGTAGTGGCTAAGATATTTCTATAGATGACACTTCCAATGTTTATACTTATTTTTTGAATACGAAATTCGAACTGTTCTATCCCTTGTTACCTCACTGTGGTGATATGTAGGTAACAAAGTAGAACAAATAAAATAGTGCCATGCTTTAGAATTTGCATTTAACTTAGAAAGAGAAAAATTCACTCTTTCCTGCTGCTTTATCTTCCAAACTCCAGTCCCGTCAGTAAGAAAATTTATCACATCTTCTTGAGGTTCCGGCATAGTTCCAAATGTTTCGTACTCATTTGGACCATCTCGAACTTCATAGAAGGCGTTAATTCTAGCAGCGCTGAAGTCAACCATAAATCCACGTACCTTTACTGGTGTGTCCTCTACAGCAGTCAGATTAGAATAAAATTCCTTTACTACTTCCACGACGGCTACTATTGGTGATGTAGCGGAGATTATCACAACCTCGTTCTTTAATGATCGGCTCGACTTCGCCTCCCGGATTCTTAAAAACTCGATTCGCAATGCACTTTCTTGCTTGAATGTTTTGAAAATACCGATTTTGTGCTCGTGCATTGACAAATCGGTCGATATCGTAATCTACTCGTCTTTTACGTCGCGGAGCCGTTTTTCGATCGATCTATGAAATTCACAAAAATCGTCACTAAACTTCCTAATATTACTAAGGAGGCTTCCTACAACATCTAAGATCAAATTAAAACAAATTTTATGGATTTCTACCGAGTAATTCTTCCACATTTAGGATTTTTCAAAAATTTTCAATGTGGAGAAAATACATGGTGAAAATAAAAATTTTTTGCATAGGAGTGAAGCACTTACCAAGAGAAGATGAGATCCGGTGTTTTTTAGTGATGAAATCGGCTCTAAATCCGAAATTGCGTGAGCCCTAGGGTAGTTTTTACGAAAATGAGAGGTTGGGGATGATGAATAGTGTTTTTGACTGGTCAATTAAAGTCTTTTTCGCGACCTCACTGTCAGCGAGATTTTTCTCACCGTCGGCGAGCTAATATTTTTCGGAACAAAAAACTCTCGGGAAAAATCCGCTGTCGGTGAGAAATTTTTGCTCTAACCTTCGCTGTCAGCGAGATCGATCTCGCTGTCGGCGGGATTTTCTCGCCATCGGCGAGATTCCAAAAAATTTAATTTCTGAAATTTGTCACTAATTTTCGTCCTAGATTTGCCTTATATTATATTTCCGATCACATCATTTGTTAATTTAATATGAAGATTAGCTACTTTTACACAAGCAAATTCACACAACACAACAAATTAACTTTAATATTGAAATCCATGAGATGTACAAACTAACATAATTTTAAACTCTATAATCAAACTTCAATTCTCCAATCCTTACTACTAATCATCATCGCAAACCAATCCACGACACACTAAATGCTGATACAAAACTATGACACATATCTCGATTAAGTTTGAGATATTCGAATCATCACTCCACACATAATAAAATCTAAATCAAATCAAATAACATAAATACAAACATACTATGGAAATCTTTACTACCACTCTTCGATGTCGGAATCTTCATCTTCTACGATATTTCCGATATGACGATGATGCACAAATAAGTTATAGAAAGGCACGAAGGGAAACTCCGACAGATTCTTCGGTGATCCAACCCTTCGTCTCGATTAATGAAGAAAGCTAGCTTCCGGGTGTCCGGAATGATCAAAGTGTTCCTTCATCCTCTAGTCGATGTGATCAAATAAATCGGATATATTGTCGATTGAATCTCTCACTTTCTCCAGTTCTTTCTACATTCCTTTAATTTTCTTCATAAGTAACTCCGTTTTATCTGAAATAGGCCTTGCTATAGGATTATTCTGTGAAGCTCTATCAGAGATAAATGTAATTTCATCATTATTGTCCAAAGTAGGGAACATATCTGTAGGATCGAGCGGCTTCCAAGGTAACAGAACCTTTTCCCGAAGCTTCATAAGAAACACGAGTACTCGATCGCATAATGCAAAAATAGTAGATGGGTGTCCTAGTCCGTGAATTGACCCATGCACGATTAAACCCAAGGCGAGACTTAACAATTATTGATCCAACATCAATAGGCGATCCATTTTGAATACAATAATTCAATATAGCGCATTCCTTCGAAACCTTGTTTACCCTCATAGTAGGTAACAATTTAGATGAGATGAAAAAGTGCCGGTGCTTTGAGACGGGATTCAAAAGTGATGTAGAGAAACTAACATACCCGTCTTCACGCATTTCCCGATCTTCCGGTTCATCGATCGGATATCGAAATATCTCATTCATATTATATCGAGAAGGCACAAAAATTTGAATAGTGACATACCGGGGTGTTTTCTATAGAGAATAATTCATTTACTCTTGATGGAGTAAACGTCACCCATCTTCCTCGGACGTAGACATTCCCATTGTTGATCGCATGTAAGTTAGAGTAGAACTCTTTCACAAGCTGGAATAACAACGACGGACGTAGTGTAACAAAATACCTCCAGGTGCGGCTGCGCTTGATCGTTTCTTCTATCTTCGTAGTGGAATTCTCTAATCCTCTATTGACAAATCCCCGTTCCTTGATAACTCTTTTCTTTACCAAAACCTTGTTAAAGATTCGCTGCGCTTCCGCACTCACAAATTTCCTTCGGTTAAACACTCAAGAATTAGAGGAATCTAAGAATTTGGAGGCCATTATGGTGAATGGAATGAATTCTAGTGAAGAAGACAGATCTAAGAATGATTTAAGAATGGGTTTTCACAAAGGAATTGGTGTTGAAACCGTCCAAATCAGCATTCAAATTATAAATAACTCATCTTTATAACTTCCTCGCTGTCGGCGAGAAGTTTCTCGCCGTCGGCGACTCAGTTATAAAAACTACCTCCCATGTTCTCGCTGTCGGCGGGACGTTTCTCGCTGTCAGCGAGCTCGATAAATAAACTGAATTTAATTTAGGTGCGAACCTCGCTGTCGGCGAGTATCGACCTCGCCGTCGGCGAGATTCCAAAATAATGTCCAATTTCGCTCTAAATAGAATAATTTCTTTTCTCATCATAATGGTTTGAATATGTGATGATTCTTAATATTAATTGAGTAGTAAAGTTTCAATAATATAGACTAACTATTAAGTTATAATAAAAATAGATAACTAATATGGGTTGCCTCCCATAAAGCGCTTGGTTTAACGTCGTCAGCCCGACCTAATTTCAATTATTAATCGGAGTCGACTAAGCATTAAAACCTCTTTATAGTTAGGTCTTATACCTTCGAAATATGGTTTTAATCTATGTCCATTAACTTTAAATTTATGTCCGAGTTTTTGGATCTTCGATTTCTATAGTTCCGCATGAAAATATTTGAGTTATGGTGAAAGGTCCTAATCATCGAGACTTCGATTTTCCGGAAATAATTTCAATCTAGTATTATATAGCAAAACTTCCTGTCTCGGTTCAAAATTTCTCTAATTAATCTTCAGATCATGCCATAATTTCATCTTTTCTTTATAAATCCGATCATTATCATATGATTCATTTCTTAATTCTTCCAATTCATTTAATTGCGGCAATCTTTTCTCACCAGCTTCCTTCATATTATAATTAAATTCTTTAATCGCCCAATATGCTTTATGTTCTAATTCAGCTGGTAAGTGGCATGTTTTTCCATATATAATCCTGTAAGGAGTCATTCCGATCGGAGTTTTATAAGCGATCCTATAAGCCCATAATGCGATTATCTAATCTAATAGACCAATCTAACTTATTTGGGTTACTGATTTTTCTAAAATACGTTAATCTCACGATTAGATACTTCGATCTAATTCGCTAGTACTGTGGATGATAAGCGATGGATATCTTATGAGTAATATTGTATTTTTCTACTAGTTTGTGAATGTATTTATTTCTAAAATGAGTTCCTCCGTCGGTGATAATCACTCTCGGCATTCCAAATCTAGTAAAAATATTTTTCATCGAAATTTTGAAACACTCTTAGCATCACACCTAGGTAAAGCTTGTGCCTCGATCCATTTGGAAACATAATCGATAGCTACTAATATATATGAGTTTCCAAATGAAGGAATAAAAGGTCCCATAAAATTTAATCCCCAAACATCAAAAATTTCAACTTCTAATATAAAATTCAGAGGCATTTCATTTTTTCTAATATATTTTCTACTCTTTGACATTTATCGCAAGTTTTAATATATCTGTATGCATGTCTAAATCGAGTAGGCCAGTAAAATCCAGATTGTAGAATCTTATAAGCAGTTTTATCAGTCCCAAAATGTCCTTCAAAATCAGAATCATGACATTTTTGAATAATTGGTTCAGTTTCTTCATAAGGTACACATCTTCTAATAATTAAATCCTTACATTGCTTATATAAATATGATTCATCCCAAAAATAGGTTTTCGTATCATGGATGAATTTTTTTCGTTTTTGCAAAGTTAACATAGGTGGTAAAATATTACTAACTATATAGTTTACTATATCGGCATACCATGGTATTTTCCACTCATTGATATTATAGAGTTGTTCATCGGGAAAGCATGCTATAATTTCATTTCAATATCGGATAATTCATGATTTTCAAATCTTGATAAATGATCACGCAATTTTATTATCGGTTCCTTTCTTATTAACGATCTCGAAATCGAATTCTTGCATTAATAGCATCCATCTAATTAATCTTGGTTTGGAATCTTTCTTTTGCATTAAATATTTGATAGCAGAATGATCGGTATGCACGATACATTTTGTTCCGATCGGATAAGGTCTAAATTTATTAAAACCATATACTACCGCTAATAATTCTCTTTACGTAGCTTGTATAATTTATTTCGGCATCATTAAGAGTTTTACTCGCATAGTATATAACTTTAAAAATCTTTTCATATCTTTGCCCAAGAAGCTGCTCCTACGACATAATCACTAGCATCACACATAAGCTCGAATGGTTTCTCCAGATTAGGTTAAACTATTATAGGTGTTGTAATTAATTTTTCTTTTAAGAGTTCAAAAGCATTCGGGCATTCGATTGTAAATTCAAATTTCTTGTCCTTTTCGAGAAGTTGGCATAGAGGTTTAGTAATTTTTGAAAAATCTTTTATATAGCATACGTAGAATCCGAGCATGTCCAAGAAAACTTCTTACCCCTTTTACGCAGTAGTTGGAGGTGGTAATTTAGCTATAACTTGAATTTTTGCGGGGTCCACTTCCATGCCTTTTTCCGAAATTTTATGCCACTAATACAATGCCGCCATGACCATAAATTGACATTTCTCCCGATTTAGACTAAATTTGTTTTCTCACATATTTCTAATACTTTTTCAAGATGAGTTAAGCATGTGTCAAATGATGTTCCAAATACGGAGAAATCATCCATAAATACTTCTATTCCATTGTCGATTAACTTACTAAATATAGACATCATACATCTGCGGAATGTTGCTTGGTGCATTACATAATCCAAAAGGCATTCTTCGAAAAGTGAAAGTTCCATAAGGACTAGTAAATGAAGTTTTCTCTTTATCCTCAGGAGCAATTTGTATTTGATGATAACCGGTGTATCCATCTAGAAAACAAAAATACTTATGTCCGGCTAATCTATCTAACATACGGTGCTAGAAATGGTAAAGGGAAGGGATCTTTCCTGGTGGCGGTATTTAATTTCCTATAATCGATACATGTACGTCAACCGGTAACTTGTCTTATAGGAATAAGATCGTTATTTTCATTGGCGGTGACGGTCACTCCTCCCTTCTTAGGAACACGAGTGAATTGGGCTTACCCAGACACCTGTCGGAAATAGGATATATAATACCATTATCTAACCATTTTAAAATTTCTTTCTTAACTACTTCTTTCATTATCAGGTTTAATCTCCTTTGGGGATCTGCTTTAGGTTTATGTTCATCATCTAACATAATTCTATGCATACAGATTAAAGGACTAATTCATTTAATATCTGCTAAAGTCTAACCAAAAGTTTTCTTATATTTTTTTAAAGTTTCTAAAAGTTTTTGTTCTTGAGATTCGTTTAATGCAGATGAAATAATAAGCGGTAAAGTTGAAGAATTACCTAAATAAGCATATTTCGAATGATCGGGTAATATTTTTAGCTCGAGTTCGGGAGGTTTAATAATTGATGGAACTATATTCTTGTCGGTGTTTTCGGTATTATCCAAAAATTCAAATCTTTCCTGAATATAATCTAGTTCTTCATTATTATCTTCAATTAATTCAGTGTTTCCTTTTTCTAATTTATCTTCGTAATATTCCTTAAAATGTTCTTGTTGTAAATGTTCATTTACTCTCATAGTTAATTCTCCTTTCTGAACATCAATCATAGCTTTTCCAGTAGCTAAAAATGGTCTTCCTAAAATGATAGGAATTTCTTTATCTTCCTCTATATCTAAAACAATAAAATCTACTGGGAAGATAAATTTATCCACTTTTACTAACACATCTTCGATAACTCCCTTAGGATAGGTAACCGAACGATCGGCTAATTGAAGGGTTACTGAAGTAGGTGTAATTTTTCCTAATCCTAATCTCTTAAAAATCGATAGAGGCATTAGATCGATGCTTGCTCCTAATTCACACAAAGCTTTTCCATAAAATTTTTCTCCTATAGCGCAGGGTATAGTGAAACTACCAGGATCATTCAATTTTTCAGGAAGCTTCTTCTGAATAATAGCACTACACTCTGCATTAAGTGCGACTATTTCATTATCAGTGAATTTTCTTTTCTTATTTAGAATATCTTTCATAAATTTTACATAATTTGGCATACGATCTAAAGCTTCGACAAAAGGTATATTGATTGTTAATTTCTTTAATATTTCAAGGAATTTAGCAAATTGTTTATCTTTTTTATGTTGAGCTAGTCGTTGAGGAAATGGTGGTGGAGGTTTTTCGACGAAATTTTCATAGGTATTAAAGGATGTTCTAAGTTTGAATCTTGTTGAAGTGTTTCCTTTTCAATTTCCACTTCCTCTTTTTGGCTTTCAAGTTCTTTTTGAATTTGAGGTTCTAGTTCTTTTCCACTCCTTAGTTGTATTGCTTTAATTTGTTCTTTTCCTTGATCTTTAGGATTTATTTCCACATTACTAGGAAAAGTTCCAGGTATTCTATTATTTAGCGCGATAGTAATATGTCCAAGTTGAGTTTCGATATTTTTAATAGATGTTCCTTGAATTTGTAATTGATTTCCTTGAATTTGTAGTTGATTTCCTTGATTTTGTAGTTGATGACCCATATTCAAAATTAATTCATCCATAGATAATTTCTTATCTTTGAATTAAGGGTTATTGTTATTAAATCTAGGTGGGTAATTAGATTTATAGTTTGGATTTGCTTGATTAGGTTGATTCATCCATTGTTGATTAGATGTGTTATTCCAATTAAAATTTGGATGAGTTTTCCAACCAGGATTATAATAATTTGAATAAGGGTTATTAGTTCTATTATTAATAGCATTTAAAGTTTCATAATTATATTGAGATTCTATGATTTGTTCAGATGAGTTTTCTTCTAAAGTAGGAGAGTAGTTCATTCCAAAATGATCTAATTTCTTAGATATAGCAGCAATTTGAGAAGCTAACATAGATATTGCATCGTTTTCATGAATTCTGGCTATCTTTTTCGGATTTACTCTATCAGCAGGCCATTGGAAATATTTGTTGCCATTTCTTCGATTAGTGCATAAGCTTCATCAAATGGTTTAGACATTAATGAACCTCCAGCGACAGCATCGATGATTGATCTTAAAGATCCTACTAATCCATTATAAAAGGTTTGAATAATCGAGCGAATACGGTAGCGCATGATGTGGGCATTTCCTAAGAAGTTCCTTAAATCTCTCCCAAGCTTCATATATTGATTCTCCATCTAACTGACAAAAAGAAGTTATATCATTTCTAAACATAGTAGTTTTAGATGGTGAAAAATATTTGGATAGAAATTTTTGTGATAATTCTCCTCAAGTTTTAATAGATCGAGGTGCTAACGAATTCAACCACAATTTAGCCTTATCCCTTAATGAAAAAGGAAAAAGTCTAAGTCTTATAGCATCGTCAGATACTCCTTGATATTTAAAAGTAGCACGAAAGTTCTAGAAAACTAGCAAGATATAAGTTAGGATCTTCGGTAGGTGAACCACTAAATTGATTGTTTTGTACCATTTGGATAATTGCGGGTTTAAGTTCAAATGAATTAGTAGCTACATCAGGGTTTTGAATAGTTAAATGAATTTCATCGATGTAGGGTTGGCATAATCTCTTAATGGTCTTTGTTGGTTCATATTTTGAATTTCAGGAATATTCGCCATTTGTGTTAAATTTATAATTTGTTTCTTTTGTTTTCTAATTCTTTTAATTATACGCTCTAATTCAGAATCGAAAGGTATTAAATTTTCATTTCCAAATTTGCGCATACAATTTTAGAATAGATATTAATTTATTTATTATGATTATTTTAAAATAGTCCGTTACTCTAGTAAATTTTTCTTACTTTCCCCGGCAACGGCGCCAAAAACTTGACCCACAATTTTATATTATGATATTTTAAATTTAATTGCAACGATGCCAAAAACTTGACCTCGCTATATTATATGTATAGAATTGTAATTGTTTATGTTGTTGATGCTACGCAAGTATACGTATCGTATCAAGTAACACAGGGCTCTAGTGGAGTCTCGGTTATCGATCCCACAGGGAAATAGAAAATTAAATAACAACTAATTTTAAAATAATAATAATAATAATTTTAAAATAGTATACAACAATTTGGAATTCTAAATTTAAGCGCAATAAAGTAAACTAAGTATTTTAATTAGGTAACTTAACTGAGTAGAAAATTAATACGTATTGAAAGTGCAGGAAATTAAACTAATTGCTAAATAAGTCTTAACTATTCGGAAAAAGTATCTTTCCCCTTGTTTAGAAATTTAAGTGATTGATGAATTTAAATAGATAATTTTAAGGTATTGTGACAAATAGGAGCATTCCTATTCTTTACCCTTTGGTCAGGTGTAAAGAATATTGACTAATCCTATGTTTGATTACCGAATCTGCGGCTAGGTCGGGAGGATACCGACTGCCACTTCGAGCTCCACGTTCCCCTCGCACGATGGCTAACATCTACACTTCAGCTCTCAAACAATAGGACCGAATTGAATATTTTAGTCTGTCACACTAAAATACTCTATTCTACGCCCAGTGATATTATTTCGCTATTTATTTGCACCCTCCTTCCAAGGCTTTCGAATTCCCAGAATATCAGATGTAATTTTTACTATAGTTGATAATCAACACATTTTAACAAATCAAATGGCCGGTTTGAAAGTAAATTAAGTTTTAAGTAAAAATTATCACAATTTATTAATATTTGAAAGTACTTCTATTTTTAGTTCATCTAGTCACTTAATTTCATAAATAGGGAGAAAGACTAAATTAACTACTCAGAATGCATGGGAACTAAACTAAGCATGGATTTCATTTAAAGTTCAAAACAATAAACAAAGATACTTATCTTAATTTCCTCCCCAAGCAGACTCTTTGAAGTTCCATTGACTATTCCTTCTAGTACAGTACACTTCTAACTCACTAAAGATTCACTAAGACTCTCTAAATAAACTCACTTAAGACTCCAGAGATACACACAAATGACACACACTTATAACATACACTTAGAAGCTGAATTTTGGCCTCTATATATAGAGGTGAGCAAAGGACCAAGAGGTGTGTAAGCATCCCTTCAAAAAGTGTCCAGGTTCAATGTATCTGCGCCATTTGAACTACCTCGCCGTCGGCGACGAACTACCTCGCTGTCGGCGAGGCTTCTAGAAGGTCTTCGAACCACGCTATCTCGCTGTCGGCGGGCTCGGTCTCGCTGTCAGCGAGACAGTTATAAATCCTTCAGAATTTCTTCCTCGTACCCTCGCCGTCGGCGACTCAGCACAAATTGCATTATTTTCTTCCTTTTTGCTCCAAATCCGCTCCTTTTTATATTTTTTTCTTTTATCACCTAAATTCTACATTCCTGCAACAAAATAAAGAAAATACCTTTCTTTAAAGTGCAATTTCATCAAAAATAGGTATGAATTTCTTAATAAAATTTTCAGTGATCACTCACTGTGGTGAAGTGTCCTAGTTTTGGGCTTAGATTTTAACTCTGAAATTGAGCTCACAGAGAGGAAATGGCAGGGGATTTCAGTGGGGATCAAGTTCTCTATGTGTAGAGATTGGTCTGGGATGATTTTGGCAGGGTTTCAGTAAGTTTTGGTTCAGCACCTCCTTTGGCCGAGAGGTGGTGGTGTTTAAATAGGAGAGGGTGGAGGGCCTCCCAGGGGGGTTTGAAGGCCGGGATCGAGCTACTACGGTGAGGAGAAGAAGAGCTATGCTCGTCCATTTGGTTTGAGACAAGTCGGCGAGGTGGAATTCCAAAATTTGGCTCCTCCCAAGGTCTCGGCCATGGTGTTTTCCGGTGATCCGGGCGGCTGGTCGGCGGGCATGGGTCACCCTCGAGTCCAGTGGGTGGTGGCGGAGGTTTGTGCAGTCAATTGGGTTTTTCCATGTGTAAAGGGGATGGCTTGGAATGGAATGGGGAAGAGGCCATTTTGGCTTGGTTTGGGTCAACCCATGGAAATAGGCTTGGTTCACCTCCTAAAGACCTGATTTTGAGCTGAGGAAATCATTTAGGTCAGCTTAGAAGGGGTGGTGAAGTCTCCATCCATGGTGAGGTGGCTAAGCATGGTTTAGTGTGTGACATGATTAAGGTAAAAAAGGTTTAAAAGGGTTTAAGAAAGAGATCCCCTCTCTTTCCATTAATGGTTTGGTGAGGTGGAAAGTAGATTCCATGGCTCTCATGGCTCCCATGGGGCTCATGCATGGCTTCAAGGCTCATATATGGCTTGGAAAAAGTTGTCTCACTTTCATGAGAAAGGGTATTGGAATTTTTTATGGATTTAAGGAGAATTGTCATAAGGCTTTATTTGGATTTATTTGGTGATGGATTTTAGAATTTAAGAAGTGTTTTAAATCAAATGGATGATGATAGAGGATTGTCACGTGGGCTTTTGGCCTTTTGAAATCATTTTTGATGGGCTTTTAGAAAGGCTAAAGGGGATGAGCCTTTAGGTTTGAAAATGGGCTTTTGAATGGAAAAAAATTGCAAAGGGCCATGCCAAATAAAATGTTGAGTTTTTTTAAGGATGTGTCTTGAATGATTTGAAGCAAATTTGGGGTAGTTTAGAATTGAATTGGGTGGAATTTGGGTTCATTTGGTAAATGGGCCAATGTAGGTCAAATTAGGCTAACTTGGGCCAATGTTTAGCTAGGATTGAAAATGATGTAAATTTAATGTTGGGAAATGTTTATGGGAGTGTTTCAAAGAGGTTTCAACTTTGGTTGGGCTTTGGTTTTGGGACTTGGGCTTATTTGGGTTAGGTTTGGGTTTAGGTCAAAATTGGGCTTTTTGGTTTTCGGTTGAATTTGAGTGGGGTTTGGGTCCAAATTTTGGACAAATCATGTTAGTGCTTTGTTTATGGGGATGTTATGAAGGTTTGGGAAAGATTTGGGATCAATTGGAGTTGAATTGGGTCAAATTGGGTCAAGTTTAGGTCATGGGTCAAAATTGGGCTTTAGGCTCCAAATTGCAATTGAATCCAAATGTTAATCAAATTGGACTTTTATTTGGTCTAAATTGATATTGGGGATATTGAATTGAAGTTTAGAATTGAATTGGACCAAAATTGGGGTCAATTGGAGAGGTTTGGTTTGACATTGGGTTCATTTGGGTTAAGAATGGGTCAAATTGGGGGTTTTGGCAAAAGTGGGATAAATTGACAAAATTAGCCCATGGTGTAGCTAAACAAAATGAAATTACGAATATTTGGGATTTTTTTGAATTTTCTAGGAATTTTTAAATTTTTGGATTTTTTTGGCTAAGAGGGGTATTTTGGGTATTTGAAGGGTATTGGGGGGTATTTTTGGAATCTTTGGTATTTTTGGCTATGGATGATCAATTTGATTGGTGAGGAAATGTTTAGGGCTAATTTTGGGGAATTTTGGGTGATTTGGAAATTTTGGAGGATTTGGGCTATTTTAAGGGGTTTTGGTAGGTTTGATAGGTATAGGGTCTCCGGGTTCAAAAATTGAAATTTTGGAAAAGAGAAGATTGATCAAATATGAGTGAAATGAAATCACTTTGATTGAGACATGAAGCCATATTAAGCCTATATGAGCCATGAGAGGACTCATTTGAGGCATTCACTATGTTGTTCCTAACCCTCTTAGCCAGGGGCTTAGGGGTTAAGGTCCATCCATATGAATCACCTAAATGAGTCAAGGAGTCAAGTTGGGTATGGGTGTGGTTTTAGGATTTGGATTGTGTGTGTGAGAGTGTAGAGTATGAGTGTAGTGAGTGTGTAAGTCAACCCTCACCAGATCAAGCTACCCAGGGTTGTCCTAAGGCCAAAGAGTCCTATATGGAACTCATCCTTTAAACCTTCACTTTTAATTTCAACCCTCTAGGTGATTAGGGGTCTACAATCAAGCTTGTGGGGTTTGCAGGGAGACAAGAAGTGGTTTAAATTTCTAAAAGATGGTTCCTAATTCTAGTCCTCTAAGATAGTCAAAGGAAAAGCCTAAGGCTAGATCCTAAGCACTAAAGAGGGAAGAGAAGACCTCATCAAAAATGAGGTCAACATGAACATAAACCGAGAGTTGATCTGCAAATGAGACTGAACCCTATAATGAAAGAAGTAGTTAAAAAAGAGATTTTAAAATGGTTGGATGCTGGAATTATGTATCCTATTTTGGATAGTACTTGGGTATGTCCAATACATTGTGTACCGAAAAAGGGAGGAGTGACTGTTGAAGTGAATGAAAATAACGAAATTATAACCATAAGAAAAATTAATGGATGGCGAATTTGTATTGACTATAGAAAATTAAATGCCGCCACCAGAAAAGATCACTTTCCTCTTCCTTTTCTCGATCAAATGCTAGAGAGACTTGCTGGACACAAGTACTACTGTTTTTTGGATGGATATACTAGTTATCACCAAATACCTATTGCTCCTAAGGATCAAGAAAAGACAACATTTACTAGCCCCTATGGAACCTTTGCTTTTAGAAGAATGCCTTTTGGACTATGTAATGCGCCTGCAACACTTCAATGATGTATGATGTCTATCTTAAGTAGTATGATAGATAATGGAATATAAGTTTTATGGATGATTTCTCTGTATATGGGACTTCATTTGAAATTTGCCTGGAAAACTTAGCAAAAGTTTTGGAACTTTGTGAGAAAATAATTCTAGTTCTGAATTAGGAGAAATGTCAATTTATGGTTGCAGGAGGAATAGTGCTTGGGCATAAAATTTCTGAACATGGTATGGAGGTCAATCCTGCTAAAATTAGAGTGATTGAGAGATTGTCGCCATCCACTACTGTGAGAGATGTGAGGAGTTTCTTAGGACAAGCTGGATTTTACAGGTGATATATTAAAGATTTCTCTAAAATTACTAAGCCTTTATGCCAACTTTTAGAAAATGATAGAAAGTTTGATTTTAATGATGAATGCTTAAGCGCTTTTGAATTATTAAAAGAAAAATTAATCACTGCACTTATAATTGTTTCACCCGAATGGGAGAAACCGTTGAACTGATGTGTGATGCTAGTGATTATGCAATCGGAGTAGCGTTGGGGCAAAGACATGATAAAGTTTTCAAAGTCATTTACTGTGCTAGTAAAACTCTTAATGAGGCTCAAATTAATTATACCACAATTGAACGAGAATTATTAGCTATAGTATTTTCTTTTGAAAAATTTAGACCTTATTTAATTGGAACTAAAAGTATTGTGCATACAAACCATTCAGCTATCAAATATTTAATGCAAAAGAAGGATGCAAAACTAGACTCATTGGATGGATACTTCTTCTGCAAGAATTTGATTTTATGATAGTTGATAGGAAGGGAACTGATAACCAAATAGCTGATCATTTATCTAGAATAGAAAATGATAAATTATCTGAATTTGAAAAAGAAGTTAAATAAACTTCCCCTGATGAGCAACTTTATATTATTATGGAAAGAAATTTGCCATGGTATGCTGATATTGTGAATTATATTGTAAGCGATATTGCAACACCTGATTTAACAAGGCAACAACTCAAAAGTTAAAGTATGATGCAAAATTCTATTTTTGGGATGAGCCTTTTTTATATAAATAGTGTAAGGATCTGATTATTAGGAAATGTGTGCCACAAGAAGAAACAAGTTCGATTATCCAACAATGTCATGATTCTGAATTTGGAGGTCATTTTGGTGTTGATAAAACTGCTTTTAAGGTTTTATAATCTGGATTTTGGCCTACTCTATTTAGAGATGTTTATAGATATATTAAATCATGTGATCGATGCCAGAGACTAGGTAATATCTCTAGAAGAAATGAAATGCCTCTAAATTATAATTTGGAAGTTGAAATTTTTGATGTATGGGGATTAGATTTTATGGGACCATTTACTCCTTCATTTGGAAATCTCTATATATTGGTCACTATTGATTATGTCTTGAATGGATTGAAGCTATTTCTTTACCAAGATGTGATGCTCGGAGTGTTTAAAAAATTTTAAAGAAAAATATATTTACAAGATATGAAATGCCGAGAGTGATCATAACTGATGTGAATCCCATTTCAGGAATAATCAAATTAAGAGATTAATTGAGTAATATAATATTATTCATAGAATCTCTACTGCTTATCATCTCCAGACTAATGGTTTAGTAGAAGTATCTAATCGTGAAATTAAAAGAAACTTGGAGAAAACTGTGGATACTCATAAATTAGATTGGTCTGCTCGATTAGATACTACTTTATGGGCTTATAGAACTGCTTTTAAAACCCCTATAGGAATGTCTCCTTACAGACTAGTGTTTGGTAAGACTTGCCATTTACCAGTTGAATTTGAGCATAAAGCGTATTGGGCGATAAAAGTGTTAAATTTTAATTTGAAAAATGCTGGAGAGAAAAGATTTATGTAATTAAATGAATTGGAAGAGATTAGAAATGCATCTTATCACAATGATAGAATTTTTAAAGAGAAAAGGAAGTTATGGCATGATTGGAAGATATTGAAAAAGAACTTGGAAATTGGACAAAAAGTTTTAGTATACAACACAAGATTGATGTTATTTCCTAGAAAGCTCAAGTCTAAATGGTTAGGACCTTTTACAGTTGTAAAACTTCATTCTTTTGGAGCTATTGATATTAAAGATCCTAATACTTGAAAGATTTTCAAGGTTAATGGGCATCGATTAA
Source organism: Papilionanthe hookeriana x Papilionanthe teres (assembly GCA_022702705.1). NCBI lineage: Eukaryota > Viridiplantae > Streptophyta > Magnoliopsida > Asparagales > Orchidaceae > Papilionanthe > Papilionanthe hookeriana x Papilionanthe teres. The sequence continues at coordinate 183,911,302 of CM040421.1, forward strand.
AGCCTTACTTTGACATGTTTCAACCTTATTTTAAAGAGGTTTTAATGCTGAGTCATCTTGATTAACTGAATTGTTTGTTAGGCTGATGACGTTAAACCAAGAGCTTTATAGGAGGCAACCTATATGTATCTTTGTGGTGTGTTTGCTTATTTGTTGTAGTTGTGTTTTTTAGATAGTTGTTTCCTAATCCTAATTACTCCTAAATACTTAAAAAAATTTTAAAAATGATGGATCAAATCAAGATATTGGAATATTTTGGATCAAACGAAGTTCGGTGTAATTTTTTACCACTGGCGCCGCCAGCGCCCTATCATTTATATCCAGCTGAACTTATCTGTTTGAGCACCACCAGCTCCCTATCGAGCGCCGCCGGAGCTTAAAATCTGCCTGACAGTTTTTAAGTTTAAAAATACAAGTTTTGGCAGTTTTTAGCGGGATTTTCATCCTTAAAACTCCCCAAACACCATTTTTGACTTCTAAACTTCAGAAAAATGAAGACCACCAATACCCATTTGGTTCCTATGGATTCCTATGTCATTAAAACCTCTCGATCTCGCGTTTGCAATAGAAGGAAGTTCATCAATTTTGAAGCCCAGCGTTCATTCAACAAAGTGATGGTGAAAAGTCAAACTATCAAGGAACGGGTCTTCATTAATCGAGGTATGAAATATCCTTCAACTAGAACTGAAAAAATTATTAAGGAGAGACGTTGGGAAGTCCTTGGTTTCACTACCGCCACCGTTGTTGTTCCCGTCGTGAAAGAATTCTATGTGAATCTTCAAGGGATCAACCAAGGGTTTGTGTTCATGCATGGCAGATTTGTGCAATTCACTCCTGCACGAATCAATGATCTCTTCATGATTGAAAATGTTCCTATTTGCCACTATTCAAATTTCAATGCCACTCAGGAAAATATGAGTAACGTGTATCAATATCTGATGGATGAGAGTGAGGAATGGGAAATCAGGGATAATGGATATATAAGTTTCCCATCTTCATCCTTGAACCCAATATCGAAGTAGTGCCACTACTTCATTTCAGCAAAATTGCTTCCTACATTGAAGATAAGTAAGGTGACCAAGGAAAGCGCCATTTTGAATTTTTGCATTCAAACTGGAAGGCCGGTTGACATTGGCAATCTTATTGTTAAATCAGTACTTGGATTAATTGTGCATGGATCAAAATATGGGCTTGGACACCCGTCCACCATATTCCTGTTATGTAGTTAGTCACAGGTACCATATGAAAGTTGGGAAAAGGTTATTCTTCAATGAAGACCTATTGATTCAACCAATCTTTACGACTACCAGTCAGTTGGAGATGAGGATGATAGGAATCTACTTACTGATCAACAAACGGAGACTTCTCAGCCGATTCAACCCAACTTTCTTGAAGGTTCCAGAATTATATTGCAGAGGATCAAGCAATTGTAGAAAGAGGTACGAAACATTATGAATGCGATCAACAACATTTTTGATTTGTTCGATCATCTAGATTGGAGAATGAAAGAGCAATTCGATCATACTGGTAGAACAAAAATGGGCTTGGTCAATTTGATGAAGAAGAATGTGGTTGTTGCTGAAGAATCATCTGACGAATTTCCAATTCATCCATTTTTTAACCTGTTTGTGCATCAATAATCGATTGGAGATATTAGAGGAGAGAAGAGTTCTAATACTTATCTGGAGTAATTTAGATGGATTCTACTATTTTGTTGTGTGTTTGATTTGCTATGCTTAGTTATGTTTGGTTTGAGTAGTACTTGCTTTGCAATTTAAACTTGGATTGGGATGTGTTTACTTTGTGTGTGCTTAGATATTAGTGCTTGATTATCGTAGAGTACTTGCTGCACCAAATATCTAAGAATTTTTAGTTTGAATGAACTTATTTAGTGGGTTTGATGTAACTTGGATTTTATATATATAAGATTGGTGTGTGTTGTTTGTGTATTGAAATGTGTTAATTATTGCTTATGGGATGATGTAAAAGCCTATTAAAGTGATAAACATCACTATGGACGTTGAAACGATCGAAGTTGCGAAAACATTTTTGGAGAAAGAAAATATTTTGGACTGGCGTCGCCGGCACCCAAATCTAGAGAGTTTAGCTAATTTATTTAGATCGAGCACCGCCGGAGCCATATAGAGCGTTACCGGTGCCCTATCGAGCGTCGCCGGTGCCCGAACCCAAAAATTGGCTATAAACCCTCGATTTCGCAATTTTTGCCCTAGAACGCGCAAATTTTTCCATTTCCTTCATCTTCTACCTCCATTTTCATGATCTTGAATGTCTAAGGCTTGCTAGATCTTGGATTTAAGGAGATTTCAAGGCTATTCAACACCGGATTTGCACTTTTCTTTGTAAGAACTTCACTTTAAGTTAAAATTTTTGGATTTTTACCATGGAAATTTCTCACATTGCTTATGGTGGAATTTTTTTGGAGATTTAAAGATATGTTGAGATTTGCATCATGAAATTTGCTCTTGCTTGTTTAGAATAGTGTTTGGAGTAGATACGTTGTGAATTTTGGATTTATTGGAATATTTTTGTAAATTTTAGAAATTCACATGGCTCCAAAATGAAAGAGGAAAATGGATTTTAATAAGGAGAGATTCGTCAACATCAAAGCCCAATTTCACTATAACTCTATCCTTCACAGCAAGAAGTTTATTCAGGATCAAGCTTTTGATAGTCCTGGCGGAACTGTAGAACAGTTAATTGCAGAGCGAAACTGGGAAAGATTTTGTTATTTCACTGTGAATGCTATTATGGGAGTTGTTCGATAATTTTATTCGAATTTACCCTGGACTAAGACTAAGTATGTGCTTGTTAGAGGAAAGATGGTTGAGTTTACTTCTCAACGCATCAATGCTTTTATCAAACTCGGGAACCGTTCGTATGTGAATACGAAAACTTTGACACTGGAAGGGAGAATATGAGAGAAGTTATTGCTTTTTGACTGACTCGTGAGGAGAATGGAAACTAAATAAAAAACTGTTGATAAATTTCCCCGCCTCCACATTGAATGTTGTTTCAAAGATATGACATTATTTCATTTTTGCAAGGTTATTACCATCTTATCACCACAGGGAAGTTACTAGACATAGAGCGATTCTGAACTACTGCATACAGAAAATGAAAAGGATTGATATTGGATACATTATTTACAAGAATATTCAGACGATTGCTAGAGGTGAAACGACTCTAGGATTAGGACATCCTGCTTTAGTTCATGCCCTCTGTGTTCAGTCTGGAGTTGAGTTCAGTAGTTCTGAGGAAGTGCCTATACTATTGGACCTATTAAAAAGAATATTATTCATACTTATGAGTCTCATGTAGGAGCTAGAGTTGAACGTAGGAGTACTGATACTCCTACTACGAGTTATGATGTTCCATCTACTTCTGAGCCGCCTACCTTATCTGATATTATGGAGCAGTTGAGATTACATAGTTCTAGTGTAGATAGACTCCATAATCGGATGGATGTATATGAGGCAAGGAGTGATGTGAATGAAGATTATCTGCAGAGGAGAGTGGAGTTTTATATTGCTTATTATGATGCTTAGGTTAGATTTATGGAGGGGAGTCCGATGTGATATTTCCTACTTGCCCTAGCTATACACCATATAGACCTGACCCTGTTGATTACCTTACTGATGACCCTGTTGATGACCTTGCTGTTGATCCTGGTGATGAAAACTAGTAGATAGTTTATTTGTTTTATTTCTATTGTTTTTAGTCTGTTGTGTTGTACTGATGTGATGTAGTGGATATTTACTTTTCTTGTGGTGTTTAACCCCGTATTGTATTGTTGTGATGTAGTGTTATTTAATTTTTATGTTGTACTGTTATGTTGTATCGAGACATTAAAATTGTTGGTTGTATTGTTAGTAGTGTGATAGTTTATTTCATGTTATAGTGTTATGTTGAATGTTTAGATGTTTAATATCAATTTCACTTTACCCATGCAAATATTTAAAAATTCTTATATCACTGCTACTAATTGCTTCATGCCTGCTAGTTATAAATGTTGATTAATACCAGTTAACTGTTGAAGATTTCAGAATCCCAGCACAGAAATGTTAGTTTTCTTTTACTCTCTACTATTTCAAACTTATTGAAAAATTTTAAATTTGGGGGAGGGTAGAAAAATACTAACTTTTATTTTTTGTTCAATTGTTATTTTTTCAAAAATTATTTTCATAACTTCAGGCAGTTGAACCTCATTGTAAGATAACTAAATCTTTTTATTTCAGTTGAATATTATGGAAGGATAAGATGAAAGTTTTTGGTAATAAAAGTTAATTTTATAGAAGTAAGATATTTGGTATGAGAGGATTTGATTATAGTTAACTATTTAAAGTAAATAAAACTGTATTTTTGAAATGTTGAGGGACTTAAAGTGTTGTGTGTTAAGAAGAGATTGTAACTTTATGAAAAATAATAAAGCCTGTACCAAACTATAAAGTAAGGAGGTGAGTTAAGTTTGAACTTTAGAAAGAGGAGAGTGAAGTTCAAAATCATTAAAGGACTATCCAGATATAGTAATTCTTAACAAAAAGAAAAGAAAAGAAAAGAAGGATTGAAAAACAATCCCAAAAAGAAAAAGAAAAAGAAAAAAAGAAAAAGAAAAAGAAAAGAAGAATATTTATGAGGAGAAGCTTGAGGAGCTGCCTAGTCAAAAATTGGCTTAACTTGACTCACCCTAAAGTGAAAACTTGATTTCACTTCGGAATTTATATTCAAAGTACTAGCCTACATTATAGTAAAGTTTGCATGAACTCCTTTCTCACATAATCTTTTAAGACACTCTTAATATGACAAATTATGGTTCATCTTGAAATAAATAGAAGACTAGAACTCTTAGACTTGATTATTGAATATTCTTATGTCTGTAATGTTGACCTGAGTTACTAATCTTTTTTCTGAAAATCTAACCACTATACTCTTCTGAATGAAAATTTTAGTGTCTTACAATTAAAAAGTACATTGTCTAGAGTTAAATTTTATGTAGTAAAAGGATTACTTGAGGACAAGTAATAGTTTAAGTTTGGGGGATTTTGATGCACCAAAATTATATATGGTTTATACTATTTAATTTTACTTATTTTTGGTGATATTGCACGTTAAAGAAAGGTATTATTCATGATTTGTTGCAGGTATGATGATTTTAGCTGATTGGAGCGAAAAGAATAAAAAAGGAATGAATTCATAGTGAAAAGGGGCAAAATAGTGGAAAAGGTATTCTGGCACCGCCGGCGCCAGAATGGGCGCCGCCGGCGCCCAAGTTCGGTGGAATTTGAATTTTGAGAGTTTTGGAGAAATTTTGAAGGGATGCCTACGGAAACTCTTGGGATTTCGTCCCTAACTCTTAAATAACTAAATTTGGATGAGGGAAAAGAGAAGAAGAAGAGTTCTAGAGAGTTTTAGAGTGTGCTTTCTTGCATTCCATTACTTTCTCTTAGTTTTTAGTGTTAGGGCTTAGTGTAGAAGAGAGGGATTCTTCTCTAAGGAGTGAAGGAGAAGGAGTAAAGTGAGAGATTGCTTTTCCTTTCCAATCTAAAGAGGGAATCAAGCATTGTAAAGAAGAGAAGAGGATTCAAAGGAACTTCAAGGAGTTTGCATTGGGGAAGAGAAAGAGATAAGTTGTATTTCCTTTTGTGGTTTGTATGACTTTTCTTTTTTATATAAAATCCATGTTTTAATGTATCTTCTCCATGAATTCTGAGTAGTCTTCTTTGTCTTTCTTCTTGCTTAGAGATGTGATGATGGTTTGAAGTGGATTTGATGTGCTTTTAATGTGATGAAAAAATTGTGATGATTTTTCATTTAGAACTTAATTTACTTTTGATCTGGCTAATTGAAATGTTAAAACATGTTGTTGAACATTAAGTTTTAAAGGATTTAATGTCCTACATTAATAATAAAAGATCCTTTCAATTTTCATGGATCAATTGCATAGTTCATGGGAATTGCATGCAAATAAATAGGGAAATGTGTTCTGAAGAACTTCAATGTGAAGTTTTCACGGTGACAGGGTGAAATCCCCAAATTGAATCTATGATTAGTAACTAATATCAAAGTTTAGCCGTCGGGTGAAGGGTGAGTGGGTGCTCCGAAGTGAGAGCCGGTATCCTCCCAGCCTAGCCCTAGAATTAGTAACTAAACTTAGAATGTGCCAATGTTCTTTTCTTATTTAGAGGAGGGGGTACTCTTCTAAAGCTAAAGAATCATCTATGCTCCTATTTGACACAATGAATTAGATAATTTATCCATATTAATCCACACATCATATTCTCATTGCAAGAAGAAAGATACTTTTCTCATATATCAAAAACCTTTCAAATATTTAGTTTAGTGTGTCTGTTAATTAATTATATTTTCAAAGTCATTAGAAGTAATTGTAGTTTAGTTGGTTGTTATTGTTTTCTGTATAGTAGTAGTAGTGTTAGAAGAAAGTTCTAGTGCTTTATTCTAACTTGTTAAAACTTTCACTTTGCTTCAACTTAAAACCTCCCTATGGGATCGATAACCAGGACTCCACTAGAGCCCTGTATTACTTGATACGATACGTATACTTGCGTTGAATGCTTGGACTTTACAAAATCATTATAAATATATAAATTTGAAGTTAACAAAATCTTGCATTTAAAAATATAGAAGTAAAGTCTGGTTGCGTCAGGTTTTTGGCTGCATTTCGGGAATTATATCTCCTGGTAGTGGTGTTGAATTCATGTATTCAAACCAATTGCATCAGCAGGATGTTTGGCCACTCCAAAGAAAAATGTTACAGATTGAGGCCACCTCAAAAAAAGCCAGCTAGTGTTAGGGCATATGCAACTCAGGCCGTTGAGGTGCATTATGGTGCAAATGTTCCAATAGTTGATGTCTCTTCTGGGTAGCTACCTGTTGATCAAGAAATTCATGTTGCTATAGATGTTGATTCTTCTGAGCAGCTCCCTGCCGGTCCAGAACTTCCTGTGACTGCAGGTGATTTTGAACTGCAATCTGTGCATAGGACTGAAGTAATCACCACTTATCTGGAGCAAATTCTGACCTCTAGCATAGTTGCAATGGAGAACTCAGGCAGTATTGACTTGGACGAGAGGGTGGTAGCACCTTCAAAGGATCAATTGAATTCTATGCAGACAGCTTTGGAATCTGATTGGCAGATTCAGAAAGCTAGAAAAAAGAAAAACATGCAACTGAACTTCAAAAACTAGCTGATTTTTTCCAATTCAATACAGATAGTTATCCCCCTCCTACTAATCTCGGGTCTTCACCCAGAACTAGTAGGGGAAGAACAAGATCCAAATCTCAGCCTACTCCCTTCCCTCCTCCCTCAAGACCCCCTGATGTTTAAGTTTCTCTGCTAGAACATTAGGGGTGTTGTACACCCCCTCTCACAAAAAAGATTACTTTATCTCTACAAAAAACATCAATTATAGTGCTTAGCAATACTTGAGCCTATGGTTCAAAAAACCCTCATAAGTATCTATCCAGCTTCCAAGGTTGTTCTCTTTTTGCTAAAACTTCTAATAAAATTCGAATTTTATGCAGAAAAGAAATCCAATGGATTGTGGTGTTAGATCACCCACAATTAGTTCACCTGACCATTAAAATGAATGGCCATATGTTTGCTGGTACCTTTGTGTATGCTGGTTGTACCAAGAGAGTTAGAAAGGAACTTTGGACTGAGTTACTAAAGATCAGCACCAATGCACATACCAGTTGGATTGTGGGTGGGGATTTCAATTGCTTAGGGTCCACATCAGAAAAATCTGGGGGCAGGCCTTCTTCTCTTCCAAAATTGACTGAGTTCAATGACAACATTATAAATATTGTTTTATTTGATTTGGGTTTTCAGGGTCATTGTACGGCTTATTTTCAGGTTGCGTGTTTTATTTTGAAAAGGGGTCGTCTAACAGAAGTTGTCGGCGAATTTTTAATTTAATTTAAATAAATAATTTTGAAAAGTAATATTTGGTTTTGAAAATAATTTTAAATTTGAAGGTTTTAAGATATGAGATTAAACCGGTCTCACATCCCAAATAGTTTATATAAACGAGCACCGCACCACGAGCCGTGTATTTATCCCTAAGTATAGACACACTTGCTTGACGGTGGGGCTCGATTAAATAAACTAGAAGGTTTGTGACATCCGTTTGGTCTGCGAACCAATTTTATAAGCCGACAAATTCCTCGCTTATTATGAAAGCATTAAACGGGGTTTATATTACACAGGTTCTTTAAAATTCCATATAAGGGCAAGCCCATATAGTTAATTACATCTTAAGTGATGGGAATCACCTAAGAAAACTCTCGATAATAATCGATAATTCTGCTCTCAAGAATTTCAAAGTTTAAGTTTTCGAAGGATTGAATTTTGGAATTTCGATAGGGAATGGATCGAGTTTGGAACATTTTGTTTTGGGAATCGAAGGAAGAAAAGTAGGAGAAATCACGGATTCGAAGCGAACTTCGGTAATTTCCGACTATCCTATTGTTTGGCTTGGATTTAGGAAAGTCTAATATTTATTTAAATGTTTTGATCTTGCCAATTTTAATTAATTAGGGCTTATATTTATATGATAGAATCATACGAATAGCCTCGAAGATGTGAGGGTTTATTGTCGTATCGGACGACTACCTCGGAATCCTAAGACCAGGTTAGGGCTTAATTTGCAATGCAAGTGCCTAACGAAGAGGTTGAGGATTTATGTTGCACTAGGCAAACTACCTCGAAATCCTATGGCTTTGTTATTTAATTCTAGGAAAAGTTTTCTTGAAGTAGACTCGAGTTTTCTGTGATGACGATGGTCGTCTTTGCCCACCATGCTCACGAGCTCCTTGTTGTTGCGAAGTTTTAGTTTTAGAAGTCATAAATTAGGGGATGAGAAAAGTGTTTTGGTTTAGAGAAAATCTTAATTTCAAGTGTTTTTTGTGTTTTAATTAAAACAAATCTTAAAGTTGATTATAACGACACCGGTTAAGATCCACGGTTCCATCCTTCCGGCATCATTATTTTTATCGGATTCACTTAGTCCGGATGAATTTGCTAAACTCAGCTGAATGAGTTCCACACTTTCATTTAGACCATGGGAAATCCCGTTAGCAACACGTAGGTTACATCATCCGAGGTATTCCGATCATCCAACGGGACGTTTTAATTTAGTTGTAATTGTAGTTTTGTGTTACTGTTTGTGATTAAATTTTGAGTTGTTTTATATTTTGAAATGTTGTGGCGGTGAATTTTATCTTGCAATGACTTTTAACTTAGTTTTGGTTTCGGTTTTATGGATCTATCCTAAAGGTGTGGGTTTTCATGCAAGCTGTTGTTTATCATGCAAGAAAAGTAAGTGTGATGCGATTAATGAAATTGCAATAATGTAAATTGCAGAAAGTAAATTGCAATAAAATAAAAGCGTACCTGGAGGGTCTTCCCGTCATCCCAAGCTGCACTTAAAACACAATTAGAATATTTAAGCAAGTTCCTAGGTAAAAGCTAAGGTAAGGGTTATTGTTTTCTACCAAATTCTCAATCCTATAGCTAGTCATTTCCTATGACGTCTAGGTTCCTTGTGTTTTGGTTTAAGGACGATTTTCTTCATCAAAGAACAATTAAGTCCGATTGTTCTTATAAATGTCCTATCATATTGAGGAAGTGCTTAAGAATAACCTTAAACATCTTTTCAATATTTCTAGGATTGTCTTAAGTCCAAATGGGTTTAATTATACAAATGAATTAATCGTCCGAGAATTCAAGTTTCGTTGTTTTCTTACTCAGTGAACTAGGACATTTGAATATCCTATAAGTGAAGTAACATTTCATTTAATGTTCTGTTTAGGAGTTATAATAACCAAAGCTTTCGAGGGTAAATTGGCATTCAAATCATTTGATTTAAGTTAATGGGTTTAAATTTGGAATAGTGTTCAAGTTATTTTAGATTTATTTTGAATTCTTTATGTCTTTTAGTGATGTTATTTTTAATTCAACTTAATTTAATTTAATTTAATTGAGTTTTAATTTAATTTAATTCAATTTAATTCAATTTAGTTTGATTTGATGTTACATTAAATTAAATTAATTTAATTTAGTTTTAATTTAATTTGATTTAATTTAATTTAATTTAATTTAATTTAATTTAATTCAATTTAATTCATTTAATTTGATTTAATTTAGTTTAATTTGATTTGATTTAATTTAATTTGATTTAATTTAATTTAAGTTATTTAATTTAATTTAATTTGTTTATTTAATTTAATTTAATTTAATCTTTAATTTAATTTTTAATTTAACTCAACTTTTAATTTCAATTTAATTTAATTTAATTTAATTCAATTTAATTTAATTTACTTAATTTAATTTAATTTTTAATTTTATTTTATTTTTAATTTTAATTGAAATTTTTAAAAGAGATTAATAATTTAATTTTAGTTTAATGATTAAGTCTTTTAATGTTTTGAATTTGAGTTATCATTTTAATTAAGAATTGAATATTAATGAGATAATTAATTTAGGGATTTTTAAATTAAAGAATAAATCTCCTCCTAATAATACCCTTATTTTAATAATTCCAATTTTATTATTCTTCCGAATTTAATCAATTATTTAATTAAAGTTTAATCATTTTAAATTGCTTAATGGGTTTCTACCCTTTAATTATTTATATTTCAATCATCCAAATCAGATTATGATCAAATATTTTACTTGTTAATTTTTTATTAAACCTAAAGTTTTAATTAAGGGTTAAAATTTTAATTACCACTTTACCCTTTAAGCTTAACAATTTCATAACTCACTAAATTGAACTCAAATGAACTTGAAATTTTTATGTGACTTCACTCATATGTCAATAAAGACATGAGAGGAGAAAATGTGATTTTTCTGTTTTTAATTTATTTATATAATTATTTTTGGTAGAAAATAGAGATTTCCAAGGAAAATTTAATAACTTGACCAAGGAAAAGTTTCTGTTCTTAAGAAAATTATGGGACATTCCTAATGACCAGAGGACCACTTGGACCAATTTTGGTGATTTTTTGAACTATATTATTTTTATTATAATTATTTTAAGTTTTGGAGTGTTAATCAATTTAAAAATAAAATAAATGTTTAAAAATGGATTTTATATTTTTCAAAAATCTCTCTGATATCAAGGAAATCAGAGAGTCAAATTTTATAATTTTCTGATTTTTCTATGATTTATTATAATTATTTTAGTGAAAATGCTAGAAAATACATTTTTTTAATTTTAAAATTATCCTAGAGCTTTAAAATTTAATATCTCACTAAATAGACCTAAGAAAAATGTGAGGTTTGTTCCTAAGTGATTAAAATTCAAAATGTGACATTTTGATGAATTTTATTATTTTTGTGATTTTTATTATTTTTTAATTATTAAAAATATTAAAATAATATTAAAAATCAACTTTTTTAGAAAATTGAAATTTTAATTTTCTTAAATTCCCTTGATATCAGAGAGGCTCCAAAACCAATTTGGTGAATTTTTAAAAAGTATTTTAAAAGTTATGAATTTTTAAAGTTTAAAATGACTAAGTAGCTTAATCAACCCAATTAGTGGGGCTAACCAAGTCCAATTGACCTCAAATTTTTATGGTGGGTTCCTTTGATCCTAAAGGTCAGTGGAGAATTGATTTTAGGTCAATTTGATGTATGTTTAGCTCTAATTAATTAGAGACCTATTTTGAGTGTTTAAGCCAATTAGGGTTGTTTTAAATGAACTAATTCAAAACCTATTTTTCCTAGGGTTCTCTGGTCATAAGGAACATCATCAAATTTTCCTAGAATTTATTTCACAACATGCTATTTATTGGAATTAAAATACTCAAAACGGTAACATGAACTTGAAAAATCAATAACTCTTCATAGGTATGGCCTCGACTTTGGAAAATTCGGGAATGTTCCCAAATTCGGAGGCTTCAAAGCCCTATGGTCTCATGCCATGGTGAATTGTATACATGCATGGAGAATTAAAAGTATGCGAGAGAGTAAATAAATTATAAAAAATAAAATACTTGATGAAATTAAATGATTTCTTTTGCACATTATTCTCCTCTGTTCACTGAGCAAGAGGGTATTTTTATTTTATTTTTCTGATTTTTCTACACAAAGTTATGAATTTTTGAAGATTAGGGAATTAAATAAATAGAAAATACCCCTAATTTTCTATTTATCCACGCGGCGCCAACTCATCCTCGGCATCTCCGAACGCACACGTGTCGCGCTCCCATTCGACGCCGCCATCTGACTCAGCGCTTCGGGCCCCGCGGTTCTTGTACCGTCTCCTGGTCCGACGCCATCTGAGCCGTCCGTCCGCGCGTGTATTGAATGGACGGCATCCGTTCATCGTCCCCGAGCGTCCTCGCCGAGAGCCGTCCACACTAAATCCCTAAGATCTCGCTCGATACTCGATGGATTTTCATGTTCTTATGCTCTATGGATTCGTCTTGAAGAGACAAACACATCCATACGGTTATCATGCATTGAAATTAAAGCATTTGAAATGGAGAATCTCCAGAAGCTCGGGATGAAGAATTAGTTCATACCTTTGCTCAGAGAAGTGTGGCTTCGATCTGAGAGTTGTTGCACCTTCGATTGGATCCCGGCAAGCTCCGGATGAAGTCTCTCGGTGCAGTGAATTGTCTAGATGTGATTTCGACCAAGCCCGATCACAAAGCTTGGAGGCTGGAGCAAGCTGGGTGGCTCGGAGATGGGGCATTTGCTTGGTGGACACCTTCCCTCGGTGCAGTGAAGGTGTAGGACCAATCAATTTGAGGATTGGTCCACTGTGGAGAAGTGTCCCGGTTTTGGGTGGAATTTCGACTACGAAATTGAGCTCACGAGAGAAGAAAGGCGAGGGGGAACTCACCTGGGGATCAAGTGCTCTCGTGTTTGGGGAGGAGTACGGAACAATTTTGGCGAGTTTCCTTAAGGTTTGTTTTCGGCACCTCTCATGGCTGAGAGGGGTGGTGTTTAAATAGGAGAGGGTGGAGGGCCTCCCGGGGAGAGTTAGGGCTTGGGATCGAGCTGCTCTTGGCAAGAGAAGAACGGCTCCGATGGCCGCTGGGGATGGGGCGGCTCGGCAGGTGAGAATTCCAAGTTAGGCTCACATGCGAGCTCTCGGCCATGGTGTTTTCCGGCACTGGTGGCGGCACGGCTAGGCATGGGTCACCCTCGAGGTCGGGTGGGTCGGGGTCGGGACTTGGTGCAAGCAATTGGCAATTGCCATGTGTAAAGAGCTTGGATTGAAATGGAATGGGGGAAGACCATTTTGGGTCCAAATGAGTCAACCCATGGTTTTGGGCTAGGTTCACCACCCAAGGCCTGGTCTTGGGCTGAAAAGATCACTTGGGTTAGCCAGAGAGAATGGTGTGGTCTCCATCCATGATGAGGTGGCTAAGCATGGTTTAGTGTGTGACATGCTTAAGGTAAAAAGGGGTTAAGGAGGATTAAGAAAGGGGCCCCTCCTTTTGCCATTAATGGCTTGATCACATGTCAAGCCTTCCATGGCTTCATGTGGCTTGTCCATGGCTTGCATGGCTCACCTTTAGCTTGGGAAAAGGTTTGGTCAATTTCATGAAAATGGATTTTAGGAATTTTTGGTAATTTGATGGAAATTTGTATGAAACTTGATTTGGAATAATTTGATGGTGAATTTAGGACTTAGGTAATGTCTTTAATTAAGTGGATGGCAAATGGAGATGTCATGTGGGCTTTAGGGTAGATTTTGGGCTTTTGAATTTGAAGGAAGTGGGCTCTTAGGAAAGTTTAAGGGAAATGGGCTCTTTGATTTTAGGATGGGTATTTGGGTAAAGATTTTGTGGAGAACTTTGTCAAATAAATGTCATAATTGGTTTAGGGATGTTCTATGAAGGGCTTGGGGTCAATTTGGTGTGATTTGGAGTTGAATTGGTTTGAATTTGGGTTTATTTGGTAAGTGGGCCTATATGGGTCCAAGTGGGCCAAGTTGGGCTAATGTTGGGCTAGGGTTGAAATTGATGTAAAATCAATGTTGGGAAATGTTTATGGGAGTGTTTCAAAGAGGTTTTGGCTTTGGTTGGGCTTTGATTTTAGGGTTTGGGCTCATTTGGGTTAGGTTTGGGTTTAGGTCAAAAATGGGCCTTTTAGCTTTGGGTTGAATTTGAGTGGGGTTTGGGTCTAAATTTTGGGCAAATAATGTTAGTGTTTTGTTTGTGGGAATGTTAAGGAAGATTTAGAAAAGGTTTGGGGTTAATTGGAGTTGAATTGGGTGAGTTTGGGTTAGGTTTGGGTCATGGGTCAAAATTAGGCTTTAAGGCCAAAAGTGAAATTGGATCCAAATGTCAATCCAAATTGGACTTGGATTTGGTCTAGATTGGTGTTGGGAATGTTGAATTGAATTTTAGAATTGAATTGGACCAAAATTGGGGTCAATTGGGTAGGTTTGGTTTAACATTGGGTTCACTTTGGGTTAAAATGGGCAAAATTGGGGGTTTTGATAAAAGTAGGGTAAATTGACAAAATTGGCTCATAGTGTAGTTGGACAAAATGAAATTGGGAATATTTGGGATTTTCTGGAATTTTCTGGGAATTTTCTGAATTTTTGGATTTTGTTTGGCCAAGAGGGGTATTTTGGGTATTTGGAGGGTATTGGGAGGTTTTCTTGGAATTTTTGGTATTTTTGGGTATGGATGATCAATTTAAGTGATGTGGAAATGTTTGGGAATGTTTTTGGAGAATTTTGGGTAATTTGGAAATTTTTGAAAAATTTGGGTAATTTCAAGGGTTTTGGGTAGGCTAAGCGGGTGTAGGGTCCCGGGGGTCAAAAATTGAAAATTTGGGAAATTGAAGATTGGGTGGATGTAAGTGGAAAGAAGTCATTTTGGTTGAGCCATGAAGCCACATCAAGCTCACATGAGCCATGAAGGGACCCATCTGAGGCATTCAGCTATGTTGTTCCTAACCCTCTTAGCCTGAGGGCTCGGGGGTTAAGGACCATCCATGTGAATCACCTACATGAGTCGGGATGTCGAGTTGGGTATGGGTGTAGTTTTAGGAAGTGTGTGAAAGTGTAGTGTATGTGTAAGTGTATGTGTAAGTCGGCCCCTTCACTGGACCGGGCCACCGGGGCGATCCTAAGGCCGAGAGAGTCCTATAGGAACTCATCCTTTAAACTTCCACATTTGATTTCAACCCTCTAGGTGATTAGGGGTCTATAGTCAAGTTTGTGGAGTTTGCGGGGAGTTAAGAAGTGGTTTGAATTTCTAAAAGGTGGGTCCCGATTCTAGTCCTCTAAGATAGTCAAGGAAAAGCCTAAGGCTAGATCCTAAGTACTAAAGAGAAGAAGGGAAGACCTCATCAAAAATGAGGTCAACAGTCATCAATCACTTGGAGGAGAGGTAATATTTGGGAGAGACTGGACAGGTTTTTAGCTAACAATATATGGCATCAAACCTTCCTTCACACTTTTGTTACTCATCTGAATTTTGACGGGTCTGGCCATAGACCCCTCCTTATTACCATTACTACAACTAATAAACCTAACAGCTCTCCCCCTTTTAGATACCTCAACTTTTGATCTGCACATCCCAACTTCTTGGACA
Organism: Papilionanthe hookeriana x Papilionanthe teres; assembly: GCA_022702705.1. NCBI lineage: Eukaryota > Viridiplantae > Streptophyta > Magnoliopsida > Asparagales > Orchidaceae > Papilionanthe > Papilionanthe hookeriana x Papilionanthe teres. Next base: position 183,926,908 of record CM040421.1, read on the forward strand.
CCATATCAGCTAACTGGACTGGGTGTCATCATCCCAATCCTTTCATTCATTTACAACTGTTGCAGCAGAAAGTTAGCAAAGCTTTAAGAGCTTGGAGCTGGACTACCATTGGGGTCATTTTCAGAGGTGTGATCTAGGCTGAAAAGGCAGTAGCAAATTTGGAAGTAGCATTTCTTACTAAAGAAAATTTATATGGGGATCTCGTTGCTAGTTAGGAAAAGCTCCTTACAGCTATTGATTGGCAGGACTAATTACTAAGACAAAAGGCTGCTATCAGTATGTTTACAGATGGGGATAGGAATACCTAGTTTTACCTTGCCTATATTCAGTATAAAAGGAAATGCAATGCTATTCACTCTATTAAAAATGAGCAACGGGAGATCCTACAGGATGGAGAGGATATTTCCAACGATGTTGTTAACTTCTTTAAAAAATTGTTAACTCACATACCTTGCACTAGACCTATTAATTCCAGCCTGTTCAATGAAGAATCCAACTACATCAGTTCTTTTTCTCTGACAGATCCCCCTTCTGAAGGTGAAATTTGGATGGCTATTAAATCCATGGATAGCTCAAAAACTGCTGGCCTGATGGATTCACTGCTGATTTCTACAAGAAGACTTGGGATACTTGTAAAGGAGCAGTAATTCAAGCTATCCAAAGCTACTTTATGGGTAATGATCTTCCCCAATATTTCCATGCATCAACTATTATTTTTATTCCCAAATCAACTTCTCTCAAAGATTGGAATCATTTCAGACCTATTAGCCTCACCTCTGTCATTAGCAAAGCCATTAGTGAATTTTGGTGGGGAGACTACAGCCTCACCTGGAGAAGATTATTATCTTTAGCCAATCAGCATTCGTGTAGGGCGGGTCCATTACAGATAATGTTCTCCTTGCTCAAAAGTTGCTGTTAGATTTGGACAAATCTTGCAGGGGTGATAACCTTATATATAAGTTGGATATTAAGAAAGCATATGACACCATTGATTGGAACTTCATCCTGGATGTTCTTCAGGCCAGAGGTTTTCATTCTGATTTCTGCCAACTGATCAAAAGATGGCTTCAACATAATCACCATTCTCTCCTCATTAATGGTCAATGCTTGGGTGGTTTCACAGCTACTAGAGGTCTCAAGCAAGGAGACCCTTTATCTCCTACTATCTTTACTATTGCTATAGATTATTTGTCTAGAATATTGAACTCTCAAATATCCCCTTATCATTGTGCTAGATATCACCACAAGTCTAATATTCCTATCTCTCATTTAATATATGCTGATGATATCATGCTTTTTTCTAGAGCCAGTAAACCTGCTGTGAAGAAAGTTCTCCACTGCCTCAGGCATTTTCAACAACTTTATGGCCTGTATTTCAGTTCTGAAAAGTGTGGTTTGCTCTACCCTGATAAAATTACTCCTTCAATTACTCACTAGATCCTGCATTTTACTGGTTATACCAAAGCCAATCTTCCACTGAAATATTTAGCTGTGCCTCTCACCAAAGGCAGAACTAAGCAGATGTAATTTGTGGAGACATTGGGTAAGATCCATGCTCAACTGTCCACCTGGGCTCAATCCTTCCGATCAACTAGTGGCAGAATTACTTTACTCAACAACATACTTAATACATTCCCTTCTTATGTCTTACAAATGACTTGCATGAAAAAGAACACAAGAATTCAAATGGAGAGACTCTTTAATAGATTCCTATGGTCTGGCCAAAGAATGCAATTACACTGGGCTAGCTAGCAAAAGTCAACAAAACCTTTTGGGGCAGGTGGAGTGGGATTTAAAGGCCTGAAACAGCTTCAGCAGGTAAATTTTTGTAAGTTATGGATTCAATTCAGACAACAGCACTCACTTTGGGCTAAGTTTATGATGGGTAAATATTGTAAGGAGAATCATCCAACTGTGGTACAAGATAAAATAGGCTCCTCTAAAGTTTGGAGACAAATGATGAAACACAGACACTTAACTGAAAATCTTTATAAGTGGGAATTGGGTAGGGGGAAATTCTCTTCTAGCAGGATAATTGGTGCCCAGCTGATATGTTAATCCCCATTTCCACTGTCACCAAAACTTAGTTCCCTGTTGCTAATTGTTGGGATGGGGAGGTTTCGTCCACCCAGGTTTCCAAAATTTCATTTGACAGTTCTAAACCTAACAAAGTTAATTGGCATAATGGTAAGCTGCACAGCCTTACTAAATACTTACATAATGCCATACATCCTTGGGCTCAAGTGGATTGAGGGGCTCAGTAATGGAATAAATTCCTTACCCCGTCAATGTCTTTCTTAAATTGGTGAATACTTCACAGTTGCGTCCCAAGTGATGACATACTTAAGTTGAGGGGACCTTCTAAATGCTGTGTTTGTGGAAAACAAGCAGAATCAATACAACACATTTTTTTTCAATTGCACTTTCTCACAGGAGGTTAGGGATACTATCACCGAGCTCTTTAATATTAAAACCATTCAGTTGAATTGGCATGATCTGACTACTTGCTAGCACTATTGGCTGAAGGTAAAGCTTGGGGCAATCCCCATTATCATTGCCTGGTTCATATGGATGCAAAGGAACAGTGTCAAATTTGAAGACAAACCTAGTATTGTGGCCATTGTTGTGGGTAATTGCCATTCTTGTATCTCCAAACTGATCAGAGACAAGAAGTTAAATAACATCCTAAAAGAACCCCCTAGGATTAACTCAACATACCAAAATTATAAGGCTTGTGTGGACAGCTCCTAGGTATCCATTTGTTAAATTAAACACTGATGGTGCATTCTCCGATGTTGGGCCTAGTATTGGAGGTATATTCATAGATCCAAAGGGACAGTGTTTTTGTTTTTCCCATGCACCTATTGGGGTAACTAACCCATTAGAAGCTGAATTAATGGCGGTCTTCTGGGTCATTGCTCTTGCCCTTTCCAACAACTAGCAACACCTCATAGTGGAGGGAGATTCCACCTTATTGCTCCATTATTTGATTGAAGATCTGCCCCCACCTTGGCATCACTCCCAATGGGTCCACAGATTTAAAGATCTGATACTCCATCAACATATACTCTTCTCCTTTATCTATAGGGAAGGTAACAGGCCAGCTAATTGGCTTGCTAGAAGGGGTCTTGATACAAAGGAAGTTCTTGTTTCTTCTTCACCCTCTCCCCAGCTGTCTTTTTTGTTAGATGCTGATATTTTCTATGCTCCACATTTCAGAGTTGTTTATGTGTATTTTTTTTTGGGTTTGGGTATATATATACACTTTATATATATACAAGTCAAAAGGTTTTTTCTGGGTCTGTTTATCTGTTTTTGGGTCTAGTCATATGTACTTGTGTGGTGAGGGCCCCTTGGTCTTTAATGATAGTCCTTGTTTTGTGGGGGCCTCTCCCCCTAATTTTATGTAACCCTCTTTTGATTTAACATGTAGGGAGCCTTTTGTTGCTCCTTTCTTATATATATATATATATATATATATATATATATATATATATATATATATATATATATATATATATATATATATACACACACACACACACACACACACACACACACACAGACCCCCTCTAATGCTGAAATCAAATTTTCTCTTGACTCCATTGATGGCAACAAGGATGTTGGTCCTGATGGCTACACCTCATCATTCTACAAAGCTAGCTGGCATATCATTGGCCCAGATGTGGTTTCTGCTATACAAAGCTTCTTCCAGCGGATTGACCCCTACAAATAATTTACCTCCTCTACCATCATCCTCATTCCAAAGAACAACTGCAGATCTGGTTGGGGTGATTTCAGACCCATAAGCTTAACCACTGTCATTTCTAAAATCATCAGCAAGATTATGTTTACCAGACTCCAACCTCATCTTTCCCACCTCATCACTGAAAACCAAGCAGCCTTCATCAAGGGTAGATCCATTTCAGATAACATTCTACTTGCCCAGGAATTATTGCTTGATTTGGTTAAGAAATGTAGAGGTCACAATTCTATTTTTAAACTAGATATCCAAAAGGCTTTTAACACCATCAGCTGGTCTTTTACCTTGGAAAATCTGATTGCTAGAGGCTTCCAACCTGGTTTTGTTAATTTAATTAAAAATGGCTCTCCTGCAATGCCATTTCAGTTATCACTAACGGCAGGAGACATGGTTTCTTTAGTTCCACTATGGGTATCAAGGAAGGAGACCCCTCTCCCCTACAATCTTCATTCTTACTTTTGATTATATTTCAAGACTATTGGATGCTCTATTTCAGAATTCTCCACATTAGCATATCACCAAAAGTCTAATCTGATCATTAGCCATTTATCATATGCTGATGATCTTATTGTTTTCTCAAAGGCTTCTAAACCTGCAGTAAGATCTATTCATCAGATTTAACATTTCCAAGAGAATTCTGGTATGATTTTAAACATCCACAACTGCACTTTCTTTACTTGCATCAAGGTTCCCTCTCAGTTGAACCATTGGATTGCTGATCTCACTAGTTTCACTCTTGCTCACCTCCCACTTACCTACCTTGGGGTTCATCTTCTTAAAGGCAGGGTCAAGCAAACCCAATTTAATGCTTCTATTGATAATATACAATCCAAACTCAACTGTTGTACTAACTCCTTTCTATCCAATGGAGGCTGAATTACACATCTCGGAAGCATTCTTCTATCCTTTCCTTCTTATGCTCTACAGATGTTCAGTATTAAGAAAAGAACTCAAAATAATTTAAGTAAGCTTTTTAACAAATTCCTTTGGGCTGGGCAACACAAGCATCTCCACTGGTTCCCCTGGAAAAAAGATTGCAAACCCCTATCTACTGAAGGATTAGGCTTCAGGGATTTCACCCATATGAGCTTTGTCAACCTGTGAAAACTCTGGATTCGTTTTAGAGCCCAGGATTGCTTATGAGCAAAATTTTTTAAAGGAAAATACTGTAGATTTGATCACCCATATGCTGCCACATCCAAGCTAGGAGACTCCAGATTATGGCATAAGCTGATATCTGTCAAAACTCAAGCTAAAACACTCTTTATTTGGGAACTAGGTGAAGGAAAAATCCACTTCTAGCTAGACCAATGACTGTGGAATGGTGAAAAGCTCACTGGTAACTACAATCAGAACTATACTAATTCAAAGGTCAATGACTTCTGGTTGGATAACCAGTGGAATTGCACTCTTATAAATAACATTCCTACCAGTGAACAAGCACAGTAAGTAATAAACACTCCCCTTAACCCAATCATGAAAGATAAACTTATTACCAAAAACCCACATTCTCAAAACTCACCCCCTTCATTTACCATCAATTCTACTGTTGTCCATGGGGACAGGCACTCTAAGGCAAGCTCCTAACCCCTTCTATGTCATTCTTTTGTTGGAGATTATGGCACAATAGTCTCCCCATAAATGATATCTTAAAACTAAAGGGCCTGAGATGTCCATCTTGTTGTTCTTTATGTCATAATGCTGAGGAAACACTGGACCATCTCTTCTTTGCCTGCTCATTTTCACAAATTGTTTGGCAAAACCTATTGCAGACTCTACATGTGAACACTCTTCTTCTAAGTTTGTACTCCTTCCCTGTCTGTTGGATAGACTGGGCTAAAGCCAAACTTGTTGTCATCCCATGCACTGTGGCATGGTTCATATGGATGGCCAGAAACACTGTCAGGTTTCATATTCAAGTCCCTTTGGCTCTCATTGCAGAAAAAAATTGTCAAGCTTATTTACATAAACTTATCTTATACCACAACTTTCAGAATATCTGTACAAATTGGAACCCGCCTTTATCATTGCAGAAATCATCTGTGTCTATCAGTACCTGGACTCCCCCTCCATTTCCTTGCATTAAGGCCAACACTGATGGTGTTACTGTACTGCATCTTCCAGATTTGGAGGCCTTTTCAGAGACTCACATGGTAAATGCTTGCTATTTTTCTCCTCCCCTACATGTGCTGTTGATGCTTTGGAAGCAGAAGCCATTGCAATCTACTGGGCACTCCAGATTGCCCACAATTGTAACATAGGTCCCCTCATAATTCAATCTAATTACCTATGCTGCATCAAATTTCTACAAAGCATTGACATCCCCGCTTGATACATAGAAAGATGGATTAACAAGATGTCCCCTTTTATTCAGTCCACTGGTTGCTCCTTTGTTTTCACTCCTAGAGAAGCCAATGCTCTTGCTCACTGATTGGCTTCACAAGGAAACTCAAAGAAACTCTCAACATTGTTGTCCATCCTCCACCTCCTCTGGCTAAACTAATACATGGAGACAAAATTGGATTACCTTATCTCAGAGCTGTTTAACCACCTCTAGCTTCTGTTTTTTTTCCTTTTTTGGTTATACTCATATATATATTTTACATTATATATATATATCATATATATCAGTATACTTGCCTATGTACTTTTCTTTGTTGAGTGAACTTGTTGTATGTGAGGAACTTGATTCCCCTTTTTATGGGAATCCTTTTTGGTCTCATGTACACCCCTTTTCATTAACATGTATGAAGCCTTGTTTTGCTCCTTTTTCGATATATATATATATATATATATATATATATATATATATATATATATATATATATATATATATTCTCCAAAAAGGAGCAAATAAAAGCTCCCTACATGTTAATAAAAGGGGAGGAGTACAAAAGTGGGAAAAGAAGACCTCCAACTAAGAAGCAAACCTAAAGGGTCACTCCCGGATAAGCTAAACTTCTAGGAGAGGCAAACAAAAAATTTACAAGAGAGAGAGAGAGAGAGAGTATATATATATATATATATATATATATATATATATATATATATATATATATGACAGGTATATATATATGTATACCAGGAGGCAAAAAACCAAAAAACTTCCATACAACAACAACAATAAACTTCAGCCATAATCTACTCTGATGTGATGGGCAGGTAGGAGGTCTCCATCCATCAATAGCTTCAGCTGAGAAGGGGGAGAAGTAGAAATGGCCACTCTAGAAGAGAGGGCACCAGTTCTAGCTAGCAAGTCAGTAGGTTTGTTTCCTTCTCTCAAGATGAAATTGAAGCTAGCCTAAAGTTGAGTATTAAAAAAATGAATCTTTTGGAGCCATTGAGAGGGGTGCCAAGAGGTGAAAATGCCAGAATCAATCATGTTAATCCTCTCCGCAGAGCCCCCCTCAATAATTAGGCTCTTCCACTGGAAAATCAGAGCCAATCTCATAGCCCAGTAGACAACATTAATTCGGATTCCAATATATATATATATATATATATATATATATATATATATATATATATATATATATATATATATGTATATATATATATATATTGATTTCGGTATATTATGCTTCAAAATGGATCGAGGCAGTTGCTTTACAAAAATGTAATTCTCAGAGTGTTAAATATTTTACTAGATATGGAATGTCAAGTGTAATCATCACTAATAGGAGATCACATTTTATGGATAAGAGAATTGAAAATGTATTTGAAAAATATGATATTAAACATAAGATCTCCACTGCGTATCATCCTCAGACTATTGGTCATGCAGAATTATCTAATTGTGAAGTTAAAAGAATTTTAGAAAAAACTATAAATCCTAACAAACTTGATTGGTCTACGAGATTAGATACTACATTTTAGACTTACAGGATAGCCTATAAAACTCATATTGGGATGTCCCCATATAGTCTTATTTTTGGAAAGACTTGTCACTTACCAGTATGAATGGAGCATAAAACTTATTGGGTATTAAGAAATTTAATTTTAATTTAAATGATACTAGTGAGAAAAGACTATTGCAATTAAATGATCTTAATGTGATCATGAATGAATCTTGTGAAAATGCTAAAATTTACAATGGGAAAATGAAAAATTTGTATGATTAGAAGATGGTAAAAAAGAATTTGAACCTGGACAAAAAGTTATATTGTATAATTCACGATTGAAAATAAATACTGGAAAACTAAAGTGTAGATGGATGGGACCATTTACTGTTATAAAATTTTACCCATATGGAGTAGTAGAAATTGAAGATGCAAAAGCAAAAACAATTATTTAAGGTTAATGGATATGTTTTAAAACCTTATTTCAATGACACAAACCAATTTTTAAAGAGGTTTTACTGTTTGATTACCTAGAGAAATGACTTGGAATGTCAAGTTGATGACATTAAAACAAACCCTTTGTGGGAGGAAAACCATACTTATCTTTGTAATTTATTTAAATCTATTTTTATGTTAATATAGAAGCTCATTTAATGAATTATTTGTACTTTGTAGACTTACATGTGTGATAAAATGCATAAAACATTTTAATTAGTGGATCGTGTAAAATGAATGTGAGTTATATGAACATTAGGCAATTTGTGCAAAATTGGGCATTGGTACCTTTTGGCACCAGAATGGCGCCTAAAAGCACCACTTTTCAAAGAGTTTGTACCAAAAAGTACATGATTTCGGTGCCGAAAGGCACTGCAGTAATAAAAACTGCCTAAAAGCTTTTTTTAGAAATTTTTTGGCAGTTTTTAGTGATTTTTAGCAGCTTTTGAAAGTTTTGGCCAAATATTTCTCTATTTAACTCCTGTAAACATGTCATTTGAGTTTATAAAAACTAGTAGAGAGGTTAAGAATCCAATATTCCTGTTCTTATGACTTCCAATTCCAAAGGAAAATATAAATATTGAATTTTCAAATGTAGGAATTTCATCTATTTCTATGCGCAGAAGTTACATGATAGAGTTTTTGTGAAGAAGAAGTTAATCAAGGAAATTGTTTTAATGAATCGAGTATTCAATGCTTCTAGTACTATTTTAAAGGAGATCATCATGCAGAGGCGATGGGAGGTACTATGCTACAGCACTGCAACAGTAGTTATTCCTGTTGTGAAAGAATTTTAAGCAAATTTTCATGGAATTAGCCAAGGAGTTATCTATGTTTGAGGAAAGTGCGTACCTTTCTCTTCTTCTAGAATGAATGACTTGTACTTGACTGAGAATGTACTTATATGTCATTATGTTATCTTCGCTCCGACAAGAGATAATATGTATGAAATCTTCAAATTTCTGACGGATGAAGATGGAAATTGGGAGACAAAAGACGATCGTGATGTATGTTTTCCTTATTCATTATTAAATTCTGCTTCAAAGCCTTGGTATTTGTTTATTTTAGCCAAATTGCTCCCTACTACAAACTCAATAAAGTTATAAAGGAGAGTGCTATTTTGAATTACTGTATTTAACCCGGAAGACCAATTGATGTGGGGGCTTTAATTGTGGAATCTATTCTTGGATTGCAATTAAATGGATCTTCTATTAGACTTCAAAATCCATCCACTATTTTTATGCTTTGTAGCCAAGCGTAAGTCCCATACAAAAATTGGGAAAAGGTGTTTCTTTCTTGGAAACCCCTGGACCCAACTTTAACTTTTGAATGTGTGGATGATGAAGAAGTGAATGATAGAAGTCTTCCTATGGATCAATCATCTTAGAATTCGACACCATCTTTACTACCACAATTTCAGATTAATTTAGATGTTGTTTTAAAAAGGATTAAGAAGTTGGAGAAGGTGATGATTAATATTCTGAATGCCATTAACAAGACTTTTGATCAGTTTGACCATCTAGGTTGGAGAATCAAACAACAATTTGATCACAGAAGATTTATTGAAGAGGCGACTATTATAAGAAAAACTGTTGGATTGAGGCTGAAGTGACAGGAATTTCCTAACCGTCCTTTCTATAACTTATATGTACATCACCAATCTATGAGAGGCCTCAGGGATGATGAAAGTAATGAAATTGAAGATGTGTAGTGGCTTTAGAGTACCGAATTTGGATTTAAAGAGAATTTTTATATGTCGTGTGTACGATGATGTTTGTTAATTATTGATGTCAGAATTATTTATGTTTGACGATTGTATTTGATTTCTTTAGTTTTCAGTGCCAAGTTGTTGGTACGATTTTTTACGCTTATTTTTACATCTTGATTTCAAAATGTAAGTTTGTAAGTGTTTGGTTATATATATATATATATATATATATATATATATATATATATATATATATATAAAAGTGAGTTTTGTGTTGTTTGTGAAAAATTGATGTTAGAAAATTACTTAAATATAAAAATTAAAATGAATCTAGGCTAATTAAAATTGGAACTGCTTTGCCATGCGATTATTTTCACGAAACCCAGAAACAAAAAAAATTTCGAGTTTGCGCCAAATAGTGCTGAATGGCGTCTGGGTCGTGAAATCACATAGACTTTTTTAAAACTGTGAAAATGTACTTTACCACCATTTTTCTGTTTCGAGTTTTCTTCTTCCTCGTGTGTTAGGGCGAAAACTACCTAGGGCTTCCTAATACTTGGATTTGAAGAAATTTTGAGGCTTAAGAATCGTAGATTTCATCTTCATTCTGAAAGAGATTCACTTTGAAATAAAAAATTTTTTATTTTCACTTGGGTTTCTCCTAGATTATGGAAAAACCCAAAATTTAAGATCTTGGAGAAATGTAGTGAAGAATCCATGATGTGAAGCATCCTATCTTGATTTCAATTTTAAGAGTTAACTATATCATTTTTAGGAATTTTTTTGGATATATTTTTTAAGTCATAGAGTTTAAATGGCTCGTAAGATGAGAAGAGGAAGGGAAGAGAGGGCGTTGACTCTAATAGATTTGTGAATCTCAATGCCCAGTATCATTACAACTCTCAACTCGCTACGAAAAAATTAATTCAGTAACCTGCATTCTTTAAACCGAAAGGTTTTATCGAAGGATTAATTGTGGAACAACATTTGGAGAGTTTCTGCTGCTTCGGAGTAGTAGCACTTATTCATGTGGTTCGTAAGTTCTATGCCAACCTTGGGGAAGCATCAGATGATTAGATATATGTTCAAGATAAAAATGTTGAATTTACGCCTGAAAGGATCAATGCATTATATCAGTTAAGGAATGAGTTTCTCTGTGAATACTCTACATTTGTGACATCTGATTCAACTCTGGATGTAGTCATTTCATTTCTAACCAATTAAAGAGCAGTTTGGAAAATCAAGAATAATCACAAGGTAAACTTCTCTACTTCAATGCTAAATGCCCAATCTAAAGCATGACATTATTTCGTTTCTGCTCGACTTCTTCCTACAGATTATCTAAGTGAGGTTACTAAAGATAGAGCCATACTATACTTTTCTATTCAACAAAGGAATAAAATAGACATTAGCTGTCATATTTATCTGAATACCCATAGCTCTTGAAAAGGTTGGACTACTGTAGGCCTAGGATACCCTACACTGATTTTCATGTCATGTGACCAATCATGAGTAGGATATGATGGATGAGAAGAGTTATTAATGCATCTTAAACCCATCAGTAAACCCAATGTTCATACATATGATTTACAGGCTGGATAGAGTACCGAAGTGGAAGTAGTGATATACCTTCTACATCAGCTTCTAGACCTTCCATTTCTAGTACATATTCTCTACAGGATGTTTCAGAGCAGCTAGTTATTCAACAGAGTGATATTGTGAAACTCCAAAATCAGATGAGAAGTATGAAAGCATAAATTTATCATAATGATACATACATGCATAGAAGAGTTGAGTTTGCTGCTACTTATTTTAGGTCTATGGTAAGATATTTGAAGGGTGATAACATTGTAGAATTCCCTGCTTGCCCTAGCTTTACTCCTTTTGAGCCTGAGGAAGATGAGGATGATATTAAGATGGATGATGAAGAAGATGATGAGGATGATGATGATGAAGATTATAATTAGCACGTAGCTTGTTGTGATTTCTATTAGTGTAGTTTGTTTTTTTCTTCTTATATCTTTAGTGGCTAGTTGATTTATTAAATCATTTGTAGTTTAACCTATGTGTTGAACTTGTTATTTGTAGATTTGGTTGTTTTTTTTTAATCTATTATTGCATGTTTTGAAAATTTCCTGCTTATGTTTAAAACTCTCCTTTAGTTAGAAAATCATTTTGATATATCATGCTTTACAAGATTTTACATTCAGCTATATACCTATTTTCTTCAATTCGTACCTGCAAAGTTCCAAAACCCAGTATAGAAGGTAAGACTTCTTTTTAAATGCATTTAAAGTTTTGTTTCTACAATACGTTTCTATACTAAATGTTTTACCTGTTAAAATGAAAGTTTGGAGGAAAATAAACTTTCTTAAGGAGAGACTAAACTTTCTTTATCCTTAATGAGCTATATCTTTAAAATTATTTAACATGACCGTTGGAATCATAGGTTAACTTTAGAAAGCTGTATTTTTGTTTTCTTGTAAAATATCATATAAGACATAAGTAAAAAATCTTTAATAATAAAGGTTAATTTTAGAGTTAAGATATTTGGTATAAAATTTTAAGGCTAAGCTTTTCCTATTTAAAGTAAAGAAAATTGTATTTTTGAAAAATTAAGAATCATAGAATTACCTATGAAAAGAAAGAATTAAGACTTTATGAAAAATGTTATTTATACTAATATGAATATATAAAGTAAAGGAATGTGAGAAGTTTTTAACTTTAAGAAGAGGATAGTGAAGTACAAAATTATTAAAAGGCTATCCAGATATAGTAATCCTCACATGACTAAGAAAAGAAATAAAATGATTGGAAATGATCCTAAACGAAAAGAAAAAGAAAGCAAAAAGATAAGAAAAATATGTGAGGAAAAGCTTGAGGAGATGCCTAATCAAATTTTGGCTTCACTTGAACCATTTTATGGAAAAAGGCGTTATTACAATTCTAAACTTGTATTTAAGTATTAGCATCTTACTAATAAAGTTTTCATGAAATGATTTTTCAGATGAATCTTCTATGAATCTTTTAATATTACAAAACTACAGTTATTCTTGAAATGAATAGAGAATCAGAACTCTTAGACTTGACTATTAGATCTTCTTACACTTTAAGTTTTAACCTAAGTTAATGAGAATTTTCATAAGTTTCACTATTATATTTATAAAACAAAAATTATTTCATTAATTATGTAAAATTCACTACCATAGGTCATACCTTTTATATAGTAAAAGTGTTAATTTAGGACAAGTAACAGTTAAGTTTGAGAGACTTTGATACACCTAAAAAATGTTCAATTTTATATATACATTTAATACATATATTTGGTGATATTTTACTTTAAAGAAGGGTATTTTCGTGTTTTGTTGCAGGTTTACTCAATTTAGGCATTTGGGTTTACAGTAAGCAAAAAGGATGGAATTTGGAGTCAAAAGGTGAAATTTTAAAGAAAATTGAGCTAGATCCTAAAGGCACCAGAATGGCGCCTAAAAGTGCCACTTTCCAGAGAACCGACACCTAAAGGCTCCAAAACCCATAAAAGGCACCTAAAAGCACAAAAAATGTCTCCTAAAGGCACTAGATGCGGTTATTCCTCCAAATACATTTAATTTGGATGAATTTTTAAGAGATTCCCTTGGACACTCTTGGAATTTCAGCCGTATATTATAAAAAAATGATTTTTGACTGTATAGAGGAGTGGGTGAAAATTACTATTAGGGTGTGAGAGAGATTTAGGGGAGATTTTTTCTAAGAGGTGTTAAGAGGAGAGGGAAAGTGATATTTCTTCTTCATTACATATCTAAGAGAGAATTAAGTGATATTGTATGAAAAGAAAGTGATTCAAAGGAACTTCAAGAGATGTTCTTGGGGAGGAGACTAAGATAAGTTACTTTACTTTATATTTAGTGTTGTTTAAACTTGTCTATATATATATATATAAATCCATGTTTTGTTGTATCTTTCTCATTGAATACATGTTTTTTTGTATCTTTCTTATGAATTCTTAGTAGTTTGCTTTGTCTTTCCCCTTAAATTGAGATATAGTTATGTGAAGAATCATGTTTATTTGGAAGGGATTTTAATTCTTAATTGTGTTGATTCAAAGCATGAACTTAATTTACTTATCAATCCAGTTAATTGATTTGTTAAAATCTGTTATGAAAACATACGAACCGAGAGGTCTATGCTTGCAGCAACCAAGTACGAATCACATTTAATTTTATGGATGATAATGTAGTTCATGGGGTTATGTGAAAATAACAAGAAATATAGTTTGATGGGCATAGAATTGGAGACTTCAGAGTGACAGACTAAATCCTCAATTTTGTCAAGTTTTTGGAAAATGAAGTGAGATGTTAGCCCTCAGGAGATGAACATGTGGGAACTCAAGAGTAAGAGGTTGTTTCTTCCCAGCCTAACCTCAGATTTAGAGACTAAAATCTGGATTACCCAAGTTTTTTTGCTCTTTTAAGAGGATAAACGAATATAGTTGCCCCTATTTTACATAGTACAATTTATGATAATTTTGATACTTCACTGACTATGACCTCATTGTAAAAGGAAAGATACATTCTTAAATTTGAATCCTTAATTATAAAACTTAGCGTGCTCACATTAGATTTCACTTTGAAGTTTAGAGATTACTATAGTAAACATAGTTCCTTTAGCTTATTAATACAAACTTCAACTTACTTTTGTATTTAAGTTTTATATTGTTTAGATATTTGTCGGTGGCCAAATTAGAAATTGTCGGTCGTCGGAATAGGAACCTCGTCGCCCTCTTTCAACTATTTTTAATTTAATATATATATATATATATATATATATATATATATATATATATATATATATATATATATATATATATATATATATATATATTTGTGTGTGTGTGTGTGTGTAATTTTAAAAAGTAACCTTTTATTTTAAAAATATGAAATCATACTGATCTCATACATAAGATAGTTAAAATAAAATAGCGCAACATTGTAAACCATGCTTCTACCATGAGGAATAAACACATTAATTGATGATGAGGCTCAATTAAATAAACTAAATAATCTATGACATTCGTTTTGTCTGTGAACAATTTATGTTGACCGATAAGTTCCCCTATCTAATATAAAAGATTAATTATGGTTTATATTACCTAATTTCTTATAGTTTCCTATAAAGGAAAAACCCTATAGATAATTACATCTCAAGCAATCGAAGTAACCTATGAAAACTCTCAATATAGATTAGGAAATGTTAGCTTCATGAACTCAAATGGTTTCAGATTTTCAAGGACAGACGTAGGAAATATCAAATGGGAAAGGTGAAAAATGGAAACAGTTATTGTGGAATCCAAAGAGATAAAGCTAAGGGATGCCACGGATCTTGAGGAAGTGACTTCTCAAACTACCTTATGGTTTGGCTTCAACTTTGAAGAAAAATATTTAATGTTTAATCCTGGTAATTTTTACTATTTAGGGCTTACATCTGTATGATACCAATCATACCAATACCTTGGAATATAGGAAGATTTACGTCGTATCGAATGACAACTTCAGATTCTTAAGAAGAGTTAGAGCTTATATTGCACAGTGTGTAAATGCCTAAAGAATCAATTGAGGATTTATATCACGCTAGGCAGACGACCTCGTAATCTTATGGCTTGTTCATTAATTCTAAGGAAGGATTTGTTGTTAGAGATTTCATCTTACTTTTTTAGACTTGTTTGCTCTCTTAAAGATGTTCTTTTGTACGTCCTCGTAGTGTTGCTCATAGTGCATGCTCCAAGCTACTGTTGCAGAAGGTTTTATGTTTAGAAGTGTTAAGTTCAAAAGGTCTAGAGAAGTTCCAAGAGCTTAAAGGTGTACATGTTAGGGCTTGTTGTTGTGATTGTTGTTTCAATGTCTTATGGGGGAAATTTAAGTTGATTAAGTGATACCAGTTAGGAACTCATGATTCCCTCATTCTGGCACCACTAATTTCTTCGGATTTACTTACTCCAAATGAATTGTTAAATTCATCCAGACTAGGTAAATCTCGTTAGCAGTTGTAGGTTGCCTCCTCCAAGGGATTCTCGATCATCTAAAGAGGGTGAATTAATTTTAATTCATTTTTTTTGCAAATTATTTTCAATTTCCAAAAGAAGTATTGTTTTGTCTTGAGCTTTGTTTTGAATGTCAATTTCAGTTTTGGATTTGTTTTAGCATGCAGATTTGTTTTGAGTTTTGTAATTCAAATAAATAAATGCAGGAAAGAAAATGCAGTAAAGTAGAAATAAAGGAAATTGCAATGCAAAAATGTAAATGCGTACCTATCATCTTCTCGTGCATCTGCTGAAATTTTAGCTTTGGCAATATATATATAGTTTTTGAGAGAATTTGAATAATTTGCAGAAAAGAGAGCGGGAAAGGTTTGGGGTGATCCTACCGGCTCCTAGTCATAACTTGGTGGTCTTATTCATTTGTATTTTGAGGATGATCTTATTGAGCAAAGACATAATGGGTTCAGTTGTCCACCAAGATATCTAAAAGACTATGAAGGGATCAGAGCACAGACCCTGTACTTCTTTAAAGTTCCTTTGGAATGGCTCGAGTTATTTTGAACTTATTATGTTCCTAAATCATTCATCTGTCATTAAAATTAAGGTTTAATAGGTATGTTTTAACCCATTGCTCAATGAATCTTATTGTTTTAATCATTCCTACGAGTGGGGTAATAATCACTTGATGTTTCATTTATGAATTATGTGAGTGGAGGCCCTTATGGGAAAATTTATTTGCTAAGGAAACTTAGCCCATTGAAATTCAAAGTTGGGCTAATTGTGTTTTCATAGTATTTGTGAGGAGTTACATTGTCATTTCTAAGCCTCATTAAAAAAAAATTGGATCAAGCCTAATTCACTACAAAGCCCTTAATATTTCATGGGTAGAATTGTGATTATAGGAATATCAGATTAGGTGAGCTTAATTCTGATTAAAGATTGTATTATAATCAAACAATTGAATAAGTATTTTGAATTAGTGAATTATAACCTTCTATATCAAACCCCTCACTTTAGGATCATTCAATTTAATTATCTTCCAAATTACGAGCATTAATGGAAAGTCAAATTATACACTTGTTATGGGAGAGTGATAAGTTGGTTTCTACTTCTTAATCCCTTCTGTTCCAACTACTTAGAAAAGTCAATTATGATCATTCATTACCCATTTACCCTTTGATTTAGCCTAAATATTAATAAGGTCTTAAATTTCACAATTACCATTTTGCCCTATAGGACCTTTGAAATTTTTTATGTACCCCACTCATGGGTCAATTAAAATATTAGAGGAGAAACTGTAATTTTTTATTTTTATTTTATTTTTAGTATTATTTTTAATGAAAAAATAGGTATTTTTCAAGTTAATCCATTAACTTATCAAATATAGACTATCTGTCCTTAGGAAAATTGTTAGAGGTTCACCCTTAGTCAGCGGACCACTCAGACCAGTTTTCATGATTTTTTGAATTTTATTTTAATCATTATAATAATTCTTTTTATTTTAACAATTAAATAAATATAAAAGATTTTTTGACTTAAAGTATACTTCTTTTATTTTTCATAAATCTCTCTGAGTTCAAGGAACCCCGAAAATTAAATTTCATATTTTTGTGTTTTTTATTTATTTATTATAATTATTTTACTGTAAATTTTGGGAAAATTTATTTTTAGCTTTTAAAAATTCATACTACTTTTGGAAAATTAGGAAAAATATTATAATTACTCCTACGTGACTAGAAAATAATTTAGAACAATCTTGTGCATGCAATTTTGTATTTTACTAATTTTTGTGATTTTTAATTATTTTTAATTATTTTTGAATTAAAAATTAGCTTAAAATGAAGTATTTATTTTAACATCAATTTTATTTTTTCTTAAATTCCTTTGGTAACAAGGAACTCCCAAAACCATTTTTATAGTATTCTTAAATATATTTTAATTTTTATAATTATTTTAATGCCAAAAAGCCATTTTTACTTAAAAAAATCAAATTTGGTGGTTAAATTAATTCAAATGGGTTTCAAATTTTTACAATGTGTAAATATAATTATTATTTGTAGTCTGGCTTTATTTTTGAGATTTTTATATTTATATTTAACTATTTAATTTTTTAAGGCTTTTATTGAGATAATTACAATTAGTGCCATTATTAATTATTTAAATCCCAGTTATTTTTTTCCTAGGGTCCTCTAGCCATAGTGAACCTACCAAAATAAGTTTTGTACTTTTTTATTTATATCTTAATTATTAGAATTTTTTAATTAAATCAAAGGTAATTAACTTGACAATTAGGGCTTTTGTGTTAGGGATGCTTTTTGCGCTAGAAAAATTAGAGAGCACTCCTAAAAATAGAGAAAACGAGTAATCAAAATTTCAAGCCAAGTTGATTTATATTTATTAAGTTATGATTTAAAAGAGTATTTGAGTATTTAATTAATTAAAAAATAAGATTTATGATAAATAATTTTTTATTTTTAAAATTTTTTATCCACATTATTCTCCTCTATCCACTGAGCAACATAATGTTTTTTTTAGGATTTTTCTACACCAAGTTATGAATTTTATAAGTTATGGAATTAAAATAAATAAAAAGATAGGTGATTTTCCTACTTAACCACGCAGCAGCCACGTCATCCTAGGCAGCTCTGAAGCGCTACATGTCGCTCTACCATTTGACATCGCCATCCACGTAGCCACCGAGTCAGCATGCATCTGCAGCTCACCCTACGCCATCTGGTTTGTTGATTCAGTACACACGTAAACAGACGGTATCCGTTCACTGTCCCCATCTATTCTAAACCGACAACACCTTCTAACCCTAAGATCTCTCTCGTACTTAATGAAATTGCATGGGGTTTGTTCCTACACGTTCATCTACTTAAGAAAAACCTATCTATATGGTTAATCGAGCATGAAATACAGGTTTACTTCAAAAAAGACCCAAACCGAGCTTGATTTGGGGGAAATCAACCTATACCTTAGTTTGAGAGGTGAGGCCTCAATCAAATTCTTGCAGAAGCTTCATTGGGACCTGGTGAACCTGCTGGAAGTGTCACTTGGCTCTGATGAAGCTTTTGACCTCACTTTTGTAAGTATTATTTCAAAATCAGCTTGAGGCAAGAAATATTTCAATATTAACTTCCTTTATCTCACCCTAATCTCTAGGTTAAGACTCTATAAAACCATTTTAACCCAAATCTTAATGATATCCTAAAATGATCAAATAGGTAATGACAAACCCTAATGTGGTCAACATTGACCAAATTGGCCAAACTTTGACCCAAATGGTCAACTTTGGTCAAACTGTTCAACCCTTGACCCAATGACCACCACATTAACCATACTGGTCAATCTTTGACCCAAATTATCAACTTTGGTCAAACTGGTCAATCCTTGATTTAATGACCACCACATTGACCAAATTGGTCAACCTTTGACCTAAATGGTCAACTTTGGTCAAACTGGTTAATCCTTGACCAAATAATCACCACATTGATGAAACTGGTCAACCTTTGACTCAAATGCTCAACTTTGGTCAAACTGGTCAATCCTTGACTCAATGACCATCGCATTGACCAAACTGGTCAACCTTTGACCCAAATGGTCAACATTAGTCAAATTAGTCAATCCTTGACCAATTGACCACCACATTGACCAAACTTGTCAACCTTTGATCCAAATGGTAAACTTTAGTCAAACTGGTCAATCCTTGACCCAGTGACCACTACATTGACCAAATTGGTCAACCTTTGACCGTATGATCACCATATTGGAGTTATGATCAGGCATTGACTTAATCATGACAAAATTAGTCAAGATGACCAATGTAGAACCAAATGTTACCATATTGACTATTGGGTTAGCCTAAACTCTAAAATTGGTTAACATGACCAAATCAAACTCATAATGATAATACCTATGGAGCTTATGGCATACCCAATCATGACATGGTTGGATGAGTCACATTGGACACCCTTGCACTATAAATGGCCAACCTGGGTCAACCTAGGTCAATATTGATCAACCCAAGTCAACATTAATTAAATTTGGTCAAAATACCAAATTTTAAACCAAAAAAATTAATCAAATAATTAATTCGAAAAATTATTTTGATTATTTTTGGGATAAAATATAATTTCCAATATTTTTTATTAATTGTATAATTAATTCAAAAATGGAATTATTATAAACAACCATGAAATGGATTTAATTCCATGACAACACATGTGACATAAAAATTCCATGATCTATTTTTTTGAATCAAAATTAAATTATGGGTTGTCATCAATTAGTCGCCCATGACTCATTAAACCTTTCATGACATAAAAAAACCCATGAAAAACCCATTAGCCATTATGGTTAACCATGGGTTAAAGCTAATCAAGACAATTTTTTTGAAGTTGAATGATCCCCTCATTTTAAGGCATGATTCACCTTCTTATTAAGATAAAGATGGTCGGCCATCTTAAGGGTTATCTCCTATGCCTCATAAGCCATCCAATGAAAGAAAACATTGGCTTCGATCACCATTACATCGTGAGATGAGGTCATAAATACTAAATTTTGAAAAATAAGAAAAATGAAGGTTTATATGTCATGCTCTCATAAAATCTATGACATGGTAAATGAAGGATGGTTTACTCTCTTTAAGTCACTACTTGCCTCTTCCCTCACCCAAGGACAAGCTTTCTTTAACCAACCCTTTCACCATAGGTTAAAGGTCATCATGACCAAGCCATAAAAGTGAGTGGAGGGAACATATGTGTCATCTCCTCATGAAAAGTGTTGAGGACATGCTAGCCTATGGGAAAGGAGGTTAACTAACCCACCTTGGTGTCACCAATGATCTCACCTCAAACCAAATAAAAGGAGGCCAAAGCTTAGCCAAATCTAGTGCATTAAATGAGAATCCACATGGAACAACCTAGGAATGCTTAACCATGGTTGTCACCTAGCTGAAAAACTTATCTCCAAGTTATGATGGATCTGTTGCCACCTCCCTCAAGAGAAGCCTGAGCTTAGACATAGCCTCCCATGTCTATAAATAAGCCAAACCCGAGAGCATCCATGGAGAAGACTAAATATAGAAGACACATATACACTGTCTAAATCCCTTAACTTTGAAAATCTAGGTTACTCTCTAGGACCAAGCAGTTGATCCCCATGGATTCAGGTCTTCAAGCCCACTGTCCTCTTCCAATTTAGCCAATCCGAAAGACCCCAAAATAGGAAAAATTTAGAGTCTGAAATGAAACCCCTCCAAATCCCAAATTAAGCACTCCTACACCTTCCCTGAGGTGTACGAAAAAGATCCCAATCAAAATTGGATCTTCCCGTAAGCTCTAACCCATCTATACACCTGGACGTGAGCCTATTTTGGTGAACTCACACTCAGACTCAATTTCACATCAAATTAAGCATAGGGTGAGTTGTGCAAGGGCAAGGCGATCACTCCAAGCAATCTTGATGGAAGCTTCACTTCATCAAGCCCTAGTATGTTCACTTAAACCTAAAATAGCCTCTGTTTCAGACATTGTGAAGGAAACCATTTCAAAGTATCCATAAATCCATATGGATATGCTCGTTTGCCCATGATGAAGCTCATGGAACAATCCCCATGAAGTTTCATTAAGATCTGACCAAGATCTTAAGCTTTGATCATGGACAGTCAATGGAATACACCAGATGGAGGGAGATGCACGGATGACGTATGTTTTTTACGTTTTAAAAATGGATGTCTCTAATATAATCCCACTGGATCTGCTATTCGAAGCCTCGCAGCTGATCAAACGCATTTCAATCGATCTAAGGACATGCGACACCGTTTGGTCATTTTGGATTAAATGAGGATTTAATTAAATCAATTAAACCTTAAACTTATAAAAAATTCATAACTTTGCACACAAAAATAAAACAAAAATACCTTTAAACTCAGGACAGTGAGAGGAACAATGTGGAATTAAAATCATGAATTGAAGAGTTATATTTGATTTTTAATTAATTAAATACTCTCTGGAGAATTTTAATTATTAAAAATTATTTATAAATCAGAAAAAGATGAAAACTTTAGGTATTTATCTTTAGGTCCTTAGGAGCCTTCCATGATTTTTTTCAAGGCTGGGATAATTCTCTAAGACATGGTTTCCTAATTTTCATTAGGCTTTGTAATTATTTTTAAAATTAATTATAAAAATTCAGAAATTAAGAAATTTAATTGGAAAATGGTTAAGTAATTGAGGGTGACAGACATTAACCTTAAAGTGACAATTCTTAGCCATTAGAAAATTTAAAATGACAACATCCTTTTAGGGTTGAACATTATTAATTATAAATTAATATTTTAAAACCCTAAAATCCTTCTCATCATCATACTTAGCCCATTCCACAATGGACTAAGTCATTGTTGAGTCCAACTCCGAAAAGACTCAAGAAAAACCTTAATTATGTCTAAAAAATTAAATTAGACTTATTTAATATTGATTAAGCGTTAAATACATTAGGCTTAATACCTTAAACTCTAATTAGGTCTAACCCAATAGACCTAATTAAATCCTTAAGCCTTACATAAATTAGGCTCAAACAATTCTAAACCATAATTAGGTCTAACCCATTAGACCTAATTAATTCTTAAGCCCTAACTACATTTAGCTTAATACCTTAAATCTCAATTAAGTCTAACCCTAATTAGACTTAATTAACCATTAAGCCTTGCTTAAACAAGGCTTAAACCATCTTTAATCCTAATTAAGTCTAACCCTAATTAAACTTAATTAACCTTTAGTCCTTGCTTAAATTAGGCTTATACCATCTTTAATCCAAATTAAGGCTAAACCTAATTAGACTTAATTAACCTTTAAATCCTTACTTAAATTATTCTTAAACCATCTTAAATCCTAATTAATTCTAATTAATCAATTAAATCTTACTCAAATCAGTTTTAATTAACCTTAAACTAATTAAAATTTACCCTAATAAATCTAATTAAACAATTAAACCTTACCTTAATTAGGTTTAATTAACCTTAAACCAATTAGAATTAACCCTAATAATTCTAATTAATCAATTAAACCTTATCTAAATCAGGGTTAATTAACCTTAAACTAACTAGACTTAACCCTAATTAAGTCTAATTAATCAATTAAACCGTACCTAAATCAAGTTTTTTAACCTTAAACCAATTAAACTTAACCCTAATTAAATCTAATTAATCAATTAAACCTTACCAAAATCAGGTTTAATTAACCTTAAACAAATTAGACTTAACCCTATTTAAGTCTAATTAATCAATTAAACCTTACCTAAAATAAGTTTATTAACCTTAAACCAATTAGACTTAGCCCTAATTAAGTCTTATTAAACAATTAAACATTACCTATATGAGGTTTAATTAAACTTTAACCAATTATACTTAACCTTATTAAATCTAATTAATCAATTAAACCTTACCTAAATCAGGTTTAATTAACCTTAAACCAATTAGCCTTAACCCTAACTAAGTCTAATTAATAAATTAAACCTTACCTAAATCAAGTTTAATTAACCTTAAACCAATTAGACTTAACCCTTATTAAGTTTAATTAATCAATGAAACCTTACTTATATCAGGTTTAATTAATCCTAAACTAATTAGACTTAAGCCTAATTAAGTATAATTAATCAATTAAACCTTACCTAAATCATGTTTAATTAACCTTAAACTAATTAGCTTATCCCTAATTAAGTATAATTAATCAATTAAACCTTACATAAATAAGGTTTAATTAGCCTTGAACCACTTAGACTTAACCCTAATTAAATCTAATTAATCTATTAAACCTTCCCTAGATCATGTTTAATTAACCTTAAACCTATTAGACTTCACCCTAATTAAGTCTAATTAATCAATTAAACCTTCCCAAAATCAGGTTTAATTAATCTTAAATCAATTAGACTTAACCCTACTTAAGTCTAATTAATCAATTAAACCTTACCTAAATCAGGTTTAGTTAACCTTTAATCAATTAGACTTAACCATAACTAAGTTTGATTTATCAATTAAACCTTACCTAAATTAGGTTCGATTAAACTTTAAGCCTTACTTACATTAGACTTAAACAACCTTAAATCCCAAATAGATCTAATCAATTTGACCTAATTAAAGTCTTAACAATTACTTAAATTAGGCTTAAACAATTTTTAGGTCTAACCCATCAGAACTATATAAACCCTTAGGCCTTACTTAAACTCTAACCTATTTGACCTAATTAAACCTTTAAGCCTTACTTAAATTAGGCTTAAACAACTCTACACTCTAATCAAATCTACCTTTAATTAGACTTCAACCAAAACCTAACTTGAGTTCAACCTAACTTGAGCTAAAGTTAACCTAAATATTAGGTTCAACCCATATTGAACCTAACTAAACTAAATCCTAACTTGAGTTAAACCTAACTTGAACCCAAGTTAACCTAAACTTTAGGTTCAACCAATATTGAATCTAACTAAATCAAAACTTAACTTAAGATTAACCTAACTTGAATCCAAGTTAACCTAAACATTAGGTTCAACCCATATTGAACCTAACTAAACCAAAACCTAACTTAGGTTCAACCTAAATTGAACCCCAGTCAACTCAAACTTAAGTCCAAACCATATTGAACTTAAGTTAACATTTCTAACTTAGGTGCAACTAAAACTGAACCCAAGTTAACTCAAACTTAAGTTCAACCCATATTGAACATAAATCAACCTTTCTAACTTAGGTTCAACCAAAATTGAACCCAATACAAGTTAAACTTGTGCTCAACCCATACTGAACATAACTCAACGTTTCTAACTTAGGTTCAAACTAAATTGTACCTATGTTAACCCAAGCTTAAACTTAACCCATGCTAAACTTAAGTCAATACTTCTAAATCCAATTTAAGTCTAATCTACATTAGACTTAACACCTTTTAGATTTAAATGACAACAAATCTAAAATACTAAAGTCTAACTTATGTTAGATTTTACACAATTTTAGTATAAATTACATTAGACTTAACACCTTTTAGATTCAAATGACAACAAATCTAAAATACTAAAGTCTAACTTATGTTAGATTTTACACAATTTAAGTCTAATCTACATTATACTTAACACCTTTTAAATTCAAATGACAACAAATCTAAAATAGTAAAGTTTGTTAGATTTTACACAATTTAATTCTAATCTACATCAGAATTAACACCTTTTAGATTCAAATGACAACGAATCTAAAATACTAAAGTCTAAGTTATGTTAGATTTTACATCAGACTTAACACCTTTTAGATTCAAATGACATCGAATCTAATGTCTAACTTATGTTAGATTTTATTCAACATTAAAATTCTCAAGT
This sequence comes from Papilionanthe hookeriana x Papilionanthe teres, assembly GCA_022702705.1. Taxonomy (NCBI): domain Eukaryota; kingdom Viridiplantae; phylum Streptophyta; class Magnoliopsida; order Asparagales; family Orchidaceae; genus Papilionanthe; species Papilionanthe hookeriana x Papilionanthe teres. The sequence goes on from CM040421.1 coordinate 183,952,104, forward strand.
TTAATTGGATCATATAGACATTAAATCTAACTAAAATTGAACCTTTTTTTTAAATTTTAAATTACATTAGACTAAAAATAAACAAATCAAAACTGACATATGAAAAATAATCAAAATGACATGAAAAATATTAATTGGTTGATAAATCATAAACAACCTAAAATTTCCCAACCTAAAATTCAAAAGACATTAAGACTTACGTGAAACTTTAATGAACAAAGATTACCAAACATAACTTCAACTCCAATGTTCTTGATCTATGAAGATTTCTTGGATGACGCAATCCTGGTTGTTGACAGGAGTCTTACGGTCCTGGTTTAAACACTTTTCAGACTAAGTAGATTAAAGCCCCTAATAATCTTTGGACGACGGAGCCAATGACACCTTGACTGGGTTATCTAAAATCTAACCAACTAAAATAAAAAAGATTTAAAATTGACATTATTCCTTTTAAATATGACATTCATTTCTCTTGCAGGATGAAGACAAATTCCACTTTGGATTTACTTTACATGTTATTAGGGTGTGTTAACCCTGTTTTGCAGGGTGACATTCTGAAAACAGAACAAATGACAATAAAACAAAAATAAAGAAATACCAAAACAACGACACAACAGAACAAACAAAATATAAACAACATTAAAATGACAAAACCAAAATAAAATAAAACCTAAACTTTTAGGATAGCCACAAAACCTAAACTTTTAGAATAGTCACCAAATAAATAATAAACTACAAGACAAAACAGCAACAAAATGGCAAACAACAAAACAAAAATAAAATTGACACAACAAATGACATTGAAAAAAATCAAACACTTAGAGTAGTATGATATATTACCCCTAGGATTGAACGTTGACGTTTCTTTCCTTGTTCTTGAAACTTCTTAAAAAACAAGTGTTAACAATTAATCAGAAGTTTTCTTAGACAATTTTAATTTTCTAAGATGTAATTAACTATATGAGCTTGCTTCTATAGGAGATTTAAGAACTCAGGATGGTTATCACACTTATAAATCTCTGGTTATCAAAATATTACATGTGATCCCCCTTATATAAAATTTCTAGAATAAGGCATTCTAGAATCTCTTTTTATAAGGATTATCACCGACATTTTTATTCTACTATTTTCTATTTTATTAGCTCTTTCTTTCTTCAAATCTCTTAATATCCGAGGATCCTTTACATGATCCAAGTAAATAAGATCTTTTGAAGACTAGGGCGACATGATAGATAAATAAGGTGGAAACTCCAAAAAATGATATCGAAATCGACACGAGAAAATCTCTAACACAGCTTTAAATGCTAATAGAAGGGTATGTGTAAGACTTTCACCAAAAGGTGGAAAGGCTGAGGAGGAAATATGGTGTAGAGGGCTCCGGAGATGAGGCTTTTGGTAGGTAACTTCCTCTCTTGCTCTAGTGAAGGAGAGGCGCAAGCTAATTTGAAGTTTGGTGGGGTTTGGTGAGGTGTCCTGTTTCTGAGTGTTTTTTGGGTGATGAAATTGTCTTCGGGAAGTGGGGGCAATGGTTGGAGAGTGGTGGACCTGAGCTTAGAAGATCATAAAGAAGCTTTGGAAGCAATTTGGTAGAGTTTCCCCAAAGTTAGAGCACACTCAATGTTTTCACTATAAGAGGTGGTGGTTAAATAGACAGGGAAAGAGTGGCCACCAGAGCTTCAATTTGGGTGAGCTCTACTGCTTAAGTGGTGGGAACAAAGGAGCAAGTGGCCAAAGGAAGCTGGACATTTTAGGGAGTTTCAATTTTGGGTTTAAGCCTTGGGATACCTCTCCATTTTGATGTTTTCCGGAGACTAGGCCAGCCGGTCAGGCTAGTGCTGGTGGCTAGGGTGGTCAGGGGAGCCAGAGGAAGCTTAAAGGTGATTAGCATTGAGGTTTGATGACTGGTGGCAAAGATTTATTTGACTTAGCTAAATATGGGAGGAGATCCCCAAATTCAAGGGACCTTGGTCCATGACTCAACTAGGTTCAGCTAGGTGGATCCAGCATGGCTCCTAAGGCTCAAATGTTGGTTGTGGTGACCATGGTTTAGTCAATTTGGATGGGTTTGGTCAAGTTTGAGGTTTAGATTCAAAATTAGACTTTTGGTTTGAACTTGATTCTAGGTTGGGTTTGGGCTAAGATTTGGTCACTTGATTAATCAATTTGATGTGGATAATTGCCATGAGAAGTTTGGAAAAGGAATTGGGTAGTTTTGAATTGATTTGGAAGTCCAATTGGTGGAAATTTGCCTCACAATCAATTTTGGGGCATTTGGGTTAGACTTGGGTTTGGATTAGGCTAGGATTTATATTTGGGTCAATTAAATGTTCAAAATGATTTTGTAGATTGCTATGAAGGATTTTGGATATCAATTGGGTGAAAATTTTGGAGTTAAGAGTTTTAATTTCGTGCATTTAAGGGTATATAGTCAAATTGTGGATTTTGAATTGGGCTTAAAATTTGTTTTTAAAATTGGCTTAATTGGGCTTGAATTTGATTTCAATTGGGACTTGACATGATGAATTTTGATTTGAATTGAAATTAAGGGAATTTGGAATCAATTTTGTGGTAAGTTGGGGTAATTTAGGGATTTTTGGCCATTAGGGGAAATTAAGGAATTTGGGCCAAATGAGACAATTTGGTCAAATTGGGCTTAATGGAGTCATCAAATTTATTTTGGGGATATTTGGAGTGATTTTGAAGATTTTAGAAATTTTTAGAATTTTTGGGGTATTTTAGGGGAATTTTGGGAAGTTTGAGAATTTTGAGATATATTGGTCAATTTGAGTGGCTTGAAATGATTTGTAATGATTTTTGAAGAGAATTGACAATTTGGGTAGTTTTTAAAAAATTTAGGGTTGAGGGTTATTTTGGTAATTTGGTGAAAGTTTGGGCTAGGAGGCCAAATTTGGGAATTTTGGTAAAATTGATTTTAATTGAGAATGTTAATCATGAGATCACCTTATTTGAGCCATTCAACAAGGGAAGTCCCATTTTGGATCCTCCATGTGTTAGTCTTAGCCAAACCCTAGCTTAGGGCTAAGTGTTGGGGAACCACACGCATGAGTTTTCAAAAGAAGTAGGAAACCAGGATAAGGGTGATTGTTCTAAGGTTTAGGTTGTGATTGAGAGTATGTGGTTCTGTGTGTGTGTACAGGACTGACTAAAACTACACCATCTGGGATTAACTCTAAGGCCAAGCAATCCGATGAGAATTTCTTCTTGAGCTCCCTCACATTTAGCCATAACCTACTAAGTGTTAGAGGTTTATATCAAACATGTTGAACTCCATAAAGAGTAAAGAAGAGTTCAGAATTTCTAATGAGGTAGGGTTCCATCACTAGTCATCTAGAATAGTCAACAAGAAATTCCTATAGATAGATCATAGGCTTCTAAGGAAGAAAGATGAGGTCAACAATATTGTCTCTTTGAGTAAATATTATAAGAATTTCCATCTCCTTGTGGGATTGATGCTTAGGACTCCATTAGAACCCTTTATTACTTGTGTGATATGTATACATGTGTTTATAACCTAGTGAATATTTAGTCTAAAAAACACACTTTAGTTCACTAGAAGTGGTAGTGTTAAACATTTAAAAGAAAAACTGAAGAAAAACTGATTATACTAAAGTAACATTTGTTGTGAATATCCTGCATATTTTCTAGTTAGTTGTTACTTTTGTTAAGGTGTAAGAAACATTAATAGTAAATACTGCACCAAGTTTTTGGTGCAGTTGCTGGGGACTTTATTTGACATAAAACATGAAGAAAAACACCACACACTAGGCCGCATCAATTATAAACTCATTGCATGAAGATAGTTTGAACTCTTCTATACTTAGATGTTTTAGAAACACTTAGCATTTTTAATTTTAGTTCTTTTTTATAAACTGAAATTATTAGTAGTAATTACTTCTTTTTAACAAATGTTTTTATTAAGTCATTATAAAGAGTTACAACTTCTTATGGGATTGATAATCGGGACACCAATTGAGCCCTATGTTACTTGAACGATACAGGTACTTGTGTAGAACCTAGAGTGTAACTTTAAATGAAATTATATAATCCATAACATATTCATTTGTTGACCTCACTTTTGTCTAGGTCTAGTCTTTCCTCCTTGAAAGCCTAGGATCTAGCCATATGACTTTCCTATTGACTATTCTAGAAGACTAGTGATGGAACCCTACCCCATTAGAAATTCTAAACACATATTAAATCTTCTTGGAGTTTCACATCGTTGGTTTTGACCTCTAGAACTTAGTGGGATTAAGACAAATATGAGGGAGCTCAAAAGGAGTCCTCATATATCTGTCGTGAATTAGGGTTAGCCCTGGGTGGAGTGGTGTTGGTCAATTTTGCACACACACACTTGCAACCCCCATTTTCACTCACAACCTAAAACCTTAAGCCAAGCATGCATAGCATAGTTCCCCACTCTTTTGTGAACTCATGTGGGTGGTATAAAAAATCCTTGGCCTTTGGCTAAGGGGGCTAGGACCAACACAAGGAAGATACAAAATGGAGTTTTTCTTTGTCTCACGGCTCAAAAAAGGGTAACTTTGTGATTAGCATCCTCAATTGACCCCCACATTGCCAACACCCATCCTTAGCGTTTTATCCCTAAACTTTCCCAAGATTACCAAAATGTCCTGAAACCCTAATTTTCCCGATATTACCCAAATTCTCAAATTCTATTAAAACATCATATCAAAACATTCCAAACCACTCAATTTGACTAAAATACCCCAATTTTCCTAAAAAATCCCAAAATACACTTAAATTTGCCAAAATACCAAAATGCCCCTCATACCTCAAAAATCACCAAAATCTCCAAATTCACTACAAATTCCCCCAAAATACTTTTGAACCACCTAATATCCCTAATTGTGCCCAGATCCACCAAAATTGGCCAAAATTCCCAAATTGCCCCTAAGTGTCTAATGTCTCCAAATCTTCCTCAATTTCTACCAAATTGATTTCAAACTCTTCCAATTTCAAATCCAAATTAAATTTCATCATTTCCAATCCCAATTTTAATCAAATTCAAGCTCATTTGAACCCATCACCACACCCTAATTTCAATTTTTAGCCAAAATCCACAATTTGACCCTACCCTTAAACTCCATCAAATTGAACCCCATGACCTATCCAATTCCCCCAATTTCAAATTCTAAATTCCTCATGACAATGTTCTAAACCAAATTGAACTTTCACATGACCTAGATCCAATCCCAAACCTATTCCAAACTAAAGTCCTAGTCAAATGCTCCAAATTGACCATAACCCAAAATTCCATTAACTTAAACTTGAAAATCAATCCAATTCTGTGAAATTATTTTCCTCAAAACCTCATAAAATTCCGCTAGAAAAATTTGAGAATTCAATTGGTTTGGTTTCAAGCCCAAGCTAAGCCCAAATCCAACTTTTATCTCAAACCCTAATTTTGAGCCCAAAATCCAAATTAACTTAACCAATTGGAAGTAGCCCAAGCCTAACCATCCCTACCATACTTAAGCACCGTGACACTAATCACATCATCCAGAACCCTAAATTTGAGCCACATACCAAGGGCCCTCTTCTTTAAGGGACCTTTTTCCCTAATTTGGCTAAGCTCTCTATCCCATGCCATCAACCTTTAAACTTTTGAGCTAATCATAATTAAAACTCTACTGACCTTCCCTGAACCTGCTAGCCACCTCCTTTGGCTTAGCCGACTAACCTAGTTACAGAAAACCTAAAATTGAGAAGTCTCACTCTTGGTTTGAACCCAATTGCACCCATCCATTGTGGCTCACCCCCATTGGTCACTTGTGTCGTTCGGTCCTCCACCTAAGCAACCTTTTCCAACTCTTGGCTTACCCTATTGGCCACCATGGACATGGCTATTTAAAATACCACCCCTCATGGTAAAATAAAGTGTGCAACAAAAAATTTAATGAAATTGCCAAAATTCTCTCAAACCTCCTAGCAGCCAAGAGAAGTTCATCCCCTCTGTTTTCCAACCTTCATTCCCCCTGTTTGAGCTCAATATCAAAGATAAAAACAGAACATTTCCACAGCCATCCCACCAAACTCCACCAATCTCCAAATTGAAGTGCTCTTAAGCTTCACCAGAGCTTAATAAAACTTCACCAATCAAAAGCCCCCTCTCTCAAGCCCTCTGTAAGAAACGTCCACATAGGCCGCACCACCCTCAGGTGGAACACTTACACAACTGCCAAGTTAGCTTAAACCAATTCTTAATGGAAGTTTGTAGGACCAAGAGAAAGGTTTAGAACTATTCTGATTAAGTTTACACATATTAAACAAAGGGATGGACCATTTTCCCCAAGTGTGAGCTCGGTTTGAGCCTTTATGAAGAAAATTTAAATTTCATATGCATGTCACCTTATAAATAGGTTTGTGTGGACTAGATTAAGGTGTAAGAACAAACCCAATGTGATTTGGTTGAGTTTTGAGCTAGATCTTAGGGTTTTAGTATGGAAGGTTCTTGATTCAAACCAGCTGAAGATGATGACCCACTGATCCCCGAATATTTATACTTACAATATAGATAGGAATTTTATGATTTATAATATGGGATACTACGCAAGTATACGTATTATTTATTAAATAATATAAGACTTTCTGATTAAGCCCCGAGATATCAAACCCACAGGGAAATGTCTAACACTTTAAGAAATAAGAAAATTAACTTTTTACTTTTTAATTGATTTTTGCAAGTATGTTTTAAGGCATTAATTTTGAAAAGTTGTTTTTGATATATTTTTTAATAAACAGTTAGCAGGAAATAAAAATTATCAATCCTCTAAAAACGATATAAAAGTTTGTCGGCATATTTTTAGGTTGTGTTGTATTTTGAAAAGGGGTCGCCTACAGAAGTTGTCGGTGAATTTTTAGATTTTAATTTTAATTTAAATATATATAATTTGGAAAGTAGCATTTGATTTTGAAAATAATTTTAAGTTTGAAAATTTTAAGATATGAAATCAAACCGATCTCACATCCCAAGTAGTTTATATAAACGAGCACCACACCACAAACCGTGTATCTATCCCGAAGAATAGACACACTGCTTGATGATGGGGCTCAGTTAAATAAACTAGAAGATTTGTAACCAAATTTATAAGCCGACAAATTCTCCTGTTTAATATAAAGAAATTAAACAGGGTTTATCTTACCTGGGTTCTTAAAGTTCCCTATAAGGGCAAGCCCCTATAGTTAATTACATCTTAAATGACGGAAATCATTTAAGAAAACTCTCGATAATGATTAGTAGTTTTGTTCTCAAGATTTTCAAAGTTTAAGGTTTCAAAGGATTGAATTTTGGGATTCCAATAGGGAATGGATCAAGTTTGGAATAATTTATTTTAAGAGTCCAAAGAAAGAGAAGCAGGAGAAGCTGAGGATCCAAGAAGAATCTTGGCAACTTCTCAAACTATCCTATTATTTGGCTTCAATTTGGGAATTTGTTTAATGTTTCAATCTTGCCAATTTTAATTAATTAGGACTTATATTTGTATGATAAAACCACACAAATAGCCTTGAAGATGTGAGGGTTTATATCGTACCAAACAACTACCTCGAAATCCTAAGACCGGTTAGGACTTAATTTGCATAACATGATTATGCAAATGCCTAACAAAAAGTTGAGAATTTATGTTGCACTAGGCAAACTCCCTCGAAGTCCTATGGCTTGGTTATTTAATTCTAAGAAAGTTTTGTTGAAGTAGATCCGCATTTTATCGATGACGATGGACGAGCCGGCCACCATGCTCCGAGCTCCTCGTTGTTGCGGGGTTCGGCTTAGAAGTCATAAATCGGGAGATGAGGGAAGTGTTTTGGTTTAGAGAAAATCTTAAAATCCAAGTGTTTTTAATATTTTAATTAAAACAAATCTTAAAGTTATTTAAACGGAACCAATTAAGATCCCACGGTTCCGTCATCCCGCACCGTTATTTTCATCGAATTCACTTAGTCCGGATGAATTTGCTAAACTCAACTAAATGAGTTCCACACTTTCATTTAGACCTTGGGAAATCCCGTTAGCAACACGTGGGTTACATCATCCGAGGTTTTCCGATCATTCAATGAGACGTTTTAATTTAGTTATGATTGTAATTTTGTTATTCTGTTTGTGATTAAATTTTGAGTTGTTTTATATTTTGGAATGTTGTGGCGGGTAAATTTTATCTTGCAATGACTTTTAATTTAGTTTTAGTTTCAGTTCAGGGACTATCCTAAAGGTTTTGGTTTTCATGCAACAGTTTTATTTATCATGCAAGAGAAGTAAAGTACAGTGCATGTAAGTAAATCGTAATAAAATAAATTGCAATAAAATAAAAGCGTACCTGGAGGATCTTCCCGTCATCCCAAGCTGCACTTAAAGCACATGTTAAGGCATACAAATGTTTCAACAGATACCTAGATAAAGCTAAGGGAAGGGTTTTGGTTGTCTACCAAATTCCTAATCCTATAACTAGTCATTTCCTATGACGTCTAGGTTCTTGGTTTGATTTAAGGATGATTTTCTTCATCAAAGAACAATTAAATTCAGTTGTTCTTCTAAAACATCTCGTCATATTGAGGAAGTACTTAGGATGAGTCCTAAACATCTTTTCAATAATTCTGGGATTGTTTTGAGTCCAAGTAAATTTAGTTGCACAGGTGAATTAATGATTACCTGATGAATGAAGTGACATCTCCCTTAATACTCTATTTAAGAGTTATAATAATTAAAACCTTTAAGGGCAAGTTGGTTTATCGAGCATTTTAATCATTCTTAATTTAAATTTTAAGTTAATGGTTTAAAGTGTTTTAATTTAATTACGAGGTTTTAATTAATAATTTTAAGTTTGGAATAGTCTTCAAATTATTTTAGATTTAAATCTTTACATTTTCAATTATCTTGGTATTTCAACTTGATTTTCATGTTTTAAATTTAATTAGATAGAAAGAGGTGTTGAAATTATTGATATATTTTGATCTAATTCTTAATGATTTCATTTAGGTTTGTTGTTAAATGATTTTAATTTAATTTAATTCAATTTGATTTTAATTAAATTTAAATTTAATTTAATTTTAATTTTAATTTAATTTAATTTAATTTAATTTAATTTTAATTTAATTTTAATTTAATTTTAATTTAATTTAATTTTAGTTTAATTTAAATTTAATTTGATTTAAATTTAATTTAATTTTATTTAATTTTAGTTTTAGTTTAATTTTAATTTTAATTATAATTTTAATTTTAGTTTAACATTAATTTTTAATTAAGAACTAAATATTGTTAAAGTGATTTATTTAAGGGATTTTTAAATTAAAGAATAAATATCCTCTTAATAATATCCCTATTTTAATAATCCAAATTTAAATATATTCTTTCCAAAATTTAAATCATTTAATTAATTAAAGTTTCATTTTGATATTTTCAAAGTGTTTAATTTGTTTCTATCCCTTAATTTCCCTAAGTTTCAATCATCCAAGAGAAAGTTAAAATCAAATATTTTACCCTCCATTTTAATTAAACCTAAAGTTTTAATTAAGGGTTAAAATTTTTAATTACCTTTATGCCCTTTTAGGCTTATTTATTTCATAACTCACTAAATTGAGTTCAAATGAATCTGAAATTTTTATGTCACCTCACTCACATGTCAATTAAGACATTAGAGGAGAAAATGTGATTTTTCTTAATTTAATTTATTTATATAATTATTTTTAGTAGAAAATAGGGGTTTTCAAAGAAAATTCAACAACATGACCAATGAAAGGTTTCTGTCCTTAAAAAAATATGGGATGTTCCTAATGACCAGAGGACCCCTTAGAAAGATTTTGGTGATTTTTTAAATTATATTTTATTTATTATAATTATTTTAAGTTTTAGAGTATTAATTAATTATAAAATAAAATTAAAGTTGAAAAATGGATATTATATTTTTCTTAAATCTATCTGACCTCAAGGAGTTTAGAGAAACAAATTTTTATAATTTTCTGCTTTTTCTTTGATTTATTAGAATTATTTTAGTGAAAAAGGTTAAAAACTTATTTTTTTAATATTAAAAATTACATTAAGCCTTTAAAATTCAATATCTTATCCTAGGGACTTAGGAAAAATATTTGGTTTATTCCTAAGTGATTAGGAGTCAAAATATGACATTTTTATGATTTTTAATATTTTTGTGATTTTTATTATTTTTTAATTATTAAAATATGAAAATATTGTGAAAAATCAACTTTTTTAGAAAATTCCAATTTTAATTTTCCTGAACTCACCTGATATCAGAGAAGTTCCAAAATTATTTTTGTGAATTTTTGAAAAGTATTTTTGGAGTTATGAATTTTTAAAGTTCCATTTTGCTTATGAGGCTTAATCAATCCATTTGGTGGGGTTAATCAAATCCAATTGATTTCAAAATTTTATGTAAGGTTCCTCTGACCCTAAAGAGTAATGGAGAATTATTTTCAAGTCAATTTGATGTGTGGTTAACCCTAAGTAAATCAAATTCAATTTTAGGGCTTAGGCCAATTAAGGTTATTATGAATGAATTAACTCAAAATATATATTTCATAGGGTCCTCTGGTCCAAAGGAACATCACCAAATTTTCCTAGAATTTATTTTACAATATGCAATTTATTGGAATTAAAATACCTAAAACAGTGACATGAACTTGAAAATTCAATAACTTTTTACAGAGATGGCCTCTGACCTTGAAAAATTTAGGGAATGTTCCCAAGATGAGAGGCTTCAAAAGCCTTATGGTCTCATGCCATGGTGAATTGTCCATGCAAATGGAGAATCAAAATATTGAAAATAGTAAATAAATTATTAAAAATAAAATACTCATCCAATTAACTTGATTTCTTTTCCACATTATTTTTCTCTGTTCACTGAGCAAGAAAATATTTTTATTTTATTTTTGTGATTTTTTTATGCAAAGATATGAATTTTTGAAGTTCAGGGCATTTAAATAATTCAAAAATACCTTAATTTCCTACTTATCCACACGGCACCGTGTCAACCTCGACAGCTCCGAAAGCCCACGCGTCACACTGTGATTCGGCGCCGCCATCTGACTCAGCTCTCTATGGGCCCGCGGTTCATGTACCATTGCGCCGTTCGACTTGATCTCGACCGTCTGCTCGATACACGCGCGATCCAACTGCTCCTAGTCATCGTCTATGACTGGTGCTGTCCACATTAAAACCCTAAGATCTCACTCGATTCTCAATGAATTTTTGTGTTCTTATGCTCTATGGATTCGTCCTGAAGAGACGAACACATCTATATGGTTTATAGGCTATAAAATTAACCCAAACAAAATGGAGAATTGCTGGAAGCTCGGGGGGAAGAATGGGTTCATACCATTGCTTAGAGAAGTGAAGTTTCGATCTGAGAGTTGTGTCACCTTCGATTGAGTCCAGGCAAGCTCCAGATGAAGTCTCTGGCTCTGGGGAATTGTCTAAGTATGAAAGTGACCAGACCCGATTTCAAAGCTTGGAGGCTAGAGCAACTAGGTGGCCTGGAGAGGGGGCTTTCACTGGGGAACTCCTTCTCTTGGTCCTGTGCAGGTGTGGGTGAGTTTAATTTGGATTTGGTAGAGGTTCCAGAGATGTCTTGGTTTTTGGGGGGATTTTCAACTCAGAAATTTAGCTTTGTTAATGGGGTTTAGGGCAAAGGAACACTGGGGATCAACTGCTCTGGGTTAAGAAAAGGTCCTGCAGCAATTTTGGCAGAGTTTCCTTAAGGTTTGGTTCATCACTCTATTTGGCCGAGAGGAGAAGAACAGCCATGGTGTCCATTTGGGATGGGACAGCTCAGCCAGGGAGAATTGAAAAATTTGGCTCACATGGAGCTCTCGGCCGTGGTGTTTTCTGGCGACCCAGGTGGCTAGCCGGTAGGGTTAGGTCACCACCCAAGGCCTGGTTTTGGGCTAAAAAGGATCACTTGGGTTAGCCAAGAGAAAATGGTGTGGTCTCCATCCATGGTGAGGTGGCTAAGCATTGTTTAGAGTGTGACATGAGTATGGTTAAAAGGCTTAATGATGGATTAAGAAAGAGGACCCCTCCACTTGCCATAAATGATATGGTGATCTTTAAAATAACTCTCATGGCTTGCATATGGCTTATGCATGGCTCCATGGCTTCATTTGGCTTGGGAAAAGATTTGGTCAATTTCATGAAAGGGGATTTTACGAATTTTGGCATTTTTGGTGGAAATTTGGATGAAGCTTGATATGGAATTGTTTAATGATGATTTTGAAACTTAGGGGTGATTTAAATCATAGGGAATGATGAGGGAAAATTTCATGTGAGCTTTGGAATGAAATTTGGGCTTTTTTGAATTTTGGTGAAAATGGGCTTTTAAAGGCTTCATGGAAGTGGGATTTTAGATTTTAAAATGGGCTTTTGGATAAATTTTTGTGAAGTAACATGCCAAATAAATGTTAGTATTTAGTTTAGGGATGTATCATGAATGATTTGGAACAAGTTTAAAGTGGTTTTGAATTGTATTAGGTTGAATTTGGGCTTTTTTGGTAAAGGGGCCAAGGTGGGCCAAATTGGGATAACTTGGGCTAAGGTTGGGCTAAAGTTGGATTTGATGTAAAATTAATGTTGATAAATGTTCATGGGAGTGTCACAAAGAGTTTTCAACTTTGGTTGGGCTTTGATTTTGGGATTTGGGCCCATTTGGATTAAGCTTAGGCATAGGTCAATTTAAGAGATTTTGGTTTTGGGTTAGGTTAGGGTGGAGTTTAGGTTCAAATTTTGGCCAACTCAAGTTAGTGTTTTGTTTATGGGGATGTTAGGAATGCTTTAGAAATGATTTGGGGCCAATTGAAGTTGAATTGGATGGGTTTGAGCTAGGTTTAGGTCATGGGCTAAAATTGGGCCTTAGGCTTCAAATTGAAATTAGACCCAAATGTCAATCAAATTGGACTTGGATTTGGTTTAAATTGATATTGGGGATATTGATTTGAATTTTAGAATTGAATTGGACCAAAATTGAGGTCAATTGGGTTGGCTTGGTTTGACATTGGGTTCACTTGGGTTAAAAATGGGTCAAATTAGGGGTTTTGGTAAAAGTGGGGTAAATAGGCAAAATTGGCCCATGTGGTAGTTGAACAAAATGAAATTGGGAATATTTGGGATTTTTGAAATTTTTTAGAAATTTTTTGAATTTTTAGATTTTTGGTGTAAAAGGGTATTTTGGTAATTTTGGGGGGGGGTTAGGGATATTTTTGGAAATTTTGGTATTTTTGGCCAAAGATGGTCAATTTGAATGGTGGGAAATGTTTAGGATTGATTTTGAGGGATCTTGGGTAATTCAGGCAATTTTGCAAATTTTTTGTCATTTCAAGGGTATTTGGTAGGTTTGGTGGGTCCGGGGCCTCGGGGGTCAAAAATTGAAATTTTGAAAAAAGGAATATTGATCAAGTGTGAGAAAAATGGAATCATTTTTGTTGAGCCATGAAGCCATATTAAGCCCATATGATCCATGAGAGGACTCATTTGAGGCATTCACTATGTTGTTCCTAACCCTCTTAGCCAAGGGCTTAGGGGTTAAGGACCATCCATATGAATTACCTACATGAGTCGGGAAGTCAAGTTGGGTGAGAGTGTGGTTTTAGGAATTGGAATGTGTGTGAGAGTGTAGTGTATGTGCAAGTCAACCCTCACCGGACCGGGCCGCCGGTGGTAGTCCTAAGGCCAAAGGTCCTATAGGAACTAATCCTTTAAACCTCCACATTTGATTTCAACCCTCTAGGTGATTAGGGGTCTACAATCAAGCTTGTGGGGTTTGCAGGGAGTCAAGAGGTGTTTAAAATTATAAAGGTTGGGTTCCACTTCTAGTCCTGTAAGATTAGTCAAAGGAAAAGCCTATGGCTAGATCCTAAGTACTAAAGAGAGAAGCAAAAGACCTCACCAAAATTGAGGTCAACAAAGTTATAAGAATCAAATATCTTTTTCCTTCTTCAATGAATAGGTAACAATTATGGATATTTATGTTGTGGAAGTATTTAAATATATTGTGCCAAATAGGAGCAATTATATTTTTTACCCTTACTTGGTTCTATAAAGAAAATTGGTTAATTTGGAATTTTGAAATTTTGTAAATGGCTTAGGCAGGGAAGATACCAACTCTCACTCTAGAGTTCCCTCTATTACCTCCCCCTGGGAGCTAACATCTCATAACAAAAATTAAAATAACAAATTAAATTAGGGGGCTTTAGTCTGTCACTATAAAGTCCTCTAATTTTACTCTCCAATAAAGCATATCTCCCTATATCTTTGCATTCAATCATATGGACTATAATTCTCACCAATATAATTACATATGATTCTTCCCAATTGTTGATTGAGACAATACTCATTGGATCTTACATAATCTCATCACAAATTTTAACATCTTAATTGGCCAAATCAAGAAGTAAATTAAGTACAAGGAATTGAATCATGACAATTTATTCCAGCATTAAACACTTATACTTTCCACAACATACTTCCATAATTTAATTACTTCATCATCTAAGAAAGAAAAAGAAAAGTAAACTACTCAGATTTCATGAAGAAAACTCAAACACAACTTGATTTGAAAGCATAAACCATAATGAAAACACAACAATCTTACTTAAAAATAAAGTGTAAAAACAAAGATAAATACTTATATGAAAATCCTCTCCACAAGACTATTGATGTTCCTTTGGAATTTTACTTTCCAGAATACAACTCTGCAAAGGTTGGCGCTCAACTCTGATGACTCTAATAAAAAAACTTTAAACTTTAATAAAAACTAGATACAAGGATAAAAGAAAATTGGTGAGAAAAAGGCTTCACACTAACCCTTTTTCCTTTGTTACTCTCTACTTTCTACTAACAGCTATATTAAAGAAGAACTCCAAAACCTTACTCTTAACACACTTTCAAAATACTAACTACAACTACTCAAATAACATCACACACACTTGCAAATTATGAGGCTTCATTTTATAATTTTCCAAAAGGTGCCTTGGTGTCTCTTCGAATCATGTCCAGATTCAATGTATCCACCAATATATGCATCCCTTCAATCACATTTTGTCGCCCAAAGGAAGATAAGGAAGTCACCACCAAAAGTTGCTTCAAACACCCCTTGAAAATGGCACCAAATTTGATTAAATTTTGATTTTGAACTATGGCGCTTAAGTGCTGGCACTTTGGAGCTTAAGCGTCAGAGGCCAAATTTCTCAAACTTCATAATTTTGCTCCAAATTTGATCCTTTTTTCCTCCTTAAATCATACCAACAAGAAAAACACAAAATACCTTTCATTAAAGTGCAATATCATTGAAAAAAGGCATAAAGATTTGCATAAAAATACTATATACTTTAGGTGTATCAAAATCCCCCAAACTTAAAATGTTACTTGTCCTCAAGTGACTCTTAACCATAAAAATTTTAATACGCAAATTATGTAAATGAGTTTCTTTAGGAAGGTTTCAAAATTTTGTTCTAGAAATGAAATAATCCAATTTAGAAAAAGTTTTAGTAAATAAGACCAATTTAAAGTATAGAAAGTTCTTAAGTAAAGGATAATGAAAATATAATTTTCTATCTAATTCAGAAATACTTGTAGATTTTTGAAAATATAAGATTCAAATATTTTATTTTTCTCACTTAAAAAAAATTTAATTGAGAATAATTTTACTCACTATATTATAACCTTAAGTTTTAGATTTTCTCAAAACTTATATTTTAAACTTTAGGCATGGAACCAATTTTTCGTTAGGCCCTTAAATCCTCAACCTTCTCCTTCCTTTTCACATAATATTTTTCGCTTTTTTTCTTTTTTCTTTTTCTTTTCTTTTCTTTTCTTTCTTCTTCTTTTTTTTATAAGGTAAGGATTACTGTATCTAGATATGTCTTTAATGATTTTAAATTCCACCCTTCCATTTAAAATAAAGGTCTGATATGTATCTTTCACTTAAAAATCATAATAATAGTGTTGAAAATTATTTCTCAATAAAAGAAATTTAAGCTTTGAAAAAATAAAAGTCAAATATTCTACTTATCCAAAAAATACAACATTTCTTACTAAGGATAGTTTAACTATATTTAACATTTCTTTATTAAGAACATTTTAACTTTAAAATTTTCATTATTACTATAAATTTTAACTAAATTCTTTTATTTATTTCTATATTCAAAATTTTGTTTCCCTAATTTAACTTCATATACATAATTATTTTCAATAAAAAATCAAATTTATTTTAAATATTCTTGAGAACAAATAAAATTTTAGGTTTTTGAAAAATTTAGTTTTTTAAATTCCTCCCAAACATTAATTTTTAGTCAGGATAAAATCATTTAAGCATAAGAAATGATACACGAGTGAGAATTAAAAACTAAAATATCATGCTTGCAGGAATTTTTATATCCTAAATATACATGTATAATAGTTTTAAAGAAAAACAGTAGTAAAAAGAAACTAAATTCAGTTTTTCATAAATATAAAAGTTTCAAAAGACTTCTACTGTAGTGGAGGTTTTCAAAACAAATACACACCAACTTAACATAACTAAAACCACAACAATACTAGATAATAACTAGTAGTAGATTTTGAAAAGTTTTTAAACATGCTTCAAATAGTGGATTTTAATAGTGTTCTAAATTTCCTAATATATTTGGAATTAGTTTATACTCTATTAAAAATTCAAACACTAAATACACATTTAAACATTTACTACCACACACATATCACAAACTACAACATTTAACATTAATCTATCACATAGACATCTGAATGTGAATAAAAAAAATAGTCTAACTATGCTTTATACAATATCAAAGTTCATATTATAAATACATCACACAGCAATCAAACATCACATCACATATAAAAAACATCAAAATAAAAACATGACTACACATAAGAAACCACAAAACAAAACAAACTAAACACAAGAACCCTAATTGTTGTCCTTGTAATCATCTTCTTCATTCCAATCTCTAGATTGCACATAAGTTATATAAAATGGATGAGGTGGTATCTTAGCACTGTGATCACCTCTAATCACTCTATCCATATACTGCTGATGATTCTCCTCATATTCATCATGCTTAACAATATACTTTTCAATATTTTCAATCTTACCATCCATATCTCTAACATGCTCTCGAGTAAGACTCTCTTTCTTCAAAATCTTCTTTAATAGTCCAGTCTGTGAATCACTAGATGAGGATGCTCTAGAAGTAGTGGCATGTGAAGTAGAAACAGCAGAAGCAGAAGCAGTGGAAGCTAAAAATCCTCCTCTTCAGCCAAACTCTGAATGTACTATGTAAGCCCCAATATTTACACTGGTAATAAGTCTCAATGGCTGAAGAACTTCCACCCATGTTTCAAACTTCACACCAGAACGCTCAAAAATCAAATGAATTAAGGATGGAAATCCCATACCTGAAGTAGTAGCAGAACTGGCACAGTTCATCACATAATCAAAAATAATAGCCCCTATGTCAATAGGCTTTCCTAGTTGAATGCAATGGTTCAAAACAGCTCTCTCTCTTGTAACTTCACTAATATGACTTCAAGGCAAAAGTTTAGATGAGAAAAAAATAATGTCATGCCTTTGAAATGGCATTCAATTTAGAGGCCTAAAAATTTACTATTCATTCATTTGTTATCTTCCATAAACCTCTTCCATCAATCAGAAAATATATTATCTCATCTAATTCTCCTTTACTATGGTGATAATTAGCACAAAAACAAAACAATTCAGGAAGTAAGTGGTAGAAGACATTGATTACCGCAAGTGAAAAATGTACTTGTTCACTAAATTCTCTTCTGCTACAGGCAAGTTTGCACAAAACTCTCTGACCACAGAAACAACAGCGACAGCGGAGAAGTAACAGAAATTCTCCCAATTCCTTCTAATAATCATTTCTTCAATAACTTCTCCTAGCTTAATTAACACTCGTTCAGGAATCAATTTACATCAAGATAGTGCATCGACATATTGATCCTCTGCTCTCGCACTAACAATTTTGTTGGAATCAAATTTTGTTTTCTCTTTCGAGCACTTTGACATTGGAGCCATCTCTAAAAAATTGCAAAAAAATTCACCATAAATTCCAAAATTAAACTAAACTTGCTATTTTAACTTCCAAAGGTAATTTCCACTAAATCCAAGTAATTTCTCATGTTTTCCTCAAATTTCACCATAATAAATGATTTAAGATTTTTCAATAATGTACTTAAAATACATGGTGAAAATGAAAAAAATTTACTTTGGAGTAGTGCTCATACAACAAGGAATTCAAATTTGACAAATCTAGTTGAAACGGCTCTTAATTGATCCAACCTAAGGATGCCCTAAGTCCTATTTCGTGATTTTGAGAGGTTTAGGGTGACAGGAGGTGTTAAAAATGTCAATTTTTTTTTGTTTTTAACTACAGAAAACCAATTTTCGCAAACTGGAGCTTAAGGGCTGGGCATCGGCTTTTAGCCGCGAAATCTAGCGCTTAAGCGCCTAAGTTCTGGCACTTAGGCACCAGTACCTTGATTTTCACAATTAAATTGAAAATGTACTAAACCCCTTAGTTAATCACCCTAAATCACTTCAAATAATCATTTATCTCCCATAAGATTTTTTAATTCTCCAAAGAAATTTAAATTTCCATCAATTCCAAACAAATTTCACATAAACACAAACTTTCATTTAATTAAAACAGCCACACTTAATACAAACTAAAAATTTCTATCCAAATATTTTGATGAAATTTCCCAACACAATTATTCAAATACATAAAAACAAAGATAAATTTACATAATTAAGATGTAATAAACACACACTAAAGTTCAATAAAACACAAACATATAACACTAGACAGAAAACACGTAACACATAAAAACTATAGCACTAGACTATTCTCAAACTAATTCCAGTCTCCATTAGGTGGAATATATCTAGAACCACCATTAGTTCCATTTGAACCATCTGAAATATAAATCTGATAAAACAGGCGATGGTTGAAAACTCTCACATCTTCTTCTTCTAGCCATTTGTTTTTCAGAAAACATCGCCTTATTCGCTTCTTCCACATGACTTGTATGACAGAATTGCATTTTAAGTTGTCATCCAATATGCACTAAATGAGAGTTAGTTTCATTTACCTTTGCTTCAATTGACTTCACGTTGGCTTCAATCTTCGCAATCCTTTCTACAATACCTTGAATACTAACTACTAGGAATCCGTTGTATAACTCTTGCGCACTTTCACTAATAATTTTTTTCTTATTGGCTTCCTTCTTCTTCTTAATTTCACTCTCCCAAGAAGACATCTTTGCACTCAAGACTCTCTTCTTAAAACTCGGGAATGAAAATAGGGACTTGGCTTAGTGTCTCTCTTAATTCAAGGTCTTTTTATAGACATGGGAAGCACTAAAACCGACCCTAAACATTTTAAAACTCCAAAAGAACTTTTAAAACCACTTCCCCATGATTTTGGCTTCTAGAAATTCATTTATCACGTTTTTCATAACTGCGGCGCTTAAGCGCCAACCAGGTGGCGCTTAGCTGCCAGTGCACATTTTTGCACAAGTCTGCCAAATGTACAAATTTTTTATTCTCACTCTTTTAAGTCATCAATTAATGTCAATTAAAAAACACTATAACGAATCTCTTCAAAATACTTCCACGTAATCTTAAAAACAAACCAAACAAAGCACACAAAACAAACATAAAGCAAAGCACACAGATAACTATGGGTTGCCTCCCACAAATCACTTGGTTTAATGTCTTCAGCCTGAGAGCCTAACATACCCAGAACTTATTCTGAGTGACCCAACATCATATTCTTATCAGGTTTAAGTTGAACGATTGAAAAATAAGGTTTATGTCTATGATTTTCCAGTCTTTGGATCTTGAATATCCACAGCTCCATAAGAATAAACTTTTATCACAATAAATGGACCCATCCATTGGGACTTAAGCTTTCCAGCAAAAATTTTGAATTTGGCATTATACAACAAAACTTTTTGTCCTGGCTCAAGATTTTTAGTAAGAATCTTCCGATCATGCCATAACTTCATTTTCTCTTTATAAATCTTAGAATTTTCATAAGATTCATTCTTTATCTCTTCAAGCTCATTTAATTGCAATAATCTCTTCTCAGCAACATCTTTCAAATTATAATTAAACTCTTTAATATCTCAATAT
Organism: Papilionanthe hookeriana x Papilionanthe teres; assembly: GCA_022702705.1. Taxonomy (NCBI): domain Eukaryota; kingdom Viridiplantae; phylum Streptophyta; class Magnoliopsida; order Asparagales; family Orchidaceae; genus Papilionanthe; species Papilionanthe hookeriana x Papilionanthe teres. Next base: position 183,972,302 of record CM040421.1, read on the forward strand.
GCTTTATACTCAAGTTCAACTGGGAAATGATAAGCTTTTCCAAAAATTAGCCTATATGAGGACATCCCTATAGGAGTTCTATAAGCAATCCTATAGGCCTACAAAGTATAATCCAGTTTAATTGACCAATCCTTTCTATTTGGATTAACAGTCTTTCCAATATTCTTTTAATTTCTTGATTTGATAATTCAACCAAACCACTTTCCTACAGATGATAAGCAGTAGTAATGTGATGGTAAATATGATATTTCCTTACTAACTTTTCCATAATCGCATTTCTAAAATGACTTCCCCCATCTATTATGATTACTCTTGGTATTCCAAATCTACAAAATATATTTTTTTTTAAAAACTTTGCAACACTTTGAGCATCACATCGAGGTAAAGCAACAGCTTCAATCCATTTGGATACATAGTCTACTGCTATTAAAATATAAATCTTTTCGAAAGATGGTGAAAATGGTTTCATGAAATCTAATCCCCAAACATCAAATATTTCAACTTCCAACATATAATTGAGGGGCATCTCATTTCTTCTAGAAATATTGCTTACACGCTGACATGGATCACAATTTTTAATATATGCATTAACATCTTTAAAAATTGTAGCCCAATAAAACCCAGATTGTAAAATTCTATAAGCATTTCTATCAACTCCAAAATGTCCCCCATAATCAAAATTATGACATTTTTGAATAATTTCATAATTTTTCTCTAAAGGTACACATCTTCAAATGATTAGATCCTTTCCTTATTTATATAAAAATGGATCATCCCAAAAATAAGTTTTAGCATCAGATAAAAATTATTTCCTCTCCTAGTATGTCAAACCATATAGTAAAATATCAGTGATAATAAAGTTTACAATGTTGGCATACCACAGAAAATGCTAGTCATTAATAGTGAATAAATTTTCATCAGGAAAATTTTCATTAATTTCTTCAGTATCACTAAGAGATTTTTCAGTTTCAAGCATGGACAAATGATCAACAATTTGATTATCAGCACCATTCCTATCTACTATCTGAAAATCAAATTCATGCAAAAGAAGAATCCATCTAATCAATCTCGGTTTCACATCTTTCTTCATCATTAAATATTTGATAAGAGAGTATGCTAACCATACAGCAGATGAAATTATTTAAGTATACAAATCCCTGCTATAGCTGTAAACTCATTCTTAAATCTGTTATTATACAAATGGTGCAGAATAATTAATTTAGGAGATCACCAAATGATGATTCAAATTTACATCTTGCAAATTTTTTAGAACTCTGTGCTACTTTCAAATATGATGGTGTATGGAATGATGTTATAAAGCTTAGAATTTTTCCTTTTTCTTTAAAGAATAAAGCTAAGATGTGGTTAAATTCATTAGCTACATGATTTATGAAAACTTGAGGATAAATGACACAAAAATTCTTGGCTAAATATTTTCCTTCTTCTAAAACTGCTAAACTTGAAATGATATAACTTCATTTTCTCAATATGAGGGACAAACAATTTATGAAGCCTAGGAACGATTTAAAGAACTCCTTAGGAAGTGTCCTCACCATGCATTTCCAGATTGGTTAATTATTCAAACTTTTTATAACGGATTAGTAGGTTCTCTTAGAACTATAATTTATGTGGTTGCTGTAGACTTTTTAATGGAAGAATCATTTGATAAAGCTTATGCTTTAATTGAAGAAATAGCAACTAATAATTTTTAACAACCTTCTGAATGAGAAAATCCTAAAAGAGTGGCTAATATTCATGATAATGGTGCATTTTCTATTTTAGCTTCTCAAGAAGTAGCAATATCTAAAAATTTGGATAACTATGCTATGAATCTGTCCCAAATACCTTAAATTAATAATGAAAATTTAGGATAGAAGAATGATTCTCAATCTTTAGAAACATTACAAGCCATAACTAACAAAACTAATAACCCATATTCTAATTACTATAATCTAGGTTGAAAGAATCACCCAAATTTTAACTGGAATAATGGAAATCCTCAATGGGGAAGTAATCAGATAAACCCAACTGGAAATTGGAATAATAAAGAAAATTCAAACTATCAACCTCCTTATCCTCCTAGTATTAATCAGTAATTTAAGGAAAAGAAGTTTTTTATAGAAGAATTAATTTTACAAACGGGTAATCAGTTACAAAGTTAAAATGCGATGAAAAGAAATACTGAGAATCAAATGGGACAAATTGTTAATGCAATTAGTAAAAGACCTCATGGAACCCTCCCTAGTAATGTTGAAATAAATCCTAAATATAATGTGCAAGAACAAATTAAAGTTGTTCAAATGAGAAGTGGAAAGGAATTAAAGGAAAGAACTTGAAATGAAGTTGAAAATGAGAAAGAAATAGAAGAAGTAGAGAAACCTAAAGAAATTGATTCTAAAAAAAGAAGAGAAATATGTTTCTTCACAAACAAATGATGTAGAAAGAATACCACCTCGTTTTCCTTAAAGACTTAGACAATAGAAGCTTGATCACCAATTTTCAAAGTTTTTTGTAATATTAAAAAATCTTACAATCAACATCACATTTGCTGAAGCTTTAGAACAAATGCCTAGTTATGATAAATTAATGAAAGATATTTTAAATAAAAAAAAGGAAATTTGAAGCTTATGAAACTGTTGCATTAAGTGAAGAATGCAGTGTAATAATTTAGAAAAAGCTTCCTCAGAATCTTAAAAATCCTAGAAGTTTCTTTATACCATGTGCTTCTAGAGAAAAATTTTATGGGAAAGCCTTATGTGATTTAGGAGCTAGCATTAATCTCATGCCTTTATCTTTTTTTAAATGTAAGATTTAGGAGAGATTTCTCCTACTACTGTAACCCTACAATTGGCTGATTGATCTATTACTTATCCTAAAGGAGTTATAGAAGATGTACTAGTTAAAATGGATAAATTTATCTTCCCTGTAGACTTTATTGTACTTGATATGGAAGAAGATAAAGAGATTCATATTATTTTAGGAAGACCTTTTTTTGCTACTGGTCGAGCTATGATTGATGTGCAAAAAGAAGAGCTAACCATGAGAGTTAATGGTCATGAAGTAAGTTTAATGTTCATAAATCCATGAAGTATTTTGTTAACGAAAAGTGTTATAGGATGGATATTTTTATTGCATAATAGTTAAGCATTATCAAGAAAATTGTGAAATTATTTTTGAGGAAAAATTTGAATAGTTAAATGATCATGAAGAAATAAAAGATATAAATAGAAGTGATTCTCAAAATTAGGAAGTTTTAGATACTATTGAAAAATAGTGAATCTATATTACCCTCTATTAAGAAGGCTCCTAAACATGAATCAAAAGTATTACCTACTCAATTAAAATATGCTTTCTTAGGGAATTCATCAACCTTACCTGTAAAAATATCTTCTGAATTAAATAAAAATTAGGAAAATAAATTATTAGAAACTTTAAAAAATTATAAAAAAGCTTTTGGTTGGACAATAAGAGATATAAAAGCAATAAACCCTTCTATCTGTATGCATTAAATTCTAATGGAAGAACATTATAGGCCAAGTGTTAAACCTCAAAGAAGATTAAATCTAATAATGAAAGAGGTAGTAAAGAATGAAATTTTAAAATGGTTAGATGCTTGAATTATTTATCCTATATATGATAGTTCTTGGGTTAGTCAAATTCACTGTGTTCCGAAAAAAGGGGAGTGACTATTGTTATTAATGAAAATAATGAATTAATTTAAACAAGACAAGTCACTGGGTGGCAGATTTGTATTGATTATAGAAAATTGAATGTTGCTACTAGGAAGGATCATTTTCCTTTACCTTTCCTAGATCAATTGTTAGATATATTAGCTGGACACTCATATTTTTGCTTTTTAGATGGATATTCGGGTTACCATCAAATTTCGATAACTCTTGAAGATCAAGAAAAGACTACATTTACTAGTCCTTATGGAACTTTTGCTTTTAGAAGAATGCCTTTTGGGTTATGTAATGCACCTGCAACTTTCCAAAGATGTATGATGTCTATTTTCTGTGATTTAATTGAGAAAGGAATTGAAATTTTTATGGATTGTTTTTTTATGTTTAGAACCTCTTTTGATTCTTATTTGGATCATTTAACTAAATTACTAAAACATTATGAAGAAATAAATTTGTTTCTGAACTAAGAAAAATGTCAATTTATGGTTACAAAAGGAATTTTGCTGGGACATAAAATTTCTAAAAATTGTATGGAAGTAGACCAAGCAAAAATTCAAATTATTGCTGGTTTACAACCTCCTACTTCAGTTACAGCTATATGAAGTTTTCTCGGACATGTTGGATTCTATAGGAGATGTATTAAGGAATTTTCTAAAATTGCAAAACCACTATGCTATCTTTTATAAAAAGACATTAAATTTGATTTTACTGAAAATTACTTAAAAGCTTTTAATTCATTAAAAGAAAAATTAATTACAGCACCTATTATCATTTCATCTAATTGGGAAAAACCATTTGATTTGATTTGTGTGCTAGTGACTATGCTATTGGAGCTGTTTTAGGTCAAAAATATAATAAAAATTTTAAAGTTATATACTATGCTAGTAGAACCCTTAATGAAGCTCAAATTAATTATTCTACTACTAAAAATGAGATACTAGAAATAGTATATGCTTTTGATAAATTTAGACCGTATTTACTTGGAGCAAAATGTATAATCTATACTGATTATTCTGTTATGAAGTATTTAATGACAAAAAAGATGCTAAACCAAGGTTAATTAGATGGCATGATTTCGACTTTCGAATAGTGAATAGAAAAGGTACTGATAACCAAATTGCTGACCGTTTGTCTAGAATTTAAAATGATAAGAATTTTAAAGAAAACATTATTGACTATTTTCCTGACAAACAACTTTATATGATTTCTAGGTGGCAAGTTCCATGGTATGCTGATATGGTTAATTACATAGCTAGTAATATTTTACCATATGGATTAACTAGCCATCAAAAAAAGAAATTCATACATGATTCAAACATTTATTTTGGGATGATCCTTATTTATTCAACCAATGTAAAGATTCTCTAATTCGAAGATGTGTACCTAATAATGAAATTAATGAAATTATTCACAAATGTCATAACTCAGAATTTGGAGGATATTTTGGTATTGATAAAACTGCATTTAAAATTTTATAATCTGGATTTTATTGGCCTACATTATTTAAAGATGTTAAAAAGCATTTAAAATTTTATAATCTGGATTTTATTGGCCTACATTATTTAAATATGTTAAAAAATATGTAAAAGCTTGTGATTAATGTCAAAGAATAGGAAATATTTCTAGAAGACATGAAATACCTCTGAATTTCACCTTATAAGTTGAAATTTTTTATGTAGGGATTTGGATTTTATGGGACCATTTGTACCATCTTCTAGAAAAATTTATATATTATTATTTGTTGATTAAGTTTCTAAATGGATTGAAGCTATAACTTTACCTCATTATGATGCTAAAGGTTTTTAATCAAAAAGACTTTTACTAGATTTGGAATACCAAGAATTATTAGTAGTGATGGGGGAAGTCACTTTAAGAACTTTAAAATAATGATAATGCACTATAAAGGAAGTTATTTTGTATTTTTTTCTAGTTTTTGGTACAAGAAATGACTTTTGGAGAAAAGGAAACAAAAATGGTGCAATTTGGAGCAAAAATGAGCAAAAGAACAAATTTTATCCTCACACATTTTGATAAGTCATTCTTTTATACTTCTTGTATATTTTTGAATGAGATTACACTTTAAAGAAAGGCTGTTTTATATTTATTTTTTAGGGCTATCCGTTAGGAATGTAACGCAAGTGAAACGGGGCAAATCGAGGCTGAAACGGAGCCAAACAAAGCAAAATAGTGGAGCTGCACATAATAGAGAGCCGGATAGCACCCTATCCAGTGCTGGACCGTGTCAGAAGACAAAAAGCCTAAAAATTCAATGGAATAATGTGTCGAATGGTGCCAAGATACCATCAGACCATGCCCAAACAGTTTGGACGTGATTTTGGACGGTTAGGGGCCGAGATTCAACGTATTTGGACGCTTTTGAAAGGTTTCTTGTGGCAACTCTTCAAACTTCATCCATACACTTTAAAAGAACGATTTTAGGTCAAAAAAGGAGTAGGAATGCTTAGAGATTGTAGAATAGGAGTAGATATGTAGATTTCTATCTTTTTGGAGAGATTGGTGAGGGGATTTTGAGAGAAATTGTAAGGGTTTGTTCTAGCATTGCATGGATCAGCGGGAAACTTTTTGGGAGAGATATTCTTCTTTCTTTCAAGGGGAAAAAGCTAAGTTCTGTGTTCTTCATTGTCTTATGATTTATAAACACCTATTTTGTGGATTTGTTTTGAAATGAAGTTTTTTGTTGTGTTTTCTTTGTGCTTTGTATTGTCCTTCTCTTGCTCTTTCTTCTTATTTGGAAATAGTGGCATGAGAAGATTATGTCATTATTTTCCTTTTACTTTTCTTTTTTAATAAGTAGGATTCATGTTTAGAATATTGTGATTCATGTTAGAAAATGTTTTAATTATAAATGTGATGGTTTTACTTGCACTTCATTTACATTACAAAAAGAGCTCATTGTAGTGTTAAAATTCGTTGTAATTGTATTATGATCTGCGAGGGTGGTGTAATTCTCAACAAAGTAGAACTACATTCAAATTCCATGGATGGTTATGTTTATGGGATTGAGTGAAAATAAATAGGGAAATATACTTTGACGAGCGTAGAATTGGAGATTTTATGGTGACAGACTAAATTCCCCAATTTAGTCCTAGTGTTTGGAAACTAAAGCGATAGTTAGCATTTAGGTGAAGGGAAGTGGGAGCTCTGGAGTGAGAGCCAGTATCCTCCCAGCCTAACTACGGATTTAGGGACTAAATCTTGGATTAGCCAATGTTCTTTATGCACTCGAAAGAGGGTAAATAATAGGATTGCTCCTATTTGGCACATACAATATTTAATGCATCTCATTCATTTACATTATCCAATTCACTACATAAGAATAGTAGATTTTATTATCTCAAAATTCACCAAACCAATTCATCCAGAAAGGTTATCTTTAGAAGTAATATTTGTATTTAGGAATAGTTGTTGTCCTTAAATATATAATCATCTACATTTAGGAGTAGTTGCTAGATAAAACATCACTTATATCGACCCTCCAATCTAAAGTCTGATAATAGTATACTAGAATTTAACTAAGAATCTCTTTCCTCGCTTCCCTGTGGGATCGATAAACAGGACTCCACTAGAGCCCTGTATTACTTGAGTGATACATATACATGCGTCTGAAATTGTGACTTCACAAAATTATTATAAATATATAAATCTGGGTTGATAAATTCTTACATATAAAAAAGTTGCATCAAGTTTTTGGTGTCGTTGCAGGGGATTCCTCGGTAAGAATTTTAGGAGAATTTTAGTTGAAGTAATTTCGCTCAGAATAGGAAAACTTTAGTGTTGTAAAATAATTTTTGTATGAAAAGTGTTTTTGGTATGAAAAAGTGTTGTGAAAAAATTGTTTGTGTTAAAAATAAGGAATTTGTGAAAATGTTTTGTTATGTTGAATATATTTTTCTTTTTATTTGTTTTATTGTTAATGTATTGTTTGTTATGTTATGTATGCAAAATAAAGGATCTTTAGGACTTGTGCCTTATGGCCCCGAGTTAGAAAAATTGAAGAAAATAAAAAAACAGAAAGGACTTGAAAAATTAGAAATGAAAATGGAAAACATTCAAAATAATAACTTGAAAAATCTTCATAAATCATTGAGGGATTATGTAAATCCTACAATAGATGTAATTCACTCAAGTATAGAAAACCCTGTCGTAGAAGCTAACTCATTTGAACTAAATCCTACGATTAACCAACTTGTGCAGAATAATCAATTCGGGGGAACTACTTTGGAGGATCCCGATTCACACTTATCTAGTTTTCTAGAACTTTGTGCTACATTTCATTATAACAGCATGTTAGACGATGCTGTTAGGCTAAGGCTTTTTTTTTCTCAATAATGGATTAGGCTAAAATGTGGTTATACTCATTAACACCTGGTTCTATTAAAAATTCGGAGGAGTTAACTCAGAAATTCCTAGCTAAGTATTTTCCAACTTCAAAGACTACTAATCCTAGAATCGATATTATCTCATTTTGTCAGTATGAAGGGGAATGAATATACGAAGCCTACAAAAGATTTAAGGAACTCCTAAGAAAGTGTCCACATCATGTTCTTCCAGATTGGTTAATCATTCAAACTTTTTATAATGCGATAGTAGGATCCCTTAGAATAATTATTGATGCTATTACTGGTGGTTCATTAATGTCAAAATCATTTGATGAAGAGTATGAGTTAATTGAAGAAATGGCTACAAATGAATTTCAATGTTCCTCTGCAAGGGTTAATCATAAAAATGTAGCTAGTGTTCATGATATAGATGTGATTGCAATTCTTGCATCAAAGGTTGCTGTAATATCAAGGAAGTTGGACCAATTTGGAATGAACCAATCTCAATTTACTCTTGTAAGGGACAAAAGTTCATTGGGGCATATGATTGATTCCAACTTATTATTTAAGACTTTAAATACCATAAACAACCCATATTCTAACAACCCAGGTTGTAAGAACCATCCTAATTTTAACTAGAATTATACTACTGAGGGCGGAAACCAACAATAGGAAAATAATCATGCAAATCCTAATGGAAGTTAGAATAATCTGAGGAACACAAGCTATAGACCTTCATATTCACTGGTCTCTAACAATGATCAACAATTTGAGGCTGAGAATATATCTATAGCAGAAGTGGTATTGCAAACGAGAAACCAGTTGTAAAGTCAAAATGCTACACTTAAAAACATAGAGAATCAACTGGGACAAATTGCTAATTTACTTAGCAATAGACCTCAAAAAATACTTCCTGGAAACACTAAGATCAGACCTAAAGAGAATAATAATGATCCAGCTGAGAGAAAAGATGATGATTATTTTTGGATGAATGAAATTGATTATCTACGTAAAGAGCACTCCAAAAACTTTTGAGAGTAAGTTAATGAATGAGATTGAAATGGACATTCATGATGAGTTGAAAAAGTTGTTTAAAGAAGACTGTATGTATGTTCAAGAGAGGTGTGAAATGATGGATGCTACCAAAAATACTGAATTTTTAATTCCATCTATTGAAAATTCTCATGAACATAAGATGGATGTACTCCATAAAATTTTAAAGCCTACCTATTTAGGGAATTCATCCACACCACCAGTCTTTATATCTTTATATTTGACTCAATCACAAGAAAAACCTGAATTAAATGATGAACAAGATAAAGTTATTGAACTAAGACTTGGAAGAGAATTTGAGGATATATTTCAAAAGAAATTTTGAGTTGAGAAAAGAGGATAAGAATATTGAAAGACCTTTGAAAGAAATTCCTAAGGAATTAATAAAACATATTTCCTCAACTAAGATAGATATAGAAAGACCACCTCCACCATTTAATAATTATCAAGGGGAAGAATTTGAAGATTTCTTAAAACAGAAGAGTGACATAGAAGAATTTGATCTAGAATCTGAATTGTTTAAAGAGAATTTGATCCAAAATTTGGGAGATCTTGAATTATCATATAAAGATCCATTTCTTATAAATTTTAAGGATGAGATTAATATGCAAATTGAGAAAATCAAAAGAAGAATATTGGATATAGAAAGAAATATGAGGAAAATGATATAAATAAATTGAAAAAGGAAGAGCTGAATGAAAAATTAAAATTTGAGAATTTTGTAGGAATCCCTGGATCTAAAAAAGATTGGGCGATTGATCGAGGATTACTTAAATGGAATTTTGATAGAGGAGGAATCATTTTTGGGCTCGTGACGATAAAACCAAGCGCTTTTGGGAGGCAACCCATAGTTATCAATTTGCTTTGATTTAGTATGCTTGGGAGTCTTAATTGTTATTGATGTATTGTGTTTGCTTTAGAGTGGACTAACTTGATCTTTATGTGTCATTATGGATTGAATAGTTTGGTTAGTGATTGGTAGATCTTGGGATTGTTAGTTGTTTGATTTGATCTTTGTGTGTCATGAGGGAGATGATTACTTAACTTCTTATTAATGTTAGACTTGTGTGTTCTCCTGTATTAGTTGGATTGATGAGTCCACTACAACTCGGGTCTTACTCGGACTTGAGTTTTACAGGAGATAACAAGAATTTAAACAGTGACAGATCCATCTTAATTTTGTTACTTATTTTCTCTGACTTTGATTTCATTCGATAGGAATCATGAACCTATTTGATCAATAACTTGTAGATGATCTTACACTACGATTTATAACTGTTAGAGGTGCTTAATTTAGAGAATTTGATGATGCCTAAGATTGGTGTCCAGAAACCAATATATCAGGGGTAATCTTATCTTTGGGATTATAATATATAAAATTATTTGAAATGTACCTGATTTACTACTGTAGTGATTCTGTTAGAAATTAGAGGTAAGTAGTGAGAAGTGATGAGTTAAAGGATAAATTGACCTCATTTATCATGTGTGTTTATGTTATAACTTTATATAAGATTTAAAGAACATTTTAATATTCCCTTGTTGATACATGCTATGCTAATTAAACTTTTATTTACTGAATTTCATTCTGGAATGATTAGTTTAGATTTACCTTCTGCTGCATATTGTTCTATCCTGATGAATAATTGAAGATGTCTTTTATAGACATTTGTGGTAGATAGAATTTCTAAACTGTTTTTCTTCCTAATTATATTTTTTTTGTACTAAATGCTATATATGTTAAAAATTAAATTTGGGGGTAGGAAGAAAATAAAATTTTAAAGTGAGAATACTTCCTTTTAGTGTAATATTATTGCAAGCATGTTTTAGGCTATATTTACATTCTCCTGCAGTCATTCTATCCTGATTATGCATGTATATGAATTTGATAGGATGTTGTAGTAGTAAGTAGATTCAACCTTTACTTCTTTTTCCTGCCACATTTTATGGAATTAATTGAAAAATATTTTAAAATTTAAGTTTTGGGGAGAGAAAGAATTAACTATTAGTTGTTCTCATTTAAAAGTATTTTTAAAATTATTAACATGATTTCCTGTGGTAGAGCTCAATTTCAGATAACTGTATTTTGATTTTATTTTAGTACTTTAGTGGACTTGAATGAAAGTTTTTGGTATTGAAAAGTAATTTTGTAGGATAAGATATTTGGTATAAGAGAATAGGACTACAGCCAGCTATTCGAAGTAAAAAAACTGTATATTTGAAATATTAAGAATCTTAAAACTTTATGTGAAAGGAAAGGAATGAGACTCTATGATGAATCAATAATAAGCTAAAGAAACGCCTATAAGGAAAAGGATTGTGGTAAGTTTCAAATTTAAGGTGAGAAGGGTGAAGTTCAAAATTATTAAAAGCTATCTAAATATAGTAATCCTCACATAAAAAAAAGAAAAGGAAAAATAAGTGAAAAAAGGGGATTGAAAATGATCTCTAAGAAAAAGAAAAGAGAAAAAGAAGAAAAAGAAAACAAAAGTGAGGAGAAGCTTGAGGAGATGCCAAATCAAAAATTAGCTTCACTGGGATCTACCTAAAGGGAAGACCTTAATTGCTTTCCTGAACTTATATGTATGGATTAGCATCTTTACTAGTAGTGTTCTCATAAAATTCTTTTCACGTAATTCTTTTAAGTGTCTTAATAGGACAATCTACTGTCATTTTTGAAATAAATAGAATGCTAAAACTCTTAGACTTGATGACTAGATAGCATTATACCTGCAGAATGTTTTTGAATTATTCAAAGATCTTTCTCAAAATTTTACTAACGTACTTATCTAAGTCAAAGTCATGGTATTCTAGAAAGAAGGTTCATTGCAGGGGATCATTATTTTATGTATTAACTTAATTACTTGAGGATAAGTAATAGTTAATTTTGGGGGATCTTGATCCACTGAAAATTTGACAGCTTTTTAATGTTTATTTCATACCTATTTTTAGTGATATTGCACTATAAAGGAAGATATTTTGTATGTTTTCTGATTTTTGGTGCAAGAAATGGCTTTTGGAGACAAGGAAACAAAAATGGTGCAATTTGGAGCAAAAAAGAGCAAGAAAACAAATTTTGGCCTAGCACATTTTGATAAGACTTTCTTTGCTTAATCTCATTTACACATCTTGAATAGTTTTGAATGAGATTACACTTTAAAGAAAGGTTTTTTTATGTCTATTTTTTAGGGTTGTCTGTTAGGAATGCAACGCAACTGAAACGAGACGAATCAGAGCTGAAACGGAGCCAAACGAAGCAAAACGGTGGAGCTGCGCAGAATAGAGCGCCAGACGGCGCCTATCCAGCGCCGGACCGCGCCAGAAGATAGAAAGCCCAAAAATTCAATGGAATAATGCACCAAGCAATGCCCAGACAGTCCCGGACCACGCCTAAACAGTTTAGCCACAATTTTGGACGGTTAGGGGCTGAGATTCAACGTACTTTGATGTTTTTTGAAAGGTTTCATGTGGCAACTCTTCAAACTTCATCCCTACACTTTAAAAGAATGATTTTAGGTCAATAAAAGAGGAGGAATGTTAGAAAAAACTTGGAGAATTCTTAGAGATTTTAGAATTGGATTAGATATGTAGATTTCTACCTTTTTGGGGAGATTGGTGAGGGGATTTTGAGAGAAATTGTAAGGGTTTGCTCTAGCATTGACTGGATCAGAGGGAAATTTTGTGGGAGAGATCTTCTTCTTTCTTTCAAGGGGAAAAAGTTAAGTATTGTGTTCTTCATTATTTTATGATTTTGTAAACACTTATTTTGTGGATTTGCTTCGAAATGAATTTTTCTGTTGTGTTTTCTTTGTGCTTTGTGATATCTTTCTCTTACTCTTTCTTCTTATTTGGAAATAGTGACATGAGAAGATTATGTCGTTATTTTTCTTTTACTTTTATTTTGTAATAAGTAGGATTCATTTTTAGGATATGTTTATGCATTTTAAAATATGTTTTAATTATAAATGTGATGATTTTACTTGCACTTCATTTACATTACAAGAAGAGCTCGTTGTAGTGTCAAAATTCGATGTAATTACACTATGATCCGAGAGGGTGGTGTCATTCTCAATAAAGTGGAAACCACATTCAAGTTCCATGGATGTTGAAGTTCATGGGGTTGAGTGCAAATATATAAGGAAATATACTTTGATTAGCGTAAAATTGGAGATTTTTGGGTGACAGACTAAAATCCCCAATTTGGTCCTAGTGTTAAGAAACTAAAGCGAGAGTTAGCCTTTAGGAGAAGGGAAGTGGGAGCTCTGGAGTGAGAGCTAGTAACCTCCCAGCCTAACCACGGATTTAGGGACTAAATCTCGGGTTAGCCAATGTTCTTTATGCACTCAGAAGAGGGTAAAGAATAGGATTGCTCCTAATTGGCACATACAAACATATCATTTCTTTAAATTGTCCAATTCACTAAATAAGAATAATAGATTTTATTATCTTAAAATTCACCAAACCAACTTATCCAGAAAGTTTATCTTTAGAAATAATATTTGCGTTTAGGAATATTTATTATCCTTACATATATAAACATTTATATTTAGGAGTAGTTGCTAGATAAAACACCACATGTTGACCCTCCAATCTAAAGTCTGATAATAGTAGACTAGAATTTGACTAAGAACTTCTTTCCTCACTTCCCTGTGGGATCGATTAACGGGGCTCCACTAGAGCCTTGTATTACTAAAGCAATACTTATACTTGCATTTGAAATTGTGATTTTACAAACTCATTATAAAAATATAAATCTGGGTTCATAAATTCTTGCATATAAAAAATTAGCATCAGACACCATATAGGCTTCTATCATTTACCTGTTGAATTAGAATATAAAGCTTATTGTGTGATAAAAGAATTTAATTATAACCTAAAGGATGCTAGAGAAAAGAGATTATTACATTTAAATGAGCTTGATGAAATTAGAAATGAGTCTTATGAGAATGTTATAATTTATAAAGAGAAGATGAAGAATTTACATGGTAAAAATATTTTAAAGAACAATTTTGAGCCTAGATAAGAAGTTTTATTATACAATACCTGATTGAAATTATTTCCCAGAAAATTAAAGTCCAAATGGATTGGGCCTTATATTGTGGAAAAAGTTTATCCTTATGGAGCAGTGAATACAAGAGATCCAAAGACTGATTATTTATTTAAATAAAATGGGCAAAGATTGAAACCTTATATTGGGGAAAACATTTCATATTATAAAGGATCAATGGAACTGAGTCAATCTGAGTAAAACTTATGGATAAGTCGAGCTGATGATGTTAAACCAAGCACTTTATGGGAGGCAACCCATATTTCTATTAATTTGATTTGATTTATGTTGGTTTTTTGAGGATGTGATTATCCTTTTAATTTATGTAAATTATTTAACACCTTATGAACATTTAAATATGCTTAGAACCTTTAAAAATTTAACGTAAGGCGAATAGTATTTTTTTATATGCTGGCGCCTACGCGCCAGAATTGGTGCCTAAGTGCCAGATACTTACTACACTAGCACCTAGATGCCAGAATTGGTGCCTAAGTGCCACAGTTACTGGACGTGGTAAAAACCACCAAGTTGCAGTTTTGACCCATTCTTTTTCTATAAAATGGTTTATCTTCTTCTTTAATGAGTATCCCCTTCATTAATTGACTAGTAAAGTCGAAATTTAGATAGAGATAAGGATTTGTTAGATTCCATGGAGAATAGAAATATGAGTTTGGAGAGACTTGATAAGTTTGTGCATAAGGATTCACAAACTTATTTCAATGGATATTTAGCAATGAGTTGGGAGAGGATGATCAACCGTTTGATGTTCATCAATATGAGCATGTGAAATGGCAAATGAAGCGTTAATCTGATCAAATGGCTACTTTTAAGGATTATCAGGTAACTATGTATGCCAAGAACAATTGGATTGATGAGAAAACTGCCTTGCAATTTCCTCGTGCCCCTTTCTTTCATTCATTTGTTCGTAGCAATCTACCATGCAATGGGGAAAATGAAGGTTCTGATCACATTGAGTGAAGAATTGAAAAGATGAAGGGTACTATGTAATTGTATTATTGTTTGTGTTGTCTAACTAAAGTTTGATATATATGATGATTGTGTAGTTGTGAAACCTAATTGTAAGTTTAATCTTATGTTAAAGTGTGTGTTTGTATTTTTTGTGTTTGTTGAACTAATTATTGAATAACTGGAATGAAATTGAAGTGATTTGTGTAAATCATGTGTTAGAATTTCAAAATTTGATTTAGCATTGGAATTCCTTTTTGTTGATAAAACTAGAGGAATTGATTGAGTTTACTAAAAAATATTGTGCATACAAGTGTTAGACTTGCTTAGAATATTTTAAAAAAACAAAAATTTGGAAGAACGAAAAATTTTGCAAGTCTGGCGCCTAGGCGCTAGTTCATCTGAACTGACTGAATTACTCATTTAAACCAGCCCACGCCATTTTTTGACGCCTAAGCTCCTTCTTCCTCTTCCATTTCACGAAAACCAGTCCTAGGGTTTCTTCTGGAGCTAGATTTGTGAAGCTTCAAGGATTGAAAACACCAGATCTATCATATTGAGGTTAGATGTTTACTTTGGCTAAGTTATTTTTCAAATCTACCCTGGATTTCTCAAACTTTGGAAGAGAACCAAAATTTTCATAATTTTTTTTCTTAGTGAGAAATCCATGGATTTAAGATGCATTTAGTTTGAAAAAGTTTGAAAGAGATCTATTATCTTAATTATAGTATGTAAATAGAATTTCTCTTGACTTTTAGGATGGCTCCTAAATCTAAGAGAGAGAAGGAGAGAGAAGATTTTATCGATATAAATTCATTAATATTAATGCACAGATGCATTATAATGAGTTTGCCGCCACCATAAAGTTTATTATAAAGAGAAGTGTTTTATCACCCTGGTGGAGCAATAGAGAATGTTATTATTGCGCAACTTGGAATACTTCTGCTATTTCATTGCTGTTGTTATTATTTCTGTTGATCGTGAATTCTATGTGAATGTTACTGCAGTAGTTCATAATGAAGTATTTGTTCTAGCTATGGAAGTTGAATTCACACCAGAGAGGATTAACATGCTATATGGTCTGCCTCCTGTTACTAATTATTTCTATTCAGAATGTACTCCATCTAAGGCTGAGCTTGATTGTATTATCCATTACTTGACTTGACTGATGAATCTGGAGCTTGAAAAGTCAGAAATGCTAAGAAGGTAATTTTTTCTTCTACTTCACTCAATGCTACTTCCAAAGCTTAACATCATTTCATTTCTACTCGTCTCCTTCCCTCTAATCCATTAAGTGAAGTTACAAAAGAACAAGCTTTTCTGAATTATTGTATTCAAGAGATGAAGCCAATTGAAGTTTGGTCAATTATTTGTGATGCTCTTAGTTCTTCTACAAGAGGTAGTAGTATTTCTAGGCTAGGCTTTCCCTCTATTATTTTCTCCTTATGTAAGTAATCTGGTGTGAAATATGATCACTCTTAAGAGCAGTTGAAGCTTTTAAAACCTATTGGGAAGGCTAATGTTGATTTTATGGATGACCTAGAGGTAGAGTACCTAGTGCACCTTCTATTTCAATGCCTTTTACTTCAATTCCATCTACATCTACTGGTACTGAGCCTCCACCCAGATTTTGGGATGTCATAAGTGAATGATATCTGGAGCATCAGAGTGACATGTTTTTGATGCAGTGTCGTATGGAAGATATGGATAAGAAATTTGATTATATGGCATATCATGTTCAGAGGAAAAGCGATTATGATGCTGATTATGATGAAGCCTTGGTAAAGTTTCTCAAGGGAGATCAGACTGTGAATTTCTCTACTTACCCTATATTTTCACCCTATTCAGACCAAAGTATTATAGATGCTGATATCAATATGATGATGATGATGAGGAGGAGGAGGAGGAGGAGACTGAGGCTGATGACTAGACGTCTCACTATGATGTAGTACTTATCCTTTATGTCGTTATTTTTATTTCCTGTATCCCTTATTTTATATGTTTAGACTCTGATGGTTGTGTAGGGATGTTTAAGGACTTATGTTATTTATCATTGTGACTGTTTGCTTTGTGTTTATTTTTTTTTATTTTTTTTTTAAAGAGAAGGAGCTACAAGAGACTCCCTACGTGTTGGAATTTGAAAATGAAGAGTTACAAAACATTGCCCAGACTCAAACTCTACACCAAAACAAAAGAAAAAACTAAGAGATTGGATATAAGAACTAGCCCCAAAGTAACATAACCAAGAATAAAAATAGGGGGTAACATAGAAAGACTAAGTGCTGCAGATGGAAAAAGAAATCTCCAGCCAGAGACAATGGGACAAAAGAATCAGTGGCCCACAATTCTGAAATAAGGTGCCTTTAAACAATCAGCATCCATCAGAAAGTTCAGCTGAGGGGTAGGGGTAGTAGACACCATCACCTGATGAGTAGACTCTGCATTTCTAGCTAGCCATTGAGCGGTGTCCGTTCCCTTCCTTATAGATATGGCTATACTTGATGTTGGAATGAAGTGCAAAAGCTTTGATTTTATTAATCCGAGTACACATGCTGCCATTTTAATTGATATTCATTAGGAGAGAACCGAGCAAGTCGTTGATTTTGCTTTAAGACATTGATTACAACAGCAGAATTATTTTCCACAATGATGAATTTCTAGTTGAAAGCCATAGCAAGTTCAAGAGCCTTGGAAATTGCAGCCAGATTAGATCCAGAGCATCTTCAACAATAACAGGAGATTGAAAGTATGCAAGGCATCTTCCCTCATGATTCCTAAACAAACCACCACAGCCAGCCCCCTCAGCCGAGTAGGAACCACTGGTGTTGGCCTTGATGTAAGGGGTGGGCGGGTACTTCCAGCAGAAAGTTTGAATGTGATATCTTGTAATGTGTTTTCTATGTGGGACCTTCAAAATGGCTGGGAAATTCTTTAGTTGGATCAGTTTTGTAAGAAAGGATACACAATTTCCCACCACAGTAGCTACTGTGCTATTACCATTGTCAAATTTGATGGAATTTCTATGCATCCAAATAAAACAAGTAATCATGAGAGGAATGGTACCCAATTTGGACTTCTGCCAAGAAATCCAGCAGCTGCATAGATCCAACCAGTCCAGAAGAATGGTGTTTATGTTAATCTCTCTAATGATCCCCTTCCACACCTCTTGGGAAAAATTGCAATGGAAAAACATGTGTTGAACAGACTCCTCCTCAACCCCACACAGATAGCATTTTGAAGGTCCTCTGATCCCCCTTAGCTTTAGTATGTCATCAGTAGGAATAAGCTTGTGAAACACTCTCCAGGTGAGAAAAGACATTGAAGGGGTGAGGTATTTGTTCCAGATATTTCTTCCCCAATGAACTTTAGGCCACTCATGGATCTTCAAATATATTTGTTTACTAATGCTGTGAGTAGTACCATTACTCCAAATAATTTTATCATAGTTCTTTCTATCAAATGGGATGGTGGCAATCTGGTTAGCAGACTCAGCAGTGACAAATTTCTGAAGTTCCTGTAAAGACCACTTCTCACTTTCCCAACAATTTGAAACAATGAAACAGGTTTTATCAATGTTTGGGATGGCTTCCTTCATATAGGGAGGGCACCAATTGTCTTCCCAGAAATTTACTTGGCCATTACCCAGCTCCCACCTATACAGAGATTCAGCAATTTCCCTATTCTTCAGCATATGTTTCTAGACTCTAGATGCACCCATCTTAATAATAACCTTAGAAGGATGGCAGCCTTTGCAATATTTTCCAATCAAGAACTTAGCCCAAAGAGAGTTCTGCTTCCTGAACTGAATCCAGAGTTTGCAATAGTTAACTTTCTGCAGCTGTTGGATGCCTTTAAAACCCAAACCCCGACCTCAATGGTTTAGCCGACTTATTCCAAGCCATCCAGATGGATCTCCTTTCTGTTTCCAGTCCATAAGAACCTATTAAATAGACCTTCCAGATGGTACCTGGTGCTTCTGTTCATTGTAGTCATTTGGAGGACATAATTAGGAAAAGTGGTGAGAATGCTGTGAAGGAGAGTGAATCTACCTCCAGTAGATAAATAAGAGTTTGTCCAATTTTCCAATTGAGCCTTCACCTTCCCAATAATATCATCAAACTGAGTCTGCCTGACCCTCCCTTTAATGAGTTTCACTCCAAGATATTTCATAGGAAGGGAAGCTTTAGAGAAACCTGTGTGATGCAAAATCCAGTGGGTTGCATTGACATTGATATTCTTTGGAAAAAATGATTTCACACTTAGCTTTGTTAAACTGAAGGCCAGAAGTGAGTTGAAACTGGTTAAGGCATTTGATCACTTGCTTGACAGCATTTTTTGAGGCCCTAGAGAACACCATGATGTCATCAGCATAAAGAAGGTGAGAGATAACAATGTTGGATTTGTGGTGGTATCTAGCATGCTGAAGAGGAGCAATCTGATAATTAATGAGTCTAGACAGATAGTCCATGACCAAGATGAAGATAGAGGGGGATAGAGGGTCCCCTTGTTTAAGCCCCCTAGTGGCTTGAAAACCATCCCAGCTACGACCATTGATCAAAATGGAATGGTGATTAAACTTAAGCCAATTCTTGATCAAAACACGAAATCTTCATTAAAACCTCTAGAGTGCGGAACCCGAAGTATAAAATTCCATTCCGGGGTATCATATGCTTTCTTAATGTCAAGCTTATAAATCAAGTTGCCCCCCCTGCAAGGGTTGTCAAGATCTAAAAGCATTTCTTGAGCAAGAAGAACATTATCAGCAATGGTTCTACCAAGGACAAAAGCTGACTGGTTTGGGCTGATAATCTTATCCAGATGGGGTTGAAGCCTGCCAACAATTATCTTACTTATTATTTTACCGATAACGATGGTAAGGTCGAGAGGTCTATACTGGTTCCAGTTTTTGGGATCAGGGGTCTTGGGGATAAGAACCATGGTAGATGCTTAGAAATAGTGTGGGATGTCCATACCTTGGAAAAAGCTTTGAATCGCAGTACAAACATCCAATTTTCAAATATCCCAAGTCTTCTTGTAGAATTCAGAATTGTAGCCATCGGGCCCAGGCGGCCTTAGAGCTATCTATAGAGTTGAGAGCGATCCAGATTTCATCTTGAGAAGGAACTTCGGTTAGTTGGAGTAGATGTGTGTAGTTGCTGACATCTTCAAACAGCCTACTGTCAATATCAGGAATGGAGTCAGCCTTAAAAGTAAGCAAATCTCTATAAAAATTAATAGCTTTGTTGGCAATGGCAGCATTGTCTCTAATGCTTTCTCCCTGATCAGTAGTAATAGACAGGATGGTATTACTTTTTCTTCTGAATTTAATGCAAGCATGGTAATACTTAGTGTTCCTGTCACCATCTTTGAATTTAATACAAGAAGCTTTCTGTTTAAGCATAAGATCCTGCCAGTTAATGTACTACATAAGCTTGTCTTGAGTTTCCATCAACTCAATATTTTTATTTCCATCTACCTGAGCCTCCATTTCCAGTTTTTGAATATTCCTTTCAATACTGATAACACCTTTGTTAATATCCCCAATAGATCCCCAGCTCCAACTTCTCAGCACTCTAGCCATTTTAATTTGAAGTTTTTGAAGTTTATCAAAAGGGTTGTTACAAAATGCTCCAACCCAGTTATTCTGAACAATGGTTTTGAAATTACTATGGGTAGCCCAGAAGTTCAGAAATCTGAATGGGGGGGTCTGCTGGTTGTTGGGGGGAGGAGTAATAGTGATGAGGATAGGTTTATGATCAGAACCAGCAAAGTTTAAGTGAGTTATGTTGGTATATAAGAAATTTTGATGCGAAGTGATGTTAGCCATGAACCTATCCAGCCTTTCTCAAATACTTCCTCTCCTCTAAGTAAATTTAGTGCCCTGATATCCAAGGTCAAACAGACCAGCATTCTGAATATTTTCATTAAACAGATCCATAGTGTGTTGATTAGGAATTCTGCCTCCTCTTTTTTCATCAATAGAAGCAATACAGTTAAAATCCCCTCCAACTATCCAACTAAATTGCTCAGTCTTACTGATTTGCAGCAGCTCTTGCCAAAGAACTATTCTGTCTTTAGGGGTGCAACCAGCATAAACAAAAGAGGCTGCCAACTTTATACCTTGCCAATTAAAATGAAAATGGGCCAATTGGGGGTGATCCACTTGGAGAGTCCAATGGAGTTCTTTTCTACAAATGAGCCAAATTTTATTAGAGGAGTTAGCATAAAAAGTGCAGTCTGGGAAATTTTTCAAAATTTTGTTTTGGGTTTTATTGACCATGGGTTCCAAAAGAATGATACACCATAGTTTGTGTTTCTTGTATAAGTAGATAAGACTTTTAAGGGATAAGGGGTGGGCAACCCCTCTAATGTTCCAGCAAAGGCAGCTAAACATCTGGGGGTTTTGAGGTTGGTGATGAATGGTTTTTATTGGTTCTGGATCTAGATCTGGTCCTGCCCCTTGGGGAGTCAAAAGGATAGCCCAAATCTTTGGTTATTCTTTGATTGTCATTGTTTGGAAGTTCCAGTTTTTGTATCTCAGATGTATGTTTCTTCTTCTTTCTGGACAGCTGGATTTGCCAGGAGGCCTCCAATCTCTTTTGTTCTCCATCCATCAATAACTGGGGAGGGGGTAGAACTTCTGTATGCTGAGAAGCTGCCTCCACATCAAAGCCCATCTGATCCAAACTTTCCTTATGTAGCCCACTGCCAACCTGAGTTAGCTGATCTGTGTCCCCTTCAGCTAACAAAGGAGACTGTTGAAGAACTTCAGGGGGATTATCTCCCACTATGGTTTCTGTTGGTACATTGTGGTCCTCCAGGGCAGCTTGATTGTCTTCCAAGATGATCACTGGATCTTTCACTTCTACAGTTTTCCTTTTCCCCATCTTTTTTAGTGTAGGTTTCAGTCTATAGCATTTTTCTTTAAGGTGTCCAAACATCCTGCAGTGGGAACAAAATGCTGGTTTATTTTCCAAAACCACCTCTTGCCAAAAACCTTCTCCTTCATCTGAAATTGTGATCCAAATCTTGTCTAGCTCAGGTAGAGACACATCTCTTTCAATAAGGACTTTAGCTGCTGCTGGATTGCCCAGTTCATGGGTTGGAGTGTCAACCCTGAGAGGTGTTCCCAAAGCTCTACTGATCTGAAAGATGGCATTAGTATGGTATAGCTGTATAGGAAGATTGGGGAAAGAATACCATAAAGGTTTAAGTGGGGGTTCTTTAGCTGGATCAAAACCCGGATACCACTTCATCAATTTCATTCTTGAGTTTGCTATGGTCAGAAACTCCATGCCTAACACTTTAGCATAGTCTTCCTCCCTTGTAAGCCTGATCAGTAGATGTCTACCATCTAGAACACCTATCTTCCAATTACCCATAAACTGAAAATTTTCAAAATAACTCCTCACCAATTCCATTTTGGGGTGTCCAAACTGGAATTGGCCCACAATAGAGAATTTGATAGCCTCTGCCATGGTGTTCATCTCTTGAGAAGTAAAATATATAGCAGGTCTGCCTTCCTTAGAGCCAAGTGGTCTCACAAAGGGGCAAACAGCTTTACCTGCTGCAGCATCATGTAAGAGCTGGGGGAAAGTTAACAGTTCAACTCCACTGGTGTTATTACCTCTACTAACAGCAGAAGCATAAGAAATTGGCAAAGAAGAAGCGTTGGAACTGCCCATATCCAATGGAACAGTAACTCAGTTTGAATCCAGCTAAGCCCGGGAAAACTCACTTTGGCTATCAGCACCCCACCAGCAGACAGCCTTCACAACAAGCACCCTTAACAAGATAGGGAGGACCCACTTACCACTCCGACCACCACCGAGAGACACCGACCGCCGTAGAAAGGAAGCCATCACTGCCAAAACCCTAGCAGAGCCCCAGCCGCCACCTCCATCTTATTTATTTAGTAGTATATCAGTGCTAGAAAATGTGTTAGTTTTTAAATGTTATACATGATGTTACTTTTCTGTATTACTTTCTTCACCTGCAATTATTCTCCTGCTTAAAAATACCTTTAATATTTTTCCTTCTTTATGCTTATTATAAACTTTAGATTACAAAATGATTTAAAAATTAAGTTTGGAGGGGAAAAAGAAAAATGTTTCAAATTTAAACCTTACTTGTTTTCAAAAGTACTACAAGGAGTTTGTACTTTATTTCCAATGATTATTGTTATGTGGAGTCATTTTAAGAATGTTAGAATCTTAAGTATAAAAATGGAGTAGGATAACTTAGTTGAAATTTTTAGTGAAAAGGGTGAACCTAGAGTAAAGGATATTTAGTAGAAAACCTGGGAAAATGAATAACTATCTTTAGTAGGAAGTATTGTATTTTTGGAAAATGAAGGATTTTTAGAATTTTTTTTTCAAACATTTAGGGCTCTTTCGAATATATATATATATATATATATATATATATATATATATATATATATATATATATATATATATATATATATATCTACATATATATATATATGTATATATATATATGTAGATATATATATATATATACATATATATATATATATATATCTATATATGTAGATATATTTTTTTTTTCACCAAAAGAACTTTTATTGAATAATGGTGGTCTTAAAACATCTGACATGAGGAATGGCTAATAAGTCCCCATGTAAAAGAGTTCTAAAAAAAGAAAAAGAAGAAGATAAAAATTCTGAAGAAGAGCTTGAGTTACAAATTATTTCCTTCCTAGAAGAAGCTCTCTTGGCCAACCAATTTGCAGGTTGATTCCCCTCTCTATGAATATGACTCCATATAACAACTAGCTTGGAGGATAACTTGAGGATCATATTGACCCAAGTAAGAATGTGCCATGGAACAACAACTTCATTCAACAACATCTTTACTAAGAGCAATGAATCCATCTCCATATGAATATAATTATGCTTATTAAGGAAGGCAGCTTTGAGACCCCAATAAGCGAGCAATAACTTCATTTTCAAGGCCGTTATCCGCCATAACGAGAGCAGAGAGAAACCAATTACAATTACCAATATGATCCCTGCAAATAGCCCCAATTCTAGCACCAATTGAAGAAAAACTCTCATCAGAATTTATTTTAACCCAAGGAGCCATAGGTAATCTCCAAATAACAAGCTTGACCTTATTAATAACAGGAATTTGCTGGGAATTAATTATTTGTCTAGCCTTATGAACATAAATTAGACAATTCCTGATAATATGCTGGGTAGAGCAATCCTTGTTGTTGAAAATAGCATCATTCCTCCCCATCCATATAAACCAGAAGATAATAAGAGGAATGTAATAATCAGTAGAATCCTTCCAATCTTCCCAGCATAATTCAATACTAAGCCATGAAAAAAATTTGGAAGAAAGCCCAAGATTATCCAAAACAGATGTCCATACCTCTTGAACAACAAAGCACCTTATAAATATGTGAGGAATGGATTCTTCATCAACGTGGCAAAATTGACAAATCGAAGGTCCACGAATTCCCTTAAGTTTTAGAATGTCATCTGTTGGAAGAAACTTCCGAAAAGTCTCCAACAGAAAAAAGATATGGAAGGTGTTAAGAATTTATTCCATAGCTTCTTCCCCCAATCATTAGTAGAACAGGTACCTCTAAATAGAAAATTAGACAAGCTTTGATTAGGTGGAATCTTTGTGACCAATTTATCTCTTTTGGCTGATTGAATAGGAGTATTCAAAATCTTTTTTGGGTTGCAGAATCAATACAACTACTAAGCTTAGCGAGTATCCCATTCCGAATTGATCCAACGAATCAGCTACTTTCCGAATGGGATGTTGAATGGAATGATGAATATTAAGATCAATCAGAGACTCATTAAAAATCCACTTATCCCTCCAAAAATGAATTTGCCCATCCCCAAGCTCCCAAACAAAAAGTTGTTCAACCGTTTCTCTAACTTTCAGTAATAGCTTCCAGTGATTTGAATCTCCATTCTTCAATTGTACTTGAGTAGGATGAATATTAGAACAGTACTTCCCATGCAAAAACTTAGACCATAAGGAGTTCTTGGCTCTAAAGTTAATCCATTGCTTGCAATAAAAGGAAAAGCCGATTTGCTTGAAAACTCTTAAAACCCAACCCTCCACTAGCAATAGGTTTACAAACTTTATCCCAATTGGTCCAATGCATTTGTCTATGATGACCTTCCCAAAGAAACTTATTAAATATAATGGACAGTAATTTTTGTGTGCTTTTCTTCATCTTGATCATTTGAAGAATATAGAGAGGATAAGTAGTTACAATACTCTTGAGAAGAGTGATTCTACCACCATTTGATAGAAATCAATTTGTCCAACAATGAATTTGAGCAGAAATTTTAGATACCACATCATCATAGTGGGAATGTCTAAGTTTACCTTTGATTAAAGGAAAACCCAAATACTTAAGAGGATATTTAGCCTCCCTAAATCCAGTGAAATCTACTATCCACTTTTTAGTTTTAACATTAAATTTAGAACTGAACAAAAAATGACACTTGGACTTGTTAAAAGTCATACCAGAGACCTCTTCAAATTCATCCAAAACCTTCATTAAACATCTTATGGAATTCTTACTACCATTCCAGAAAACTATGACATCATCGGCAAATGCAAGGTGGGAAATCAGTTGAGTGGATACGTGTTTGAAGCTGGGTATAAGGGTGAGTGATCTGAACATTATTAAGAAGCTTGGAAAGGTAATCAAAAGCCAATATGAAGATATAAGGAGAAAGGGGGTCTCCTTGTTTAATGCCTCTACCTGCTTGAAAAAACCCATTGCTCTCACCATTAATGAGAACACAATAGTAATTATTGCTTAACCACCTTGAAATGAGTCCACGAGCGATCGAAGCTGAACCCTTTAGCATAAAGCACTTTGAGAATAAAGGACCAACTTATAGTATCAAAAGCCTTAGAAAGATCCAATTTAAAAATCAGATTAGAACCCCTACAAGGCTTATCAATATCAGTAAGCATTTCTTGAGCTAACAATATATTTTCGCTAATACTTCTTCCTTTAACAAATGTTGATTGATTTTCAGAGATTAAAGTATCCATAAGAGGCTGAATTCTAGCCACAAGAAGCTTGCTGATGATTTTTGAAAAGGTTGAAGTGATGCTAATAGGTCTAAAGTCCTGCCAACAATCCTTCTTTTTATCCTTTGGTATGAGAATAATTGAAGAGGATACAAAATACTTAGGAAGATTCATGCCACGAAAGAAAAGCTTAATAGCCTCAACAATATCCATCCCGATAATTTGCCGAATTTCTTGTAGAAATCAGAGTAAACCCATCTAGACCAAGTTGCCTTATTCTTGTCCAAAGAATTGATGGAAGATAATATTTCATCCTCATTAGGTATTACGGATAGATTTAATTCCCTAGCCAACTGCAAATCAGCTTGCATGAGTTTATTAGAAAAGATATCAGTTGGTATCTTGATAAGAGAAAAGGTTTTGAAAATATTGAACAGCGTCATCCCCAATTTCCTGAGAAGTAGAAAGCCAGCAATTATTAGTAGATTTAATTCTTTGAATTGTATTAATGGATCTTCTATGCTTAATTATAGAATGAAAAATTTTTGAATTCCTATCTCCATGAAGTAAATGGTTAACTCGTCGCTTTCGTTTAAGAAGGAGCTCTTCCTAGTAGCAATGCAGTACGGCAAGAAATCATTAGCTTCCAGCGGATCTTTATCGGTTTTCCTCCCAAGCTTCCACTTCAATTTCAACCTGGGCCACCAAATTTTCTTCTTTTTGAATATTATATGTAAGGTTCCCAAATTCAGTCCAATTCCAATTAATTAAAGCCTTAGCAACTGACTTATGAAGTTGCCATAACTTCAATAAAGGATTAGCAGTAGAATAATTAGATGGGAGAATCCAATTATGCTTAACAACTTGATAACAAGTAGAGTGAGTAGACCATACATTTACGTATCTGAAAGCATGATGTTTAGTATTAATAAAATGAGAGAATTAAACAAGCAAGGGAGCATGGTCTGAACCAAGTCTAGCTAAGTGCTTAACTTTGGAAAGACTAAACATATCTATCCAGAGTTGATTAGTAAAGATTTTGTCCAACCTTTCATAAAGAGAACCTCTTCTCCAAGTAAATGGAGAACCTTCAAACCCAATATCAAATAGATTAGTAGCACTAACTTGGTTAGTAAAATTTAGCATATCTTGAAGATTAGGATTCCTTCCTCCTTTCTTCTCACTAGGGTGCAAAATGCAGTTAAAATCTCCACCCACTATCCAGCCCTCAACCATATTCTGACCAATATCCTTCAATTGAGACCAAAGTTCAGATCTACCAGCAATAGTAGAAGAAGCATAAACAAAAGTAGCAAATCCTTTGAACTGATCAAGCTCAAAATGCAGATGTAAGAATTGAGGATGATCAATAAGAATATCAACTCTCAACTCCTTCCTACTAAAAAGCCAGATCTTATTAGTAGAATTGGAGGCAAAAGAAAAACCGGAAAACCTCCTTAAAAATCTATCAAAATTCTTTTTCACCAAAGGTTCAAGAAGAACAATGACCCAAAATTTATGAACCACTGTTGAGACTTAAAATTCTTCTAAGGGAGCCGGGGTTGGCCACTCCCCTAACATTCCAACATAAAAAATTAATCATGAGTAGATCTACTTCCTCTAGTAAGCCTGAGAAAGTAGCGATGATTAGAGGGGATAATATTAGATACGATAATTGCTTTAATTCCTTCTTCTTCTTAGAATTTTGCACCATCCAATCTTCTTTCAAATCTGTATTGACAACATTCAGCTGATTAGAAGAATTAGAATCCAAGTTCTGTGAAGAATTCTGAAATATAGGATAGTTAATAATAGCAAGTGAAACCTCCTTAGCCTGATAAGAAGATAATTTTGCTCTAATAACAACTTCATTCCCATTCCCATCAACAGTAAATGAACTTTCAGAATTTAAATTACCAGATACTTCATTAACAGCAGCAACATTACCAGAATAAAGATTATTAGCAGCAATAGCAGTTCCAGGAATAAATTGAATCCAAATCCTTATCTAATTCATTAATAGCATTTGTAATGATAGAACCGGAATTGAGTGTACAATCAATAAGAGGATTCTCAGCAGAAATATTAGGATCGAAACATCAACGAAGCTTGGATCGGCTAGGTTGTTGTTGTTCGAGGTAGAACAATTATTTTTAGCGGATGCTTTAATCAAAGTTTCAGCGAGGTTCAATAGCGACGAGAGAAATCTTGAATCACATTTGGAGTTATCCGAACCACAATAGGAGTCCCCTTAACAATATCGGGATTAAGGGTGACGGAATCAAGATTCTGCCCTCTTTGTGTATCAGCAACAGTTTCAGCCTTATATTTAGATGGCATAAGATTAGGATGAATTCTATAACAACCTTCCTTAGTATGATCAAACATTTTACAATGATTGCAATAAAATGATCTATGTTCCATTACAATAGATTGCCAATATCCATTATGTGGAGACCCCGACCAAATTTCATCAACATCTTGAAGTGTAATATCTCTTTCAACAAGGATTCTTGCCAAGGAAGGTCTGGACAGATTAAAGGTAGGCAGATCTAATTTAAGTGGTTTTCCCAAAGCAGTACTAATTGCATAAAGAACTTGATGATTAAAGAACTGCAGTGTGAGATTAGGAATCTTAAACCATACAGGAATAATAGGTGCTTCCTGATTAGAATCAAATTCAGGAGACCATTTCAAGATTTGAATATGATGGCGGCTTTGAAGAGAGAGAAGCTCCGAATTTTAGGGAGGGTTCTTGAAGTTCAAATATATGTAGATATATATATATACATATATTTATATATATGTATATATATATATATATATATATATATTCAAGTGAAGGAAAGTAATAACTTTTAACTTCAGAAAAGGATAGTAAAATTAAAATCATTTAAGGACTTCTCCATATATAGTAATCCTCACACATATATAGAAAAAAAAATGGATCAAAAAGATCCTGAAAAAAAAGAAAAAAGAAAATGTAAAAAAAAAGAGAAGAGACGAGAAGCTTGAGGAGAGGTCCTAATCAAAAATTGGTTTCACTTATGTCTTCCTAAAGTGAAGAACTTAGAACAATCCTATGCTTAGTTTTTACATTTATATTAGTATAAATTATTTTTAAAAGAGTTCTTAAGTCTAGAAAGTAAAATTTATAGAATCCGAAGTTTAAAAAAAATCTGCATATATATCTGAATTAAATAAGAAAACAAATTTATATGTTTGATGAAAAATATTTGAGACTCTGGGCTAGTCTGATTCACTAGAAGTTCTTCTAAGTTGAACAATCACATTTTTAGAGAAAAATATTAGCAATTGTAAAAGATGGTCCATTAACTAAAATCTAAATAAAATATTTTAATTTTAAGTGTCACATGAGGACAAGTAACATTTAAGTTTGGAGGAATTGATCTACCTTAAAATTTACTATTTTTATGGATAAATTATTCTTATATTTTTAAGGATATTATACTTTAATGAAAGGTATTTTTTATGTTTTTGGTTGCAGATATAAGAAAACGAGTTGAAGTATAATAAGAAGTAAAATAGAGTTATATTGAGGCTTCATGAAGAAAAATGATGAAATTGAGTCTGACGCCTTGGAGCCAGAACTGGCTCCTTGGTGCTAGAGACGGTTAGAGTCATTAAAATTTGAATTTTGGTGGGTACAAAGTATTCTAGAAGACCCCAGATGATAGAGCACTTTTTAAATGAAGAATACAATGAATAAGACACATTTTAATGAATAAGTGTGTCTCTTAAAGCAGAAACATAGGTAATTGAACATTTGGCCTGGCGCCTAGGTGCCAGACTTAGCGACTAAGCGCACAGTTAATTTCTAGAAGATTCTTTGAATGTGGCTGAATTTTGAAGTGGTACCTTAAGCAACCCTTGGTCAGTTTCGAAACCATATAAATTTAGATTATTTTGGCTGCCAAGAGGAGTCATATTAGAGTCATTCTAAATTAACACTTAGTTTCTTTCACTTTAAAGTCAAGTTTGAAGAGTTTAGTGATTTTTTGTGATTCCCTGAAATTTGAAGTTCTTTAACGAGTCAGAGAAGTCAGAGAATTTCGAAGGAATGCTTTAGTGAACATTCCATATAAGTATTTGTAACTTAACTCTTCAGTTGTGTGCTTTAGATTTAATGATTATTAATATGTTTTTTTGTGTTAATCTAATGTTTTCTGAGTACTTTTCTTCTCTTTCTCCTTACAAATAAAATGTAATTAAGTCAAGAGGTTTGAATTTTTATCTAAGAACTTTTCTTTTTCTTATCAAAAATTGTGATGATACTTTACCTAAACTTCTTTTACTTTAGAACTTGGCCAACTGTATTTTTAAAACATGTGGAGAAATCTTATAGACCTGACAGTGGGAGAAGATCAGAAGTATCGCATTTCAGGTCTATAAGATTTCTTAACTTGTAAGTATCGCATTTCACTTTAGAAGATCTTATATATATGGAGAAATCTTATATATTTTTAAAACTGTATTCTTAAAGATTTCTTAACTTGTAAGTATCACATTTCACTTTAGAAGATCAGAAGTTGTCAAATGAAGAGGATGCAAATAGATAGGGAGATGAGATTTGAAGGGCGTAGATTTGAATGTTTTAGAGTGACAGGCTAAATTCTATAAAATTAGACTAAAGTGAGAAATGGGGCACTGGTAGGTCCTATAGAGAGGGTACAGTGGATAATTTAGAAGTGAGAGCCTAAAATCTACTTAGCACTACTAATAACACATCCTGCACCAACCTTTAGATTAGCCAGTGTTCTTTATGCCTGGACCAAAGGGTAAAGAATATTTATGCTCCTATTTGTCACAATACAATATTTTTAAGTTCTAAACGATTTGAATTCCTCTACTTATTACATAAATATTTATATAGAGAAAGTATCTTAAATTAAGTATTTTATTCGCGTGCTTAGACATTTACTTGTGTAATTGTAAAGGTTTAGTATGTTTAATTTTACTTTTGTTTAGTGATTAAAAATTTGCACTTCATTTAGTTTTCTTTTAATTTTCACCAATTTCCTCATGAGATCGATATTTGGGGTTTTAAAAAGAAAATCCTATATTACTTGAAATGATACGTATACTTGCATAGTACCCCTAGTGTGTTTATTATTATTATCTATAAAACTTTTAAATGTTGCACACTAGCCACTTATTCTACGGTCAATTTTACCTATCTTTGTAAGTTTAAATTTCTGCATAATTCTGGGTCGGGTCACCTAAGCGCTTGTGTCAGATCGCAGAGGTGCCAATGTCCCAGTACCTAAGCACCCAGTAGCTAAATTTTATTCCAATCTCCATTTAGTTCCATTTTTATTCCTGTGATTCATTACATGTTTCAACCTACAAAATAAACTTAAAAACCTTCCTCAAAAGTGCAGTATGAGTAATTAAATTACAAAAATGTAAATAACATTAATTGTCAAATTTTTAACATATCAATAAGCATGAACATAGTACGATATGTTGTTGACAATAAATTTTATTGTGCAAATATGATGATCACTAATTTTTTTCTATTCTTTTTGCTCTCTTTAGTTCATGGATTCCTATAGCTTTTAAGCTAATAATTTTTTCATTGGATGAGATGGATGTTTACTTTAAAATTTGAATAGAACTTATGCTTTATTTTCTAATATGTTTTTAACCCCTTCAAATTTTCAAAAAACAAATTAACTTTGTAATACTTTTTTTGCTTGAAGTTCGCAAGACAAGTATTACATGCACACCATTCTTAGTTTTTGAGAGATGAGAAAAAGTAGTTTGTTGAGACGTGCCAAAAAGGTCATATGAGAGAGTAGTATATCCTTGAAACCGTTTTATACACACAATCATTCTGACACATAAGAGCAAGCCTAAAGTAGTACACCAGATTCAGGTTCATAGTTGTCTTGCAGTTCTGGACTGTAGACCTCTCAAACAGAAGAATACACTTGGTTTATTAGTATGTATTTAATATTTAAATTTTTTTTACACAAATTTCTAATGCTTAATGTTATGATAAATTTTATTTATACTATTCTCACTTCAATAGATGATTATGGTGCCCCGATTAGGCTTATGGATCCCACTACATGCACATATTTTCAAAATCAACCTCAAGGTATCAAGTTCATATTGAGGCGTATAAGAATGACATGCTTTGTGACATCCTAGAGTCCACACTACTACCCTCATTTCGAGGATTTGTAACTAAAATTTCAGTTTTAGCGTTAATATCATTAAAAGATTAGCAAAAAAGCGTTTAGAGACAGTTAAAGAAAAGATGGTTATCTAAGGATTCTAGACTTATATGAGTTTAATTTTTCTTTTAGATACTCTCTTATTTATAATGAATATTTCATTTTTCATTATAAGTTAGTAATTTATCTTCTATAGATGTATGCATGTGAGCTCTTATAGAAGATGGAATAACCACCAAGGATGAAAATATTGATGCAAATTTAGTTTTATGGATATCATGGGTCATTGGCACCCTGTAACAGTACATATAAGGATTCAAAGTTTCTCCAATCTGCTACTTTTCTTATAGTAGTACTACTACCGAAAAAGTAATGGAGTTAGTAACCTTGCTTGAGTAACCGGAGTGGAATATGAAATACAAGATATAAGACATGAGATGTGTGACTTTCTCTCATTTCATGAAGAGATGACATGTTTTATGCAATAAATTAAGACAATGCACCTGCAACCAAGCCGTTCTCATATTGTCCGTAAATTCTTACATTGTAAAATTTTGAATTTATGTTGATCATTAAATTATTTATCACTTGATAACTATCATTTTTTTTATAGGAAGGAGACAAATAATCTATTTAAGATTAAAACTAAAGAAGAAATCAAAGGAGGCATTTGGTAAGATAGTGCAAGCATATAGTTGGGTAGTTTTTGCACTAATGTTATTGTAGTAGTAAAAATTTTGCCTTAATGTCAACATGACTTAGAATTAAGCTTATTTTTATTTACAATGTAATTGAGTATAGTTGATATTTATCACTAATGGATTGGAGTTATTATTTATGATTAGTATATTATTATTAAGCTTATGGTATGCATGCAATTGCCCCATTTTTTAAGATTTTAGAACAATTATCAGATAAAGCTCGCACCTTGGATGTTTCATTCCAATAACAAGTTGGTTCTTATATTTATATTTACATAAAATTTGTGTAGGTACTTATATAAGCACCCAAAACATAATATTGAAGTTAGTTGGAAAGAAATATTATCAACTCTATGCAAAATTCCTTCGTTCTTTACTAGTTGTTTGTGCTTTAATTCCATTATGTATAACATTATTTTCACATAGCTTTTATTTGCATGTGTTGTAAGGCAAGAGAAAGGTACAAATATTCACTAAACGGCTAATAATTCATTTCTTTACTAAATTTAGCTTGCTTAATCTGTTGAAGTTAGAGGTTTACTCTTTTATGATGCAGTATAAATAATTCAAAACTCTCATTGTTTATTACAACTACTAGTATGAATGAATGTAAGACATCTAAATTAATTGCAAAATAAAAGTATGATGATTAATTTCTTCTTTTCATGGGAAATAATGGGATGAAGTTTTACAATAATAAAATATAGATTCTCAAACCTCGATGCAAAACATTACATAATTAATAGCCTTAGCCTTCCCCATCCTTCCAGCTCCCAAACACAACTGCACTCTGGCATGTGAATGCAATGTGCATATTTATCACTTAAATTCCCCATTTTGTATGTTTATATTATGCTTTTTGGGATGTTTTTGGTGTTCTATTGTAGAAATAAAAGTTAAGCGAGCTAAAAAAATTGAAATAAGGAGAAAATGAGCAGAATAGTGTTCTACCGCATATGTACCAGGACTGGGTGCCCATGCAGTAGAAACATTCCAAAGAGAAGTGAAAATAGAGCAATCAAATATTTGGCACCAAGAAAGTGGTGTTGGAATACTGGAAATATAGAGTCCTTGCACTGAGCTTGAGCACTTAGATGTTCGAAAAGAAGGACTTCCGATTATTTTTCCTGAGAGCTTGTAAACCTAACGCTACAAATGTAGTGCCAAGGCACTATAGTGCAGCCCTAGGTGTTGTGACTTATGAAAATCTACGACACCCTATTGCAAACCATGGGCTCCTAGTTTCCAGCGTTGCTGTTTTGTAGATTTTTTCAGTTAAGACGTGACACTTTATGAAGAAGGTTATAAAACCACTATATACGATGAAGAAAGGGGTTTTTGCTCATTTTCTGCCTTTTTGAGGCATAGAAACTTGAAGGAGAAGACAAAATAATATCAACCAACTGTTTGTGTGTGAAGAGAAGTGAGATTGGAGAGGATTTGTGAGACTTTGTGGTTTTATTTTCATCATCTCAAGCATGAGTGGAGATAAGTATTTAGAGATTTTACTTTTTGGTTTAATATCATTCTAGCTGGTGAAGACTTCTATATTTGATTTCTTCTTTTAATTAAAATGATTCTACTAATGTGTATAAGTATTAATAGTGATTAATTCTCTCATTCTCCCTCATATGTAGGATTGATTTGTGTTAAAGTTTCTAAGTGTTTTGTACTTAAGTTTGTATGATGATGATTAATTTTCATAAATTCATTTTATTTTCACTATGGCCAAGTGAATTGTAATACCTATCGTAAATTATGAAAATTGAAAATATTATAATGGAACCAACTGGGTTAACTAGAATAAAGCTAGAGAATAGGGATATACCATATATGTTAATGCAAAATTAATAAGAGAAATTATTGAAATGGGTTAGTGATTAAAATTAAGGAACTAAGCCAGATTTGTAGCCAAACTTGTTTAGACCATTTGGGGGGTAAGGAAGAATAATACTCTTACTTGTCACATGCATTATTATCATACTTTCAGACTCATTTTCTATTGAACCATTCCAGGAGAAAACTTAAGCACTTAAAATAATCTTAACTCTCTACTTTTTTTTAACATAGGATCTTCTGAAGTTGATAACTTAGGATTAAACACTTTAAGTAAGTCAACAAATCATCATGACTAAAGCTAGGCCTGACAATTGCAGACTGGAATGTTTTTACAATTGGGTTTGCCTAGTTCCCTGTGGTATCAACAACTGGACTCCAACCAAGTACTATTGATACTCCACATATGCTTATGTGAGTTGTCAGTGCTACGCTGCACATGAAGCACGTCAAGTTTTTGGCGTAGTTTTTGGGGAGCAATGGTGAAATCCAATTAGGGAGGACTTAGCTAAATTTTAAGGACTTAAACTTAAAACCTATTTTTTTAATATGTAAATTTTTCATTATTTCTTGTTAAAAATATACTGCTAGTATCCATTTTAATTTTTTCTTTATAGCGTACTTTTTAATTATTGCAAAATCTTTGTTGATTGATTGTTGAATATTATGATTATTATGTTTTTGTTGTGTTGTGTCATTTGGAACTGTTTCAATTTCTTACTAGTTTAGGGTCCTTTAATGTGTTATCTTATTAGTGTATGCATAGTTCCGGATCTTCTGACCATGAATCCTTTGGCCTTGATTTAGAGAGAATAGTTAAAAAAAATCATAACATTAAAAAGAATTGAAAAAGAACTAGGAGAGATGAAAAACAAGCTTCAAAACAACCCAGATGCCCATAAACAAAAATGACATGCCTAGAACTTTTAGGGATTTTACAAACCCTACGGTAGATGTAATCCACTTAAGCATCAATAGCCTTATCATTGAGGCCAATTTGTCTGAATTGAAGCACATATCTTCCTATGGTGAAAACTAGCTGGCATGGGGGCATGGTGAGACTTTTTTTATTTGCGAAAATTAATGAACTCAGATTTAGTTTTATATATTGATTTAAATGATAATGAGTCACGGAATTAATGCAAGTATACATATTGCTCAAGTAATACAGGACTCTAATGGAGTCCTGGAATATCGATCCCACAGGGAGGTTTTACTTTTAGTTCGTAGCACAGAAATCTCTTATCTAATCACAGCATAATTGCAAGTGGTTTAATTCTAAAAGTAAAGACAAACATGTTCAGTTACTATTTTTACCAAAGCACGTTCTAAATTCTAGAAAGTTAAACTAACGCTAGACTAAATTTATAACAAAGTTCAGTTGCAAGAAAGAGTCTTCCTCCTTTCCATTCATAATGTGATGATTATTGTGACATAGATCAGTGATAAAAAAGTATTGTGCCAAATAGAAGCATTCCTATTCTTTACCCATATTTTAGCGTACAGAGAACATTGACTAATTCTAAGTTTAGTCCCCAAATCTATGGCTAGGCTGGGAGGACACTAGATCTCACTCCATAGCTCCCAGTTTCCTTCACCTAAAGGCTAACTCTCGCTTCAATTTCTAAACATTAGGACCAAATTGAGGATTTCAGCTTGTCACTCTGAAATCTCCAATTCTACGCCCATCAAAGTATATTTCTCTATTTATTTACACTCAATCCCCATGAACTACATCTCTCATTCATGGACATTGAATGTGACCTTAATTTTTATTGTGGAACTCATAATACTTTCGAAACATATGTATTCGAAAAATTTTTAACAACTCAATTGGCCAGATCAAAAAGTAAATGAAGTTCTAAGTGAAAAGGTCATCACAAATTCTCCATAATAAATCCGCACATCATTTCCATTTCACAACATCAACACATCACATGAAAAGGAGAAGACAAAGAAATCTACTCAAGACTCGTGAGGAAAAGATGACAAAACATGGACTTTTTATATAAATACAACGTCATACAAATAAAGTAAAGTAAAGACAACTTATCTCATACTCTTCCCCAAGCGAATCTCAAGGAATTCCTTTGACTCTACTTTCTTCACAACAACACACAATTCTCTCTTTCGAATAGTAAGGAAGAAGAAATCTCTCACTTTCCCTCTTCTCTCACACTCCTTAGAAGTGAAAACACAACCCTAACTTCCTACACAAAATGGAAAGAAAACACACTCTAAACTCTACACTCTTCTCTTCCTTTCTTCCCCCCTTTTGAAATTTGGCTCCAAAAGTGTTTAAATTCAGTCATAACTGAATCCCAAGAGTTTCCTCAAGCAACCATTCAAAATTCGGCCAAATACATCCCAAGAGTTTCCTCAAGCAACCATTCAAAATCTGGCTAAATACATTGAATCTAGTTCAAAATCGGGATAGGGAACTGTCCAGCGCTGGTAGGAGCGCCGTTCAGTGCATTATTCCTCCAAAATGTTGTAACTCTCTAGAATATGGCACTGTCCGGCGCTGGTCACAGCACCGTTTAGCGCTAGTTCAATAAAATGCATTTTTATTCTTTTTCGCTCTAAATTTGATCCTTTTCACTTTCTTTTTCTCCAAAGGCCTAAAATCAATATACCTGCATGAAATCATCAAAAATACCTTTATTTATAGTGTAATATCATCAAAAATAGGTATGAAATGAATAGTAAAAAGCTATCAAATTTTCAGTGGATCAGGATCCTCCAAACTTAACTATTACTTATCCTCAAGTAATTCTAGTTAATACATAAAATTATGATCCACTACAATGAACTTTCTTTCTAGAATACCATAATTTTTATTTAGATAATTACAATAGTAAAATTTTCAAAAAGATCTTTGAATAAATCAAATAAATTCTACAGGTGTAAGAATATCTATTAATAAAGTCTAAGAGTTCTAGCTTTCTATTCATTTCAAAAATAAGTGTAGATTGTCCTATTAAGGCACTTAAAAGGATTACATGAAAAGAAGTTTATGAGAACACTACTAGTAAAGATGCTAATCCATACATATAAGTTTAGGAAAGTAATTAAGTTTTTCTCTTTAGGTAGATCCAAGTGAAGCAAATTTTTTATTAGGCATCTCCTCAAGCTTCTCTTCATTTCTCTTTTTTCTTTTCTTTTGCTTTTTGCTTTTATTGTCTTTTCTTTTGCTTTTTTCTTTTCTTTTTTTATTTTTAGTGAGGATTACTGTATCTGGATAGCCATTAATGATTTTGAACTTCACCATTCTCACTCTAAATTTGAAACTTACCACATTCCTTTACCTTATAGGCATTTCTTTAGCTTATTAATGATTCATCATAGAGTCTCAATCCTTTCCTATCACATAAAGTTTTGAGATTCTTAATATTTCAAACATACAGTAATTATCTTACAGAAATGAAATAATGTTAGGCTTTTGACACGGGATTCAAAGTAGAAAGGGGTAAGTTAACTTATAGTCTCTTCTTATTCTTCCATTCCCCTTTCCTATCAGTTAAAATCTTCACAATCATATCCAATGCTTCATTTGTTATAGAAAATTTTTCATATTCACAATGGTAAGGTGCTCTCAACTGATAAAATGCATTTATGCTGGCAGGGGTGAATTCAACCATTTGGCCTCTAACCAGAATGTATTCACTCTCAGAATAATACAGATTAGCATAAAATTCTCTAACAATACCCAGCATCGCATCAGCAGTGAAATAACAGAAAATCTCACATTGACGATTATCAATCATTTCTTTCAGCATTCCACTAGGGTTTTCAAAGACTCTTTCTTGAATACATTTCTTATTGCTAAGAAACGTACTAAAACGTGAGTAGGCTTTGAAATTCACAAATACATTCATCATATTCAAATTTCCTCTTCCCCTTAGCCAATCTTAGAGCCATTTATCTAAAAATACCAAAAAATTTTAAATTAATTTTAAAATTACAAAGCAATGGACTCCAATATAAATTTAAAAAGATAAGAACTCAAAATCCATGAAAAATATCTAAAGTTTCTCCAAAAACTTCAAAATTTCAAATCTTCCTAATGCAGAAGACTTTTACGGTCAAAATCGAAAAAATTTAGGTTAAAGTGTAGCTCTTACAAAGAGAAGATGAAATTCAAACTTTTCCGGCCATGAAATCGCTTAAAATCCAAATGCTAGTGAGCCCTAGGTGCAAAAGTCAACCTTGGCTGGAGGTTGAAGACCAAGATTTAGGTAAAAATGGCGGGTCCCAGGGTTAAATCATGAAAATTTGGTGTTTGGGGCAGTTTTCGCGTTCGAGCGCTAGACGCAAC
Organism: Papilionanthe hookeriana x Papilionanthe teres; assembly: GCA_022702705.1. Lineage (NCBI taxonomy): Eukaryota > Viridiplantae > Streptophyta > Magnoliopsida > Asparagales > Orchidaceae > Papilionanthe > Papilionanthe hookeriana x Papilionanthe teres. The sequence goes on from CM040421.1 coordinate 184,011,485, forward strand.
GCAGTTAGGCGCATTATTATGCAAATATGGCCAAACTCTCTGATTTGGGTGCTATCCAGCACTGGTGGCAGTGTCGTTCGGCTCCAGTTCAAAAACTGGGCTTCCGACTTTCTTTTGCAATTTTGATCTTTTCAAGCCCGCTCTGATGACTAATTAGTCTAATTAAGCATTGAATAACATCCTAAAGCCTTGGCAATTGATATTTTTTAACACAAACAACACATAAAATTACTTTCATATATATAATTCATGAGTCATACACATACATACAACACTAAACATTACACATTTTCAAGCCATATAATGTTAAATTCAGTGTCGCACACAACCACAACACAATAACACTGAGAGCTAAACAAACAAGTATGTCCAAATATAACATTCAGGCAAAATAAAGTAAAGCAAAGCAAAGCAATCTGATACATAAATACAGAAATACAATAATCAAATTTCATTCTTTCTCCGAACTATCATCAATTCTAAGATCTCCCATCGATTGAGCATGAACAAATAAATTGTAGAATGGAGGAAACGGAAATTCTTCAGAAGAATCCTCTTCAATCTAACTTTTTCTTCTGATCAATCACGTCAAACTTCCTTCAAGATATCCAGAATGATCAAAGTATTCTTTCATTCTCCAATTCAAATGATCAAAGAAATCAAAAAGATTAATGATTGCATTCATCAGATGTTGTACTTCCTTCTCCAATTTCTTGATTTTCTTCAAGATGATCTGTTTCAGGAAAATAAGGAGGAATAGGTGCTGACCATTGAGATGTTTGATCTTCAATAATGCTTATATCATTCATATCACCAATTGCCTGGTTATTATATGCATCTATTGGGTCTATAGGCCTCTTTCCCAGTTCTCATATGGCACTTGTGATTGACTGCAAAGGAGAAATATGGTGGAAGGTTTTCCAAGCCCATACTTTGATCCATGAACAATCAATCCCAAAACAGACTTAACAATTATCGAACCAACAGCAATAGGCATTCCCATTTGAATACAATAATTCAGAATAGCACACTCCTTAGTTACCTTACTAATTTTCATTGTTGGCAGCAATTTTGCACAAACAAAGTAATGTAAGTGTTTCAACGTAGGATTTAACAGTGTGGTCGAGAAACTTACATACCTGCTATCTCTTATCTCCCATTCATCACTTTCATCCGTCAGGTAACTATATATGTCATTCATATTGTCCTTCGTTGGGACAAAATTCTAATAGTGGCAGATTGGCACATTCTCAATCATGTATAAATAAATAATCTTTACAGGAGGAAATATGACAAACCTATCTCACACATAAACTGATCCTTGGTTGATTCCATGAAGATTTACATGCAACTCCTTTACAACCGGAATAACTACAGTGGTAGTAGTATAACACAAGACTTTCCAACGTCTCTGAATAATAATTTCATCAATTCTAGTCATAGTAGAATTCATACCTCAATTTACAAAGCTCGCTCCTTAATTAATCTCATTTTCGAGATTTTTTTTTTGAAAAGTCATTGTGCCTCAAAACTTACTAGCTTTCTATGATTGAATACTTGAAATCTTGGAGTTTCCATCGAATCAGAATCCATTTGGATAAGAATTTGGGTCTTTCTCTTCGTTCCTTTGGAAGTTCCAGCATCTAAGAGCAATTTTTGGGAGCTCTAAATGAGGATTTACCACCTAGAACCACCAAATCTTAAATTTTATAGACGAGAAACAATTTTCTAACCTGTTGCACTTTCCGGCGCTGATAGCAGCGCCGTTCGCACTAGTTCAACTTTCGCAGAACTTAACTTCATTCAAATTTTTTCCAATGTTCAATTTGATTAAATTCTTAAATGTTGTTAATGATAATTAAGGAATAATAAGACTTGATTAAGTAACAAACAAACAAAAATAAGATATAAAACAAAGCACACACTCAATAACTGTGGGTTGCCTCCTACAAAGCGCTTCGTTGAACGTCATCAGCCTGACATAACTTTCAGTTATTCAGGTTGATGCAACATTAAAACCTCTTTAAAATTAGGTATATTGCTTTTAAAGTATGGTTTGAATCTTTAGACATTACCTTTGAATATTCTTCCAGATTTAGGGTCTTCGATAATCACAGCTCTAAAGTGATATACTTTTACAACAATGAAAGGTCTTGTCCATCTAGATTTCAATTTCCTAGGAAATAACTTCAATCTTGTATTGTATACAAAAACTTTTTGTCCTGGTTCAAATTCCCTTTTGACAATCTTTTGATCATGCCATATTTTTCTTTTTTCCTTTTATATTTTATCATTGTCATATGATTCATTTCTAATTTCTTCCAATTCATTCAATTGCAACAATCCCTTCTCACGAGCATATTTTAAATGAAAATTAAATTTCTTTATCACCCAATATACTTTATAATCTAATTCAATTGACAAGTGACTGGTATTTTCAAATATTAATCTGTAAGGGGACATTCTGATAAAAGTTTTATAAGCAGTCTTGTATGCCCATAAAGCAGTATTTAATCTAGCAGACCAATCCAATTTTTCAGGATTAATGACTTTCCAGAATTCGTTTAATTTCACGATTAGAAACCACTGCTAAACCATTAGTTTGTAGATTCTATGCACAATGTTATATTTTTCTACCAATCTCTGAATCAGATTATTCTTAAAATGGAATCCTCCATCAGTGATGATTACTCTAGGCATTCCATATCTTTTGAAAATATTCTTCATTTAAAACCTCGATACACTTTTAGCATCACACTTAGGTAAAGCTATTGCCTCAATCCATTTTGATAGATAATCAACATCAAGCAGTATATATATATTTCCAAATGAAGGCATAAATGGATCCATAAAATCCAATTCACATGCATAAAAAATTTCAACTTCCAGAGTAAAATTAAGAGGCATTTCATTTCTTCTAGATATATTGCCTATTCTCTGACATCAATCACAAGTTTTGATAAATTTATAAACTTCTCTGAAAAAGTGTAGGCCAATAAAAGATTGGAAAATCTTATATACAGTTATATCAATTTTGAAATATCCTCCAAATTCAGAATCATGACATTCTCAAATAATTTTTTCAGTTTCTTCATAAGGCACACATCTCCTAATAATAAGATCTTTTCATTGCTTGTACAGATAAGGATCATCCCAGAAATAAAATTTAGCATCATACTAAATCTTTTCTGGTGTTGCATTGTTAAATCAGGTGGTAAAATATTACTAACGATGTTGTTCACAATATCAGCATACTGTTGACCTCATTTTTGGTGAGGTCTTCCCTTCTTCTTTTTAGTGCTTAGGATCTAGCCTTAGGCTTTTCCTTTGACTATCTTAGAGGACCAGAATTGGGACCCGCCTTTTAGAAATTTAAACCACTTCTAAACTCCCTGCAAACTCCACAAACTTGACTATAGACCCCTAATCACCTAGAGGGTTGAAATCAAATATGGAAGTTTAAAGGATGAGTTCCTATAGGACTCTTTGGCCTTAGGACTACCCTGGGTGGCCTGGTCTGGTGAAGGGCTGACTTACACACACATTACACTTATACACTACACTTACACACACATTACACTTATACACTACACTTACACACTACATTTCCACACACCTCCTAAAACCACACCCATACCCAACTTGACCTCCTGACTCATGTAGGTGATTCACATGGATGGTCCTTAACCCCTAAGCCCTTGGCTAAGAGGGTTAGAAACAACATAGTGAATGCCTCGAATGAGTCCTTTCATGGCTCATATGGGCTTGAAATGGCTTCATGGCTCAACCAAAATGATTTCACCCCACTCAAATTCACCCAATCTTCAATTTCCCAAATTTTCAATTTTTGACCCCAGGGACCCTACACCGCTTAACCTACACAAAACCTCGAAATTACCCAAATTTTTGCAAAATTTCCAAATTGCTTAAAATTCTTCAAAATTATTCCCAAACATCTCCACATCACTCAAATTGATCATCCATACCCAAAAATACCAAAGATTCCAAAAATACCCCCGATACCCTCCAAATACCCAAAATACCCTTCTTGACCCAAAAATCCAAAAATTCAGAAAATTCCCAGAAAATTCCAGAAAATCCTAAATATTTCCAATTTCATTTTGTCCAACTACACCATGGGCCAATTTTGTCAATTTACCCTACTTTTGTCAAAACCCCCAAATTGACCCATTTTTAACCCAAAGTGAACCCAATGTTAAACCAAACCTATCCAATTGACCCCAATTTTGGTCCAATTCAATTCTAAACTTCAATTCAACATTCCTAATACTAATTTAGACCAAATCCAAGTCCAATTTGATTAACATTTGGGTCCAATTCCACTTTTGACCTTAAGGCCCATTTTTTGACCTAAGCCCAAACCTAACCCAAATGAACCCAAACCCCAAAAATCAAAGCCCAACCAAAGTCAAAACCTCTTTGAAACACTCCCATAAACACTTCTCAACAATAATTCTACATCAATTTCAACCCTAGCCCAACATTGGCCCAACTTGGCCCATTTGGACCTATATTGGCCCATTCACCGAAAAGAATCCAAATCCAACCCCATTCAAGCCCAAACTACCCCAAATTTGTTTCAAATCACTCATGACACATCCATGAGCTAAAACCAACAATTATTTGGCCCAACCTTTTACAAAAATTTTCATCCATAAACACATTCATAAACTTAAAAGCCCACTTCCCTTAAACCTTTCTAAAAGCCCATTTCCTTCAAAATTCAAAAGCCCAAATCTACCCTAAAGCCCACATGACATCTCCATTTGTCATCCATCTAATTAAATCCATTACCTAAGTCCTAAAATCACCATCAAATTATTCCAAATCAAGTTTCATACAAATTTCCATCAAAACATCCAAAATTCTTAAAACCCATTTTCATGAAATTGACCGAAGCTTTTCCCAAGCCAAATGGAGCCAAGGATGAGCCATTCACAAGCCATATGAAGCCATGAAAGTTTGGCATGTGACCATGCCATTAATGGCAAAAGGAGGAGGTCCTTTAACCATCTCCTAAAAGTCATTAGCCTTAAGCATGTCTCCAATTAACCAAGATTTAATCCAAATATTCTTGGATAAGGACATCACCACCTCTTGACCAGCTAGCCTAACTGATCTTCTCGGCCCAAGACCGGCCATGGGGAGGTGAACCCAACCCAAACCAATGGGTTGACCAATTTCAAGCCAAAATGACCCCCTCCCCATTCCATTTTAATTCAAACACTTTACACATGTCCAAACCCAATTGACTTCACCATTGCCAAGTCCTGACCTCCCTGGTCAAGATGGTGACCCATGCCTGCCGGCCAGCCGCCTGGATCGCCGGAAAACACCACACCCGAGAGCTCACATGTGAGCCAACTTTGGAATTCCACCTTGCTGAGCTGCCCCATGCCTAATGGCCACCATGGCTGTTCTTCTCCTCACCAGAGCAGCTGATCCCAAGCCCTAACTCCCCCTGGGAGGCCTCCCAGCCAGCTCTATTTAAACTCCACCCCTCTCGGCCATGAGAGAAGAGAAGCACAAACCTTGCCAAAACTCTGCCAAAATTGTTCCAGACCCTTCTCCACCCTTAGAGCACTTGATCCCCAGTGGAATTCCCCAGCCATTTCTCCTCTGAAAGCTCAATTTCAGAGTTGAAATTCCACCCAAAACCAGGGACACTTCTCCACGAGTGAGCCAATTCTCAAATTGATTGGCTCTACACCTTCACCGGACCAAGGGAAGGTGTCCACCATCAAAAGCCCCATCTCCGGGCCACCCGGTTGCTCCGGCCTCCAAGCTTTGTGATCGGGCTTGGTCGAAATCATATCCGGGCAATTCACCGGACCAGGAGACTTCATCCGGAGCTTGCTGGGACCCGATCGAAGGTGCAACAACTCTCGGATTGAAGCCACACTTCTACGAGCCAAGGTATGAGCTAACTCTTCATCCCGAGCTTCGAAGATTCTCTATTTCAAATGCCTTAGTTTCGATGCATGTTAACCATATGGATGCGTTCGTCTCTTCAGAGACGAATCCATAGAGTATAAGAACGTAAAAATCCATTGAGAATCGAGTGAGATCTTAGGGATTTAGTGTGGACGGCTCTCGGGTGAGAACACTTGGGGACGATGAACGGATGCCGTCCATTCAATACACGCGCGGACGAACGGCTCAGATGGCGTCGGACCGAGAAACGGTGCGAGAACCGCGGGGCCCGGGCTGCGCGACTCGGATGGCGGCGCCCGATCACGGCGCGACACGTACCCCTTCGGAGCTGCCGATGTTTCGCTGGCGCCGCGTGGATAAATAGAAAATTAGGGTATTTTCTTATTTATTTAATTCCCTAAACTTCAAAAATCCATATCTTTGTGTAGAAAAATCATAAAAATAAAATAAAAATACCCTCTTGCTCAGTGAACGAGAGGAGAATAATGTGGAAAAGAAATCACTTAATTTCATCAAGTATTTTATTTTTTATAATTTATTTACTCTCTGCATTGTTTTAATTCTCCATGCATGCATACAATTCACCATGGCATGAGACCATAGGGCTTTTGAAGCCTCTGAACTTGGGAACATTCCCTGAATTTTCCAAGGTCAGAGGCCATCTCAGTGAAAAGTTATTTATTTTTCAAATGCATGTTGCTGTTTTGAGTATTTTAATTCCAAAAATTAGCATGTTGTGAAATAAATTCTAGGAAAATTTGGTGATGTTCCTTATGACCGAGAGAACCCTAGGAAAAATAGATTTTTGCTTAGTTCATTCAAAACAACCCTAATTGACTTAAACACCCAAAATAGGTCTTTAATTAATTAGAGTTAACCAGGTATCAAATTGACTTGAAATCAATTCTCCACTGACCTTTAGGATCGAGAGGAATCCACCATAAAAATTTGAGGTCAATTGGACTTGGTTAGCCCCACTAATTGGGTTGATTAAGTCACTTAGCCATTTTAAACTTTAAAAATTCATAACTTTTAAAATACTTTTTAAAAATCTATCAAATTGGTTTTGGAGCCTCTCTGATATCAGGGGAACCCAAGAAAATTAAAATTTCAATTTTCTAAAAAAGTTGATTTTTAATAATATTTTAATATTTTTAATAATTAAAAAATAATAAAAATCACAAAAATAATAAAATTCACCAAAATGTCACATTTTGAATTTTAATCACTTAGGAGCAAATCCCACATTTTTCCTAGGTCTATTTAGTGAGATATTGAATTTTAAAGCCCTAGGGTAATTTTAAAATTAAAAAATGTATTTTCTAGCATTTTCACTAAAATAATTATAATAAATCATAGAAAAATCAGAAAATTGCAAAATTTGTTTCTCTGGTTTCCTTGATATCAGAGAGATTTTTGAAAAATATAAAATCCATTTTTCAACATTTATTTTATTTTTAAATTAATTAACACTCCAAAACTCAAAATAATTATAATAAAAATAATATAATTCAAAAAATCACCAAAATTGGTCCAAGTGCTTCTCTGGTCATTAGGAATGTCCCCTAATTTTCTTAAGGACAGAAACTTTCCCTTGGTCATGTTATCAAATTTTCCTTGAAAATCTCTATTTTCCACCAAAAATAATTATATAAATAAATTAAATACAGAAAAATCACATTTTCTCCTCTCATGTCTTTATTGACATATGAGTGAAGTCACATAAAAATTTCAAATTCATTTAAGTTCAATTTAGTGAGTTATGAAATTATTAAGCTTAAGGGGTAAAATGGTAATTAAACTTTCAACCCTTAATTAAAACTTTAGGTTTAATAAGAAATCAACAAGTAAAACATTTGATCTTAATCTGATTTGGATGATTGAAATTTAAATAATTAAAGGGTAGAAACCCATTAAATAATTTTAAAATGATTAAACTTTAATTAAATAATAGATTAAATTTGGAAGAATAATAAAATTGGAATTATTAAAATAAGGGATATTTATTAGGAAGAGATTTATTCTTTAATTTAAAAAATCCCTAAACTAATTATATCATTAACATTTAACTCTTAATTAAAATGATAACTCAAATTCAAAATATTAAAAGACTTAATTAAATTATTAAACTCTTTTGAAATTTTAATTAAAATTAAAAATAAAGTAAATTAAAGATAAATTAAATTAAGATTAAATTAAATTTAATAATTAAATTAAATTAAATTAAAACAAATTAAATTAAATTAGACTAAATTAAATAATTAAATTAAATTAAATTAAATCAAATTAAATTAAATTAAATTAAACAATTAAAATTAAATTAAATTAAATTAAGTTTAATAATTAAATTAAATTAAATTAAATAATTAAATTAAATTAAATTAAATTAATTAAATTAAATCAAATTAAATTAATTAAATTAAATTAAATAATTAAATTAAATTAAATCAAATCAAATTAATTAAATACCAAATCAAATTAAATTGAACTATGTTAAATTAAATCAAACTCAATTAAATTAAATTAAATTAAATATAAAACAACTTGAACACTATTCCAAATTTAAACCCTTTAACTTAAATTAAATCATTTGAATATCGATTTACCTTGAAAGTTTTAGTTATCATAACTCCTAAACATGAACATTAAATGAAGTGTTACTTCACTTATAGGATATTCAAATATCCTAGTTCATCGAGCAAGATAACAATAAAACTTGAAATTCTTGGACGATTAATTCATTTGTATAATTAAATTCATTTGGACTTAAAACAATCCTGGAAATATTGAAAAGATGTTTAAGATTCCTCTTAAACACTTCCTCAATATTATAGGATATTTATAAGAACAATTGGACTTAATTGTTCTTTGATGAAGAAAATCGTCCTCAAGCAAAAAACACAAAGAACTTAGACGTCATAGGAGATGACTAGCTATAGGATTAGGAATTTGGTAGAGAACCATAACCTTTCCCTTAGTTTTACCTAGGAACTTGCTTAAATATTCTAATTGTGTTTTAAGTGCAGCTTGGGATGACGGGAAGACCCTCCGGGTACGCTTTTATTTTATTGCAATTTACTTTCTTGCAATTTACTTTATTGCAAATGCACTTTACTTTTCTTGCATGATAAAACAACCGTTGCATGAAAACCCACACCTTTAGGATAGACCACTAAAACCGAAACCAAAATTAAGTTAAAAGTCATTGCAAGATAAAATTCACCGCCACAACATTTCAAAATATAAAACAACTCAAAATTTAATCACAAACGGAACACAAAACTACAATTACAACTAAATTAAAACGTCCTGTTGGATGATCGGGAATACCTCGGATGATGTAACCTACGTGTTGCTAACGGGATTTCCCACGGTGCTAAATGAAAGTGTGGAACTCATTCAGTTGAGTTTAGCAAATTCATCTGGACTAAGTGAATCCGATAAAAATAATGATGCCGGAAGGATGGAACCGTGGGATCTTAACCGGTGTCGTTATAATCAACTTTAAGATTTGTTTTAATCAAAATACAAAACACTTGGAAATTAAGACCTCTCTAAACCAAAACACTTTTCTCATCCCTTGATTTATGGTTTCTAAAACTGAACCTCTGCAACAACAAGGAGCTCGGAGCATGGTGGGCCGCACGACCATCGTCATCAGCAAAACTCAGATCTACTTCAGCAAAACCTTCTTAGAATTAAATAACAAAGCCATAGGACTTCGAGGTAGCTTGCCTAGTGCAACATAAATCCTCAACTTTTCTTTAGGCACTTGCATAATCATTTTATGCAAATTAAGCCCTAACCGGTCTTAGGATTCCGAGGTAGTCGTCCGATACGACAATAAACCCTCACATCTTCTAGGCTATTTGTTTGATTTTATCATACAAATATAAGCCCTAATTAATTAAAATTGGCAAGATTGAAATACTGAATAAACATTAGGACTTTCCTAAATCCAAGCCAAACAATAGGATAGTCGGGAAATTACCGAAGTTCACTTCGAATCAGTAATTTCTCCTACCTCTCTTCCTTTGGATTCACAAAACAAAATGTTCCAAAATTTGATCCATTCCCTATTGAAATTCCAAAATTCAATCTTTGAAAACCTTAAACTTTGAAATTCTTGAGAGCGGAATTATTGGTTATTATCGAGAGTTTTCTTAGGTGATTCCCGTCACTTAAGATGTAATTAACTATAGGGGCTTGCCCTTATAGGGAATTTTAAAGAACCCGAGTAATATAAACCCCGTTTAATGTTTTCATATTAAGCAGGGGAAACTTGTCGGCTTATAAAATTGGTTCGCGGACCAAACGGATGTCACTAATCTTCTAGTTTATTTAATCGAAGCCCCACCATCGAGCGGTGTGTCTATCCTTAGGGATAGTATACACGGTTTGTGGTGCGGTGCTCGTTTATATAAACTATTTGGGATGTGAGGTCGGTTTAATCTCATATCTTGAAACCTTCAAATTTAAAATTATTTTCAAAATCAAATACTACTTTTCAAATTACTTATTTTAATTAAATTAAAAATTCGCCGACAGATTTCTGTTAGGCGACCCCTCTTCAAAATAAAACACGACCTAAAAATATGCCGACACATACCACGGTAAATTTCATTCAATAATATTATATAATTGCTCATTAAGAAATGTTTCAGTAATTTCCTTTTCAAAATCATCCAAATTAGGTTGTTCAAATCTAGATAAATGATCAGTTATTTGATTATCACCCCCTTTTCTAGTAACGATCTCAAAATCAAATTTTTGCATTAAAAGCATCCATCGAATCAATTTTGGTTTTGCATTCTTCTTTTGCATTAAATTTTTAATAGCAACATGATCATTATGCACTATACATTTAGCTCCAATTAATTAAGATCTAAATTTTTCATAGGCATATACAATTGTTATTAACTCTCTTTCAGTAGTAGTGTAATTAATTTGAGTAGCAGTGAGAGTCTTACTAGCAAAGTATATAACTTTAAACATTTTGTCACGTCTTTGCCCTAACATAACTCCAATAGCATAATCGCTAACATCGCACATTAATTCAAATGGTTTCTCCTAACTAGGTGAAACTATTATAGGTGCAGCAATTAATTTTTCCTTCAATAGATCGAAAGCTTTTAAATAATCATCATTAAAATCAAACTTTCTATCTTTTACAAAAGTTGGCATAGAGGCTTAGAGATTTCTGAAAAGTCTTTGATATATCACCTATAGAATCCTACGTGTCCCAAAAAGCTTCTTATCCCTCTCACAGTTGTTGGAGGTAGTAATTTTTCTATAACCTGAATTTCGCAGGATCTACTTCCATGTCATCTTCAAATATTTTATGCCCAAGAACAATTCCTCCTGCAACCATAATTTGACACTTTTCCCAGTTTAGGACTAAATTTGTTCTTTCACATACCTCTAAAACTTTTTCTAAGTTGCATAGGCATGCATCAAATGAATCTCCAAATTCTGAGAAATCATTCATAAACACTTCTATTCCATCATCAATTAATTTACTAAATATGGATGACATACAACTTTGAAATGTTGCAGGTGCATTACATAATCCAAAGGGCATTCTTATAAAAGCAAAAGTAAGGGCCAGTACATGTAGTCTTCTCTTGATTCTTAGGAGAATAAGTATTTGTATGATAATCAGTATCTATCTAGAAAGCAATAATACTTGTATCCAGCAGGTCTGTCTAGCATTTGATCTAAAAAGGGTAAAGGAAAGTTATCTTTTCTGGTGGCAGCGTTTAATTTTTTATAATCAATACATATTTGCCAACCAGTGGCTTGTCTTGTCGGTATAATTGCATCTCAATCATTTACATCAACAGTCACTCCTCCTTTCTTAGGAACACAATGAATTGGGCTCACCTAAACACTATCAGAAATAGGATATATAATTCCAGCATCTAACCACATTAAAAACTCTTTTTTAACCACTTCTTTCGTTCTTGGGTTTAGTCTCCTTTGTAGATCAACCCTTAGTTTGTGTTCTTCATCCAATAAAATTCTGTGCATACAGATCGAACGACTGATTTCTTTAATATCAGCTATGAACCAACCAAAAGCCTTTTTGTATCTCTTTAAAGTTTACAATAAATTTTATTCTTGATATTCATTTAAATCCAAAGATACAATGACTAGTAAGGTAGCTGATTCTCCTAAAAACATATGCTTTAAATGATTAGGAAGAATTTTCAGCTTAAGTTTAGGGGGTTTAATGATAAATGGAATCAAACTTTTATCTGCACTTTCCATTGTACCCAATCTTTCAAAATTTTCCTGAACAAAGTCTAACTTTTCATTCTTCATATCATTCAAATCATCTTCATTTTCACTTTCATTTTCATCCTCACATTCCAGATTTTCTTCAAATACTTCTATAAAACGATCTTCTCTCAAATATTTGTAGATTTCCCTTCAATAACAATCATCATCATTTTTAGTTGAAGGGTATTTAATATATTTTAGAATGTTGAAAGTTACCTCTTGGTCCTTAACTATCATAGTTAATTCTCCTTTTTGGACATCAATCATAGCTCTCCCAGTAGCGAGGAATGATCTTCCCAAAATAATTGAAATTTTTTTATCTTCCTCCATATCTAATACAAATAAAGTCCACAGGAAAGATAAATTTATCCACCTTTACTAATACATATTCCACAACTCCTTTAGGATAAGTGATAGAAAGACCAGCCGTTGAAGAGTCACAAATGTAGATGAAATTTCTTCTATTCCCAATCTTTTGAAAGTTAATAAAGGCATAAGATTAATACTAGCTTCAAGGTCACATAAAGCTCTTACGAAAAAATTTTCACCTATAGCGCATGGGATAGTGAAATTACCTGGGTCTTTAAGTTTTTCGGGAAGCTTTTTCTGAATAATTGCACTACACTCACCGCTAAGTGCAACAGTCTCGTGATCCTTAAACATTCTTTTCTTTTTAAGTATACCCTTCATAAAATTTGCATAATCAGGCATCTGCTCTAATGCTTTAACAAAGAGAATATTAATCGTTAATTTCTTAAAAAGTTTCAAAAATTTTGCAAATCTATTATCCCTGTTTTGTTTCTTTAGTCTTTGAGGAAAAGGAGGAGGTGGTTTTACAACAGTTATCTTCATTGGTTTTAACGGATATTCATCTAGATATATCTAATTAGAATCTTTCTCAATGTTCACTTCCTCTCTTTCAACTTCGACTTCTTTTTTAACTCTTGTTTCCAATTCTTTTCCACTCGTTAATTGAATAGCCTTTATTTTCTCTTTGTTTTGATCTTTCGGGTTAATCTCAACATTGCTAGGAAGATTCCCAGAAGGTCTATTATTAAGCGCAGTAAAGTTATGTCCCAATTGATTTTCAATGTTCTTCATTGCAACGTTTTGAGCTTTAATTTGATTACCCATATTCAGAATCATTTCTTCAGTAGACAACTTCTTTTCCTTAAGTTGTTGATTACTATTAAAACCAAGAGGATAAGAAGGTCTAAAATTAGTATTTACTTGATTGTTCGAATTTCCAACTGGATTCATAGGATTGTTTCCCCATTACTTATTAACAACAACATTGTTGTTATTTCAGTTGAATTTGGATGATTGCTCCAACTAGGATTATAATAATTCAAATAAGAATTATTGATTTTATTATGTTTAGCATTCAAGGTTTCATAAGACAGTTGAGAGTCTATCATCTGTCCTGATGAATTTTCTTCTAACACTAGAGGTGTTGGAGAATAATTCATTCCATATTGATCTATTTTCTTAGAAAGTACAGTAATTTGAGAGACTATCATAGTTATTGCATCATAATCATGAATACTGGCTACTCTATTAGGATTTACCCACTGAGAGGGTCATTGAAAATTATTAGTAATCAACTCTTCAATTAACAAATATGCTTCATCAAAAGGTTTTGACATTAATGATCCACCAGCATCACCATCGATAATCGATCTCAAAGATCCCACTAATCCATTATAAAATATTTGAATTATTAACCAGTCTGGTAAAACATGATGTGGACACTTCCTCAGAAGATCTTTAAATCTTTCCCAAGCTTCATATATGGATTCTCCATCAAACTGACTAAAAGATGTGATATCATTCCTCAACCTGAAAGTTTTGGAAGGAGGAAAATATTTTGACAGAAACTTTTATGAAAGCTCTCCCCAAGTTCTAATAGATCTAGGTGCTAACGAATTTAACCACTCCATAGCCTTATCCCTTATTGAAAAAGGAAAAGTCTAAGTCTAACAGCATCGTTCGACACTTCTTCATACTTGAAAGTAGCAAACAGTTCTAGAAAACTATCGAGATGTAAATTAGGATATTCATTAGGTGTTCCACCAAATTGATTATTCTGTACCATTTGGATAATAGTTAGTTTAAGCTTAAATGAATTAGCAGCAACATCAGGATTTTGAATAGTTAAGTGAATTTCATCTACTATTGGATTAACATATTCTCTTAAAGGTCCTGGTATATTTTCATTTTGATTGTTTAAATTGTTCGTCATTTTGTGAGGATTTACAGATTATTTTTGTTGTTTTCAAATTTTTCTAATAGTAGCTCCAATTCAGAATCATAAGGCACTAAACCTATTGATCTGATACTACGCATGAAAACACAATAAACACACACTAACAACAAACAAACATAGACAACTACGACTTTCAATTCAAATATATGATTTCAAATACTACAAAAATAAAGTTTAACAGTTATTTTTTCTTTTACATTGTCTCCCCGGCAACGGCGCAAAGAACTTGGTGCGATTTTTTTAAATTGCAAAAATTAATGAACTCAGATTTAGTTTTATATATTGATTTAAAGGATAATGAGTCACACAATTAACGTAAGTATATGTATCGCTCAAGTAATACAGGGCTCTAATGCAGTCCTAGAATACGATCTCATAGAGAGGTTTTACTTTTAGTGCATAGCACAGAAATCTCTTATCGAATCACATCACAATTGCAAGTGGTTTAATTCTTAAAGTAAAGACAAACAGGTTCAGTTATTATTTCTACCAAAGCACGTTCTAAATTCTAGCAAGTTAAACTAACACAAGACTAAATTTATAACAAAGTTCAATTGCAAGAAAGAGTCTTCCTCCTTTCTATTCATAATGTGATGATTATTTTGACATAAATCAGTGATATAATTGTATTGTACCAAATAGGAGCATTCCTATTCTTTATCCATATTTCAGCATATAAATAACATTGGCTAATCCTAAGTTTAGTCCCCAAATCTGTGGCTAAGCTGGGAGGATACCGGCTCTCACTCTAGAGCTCCCACTTCCCTTCACCCGAAGGCTAACTCTAGCTTTAGTTTCTAAACATTAGGACCAAATTGAGGATTTCAGACTGTCACTCTGAAATCTCCAATTCTACACCCATCAAAGTATATTTCTCTATTTGTTTGCACTCGTCCCCACGAACTACATCTCTCATTCATGGACATTGAATGAGACCTTCACTTTTTTTATGGAACTCATAGTCCTTTCAGAACATATGTTTCCCAACAAGTATTAACAATTCAATTGGCCAGATCAAAAAGTAAATGAAAATCTAAGTGAAAAGGTCATCACAACTTCTTCATAATAAATTCACACATCATTTTCATTTCACAACATCAACACATCATATGAAAAGGAGAAAGACAAAGAAATTTTCTCAAGACTCATGAGGAAATGATAATAAAACATGGATTTTATATATAAAAACAATGTCATACAAACAAAATAAAGTAAAGACAACTTATCTCAAACTCTTCCCCAAGCGAATCTTAAGGAATTCCTTTGACTCCTCTTCTTTCTTCACAACAACACACAATTCACTCTTTAGAATAGTAAGGAAGAAGAAATCTCTCACTTTCCCTCTTCTCTCACTCTCCTTAGAAGAGAGAACACCACCCTAACTTCCTACACAAAATGGAAAGAAAAGTCTCTCTAAAATCTAAACTCTTCTCTTCCTTTCTTTCCCTTTTGAAATTTGGCTCCAAAAGTGTTTAAATTCGGCCAAAAATTGAATTCTCAAGAGTTTCCTCAAGCAACCTTTCAAAATTCAGCCAATATATATTGAATCTAGTTCAAAATCAGCATAGGGCACTGTCTGGCACTAGTAGGAGCGCCATTTGGCGCATTATTCTGCCAAAGCGTCGTAAATCTCTAGAAACGGTGATGTTTGGTGCTAGTCACAGTGCCGTTCAGCGCTAGTTCAATAAAATGCACTTTTGTTCTTTTTCAATCCAAATTTGCTCCTTTTCGCTTCATTTTGCTCCAAAGCCCTAAAATCATAGTACCTGCATGAAATTATCAAAAATATCTTTCTTTAAAGTGTAATATCATCAAAAACAGGTATGAAATGATTAGTAAAAAGCAATCAAATTTTCAGTGGATCAGGACACACCTTTAAGAGACCCTAATTTGCACTTAGTGAGCTTCTTAGAACTATGTACCACCTTTTTTTATAACGGTGTCTCCAATGAAACCGTAAAAGGGTAAGGATTTTCCCTTTCTCCTAGAGAGATAAAGCCAAAATGAGGCTAAATTCTCTAGCTCCTAGATCTATTAAAACCTAGAATGATCTAACTCAGAAGTTTTTAGCAAAGTATTTTCCACCTTCAATAATGGTCAAACTTAGGAACGATATGACCTCCTTAATCAAGCCTGAGAAAGGTTAAGGAGCTCCTTTTGAAGTGCCCTTACCACACACTATAAAACTAGTTGATTATTCATACTTTGTATAATGGGTTGGTAGGGACCCGTAGGTTGATCATAGATTATTCAGAACTTCCCTTCTTTTGTCAGCCCTAAGTTCCGTCAAGGTCAGATTTTTGCAGGTAGAACTTGAGGAAAAGGGAGATCTAGTAATATTTGGGTGAGATTTTCTCTTAAGCTTTCTCCTAATTTTCTTTCTGGATCTTGAGTACTGTTGATTTTCTAAAATTTACCATGAGAATTTTTTCTTAGTACATCTAAAGAGTTTACAATTTGCTTTTATGTAATCCTTGGTACCCTTGTTACATTATTCACTCCTACTTATAGTTTTGATGGCTCCTTAGACTAAAGGTGGACTTAAAGCTAGATCGTACCTTAACAACAAGAAATTCCTTAGAGCTGAAGCTGAAGAGCGCAACAATGAATTATTGTGTGAAGAAAGTTGATTCCCAAGCGAGATTTTATTTAACTGAGGGATATGATAGAATATGAAATTTTCTGAAGGGATTGGAAACCTATTGTTTTAAAACTTGGTGTGGTTATTATTCATGAACTCTGTACAAACCTAAAAGAATCCATGTTTAATAAGGTTTATGTAGGGGAGAAGGGGATGTGTACATTTACAGAGTAGATTAGTGTTATTTATGCTTTACCTGATAAACTGAATAGTTTATATTCTAATTTCAGGCACATTGACAACACATTGGATGAGATTATTAGTTTTTTTTTTAATGAAGGGAAAGGGGTGTGGAAGATTCATGATAATAAGAAAATCAATTTTTTATCGGTTGTCATGAATGTTGTGTCAAAAGTTTGACATTATTTCATCTCTGCCAAAACTGCTCCTTCGATGAATTTAAGTGAGGTAACCATTGAGTGTGCTATCCTTAATACAATTGATGTTAGGGAAACCATAAATCAATCAATTAAAAAGATGATGAAACTTGGGTCCACCAATGGATTGAGGCACCTTCCACCATTTTTTGCTTAGTGTAAAAGTTGGGTGAGATAGGAGAGTTGGGAAGATCCTTTACCTCTCATTAATAGGAAACAAAAGAGGAACGTTAGGATTTATTGTCACACGTCATTCAAGAGGGTGAGTGTTCTCTACAACCTACCTCATCTTTGAGGTCTCACCCTTCATCTTCTATTGCTTCTATCTCTGCATGTTTAGATACCTTGGCCGATGATACTTCCATCCTCTAATTAGAGTGTAGGACTTGGCTAATCACTGTCATCACATGATTTGTAGAATAAAGGTCGGTTTGATTATATTGCATATTTTCATGCAGCACAACTGAAGATATATTAGAGAAACAAGTGATTGAGAGGACCCAGTGGTTTTTCCTACACATACTCCTACAATATTTATGAAAAAACCTGTGGACCGATGGAGGAGGATTCTAATGACAAAGAAGAAGATATTTTTTGATTGAGTTGATTTGGGTGTTTCTTTTCTTCTAGTGGTTGTGTGTTATTTATGGGGTATAAATTTTATATGTTTCTAATTATGGATGTTTTGTGTGCTTTTTGATGTGATGTTGTAGTTCTTGATGTGGAACTAGCTTATGGTTGTATGTCAATGCTTTAATTTCAATCTCCATTTATAGTTGAGATTTGAGGTGTTGATACTACTTAATATAATTCATTTACCTATTCTGGTGAGCAGTTATATTCCTATGTATAGTTTATTCATTCAACGTTGAGTTGTTATGTTGATTTTTGTAGACATTTGATGCATGTGAAATTTCCTTTTGTTCACTTCCTTTTAGTTTGGTATATCAGTTTGGGGGAATGTTGAATTACTTGAAGTTATTTGCCCACTTAGTGGACATAAACATTAAACTTTGATTTTATACTTATTAGATGTGGGTTTTGGTTTAGGGTTGAAGCAGTTTGAAATCTAAAGATTACATAAATTTGTAACGAATGAATCTACATGAGTTAAACTGAATAAGTTGGAACTTTGATATTAATATTTGACATAAGAAAAGTAAACTATGTAATCTATTTCATGTCATCTAGTTGATAGGGTAACGATTTGTAAATAATTTGCCAATTTTAAAAGTTCAATCTCTATT
The DNA here is from genome assembly GCA_022702705.1 of Papilionanthe hookeriana x Papilionanthe teres. NCBI lineage: Eukaryota > Viridiplantae > Streptophyta > Magnoliopsida > Asparagales > Orchidaceae > Papilionanthe > Papilionanthe hookeriana x Papilionanthe teres. The sequence goes on from CM040421.1 coordinate 184,030,253, forward strand.
AAGTAGAGTATAAGGTTATCAAATTATAAGTCACAAAATATTGAATTGGGAAAGAGTTGTAATGAAAATTTAATATTTGGAAGGGATATTGCAATTCAAAATTCTTAAAGAGCTAATATTGATACAGTAATCCCCATTGATGAATTGAAAAGGGAATGGAAATAAAAATGGTTAAAAAGAAGGGGAAAATCTAAGTAACAGTTCACCATGAAAAAAGAGTTGAAAGAACCTTTGAGGAGAAGCTTGAGATGTAGCCGTACTTAATTGATTTCAATATCTTTTTCTTAAGTGGTTGAACTCTTATAATCGTTAACTCTATTTTCATTTTTTCAGCCTCAAGTTATTGCTTAAAGATGATTCTGTTGATTTAGATAGCTGGTGGAGAATTCAAGACTCTAAGGAATAACTTTGAAGGGTTAACTTGATGGACACATATGTTCGTTGATACATATATAATCTTGAAGTGAAGATTGCATTAGGTTGATAATTTCTGTCGTTTACTCTATGAAATTCTAAGGAATCAAAATTAATTCTTTAGAGTTACTTGAGGTCAAGTAACCCTTATGCTTCGGGGATTTTGACTTGTGAGTCCATTGTGTTTATTTATCACCTTAATTCTACCCTTTTGAATGTTTATATTACTCTTTTTGGAAGATTGTGTGTGTTGCACGGTAGAAATCAGGAAAAGGGAGCAACTGGAATTTGAATCAAGTCAAAAATGAGCAAAATAGTTTTCTCACACCTAAGGACCAGGAGTGGGCACCTAGGCGCTAGAACCTGTTGACGCACCAAAACTTACCCCAAAGTACGTGGGCTGCAAAACACAAGTATATGTGTTAAGTAATAATGAAATTAAAGAGTGTTGCGCGTCGATCTCACGAGGAAAGCGTTAAAAAGTTATTTTGGAGGGAGAATATCTAATTTACTAAACTTTTAAACCTAGTATAATGGATCACAAAGAGGAGATATTTTTCTATAATCCTACTTGAAAGTAAAAACAAAAGATAGTGCGTTCTGAAAAAACAAATAATGGCTAACAAGTCTTATGATTTTTCAAGATATGTGGGGCTCGTGTTTCTGTGTTTCAGATAATCTAGTGATTCATGATTTTCCTAGAATTTCCCCAATATGATTGTTTTCAATAGGGATAGAAAGTCCTCATGTCCTTGTCTAGGTCAAAAGAAGGCTGGAACTATGAAGTTGAGGCATCCTCAATCGTCATGGCATATTACAGATTTATTTTGATCCCTTTTCTAGGTTACACAACCAGGAAAAATTATGTATATTGTTATTTAGATTCTATAGTTAACCATTTCGTTTCTCAGTGTAGCATGTAGCAGTCACAGATCATTAAATGTGTTAACAACCTAATTGATTAGATCAGGAGTGAATGAAGCTCTTGCTTAACACAACAAACAAAAGCCATGGTGTCTCAGAAAAATGATACAAAGTAAGAAATCTTATGAGAAAATCATAAATCCCATCCCAAGAATAATAAAGGTGTGAAAGAAAGTTTAGCTATACAAGATAGAAAGAATCATGAAAAAGATATCTCTTTGAAACCATTATTGAAGAAAAACTAAAATGAAAATAGTTACAAAATGATTTGTTCCCTCTTCAACAGTAGCAAACTCCTCTCTCATACAATAATCTCTCAAAACAAATAAGATCAATACAAAGAAAAAGGTAGAAAAACAATTAAGACCTCAAACTCAAGAGAGGAAGAGGAAACCTAAGGAAAACCGTCAAATACCTTAGCTTTGGTGCCCAAGCTGCCTCCATGTCTCTCCATTCCCAAAAGAGTCCTTCTATTCGTACCCTAGCTTCCCCTTTTAAAGATCTAGCAAAAAACCACATGAAAATACTTTCCAATACTTGATCTGGTGGTCCAGCGGTGTGACCACTCCTGAAACTATTGTGGTCACTCCTAAATCTAGCATGGGCACACCATTTCTAACATGTTCATGCCCATATTAGGTGTGGTAATTAACTTTTAGAACTTCATTTACTATCTTTCTGGCTAAGTAAATGTTTAATACTTATCATGAGTTGTGAAACTCGGAAGAGATCATAATGGAATCGACTAGGTTAATCACATTAACTCAAGAAAATGAGAATATATCCTCTAGGTTAATGCAAAACCAATAAGAGAAATTATTGAAATAGATTAGAAACTAGATTCAATGAACTAAACCAGATTTGTAGTCAAAACATTCTTAGACGACTGGCATACATTTTATCATACTTTAACACTCATTTCCTTTAGAACCATTATAGGAGAGAACTTCTTAAGCACTTGAAAAACTCTTAAACCCTTATTGTTGTTAACATTGTATCTTCTGAACTTAATAACTTAGGATTAAACACTCTAGGAAAGTCATCAAATCATCAATATTCAAGCTTGTCTTGACAATTGTAGACTAGAACATTTTCACAATTGGGTTTGTCTAGTTCCATGTGTGATCAATAACTGTACTCATACCCGAAACTACTGATACGGTACGTATAATTATGTGAGCTGTCGGTGCTTCGCCGCATTTGGAACATGTGACACTCCACGTATTGTTCTCTTGCATCAGCAGCCCCTACACTCGTTATTTTCTCTACCCTTATTCAATTTTATACACATCACAATTCCTATCTAATTACATATCTGATTTCCAAACTTTCATATTTACTTATATAACACTTAAATCATTCACATCATAATAAAATAACATTAATATTAATTTTTTTTAAGTGAAATGCACCATTTTAAACATATGTTGTGATGTGATTATGACACTAAAGTTTGTGTAATAATATCAACATTTAGGGGTTATATGAAAATATGTAATAATTATGTGATATGTGTGTAAATTTCTCAATAAATAACTGAATTTATTCATATTTTATTGACAAAAGTACTAAATTGTAGAAGTAATTTTATTCTTTTCATCAAAAATTAGTTTCTTTCGTGTTAGGATGGAAATCAAAATGTCATCACTATTCCAACTGGCCAATATGAGTTGTTACTAGAATCATTTTACTCCGCTGCTCCTCCAAAATAACGTCAAGAACAAATAAATACATATTAGAAATCATCAGTTATCTTGACATAAGACGTCTTTGAAGTGCATTAAGTGAATCCAAATCAAGCCTCTTTATTTATAAGAATTGACTGATATTTGTAAAAGTATAAAAAAAGTGTTAGAGATGTAAATACATAAAAATTGAGTGCTGTATCTGTAAAAACTAAATTTTAGGTGTCAGAAAATTAAATATGTAATATTTGAGTTATATTTGTGTAAATATTTATTTAAAAATATAAGTTTTTTTTGTTTTAATTTCCATTGTTAATCTTATCTAAGTTAGTCTTTCAAATTATTATTATTTTTTATTTTTCCTGTCATTATTCTAATATGTTGACTTTGTTTGTAAGGCATAAAATTAAAAAAAGTATTTGCATTACAAATAAATTAATTAAATTTAATTTTTGTGTGTCTTGAAGGCCCAAATATAATTTAGAAGCACCTAAAGAAGAATTAAAATAGAATATATTTTAAAAAATCATTTAAAAAGTGACAGTTTAAAACACCACAAAGAAAATATTTTGTTTTAAACCGCTGCGGAACGGATCACATTGGTTTTTAAATTTGAGGTGTTTTAAACCGCTGCGATAGATATCATTTTTTTAAAATTTTGCTAGTTTAAATCGATGTTTTAGCTCTGGTTTTCCGCTACGGTTATATAATCGCCGCAAAAAGCCCTTATAGTGCAAAACAATTACTGATGCAGTGGTTTGAAAGCGCTACAATATTTGCCAAGGCGTTTTAACTCCTGCTTAAAGCACTTTTTTTTGAAGTATATATATAACTTTGATTACCTTTTGGATCAGAGGGGAGCTGCAGGAGTCAGGGGGACGTAGAAAGTTAGCTTGGCTCGAACCAATGTAAAAGGAGAGATAAAGAGGGAGACAACGCAAATGTGTGACTCATTGGCGGGGATTAGATTTTTAAGAGCGTTGCATCTGAATTATATCGGAAATTTCCAATACTAAAAATTTACTAATAATTCGACGAGAAGTTCACTTTCACATTTGTGTTAGACATTGCCGACCTAAGTTTGGACACTAATAATGATATTTAGCTGGGTATTAATCAGACAAAAAAAATGTTCGAAATATTTTAACACTAATTAAGACACTTATAAGTGCGACAGCGTTTTCAAAAATGTTTAGATCGCACGTTTCGGCAGCTTATCCAAAAACACAGTTGGATTTTTAAATAAAACGCAGACCGCGGGTCGAACCCCTCAATTAACCCGCGGGCCGCGTTTCAGGATAAGCTGCTTATCCTGAAATGCACAAGCTGCCCCAAACGCATTTAAAATGAAGCCGTTTAGACCAGCACAAAGAAAATATTTTTTCTTTTAAACATATGTTGATTTAAACTGCTGCGGAAAGGATCACTTTGGTTTTAAAATTTGTGGCGGTGTAAACCGCTGCGATAGATATCATATTTTCAAAATTTTGCTGGTTTTAATCGATGTTGTAGCTCATATTTTCCGCTACGGTTATATAACAGTCGTAGAAAGCCCTTATAGTGCAATACATTTACTGATGTAGCGGTTTGAAACCGCTACAATATTTGCTAAGGCGGTTTAAACTCCTACTAGAAGCACTTTTTATTTTAGTATATATATAACTTCAAGTACCTCTTGGATCCGAAGGGAGAGCTGTAGGAGTCAGGGGTGGGGGGACACAAAAAATTTGATTGGCTCAAATGTGTGACTCTTTTGCGAGTGATTAGGTTTTTAAGAGCATTGCATCTGATCAGTGTCAGCTGTTTTCGACACTAAAATTTTGTGGCTGTAACACCTACTAATAATCCACGCTATTAATTGAAAAGTGATGTATTGTGCAGACGTAAACTATTTATATTGGACATTGCCGACACATACTAATAATCCGACGCTACTAAATGAATAGTGATGCATCGTCCACTTCCGATGTAAACTATTTGTGCTGGACATTGCCGACCTAACTTTCATTTAAAATAATAACATTCTGAGACATTAATCAGGCACAAGAAATTATCTCGAAAATATTTTAACACTAATTAAAATGAAATTTACCAGTGAGTGAAATAGGCTTAATATAATGACAGCAGAAGTGAAAAGCAATTTATTACTTATTACGGACGAACTCCGCACGTAGTGCTATGTGCGGAGTCCAACGAAATCAAGCCAAAAAATTAAAAATTTGCCCGGTAACATAGGGAATGTTCTCCCTGTGTTATTGTGTGTTATTCAGATGTTATTGTGGGTTATTTATGTGTTATTCATGTTTTATTGTGTTATTATAATACCGGGAATATTCTCAGAACAGAATAACACCGAATAACATACAATAACACCTGAAAAATACACGATAACATCTGAATAATACGGAATAACATGGGGGGAATATTCCCTCCGTTACCGGGCAAATTTTTTTCTTTTTTTTTTACCACGCACCATGTGACATGATTTCGTTGGACTCTACACGTAATTTTACGTGAAAAGTCCTAGAATATTTTCTCAGATTTAACATAGTTCTCTCTCTCGTGCGCTAAAATCGAAGTTGCGCTGGATTCTCACATAGCATGTAAGATATGGGTCGTACGTGAAAGCCTTAAACGTTCGCTTTCAAAGAACAAATCAAGCCAAAGAACATCATTTTCCACGACCTTCTGCATTTAGATTTGTGTGCCATTACCTATATATCTTTTATTTTAATTAAATTTCTCCAAGAATATAAATATTATGGGACACCTTAGTTTTAGTTAATGTACTATTAAATTTATGATTCTATGTACAGAGAAGAACAAAGAACTAAATTCTGTAGTCAAAATGAAGCGACGTCTCGCTGAGAAGTTGGAAAATATATTGCATGGGAAATATCAAATTTTTATACCATATAGTATTGCATAGCTGTATAGGAAAATCGGCATCTACAAATCCAAAATGAGCATTATTTTGCATATATAAGTTGGTAAATTACATACAGCCAGTTCTTATATTCATATTGTTTTTTTTTAAGAAATATGTTGCAGTTTCGATAAATATATATGGACGCGCGTATATATGATTTTATGACAAGTTGACAAGCCTATTATTTTGATAAGAGTTTGATTGTTGGCACCTATAATGGTCACCATATGTTTCATTCGAAAGGCAAAGTTTACTACGCATGCAACTTGATGGCATTTTAGTGGGCGAACTAATTATAGTAATAAATTATAAATAAATATTATTGAAGGGAATATAAATTTTATTTTCTAGTTGTTCGATTCAAGGTTAATATGGAACTAAATTCTATTATAAATTATAACTAAAGATATATTTTAACTTTAACGAAATAAGCTTAAAAAAGAATTTAACTAAAAATCATATTAACTTTAAAATAATTCAATTTTCTCAAAATTTTAAGAAAAATATAGCATTTTCTTTAAATATAAGTATAATTTAGGATAAAATGAAACTAAAGTATTAAGAAACAAAAAAATACATAGTTGTTAAATAAGTAAAAACATAGGAAGAAGGTGGTATACATATAAATGCTCCCATGCGAAAGTGCTCAAGTGGAAGCTATTTTTTGTCCCACATTGCAAAACTCTTTAAAACTAGGAACATTTTTTTTGTGGTCAAACAATAGTGTGACTTGAATTTAAGGACTATTTAAAAAAAATTAAGTTTTAAAACATAGTTCTTAATGTATTCTTTCAATTTATTTATATTCAAAGAAATCATTATTTATTTAATCATCTCACACAATTCTTTTTCTTTGCGTGAGAGCAGGAGAGAGTCCGGTTGTGTGAGAACCGGAGAGAAAGGGCAAATATATACTTTAGGATGGGCAAATAATATAATTGCATGTCATAATGAAGAAAACGGCAGAAAAAAAAAGAAGAAAAAACTATTGATGAGGATTTTAATTCAAAATTTAAATAAGATTGAAAAAGATGATACATCATGATCTTCAATTCTTTATTTGCCTAAAATTTTAAATAAATATAGCTGTGTGCTTTATTCTTTTATTGTTGCTCTGGCTCTTCTCCCCTATCGTCAGTCTATTTTGTCTCTGCTCAATTTGTCAAAAACAAACGGACATTGAAGTGACGGAGCATCTGTGTTATAGACTACCAACTTATAAATTAAAATTATATCTGGATCTCCATAAAATTTTACATTAAAATGTCTAGATGAGTTAAACAACTTTTATTTTGTTTAATTTAAATATACCTTCTACTAAGCTCATTCTATCTACACTTATTGAAATGTTTATTTTTTGATCTGCAAGAGATGTGCCATTTTTCTGGCCCATACTGATTCATACTGATAGAAAGTTCTGATATTATTCTTTTTCTCTCTTCCATACTTAATTCGGCAGCATCGTAGTGCATAATTTGGCAGCATCTACTGAATTGAGAAGTCATATTTCGATCCAAAAGACTGCAGAATGCTCCCAAGTACACCCAAATATTTTACTGTTCCTTGTCTTCTCATGCTACGCATTGAGTAGATAAATATTTTCGGAAGAATAGCTGCCGTTCAGCACCTCAGGGCAGTACCTATCAACAAATCTAGCCCATGCATTCAGGAGAGTGGACAGTATCTGAAAACTAGCTACCATTGAAGTAGCTATTAATCTCTTCAAAATTAATAAATGAAAAAAATAAATAAATAATTATATAAGTCAAAATCTACAATCATATTTCTTTCCTCATAGTCATAAATGTGATAATTAATCATATTCTTTGCCCACAAACATATTTCATCATTTCATCCTTTGGTTCTAAATTCCATGATAAACATACCAGAGCGTATGCTTTGATGTGGGAGGCCACACTCTGAGCAATTCAATACATTAAGCATGGAAAGCAGGCATGTAACTTTTCCATTGTGGCAAGCACAGTGATACTTAGTGGAAACCAGAGATTATTTGATCAAGTCGCACAGAAAGCAAATCTTGTGTTCCAGAAACATGATGAGCCATTATGTATCTTTGCAGTTAGCTTTTGTGCTGTTTTAATGTTGTCCAATCTTCTTGATGATTTTTATTTATTATTATTCTTTATTTTTGGAGTTAAGTCATTCATATTCTATTACACGAAGGGGATTCATGTCTTATCAGGAATGTCTTGCGTCGTGTCATAAAAGCTCTTTTTTTATAACAATACTTCTGATCTTCTCGGTAGTTGTGACAAGCTTTGTTGACAAATGGAAACAAACTATCACCATTGATATCTATTTCACTACAGATAGTAGCCCAGGCCGAAAAGTTTTTAATCCCATTTTTTTATAATTTTGTTGTTGTTTTGCTGTTGCATCGATAGAAGCATCGAATATAGCAATTTGGTATTTCATCAAGCTTCAAGTCAGGCCGTATAGGCTTTTGTCCTGCTTGTATCGGATTTGGAGCTTTTTGCATGTTTGTTGAAAGCAGAGAGAATATGCGCAGACACGCATGCAATCATGCTTGATCATAAGAATCAAACAGCGTTAAAACGTTTCCTTTTCAAGTGTATGAGATATTCTCCAAAGGGTAATGAAGTGCATTGTGAGAAACGAACAAAAACGAAAAAAAAAGGTCATGTCACATCACTTGATTTATTGATTTGGAAATATAACTGTCAGGCTTCACCATGTCATAGGACTGTAACCGTGCTATCTTCCTCTGATGGGATCCTCTTAGGAGGCCAGTTTTCTTTTCTCTCTCAGTGAGGAGTATAATAGTATGAAAATTACAAATGTTAATGTAGCTTCAAATCAGAATAACAGATAAAAAGAAATATTCTCATCCAATCAGCAACAAATTTAAGGGCGTATTTGATAGCATACTTATTATCAAATTTAATAATGAATTTAAACATTGAAAAAATGGAAAAAACATCTAACACTCCATTAAACTGAATTTCATCGTGTTATGTCGCTTTTTGTTGTCTTCCATCACTTGTTCAATGTAAATCTAGATTTAATAAATCTGATCGCTAGAAGGATTTATCCCATCGTCGTGCGAGGTCCTCCTGTCGTTTGTGTAATATGGATTTATCAGATTACATAAATCCTATTCAACATAAATCTGGCCTACAACCAAACACTGCCTCAGAGTACTTTAGTTTAATATCTTAACATAAAAGAAGAGATGGGCTACAAAATCTATGATCTATAATGGATGCTTTTGATTTCGTTCATGAGATGATTTTTTGTTTACGGGAGATCTATAAGAGAATGAATGATTAAAGGGAATTTTATTTTGTCCCTAGTTTTTAAGAGAACTATTTGGTCTTTTATTGTTTTCTTTTTGTATCTCACTTTATGTGTTGTTTCTTTTGTAATGTACTATAAACCTATCATGCTATGAGTATTCCTCTCTTATCTTATTGTTCTTTTCAAAGACTACATGTGCATATGGAGATGCTATTCAAGGTTAGCTATTTGCAAAAGTATTAGTAAATTTATGGTAAAAATATTTTGTTTTGAAAGTTCTAATGAGTATTATGGGTTTTTTCATAAGTTTGATATATTGGGATTGCAATTTTCTTATAGCTACTATATTCTAGCCGATGTAATTGCTAGAATTTGCTTTTACCACAAAAATATAAAAAAATTATATATTATATGTAAATAGAGGCACAGTAGCACTTTCATGCATAAATTGTGATTGAAGGAACTCATCTAAAGTTTATTAAAAGGACATAATCATTGCTCACTATTACTTAATTTAGCAGAAAATCAAGATTGTGTTAGCTCATAATAGTGCAATAACTCTAGTATAAGTTATTTAGCCTTAAATTGCGTCAATGAAAACTTGGTTATGCTAAATTAGAGCTTGAGTGCCCCAAAATTGATCAACGTCAGTCGCCAGATTGGGAAGGTTGTTGGTTGCTTTGAAAATATATTTAATTTAAATTTTGAAAAGTAATTTTTTATTTTGCAAATACGAGACCGAACCGATTTCAAATATTTGATAGTTTAAATAAACGAGCACTGCACCGCAAGCTATGCATCTTCCCCGACGAATAGACACATTGCTTAATGATGATGCTCGATTAAATAAACTACAGAATGTATGACATCCATTTTAGTTTTAATTGTGCCCTATCGCGCTTAATTGTACGAAACCTTTATGTTGACCGACAAGTTCCCCTATCTAATATGAAAGATTATTTAGAGGTTATATTAAGGTGAATTCTTAAAGTTTTTTTATAAGTGCAAGTCCCTATAATTAATTACATCATAGACAATCTAAGTCACATAAGATAACTATCAATTTAGATCAGAGGTATTGTCTTCATAAATTTAAAGTTTAAGGTTTTCAAGGTTTGAAGTTTAAAATTCAAATGGGAAGAGATCAAATAGGAATAGTGATTGTTGAATCCAAAGGAATAAATACAAAGCATGTAACAGATCCTAAGGAGAACCTCAGCGATTTACCAAACTATCCTATGATTTAGCTTCAGTTTTGAAGACATATTTAATGTTTCATCATGTCAATTTTATTATGTAAGACTTATATTTGTATGATACCGATCATACAAATAACCTGGAAGATAGGAGGATTTACGTTATATAGAACAACCATCTCGGAATCCTAAGACGGGTGATGCACCAAAAATATTTTTCATTTTTCATAATCTTTTATACTCATTTTTTGTTATATCGCACTTTAAAGGAATTTATTTTTCATGTTTTGTTGCAGGTATGATGATTTTAGACAATTGGAGCAAAAAGAAGCAAAAAGGAATGAATTTGGAGTGAAAAAGAGCAAAAACCAGGAATTTGAAGTTCTCGCATCGTCGGCTCAAGAATGGGCACCGACGGCGTACTTATCTAGAGAGTATAGACAATTAAGCGCGATAGGGCGCCAACGATGCACAATTGGGCACCAACGGTGTCTGATGTTGGTGGAGGCCAAATTCAATGTATTTGGACAACTTTTGGAGGGATTCTTGAAGCATCTCTTAGGGAAATCATTCCTAGACTATTTTAACTTAATTTTGGCTCCAGAATTAGAGAGATGAGTCTAGATAAGAAGTGGTGTGAGTGTTTCAAAAGTGTTTTAGAGTCCAGGTTTGGTGTTAAGTGTTGTTTTGTGGGGGATTCTTCTCAAAAGAGTTGTAGGAGGAGAGAGAAAGTGAGAGATTACTTCTTCCCTACTATTCCAAGAGAAATTGTGTGTTGTTGTGAAGAGCGAAAGAGAATCAAGGGAACTTCAAGAATTTGCTTGGGGAAGAAATTGAGATAAGTTGTATTTACTGCTTATTGTTTCTATGACGTTGCTTTTATAAATAAAATCTTTGTTTTGTCGTATCTTCCCCATAAATTCTGAGTATATTTCTTCGTCTTTCTCCTTGTAATGATACATGGTGAAGTGATAGTTTAGATTGGATGTATCATATAATTGTTAAGAAATTGTGATGATTTTTCACTTTGTACTTCATTTATTTTTCGATCTGGTCAATTGAATTGTTAAAATATGTTGTGAAACATACGATCCGAGAGGACTATGCTTTCAACAACAAAAGTGATTACATTCAATTTTCATGAATGAGTGATGTACTTCATGAAGTTTGGGTTCAAATAAATAAGGAAAGATATTTATTGGGTGTAGAATTAGTGATTTTAGGGTGCTAGACTAAAATCCCCAATTTGGTCCTAGTGTTTGGAAACTAAAGTGAGAGTTAGCCTTCAGGCGAAGGGAAGTGGCAGCTCTAGAGTGAGAGCTAGTATCCTCTTTGCTTATCCACGAATTTAGGAACTAAACCTAGGATCAGCCATTGTTCTTTATAGCACTCAAAATAGAGGAATAAGGATGCTCCTATTTGGCACAATAAAAAATCGTCCTAATCTTTATCATTCAATCACTATAATATCATTGTAAATGGGGAGGACACTTTCTCTAAATTTGAACCTTGCATTACAAAACTTATTTTAGTAGTAGTTAACTTTAATTTGAAGTATAAAAAGTAATTTCGTGATCTTAAAATTTCTAGGATCGTTAAACTTTAATAACTTTAGTATTTACTGTATGTACTTTATGAATTTGAATATTGCATTTATGTTCTATGCTTTAAGGTTTGCTTCCTCCCTGTGGGATAACAAGGACTCCGCCAGAGTCCTGTATTAGTTGAACGATACGTATACTTGTGTATAGATTTGTTGCTTTCTTATTAAACTGATTATATGTTGTGACTGAATTGAAAATACTTTTAAAATTTTATTTGATAGTAAAAGCCACCACATCAACGAGTTAGGGCTTATATTGCACAACATGATTGCACCAAGGCATAAATAATAAGTTGAAGGTTTACGCCGCGCTAGACGGACTGCCTCGAAGTCCTATGCCTTGTTATTTAAACTAACAAAAAGATTTGCTGTTATAGACTTTTTTGCTCTCTTGAAGATGTCCTTCTACAGGTTCTCATTGTGTTGTCCATGTTGTTTGCTATTAGATCCTCACTGAAGTAGCAGTTTTAATGTCTAAGGTTCAAATGGTTTTACCGTGTATGTTTCATTGTTTTGGTTTGGTTATTATTATTATGTTTTATTTGGGGAATTTTAATTTATTAGACCGACAATGGTTATGTTCAATGGTTCCCTACATTCCGACATCACTATTTTCTTTTGATTTTACTTGATCTAAATGAGTAGTTTTGCTCACATAGAACAAAGAACTCTCGTTAGCAACTGTAGGTTACCTTTTCCAAGAGATTCTCATAAATAAAAAGGGGTGTTGACCCACTTTTTATATGTTTGTAAATTATGTTGATAACAACGACACCAAAAACTTGAACCCGCTCTAATATATATATTTGATTTTATGATGGAATGTTTAATGTGGATTCTACGCAAGTATACGTATCGTATCAAGTAATACAGGGCTCTAGTGGAGTCCTGGTTATCGATCCCACAGGGAAGTTTTTAACAGATTTGTATCAGCTAAAATTTAAAGGAATTACTTACTAATATAGTAATCAGAAATTTAAAGTAACTAAAGCAACTAAAGTAAACTAATGCTTGAAATAAAGTTGATTTAAATAATTCAGAAAAAGTATCATTCTCATTGTTTTTAGAAAATTAAGTGAATGATGAATCTAATTAGAATTTTTGAATTGTATTGTGACAAATAGGAGCATTCCTATTCTTTACCCTTTGGTCCAGGTGCAAAGAACATTGACTAATCCTATATTTGATTACTAAATCTGCTAGGTAAGCTGGAGGATCTTGGCTGCCACTTGTAGCTCCCACGTTCCCCTCACTCGAGGGCTAACATCTACACTTCGACTCTCAAAAAATAGGACCAAATTGAATATTTTATTCTGTCACACTAAAATGTCCAATTCTATGTCTGATATATAATATTTCCCTATTTATTTGCACCCTCCTTCCAAGGCTTTTGACTTCCCTGAATATTGGATGTAATTTTTACTGTAGTTGATAATTCAACATATTTTAACAAATCAATTGTCCAGATTGAAAGTAAATTAAGTTTTAAGTAAAAATTATCACAATTTATTTTAATATATTAGGTACTTCTATCTAATTTCATCATTTCGCATAATTTTTATAAACAAGGAGAAAGATTAAGAAAACTACTCAGAATGCATGGGAATAAAACAAAGCATGGATTTCATTTCAAGTTAACAACAATAAACAAAAGTAATTTTCTTAATTTCCTCCCCAAGCAGACTCCTTGAAGTTCCTTTGACTTTTCCTTCTAGTACAACAAACTTCTAACTCACTAAATAACACTCAAATACAAATAGACTTAAGAAAATCACTAATGACAAACTACAAACACACTTAAGACACACATACACACACACTAAGACTCAAGAATTCGGCCTCTATTTATAGAGGTAGGCAAAGGTTCAAGGGGTACTTAAGCACCTCTTCAAAAAGCATCAAGGTTTAATGTATTTTTGCATTTTGAACTGTCTCGCAGTCGGCGGGCATCTATAAGGTCTTCAAACTACGCGATCTCACCGTCGGCGGGCTCGGGCTCGCTGTCAGCGAGTGTCGGCATATTTTTAGGTTGTGTTTTATTTAAAAAAAAAAAGGGGGGTCGCCTAACAGAAATCTGTCGGCGAATTTTTAATTTAATTAAAATAAATAATTTGAAAAGTAGTATTTGATTTTGAAAATAATTTTAAATTTGAAGGTTTTAAGATATGAGATTAAACCGATCTTACGTCCCAAATAGTTTATATAAACGAGCACCGCACCACAAGCCGTGTATCTATCCCTAAGGATGGACACACTCGCTTGACGGTGGGGCTCGATTAAATAAACTAGAAGATTTGTGACATCCGTTTGGTCTGCGAACCAATTTTATAAGCCGACAAAATTCCCTTGTTTAATATGAAAACATTAAATAGGGTTTATATTACACAGGTTCTTCAAAATTCCCTATAAGGGCAAGCCCCTATAGTTAATTACATCTTAAGTGACGGGAATCACCTAAGAAAACTCTCGATAATAATCAATAATTCTGCTCTCGAGGATTTCAAAGTTTAAGTTTTCGAGGGATTGAATTTTGGAATTTCAATAGGGAATGGATCAAGTTTGGAACATTTTGTTTTGTGAATCCAAAGGAAGAAAAGTAGGAGAAACCACAGATTCGAAGTGAACTTCGGTAATTTCCCGACTATCCTATTGTTTGGCTTGTATTTAGGAAAAATCCTAATGTTTATTTAAATATTTTGATTTTGTCAATTTTAATTAATTAGGACTTATATTTATATGATAAAATCATGCAAATAGCCTCGAAGATGTGAGGGTTTATGTCGTATCAGACGACTACCTCGGAATCCTAAGTCCGGTTAGGGCTTAATTTGCAGTGCAAATGCCTAACAAAAGGTTGAGGATTTATGTTGCACTAGTGCAAACTACCTCGAAATCCTATGGCTTAGTTATTTAATTCTAGGAAAGTTTTGTTGAAGTAGGTCCAAGTTTTGCTTGACGACGATGGCCGTGCTTGCCCACCATGCTCCGAGCTCCTTATTGTTGCGAGAGGTTTAGTTTTAGAAATCATAAATCGAGGAGATGAGAAAAGTGTTTTGGTTTAGAGAAAATCTTAATTTCCAGTGTGGTTTTTTTTATGTTTTAATTAAAACAAATCTTAAAGTTGATTATAACGACATCGGTTAAGATCCCACGGTTCCATCCTTCCGGCATCATTATTTTATCGGATTCACTTAGTCCGGATGAATTTGCTAAACTCAATCTGAATGAGTTCCACACTTTCATTTAGGCACGTGGGAAATCCCGTTAGCAACACGTAGGTTACATCATCCGAGGTATTCCCGATCATCCAACATGACGTTTTAATTTAGTTGTAATTGTAGTTTTGTGTTCGTTTGTGATTAAATTTTGAGTTGTTTTATATTTTGAAATGTTGTGGCGGTGAATTTTATCTTGCAATGACTTTTAATTTAGTTTTGGTTTCAGTTTTAGGGACTATCCTAAAGGTGTGGGTTTTCATGCAACAGTTGTTTTATCATGCAAGAAAAGTAAAGTACATTTGCAAGAAAGTAAATTGCAGGAAAGTAAATTGCAAGAAAGTAAATTGCAATAAAATAAAAGCGTACTGGAGGGTCTTCCCGTCATGCCAAGCTGCACTTAAAACACAATTAGAATATTTAAGCAAGTTCCTAGGTAAAGCTAAGGGAAAGGTTATGATTTTCTACCAAATTCCTAATCCTATAGATAGTCATTTCCTATGACGTCTAGGTCTTTGTATTTTTGTTTGAAGACGATTTTCTTCATCAAAGAATAATTAAATTCAATTATTCTTATAAATGTTCTATCATATTGAGGAAGTGCTTAAGAAGAATCTTAAAAATCTTTTCAATATTTCTAGGATTGTTTTAAGTCCAAATGAATTCGATTATATAAATGAATTAATCGTCCGAGGATTCAAGTTTTGTTAACTTACTCAGTGAACTAGGACATTTGAATATCCTATAAGTGAAGTAACATTTCATTTAATGTTCTGTTTAGGAGTTATGATAACTAAAATTTTCAAGGGTGAATTGGTATTCAAATGATTTGATTTAAGTTAATGGGTTTAAATTTGGAATAGTGTTCAAGTTATTTTAAATTTATTTTGAATTCTTTATGTCTTTGGTGATGTTATATTTAATTCAATTTAATTTAATTTAATTGAGTTTTAATTTAATTTAATTCAATTGAGTTTGATTTGATGTTAAATTAATTTAATTTGATTTGATTTAATTTTAATTTAATTTGATTTAATTTAATTTAATTTAATTTAATTATTTAATTTAATTTAATTTAATTTAATTTAATTTAATTTAATTATTCAATTTAATTTAATTTATTTAATTTAATTTAATTTAATTTGATTTAATTTAATGTAATTTAATTTAATTTAATTAGTCAATTTAATTTAATTTATTTAATTTAATTTAATTTAATTTGATTGTTTAATTTAATTTAATTTGATTTAATTTAATTCAATTATTTAATTTAATTTAATTTATTTAATTTAATTTAATTTAATTTAATTTAATTTATTTAATTTAATTTAATTTTAATTTAATTTTATTTTTAATTTTAACTCGAAATTTTTAAAAGAGTTTAATAATTAAGTCTTTTAATATTTTAAATTTGAGTTATCATTTTAATTAAGAATTGAATATTAATGAGATAATTAATTTAGGGATTTTTAAATTAAAGAATAAATCTCTTCCTAATAATATCCCTATTTTAATAATTCCAATTTTATTATTCTTCCAAATTTAATCAATTATTTAATTAAAGTTTAATCATTTTAAAATTGTTTAATGGGTTTCTACCGTTTAATTACTTGAATTTCAATCATCCAAATCAGATTAGGATCAAATATTTTACTTGTTAATTTTTTATTAAACCTAAAGTTTTAATTAAGGATTAAAATTTTAATTACCATTTTACCCTTTAAACTTAATAATTTCATAACTCACTAAATTGAACTCAAATGAACTTGAAATTTTTATGTGACTTCATTCATGTGTCAATAAAGACATGAGAGGAGAAAATGTGATTTGTCTGTATTTAATTTTTTTATATAATTATTTTTGGTGGAAAATAGAGATTTCCAAGAAAAATTTAATAACATGACCAAGGGAAAGTTTCTGTCCTTAAGAAAATTAGGGGACATTCCTAATGACTAGAGAAGCACTTGGACCAATTTTGGTGATTTTTTAAATTATATTATTTTTATTATAATTATTTTAAGTTTTGGAGTGTTAATTAATTTAAAAATAAAATAAATGTTGAAAAATGAATTTTATATTTTTCAAAAATCTCTCTGATATCAAGGAAATCAGAGAAGCAAATTTTGCAATTTTCTGATTTTTCTATGATTTATTATAATTATTTTAGTGAAAATGCTAGAAAATACATTTTTTTAATTTTAAAATTACCTTAAAGCTTTAAAATTTAATATCTCACCAAATAGACCTAAGAAAATTGTGGGATTTGTTCCTATGTGATTAAAATTTAAAATTTGACATTTTGGTGAATTTTATTATTTTTGTGATTTTTATTATTTTTTAATTATTAAAAATATTAAAATATTATTAAAAATCAACTTTTTTAGAAAATTAAAATTTTAATTTTATTAGGTTTCCCTGATATCAGAGAGGCTCCAAAACCAATTTGGTGAATTTTTGAAAGGTATTTTGAAAGTTATGAATTTTTTAAGTTTAAAATGACTAAGTGGCTAAATCAACCCAATTAGTGGGGCTAACCAAGTCCAATTGACCTCAAACTTTTATGGTGGATTCCTCTGATCCTAAAGGTCAGTGGAGAATTGATTTCAAGTCAATTTGATGCATGGTTAACTTTAATTAATTAAAGACCTATTTTGGGTTTTTAAGCCAATTAGGGTTGTTTTAAATGAACTAAGTCAAAACCTATTTTTCCTAAGGTCCTCTGGTCATAAGGAACATCACCAAATTTTCCTAGAATTTATTTCACAACATGCTATTTATTAGAATTAAAATACTCAAAACAGTAACCTGAATTTGAAAAATCAATAACTTTTCATAGGGATGGCCTCGACTTTGGAAAATTCAGGGAATGTTCCCAAATTCGGAGGCTTCAAAGCCCTATGGTCTCATGCCATGGTGAATTGCATGCATGCATGGAGAATTAAAATAATGCAGAGAGTAAATAAATTATAAAAAATAAAATACTTGATGAAATTAAATGATTTCTTTTCCACATTATTCTCCTCTGTTCACTGAGTAAGAGGGTATTTTTATTTTATTTTTCTGATTTTTCTACACAGAGATATGAATTTTTGAAGTTTAGGGAATTAAATAAATAGAAAAATACCCTAATTTTCTATTTATCCACGCGGCGCCGCGTCGACCTCGGTAGCTCCGAACGCACACGCGTCGCGCTCCCATTCGATGCCGCCACCGAGTCGGCGGCCGGGCCCCGCGGTTCTCGTACCGTCTCTCGGTCCGACGCCATCCGAGCCGTTCGTCCGCGCGTGTATTGAATGGACGACATCCGTTCATCGTCCCCGAGCGTCCTCACCCGAGAGCCGTCCACACTAAATCCCTAAGATCTCACTCGATACTCAATGGATTTTCATGTTCTTATGCTCGATGGATTCGTCTTGAAGAGACGAACACATCTATACGGTTAACATGCATTAAAACTAAGGCATTTGAAATGGAGAATCTCCAGAAGCTCGGGATGAAGAATTAGCTCATACCTTTGCTCAGAGAAGTGTGGCTTCGATCCGAGAGTTGTTGCACCTTCGATTGGATCCCGGCGAAGCTCCGGATGAAGTCTCCGGGTCCAGTGAATTGTCCGGATGTGATTTCGACCAAGCCCGATCACAAAGCTTGGAGGCTGGAGCAACTGGGTGGCTCGGAGATGGGGCTTTTCTTGGTGGACACCTTCCCTTGGTGCAGTGAAGGTGTAGAACCAATCAATTTGAGGATTGGTCCACTGTGGAGAAGTGTCCTGGTTTTGGGTGGAATTTCGACTCCGAAATTGAGCTCGCGAGAGAAGAAATGGCGGGGGGATCTCACTTGGGGATCAAGTGCTCTAGGGGTGGAGAAGGGTCTGGAACAATTTTGGCAGAGTTTCGGCAAGGTTTGTGCTCAGCCCCTTCTCATGGCCGAGAGGGGTGGAGTTTAAATAGGAGAGGGTGGAGGGCCTCCCAAGGAGAGTTAGGGCTTGGGATCAGCTGCTCTTGGCAAGAGAAGAACGACTACAATGGCCACTGGGGATGGGGCGGCTCGGCGGGTGAGAATTTCAAAGTTGGCTCACATGTGAGCTCTCGGCCATGGTGTTTTCCGGCGGCTCGGTGGCCGGCCGGCCGAGCATGGGTCACCCTCGAGGTCGGGTGGGTCGGTGGCGGGGCTTGGTGCAAGCGATTGGCAATTGCCATGTGTAAAGGCTTTGATTCAAAGTAGAATGGGGCATGGCTAGTTTTGAGTCTAAATGGGTCAATCCACCCATTTGGGCTTGGTGCACCCTTCAAGGTGGCTTTGGATGCCGTGGGGGATCAAAGGGATCAGCTGGTTTGGCATGGAGAAGTCTCCATCCAAATATATTTGGATTAAATTTAAGTTTAGGTGAAACATGATTAAGGCTAATGAGCTTTAGGGATTAAGGAAAGCCCCCTCTTCTTACCCAATATGGCATGGCGGAGTGTCCAAAGCTCTCATGGCTCACATGTGGCTCATGCATGGCTTCATGGCTCACCTTTGGCTTGGCAAAAAGTTTGGTCGATTTCATAAAAAAGGATTTTAAGGATTTTGGATAATTTGGTGGAAATTTGGATGAAGCTTCATTTAGAATTATTTGATCATTGGTTTAGGACTTAGGGATGATTTTAATTGAAAGTATGATGAGGGAAATGTCATATGGGCTTTGGAACAATTTTTGGGGTTTTGGATTTGGTGGAAGTGGGCTTTTAAAATGGTTTAAGGAATGGGCCTTTAAGTTTAAAAATGAATTTATGGATGGGAATTTTGTAAAGAGGTTGGGCCAAATAATTGTTGGGTTTAGCTCATGGATGTGTCATGAGTGACTTGAAGCAAATTGGGGGTGATTTGGATTTGAATTGGGTTGAATTTGGGCTAGGTTTGGGTTTAGGTTAAAAATGGGCCTTTTAACCTTGGGTTGAGTTTGAGTGGGTTTTGGGTCTAAATTTTGGGCAAATCATGTTAGTATTTTGTTTGTGGGAATGTTAAGGAAGATTTAGAAAAGATTTGGGGTTAATTGTAATTGAATTGGGTGAGTTTGGGTTAGGTTTGGGTCATGGGTCCAAATTGGGCTTTAAGGCCAAAAGTGAGATTGGATCCAAATGTCAATCAAATTGGGCTTGGATTTGGTCTAGATTGGTATTTGGGATATTGATTTGAAGTTTAGAATTGAATTGGACCAAAATTGGGGTCAATTGGGTAGGTTTGGCTTGACATTGGGTGCACTTAGGGTTAAAATGGGTCAAATTGGGGGTTTTGACAAAAGTAGGGTAAATTGACAAAATTGGCCCATGGTGTAGTTGGACAAAATGAAATTGGGAATATTTTGGATTTTATGAAATTTTCTGGGAATTTTCTGAATTTTTGGATTTTTAGGCCAAGAGGGGTATTTTGGGTATTTGGAGGGTATTGGGAGGTTTTCTTGGAATTTTTGGTATTTTTGGGTATGGATGATCAGTTTAAGTGATGTGGAAATGTTTGGGATTGATTTTGGAGAATTTTGGGTAATTTGGAAATTTTTGAGAAATTTGAGTAATTTTAAGGGTTTTGGGTAGGTTTAGTAAGTGTAGGGTCCCGGGGGTCAAAAATTGAAAATTTGGGAAATTGAAGATTGGGTGAATTTGGGTGGAAAGAAGTCATTTTGGTTGAGCCATGAAGCCATATCAAGCCCATATGAGCCATGAAGGGACTCATTTGAGGCATTCACTATGTTGTTCCTAACCTCTTAGCCAAGGGCTTAGGGGTTAAGGACCATCCATGTGGATCACTTACATGAGTCGGGAGGTCGAGTTAGGTATGGGTGTGGTTTTAGGAGGTATGTGGAAGTGTAGTGTGTAGGTGTAGTGTATAAGTGTGGTGTGTGTAAGTCGGCCCCTTCACTGGACCAGGCCACCTGGGGCGATCCTAAGGCCAAAGAGTCCTATAGGAACTCATCCTTTAAACTTCCACATTTGATTTCAACCCTCTAGGTGATTAGGGGTCTACGGTCAAGTTTGTGGAGTTTGCGGGGAGTTAAGAAGTGGTTTGAATTTCTAAAAGGTGGGTCCCAATTCTAGTTCTCATGATAGTCGAAGGAAATGCCTAAGGCTAGATCCTAAGTACTAAAGGGAAGAAGAGAAGACCTCATCGAAAATGAGGTCAACAAATGGACCCCCAATAGGTGTGGTGAGCTGACGGAGCACACCGCGCGTATTGGTGTTGACCGAAGCGATCAACAAAACCAACACAGATGTCCAAGTGACGAACTTAGGACGAAGTAGAAGAGTTTCCGCGGGGAGTAGCAAGTATATCTGCGAAACCGGAGATTCTCGAACTCTTCGCGGGGAAAGGAAAAGGAGGTGAATCCCAAATCACATAACTCAGGGGAATTTCGATTTAGATTTTATTTTGTCTCAATTTATGTTTTGATGTGTGAGTTTAGATTTCAATTTGGAGTTTCAATTTAGATTGGAGTTTGTCAAAATTAATTTGAAGGATTTGATTTGAAATGAAAATTAGAATTCTGAGGTTTTAGATGTAACATCTTCAACCTCGAAAGAAAATTGAATTGATTAAATTGAATCGTTGCAATGGGGAGAGATCTCAGAGCAATGCGGTATTGGATGTAAAATCCTTAACCTCAAGAATTTGATTTTGATGTATTTCATTGCAATAGGAAAAGAATCCTAAAGCAGTGCAGTCTTGGATGTAAAATTCTCGACCCAAAAGGTTGGAATTTGATGTATTTCAGTGCAATAGGGAAGAATCCTAAAGCAGTGCAGTCTTGGACGTAAAATCCTCGACCCAAAAGTTTGAATTCGATGTATTTCAGTGCAATAGGGAAAGAATCCTAAAGCAGTGCAGTCTTGGATGTAAAATCCTCGACCCAAAAGTTTGAATTTGATGTATTTCGATGCAATAGGAAATGAATCCTAAAGCGATGCGAGTCTTGGATGTAAAATCCTCGACCCAAAAGTTTTGAATTTGATGTATTTCGAGTGCAATAGGGAAGAATCCTAAAGCGATGCGGTCTTGGATGTAAAATCCTCGACCCAAAAGTTTGAATTCGATGTATTTCGGTGCGATAGGGAAAGAATCCTAAAGCAGATGCGGTCTTGGATGTACAATCCTCGACCTAAAAGGTATGAATTTGATGTATTTCGGTGCGATAGGAAAAGAATCCTAAAGCGAGTGCGATCTTGGATGTAAAATCCTCGACCCAAAATGTTGAATTTGATGTATTTCGAGTGCGATAGGAAATGAATCCTAAGCGATGCGGTCTTGGATGTAAAATCCTCGACCCAAAAGTTTTGAATTTGATGTATTTCGGTGCAATAGGGAAGAATCCTAAAGCGATGCGGTCTTGGATGTAAAATCCTCGACCCAAAAGTTTGAATTAGATGTATTTCGGTGCAATAGGAAAGAATCCTAAAGCGAGTGCGGTCTTGGATGTAAAATCCTCGACCCAAAAGTTTGAATTTGATGTATTTCAGTGCAATAGGAAATGAATCCTAAAGCGATGCGAGTCTTGGATGTAAAATCCTCGACCCAAAAGTTTGAATTAGATGTATTTCGATGCAATAGGAAAGAATCCTAAAGCGGTGCGATCTTGGATGTAAAATCCTCGATCCAAAAGTTTGAATTTGATGTATTTCGGTGCAATAGGAAAGAATCCTAAAGCAGTGCGATCTTGGATATAAAATCCTCGACCCAAAAGTTTGAATTTGATGTATTTCGAGTGCAATAGGAAAGAATCCTAAAGCGATGCGGTCTTGGATATAAAATCCTCGACCCAAAAGTTTGAATTTGATGTATTTCGAGTGCAATAGGAAAGAACCCTAAGCGGTACGGTCTTGGATATAAAATCCTCGACCCAAAAGTTTGAATTTGATGTATTTCCAGTGCAATAGGAAATAATCCTAAAGCAGTGCAGTCTTGGATGTAAAATCCTTGACCCAAAAGTTTGAATTTGATGTATTTCAGTGCAATAGGAAAGAACCCTAAAGCAGTGCAGTCTTGGATATAAAATCCTCGACCCAAAAGTTTGAATTTGATTTGATTGAGACTTGAAATCTGGAAAGATTGAATTTGAGATTTGGAAGGATGAGTTTGAACTCGATTGAAATTTGATTTAAGATTTGATTTGAAATTTGGAAGATCAAAATTGAAACTTGATCGGGAGTGGATTTGGAATTTGATTGAGAATTTGATTTGAGATTTGAAAAGATTGAAATTTGATTCGGAATTTGGAAAGATTGAATTTGAAATTTGATTTGAAATTTAGAAGGATGGAATTTGAGATTTGTGTTGATTTTCGTTTATCTTTTAATGATTCAAATTTTATTTTATCGTTTATTTAATGTTCATGCGAATTTGGTGTTTGTCATTTTTTAAGATTTTTTTTTTAGGAAAGTTTTCTTTTATTCTTTTTTTTTTATTTCTTTCTCGTTCTTTTGTTCGAAGTTCATTTAACTTTAATGGCGTTTCCCAATCAATTTGCACTAAAAGAGGTGAAGTCCAAAAACGTGACATGGTCACTTTCATTCCAATCATGTTGAAAATACATCATACAACTCGATCTGGAATACATTTCATACAATCCATGTAGACTCAAAACGGACTATGTATGATCTTTGTTGGTCCATCAAAAGAAGCATTTGTCGAAAAATCCATGTCTGAATAGTGGGGTACATGGTTAATAACATCACCTTCCAAGCCATCCCTGGCAAGGATGCCGGCTAGATGTACGTTGGAGGTGTGATATTTCCCATGTAACTCACGGCTCGTAAGGCCGGAGGTTCTCTAGCTCCGGGTCCGGTTGGAAATGGTAAGGTATCTTCGTCGTCGTCCATTCTCCCGAAAGTAACCGAGATCCGCTCCACTGGCACTCCCGGTATGCAATGCTTAGCGATATCCGCTCCGTTGCCCTTCGGTATCATGACGGAACCCACCGGTAAAGGTATCTTTACCGGCCCTCGGAACTCACCCGGGCTCGCTATCCGGAGGTCGGATCCGAACATGATGTCACACTCATTCAAGAAAGAGACTCGTGCGAAAGGTCCGACGAAGTCGTGGTGATCTATATGTGGGGGTTTGCGGTCACCCTGTTTGTAGATGTTGATGATGCGACTATTGGGTATGCAATCCGCCGGCGTACCCTCCATGTTATCAATCTTTTTACCATTCTCCCGATGACTAATGGCATCGGATCTACTTGCCCATGACGGAGTATCCCGGTGGGTTTCCCTTTCGTCTTCGACAAAGTTGTAGCAGCATCCGCATTGTATTGTGATTCTTCCTTTCCCCGGCATCCATCTCCGGGGTTCCGAGTAGGTATTTTCCCTTAGGCGGCTCGCTCGGCCCATTCTTTTCAAATCCCGGATACAATCCACGATTTGCTCGTTGTTCATATTCGAGAATACGTCGGTATGTAGCTCGAGGCCCTCTAGTATGTTGATCCTTCTTCCTTTAATTCTCTCGAAGTATTCAAAAGTTTTCTTTTCAACATTCTGCATTCTCTCCAGCTCGTATTCCGGAATGATCTACAGATGGCGAGGCCTTGTGACATATTGTGGGATATATGGTTCAATCCCTTCACGTTCTCCTGCATACCTCGGCTCCTCAGGGATGATGCCTGTCGGGACATCCCCCGGGGTTGCTTCTGCAACAAGGTTATGCATTATTGGTGGTTCTATCCGGTGGCGTGGTAGCCTTCTTTCTTCTGATCTTCTGGGGATTTCCCTGGTTCTTTCGTTATCCTAGGAGCTGGCCTCCTTTCTTCGGGTTCCTGGTGAACCGGTGTCCTTGAAATGTGTGTGCTTGGCATTAGCAATTGTCTCGTCGCGCCGGTCCGCGGCTAGTTTTGTTAACATCTTACGGATACGGCGATTCTTATTTCTTCGTTGCGTGGCCGTGAGAGTAGCTCTCCGCACTTCTTGAATCTCCGTGGGCGCGGCGCCGACAAGCTGCCCTCCGCTCGTAGCGACTACGGACTTCATTTTCTTATCTTCTTCGGTGTTTGCTTTTTTTTTCTTGTTGTTGGATTGGTGGCTTGGGCCACCCACTTTCATCACTTGTCCGCCCGGCGGTTCTTCTCGGTCAGCCGGGACCCGGTCACTTTCCTCGTCTTGTAGGCTCGCTGGTGCGAAATCCGAGTCGATCTCGATTATCGCTCCATCTTTCACCCTCTTTTCATCGAGTGCAAGGCTTACGCCATTCTTAAAGTTCAGGACCAACCGCCCGTTCGACATTTCCCTGCGAAAAGACAAGGAAAAGGATCAGGGGCTGTACTAAGAACAAGAACATTAAAAAAATGTTTATTAAAGACATTTTTTTTTCTTTTATATTTTAAAATTTAACAGGAATGAAGCGGGATAAGATCAGGAAAGAGATTTTGATTTGGAAAAGAAAACAAGGAAAACTTTATTATCAGGATTTTATTTATTTTAGCACATTTTATTATTTTTGGGTTCGGACCCAATCATAAGTAATTACTTTGCCCGTGTTTCTTAGGGATGAAGAATTCATTCCTTCGAAACATCAGGTAGCGTAATACTTTTTCAAGTATTGTCCGTTGATCGGAAGCATATGTCGTTCTCCCTGACAATTCACTAGCTGGTAGGAACCTCCTTAGTATACTGCTTCAACCACAAATGGCCCTTCCCAAGTGGGTTCAAATTTTCCTCCTATCTTGCGGTGTGCAAGAATAGGTCTCTTGAGAACGAGAACTAAGTCACCAACTTTGAAGGTTCTTGGGCGGACCCGGTTTGTCATGGGCTTGAACCATCTTAGCTTGGTATAGTTCTAAATTCCGTTGCACCGCAAGTCTTTTCCCTTCCAAGCCTTCTAATTCTTCGAGTCGTAATTTGGCGTTCTCTTCGTCGTGATCTTGTTTGCAACAGACAATTCCGAGTGAAGGAAGGCCGAACCTCTAAAGGTAACACTCGCCTCGGACCCATACACCGGAGCGTAAGGTGTAGCTTGAGTAGGAGTTCTGAAGGTTGTCCGGTAGGCCCATAAGGCTTCTAACAATTTCTCGTGCCAATTTCTCTTATTATCGTCCAAGGTTTTCTTTAAGATTTGAACGAGAGTTTTTTTAGAGCCTCAGCGAGGCCGTTTGCTCTTGGGTAGTAAATTGTTGAGTATCGCCAGTCGATTCCGTGTCTCCTGACAAAATTGTTAAATTCCGTGCTTCGAATGCCGACCCATTATCCGAGATAATTCCGCGCGGCACTCGAAACAGTAGACAACTTGGTTCTCGAAAAGCCGTAGCACGTGGTATGCTTTCACTTCTCTAAGTGGAACCGCCTCCGCCCACTCGGAAAAGTAATCTGTAGCCGCAAGAATGAAGCGATGTCCTTTTGAAGATGGTGGTTCTATCGGACCCACTATATACGTGCCCCAACATTCAAATGGCCACGACGCAATTGTCGGATGCGGCACATTTGGAGGTTGGTGTAGAACCACTCCGTGCACTTGGCATTGGTGACGGCTCTTGGCGATTTTCATGCGGTCGGTCATCATCGAGGGCCGGTAGTACCCTAGTCTTTTAATTTTCATTTTCATCTTCGGACCCGATCGGTGAGCGCCACGAGTCCTGAATGCACCTCTTTAACAATTTCACGGGCCTCGGACCCGCTTAGGCATCTTAGCCACATTTGATCAAAAGACCTTCTGTATAATGTGTTGTTTATTAATGCGTAAGACAGAGTTCTTTTCTTGATCTGATGGGCTAGCGACCTATCGTCTGGTAGCTTTCCTGTTTGCAGGTAGTCTATTAAATAATATTATTGTAAAGTTGAATAGAAATATTTCTAAGTAATTTAACTTTATAGATATAAGATTATCTAGTTATCTGGTCTAAGATTTCTAGTTTTCAATTTATTTCAGAAATGACTATATTTAAAAGAGTAAATTACTTAAGATATTTAGATGATAGGAAGTTCAAGAAAACATTTATTTTGTAAAATACTAATTTATATATATAAGTTTAGAAATATAATTAAGTTCTATCTTTTAGGTTGAATCCATTGAAGCCAATTTTTGATAAGGCATCTCCTCAAGCTTTTCCTCACTTATATATATATATATATATATATATATATATATATATATATTTATGTATATATATATATTTTTTTTGCACCAATAATAATATTATATTAAGATGAAGAGTTGGTACATCTAACATGAGGAATCTTCATTAAGTCCCCATGTACAAGAGAACTAAATAAAGGAAAGCAAGAAATATCGAACTACAAATTACATTAAAGGAAGTAGAGGCGATAGATGCAAGCCAATTTGCGGTGATTTCCTTCTCTATAAATGTGAGACCAAATAATGTGCATTGAATTAGTGATAGACTTGATCTTTTTTATCCAAATATGAAGGAACCAAGGTATTGCTGATTTCGTGTCAAAATGCGTAACAAAAGCATGGAATCAAATTCAAAATGAAGAAATTTTAACTTCGGTTTTTCAGCAATCTTTAAACCCCAAAAGACGGCAATAATTTCGGCTTCAAGTGCGAACAAGCCATGATAGGGGCGACAAAGAACCATAGACATTTTCCTTTAAGATCCCTGCAAAGACCTCCAATTCCAACGAGAGGAAGATTTGAAGTCGCCATCCGTATTAATCTTCAACCAAGGATGCATAGGAGTCTTCCATTGTACTAAAACAAATTTCCTTTTCTTCGAGGCCGAGAAGGAGCAATTAAATTCTGCACTTTACTGAGATAGGTCCAACAATTTAAAATAATAGATTTAGCGAGAAAACATGACATTAAGATGTCCGATTTCATTTTGAGCTAACCAAATGAACCGAGAAAATAGCCAAAGGAATGTAGTAATAAGACAAATCCTTCCGATCCCGCCAACAAGCATCAATAGATGACCACTTAAAAAAGTTTCCATTTTTTCCTAATAAGGACAGAATCTCCTTCCAGATTTGCTGAATCCGATTGCAATTAAGAAAGATATGGCATAAAGATTCCTCCTCGATAAGACAAAAAGGACAAATAGAAGGTCCTCTAAGACCTTTAAGCTTCAAAATATCATCGGTAGGAAGTAGTTTCTTGAATAACTTCCAACAAAAGAAGGACATGGATGGAGTGATATATTTATTCCATAATTTATTTCCCCAATCATTCTTACGCAAGTTGAAACAAGATTGATAAAAAAATTTAGATAAGCTCAGGTTAGCAGGATTTTTGGGAATTAATTTATCCTTGCTTATCGAGTTGAATAGGAATGGATAAAATTTTGTTAATAATTTCGAGTCTGTAGATGAGTTTGAAGCATATCGGTATTCCATTTATGCTCTTTCCGAGCAATCGACAATGAGTTTTAATATTTGAAGAAGAATTAAAAAGATGAGCTAAGGAATCATCATACAACCACTTATCAAACCAAAAATTAATTTGGCCATTACCAATCTCCCAAGTAAAGAGATCTTCGACTTCCATTCTCACTTTCGAGCAATTCCTTCCAAGTTCTAGAGTCACCCACTTTGTATTGCACTTGAGTAGGATGAGTATTATAACGAGTATTTGCTATGCATGAATTTAGACCAAAGAGAATCTTTAGCTCTAAATCTAAGCCATTGTTGCAATAGAAAGAAAAGCTAAGATGTTGAAAGCTTTTAAACCCAAGACCACCACGATCAACGAGGCTTACACAATTTGTCCCAATTTGTCCAATGTAGTTGTTTGTGATTACCTTCCCATAAAAATTTATTGAACATGGTGAAATTAACTACGGGTACTCTTCTTCATTCTTACCATTTGGAGAATGTAAAGAGGAAAAGATGATAGTATACTCTTAAGAAGGGTTATTACTGCCTCCATTGGATAAAAAAATGTTAGACTAACAATTAATTTGAGAAGAGATCTTGGTAACAATATCATCATAATGGCTTAACTTCCTTCTTCCTTTAATCAAAGGAAACCCCAAATACGACAAAGGAAAATGAGCTTCCTTAAAACCGAGTAAAGTCAACAATCCAGGTTTTACTTAGGTATACTTGATTTTAGAGCACACTCAAAAATTGACATTTTGGTTTGTTGAAGAGCATACCGAAACACTTTCAAACATAGCCAAGGTTTTCATTAAACATTTGATGGATTGCTTACTTCCATTAGAGAACACAATAACATCATCGGCATATGCAAGATGAGAGATTAGTTGTGAAGATCTATGTTGAAATTGAGTATATGTATGAGATAAGTTGAATTTGATTTAACATCCTTGATAAATAATCAAAAGTAAGGATGAAAATGTAAGGTGACAAAGGATCACCTTGTTTAATACCTCTACCGGAAGAGAAAAAACCATGGCATTCCCCATTTATCATAACACTATAGTAATTGTTGGTAAGCCATTTAAAAATCAAATTGCAGAAATCAGCTTTGAAACCCCTTGCCTCCAATACCTCAATAATGAATTTCCAACTAATTGTATCAAAAGCCTTGGCCAAATCTAATTTAAAAATAATGTTAGAGCCTCTACAATTTCTGTCCGAGTCATTTAAAAGCTCTTGAGCCAAAAGTACATTCTCACTAATACTTCTCCCTTTTAAGAATGCAGCTTGATTTTACGAAATTAAATCATTGAGCAATGGTTGTAATCTGGCCACAATAACCTTACTTATGATCTTAGAAAAAGTGGAAGTTAAACTAATTGGCCTAAAATCGGACCAAGAAGCTTTCATAGTATTCTTCGGTATCAGAATTATAGTAGAAGAAGCAAAATATTTAGTCGATTGAATACCATGGAAGAAACTTTTCACAACGGCGAGTAATATCCGATTTAATAAGATACAGAATTTTTTATAAAAATCAGGTGTGAACCCATCTGGTCCAGCAATCTTATCACTTTCCATAGAGTTAATGGCAATAAAAATCTCATGGTCATTAGGAGAAGCAGCTAAATCCAGAGATTGAGAGATGTTCCCAGAATCAGAAAACATAGCTGCAGAAAAAAGATTAGATTTGGTGGCCTGGGCAGCAAATAATTCTTTGAAATGGGAAACAGCATTCTCTGCAATATCCTTAGTACTTAACAGACATCTATTATCCAATGTCTTAATTTGAAGAATGGTATTAACAGCTCTTCCGTGTTTGATAATAGCATGAAAAAATTTGGAGTTTCTGTCCCCATGGTGGAACCATTTTGCGGCAGTTACATTGCGGAAAAACTTCCTCTTGATGAATAGCAGCTTTAAGGTTGGCCATTGCAACGGTTAATTGTTGTTCGAAACCTTCCCATTCTCTACCTCTTTCTCCACAGCGAAACCATAGCCTCGGCAGAAATGACTTTTTGTTGAATATTACCAAAAACGAGTCCGGTTCCAAGATTTAAGTTCCTTAGCTAGTCTTTTACGTAAAAGACACAATTTAACAATAGGATTTGGAAACCCATTTAGAGGAGCACACCAATTTCTCTCAATTAGTTTACTGAAATCGGGGTGTTCGGACCATACATTGAGATATCCGAAAGAGTTAACTTTAACCACGGAAAAAGGAGCACGACGAAATGAGCAATGGAGAATGATCGGAACCCATTCTAGCCGGATGTTTAACTTTAGAGATAGGGAACATGTTAATCCAAGATTGATTAACAAGTATTCTATCAAGCCTTTCATATAAGGAACCTCTCTTCCAAGTGAAAGGAGAACCTTCAAAACCAATGTCAATAAGCTTGGCGGTATAAATGTCCCGAGTAAATTTTAACATGTCATTTAGATTGGGATTCCTGCCACCTTTTTTCTCACTAGGGTGAGCAATGCAATTGAAATCTCCACCCACCATCCAACCTTCGGACATTGTAGAACTAATCTTTTGAATTTTATCCCAAAGGTCCAATCTGTCATTTGGAAGAGAAGCGAGCATATACAAATGATGCAAAACCTTGAAAATGATCAATGCGAAAATGGAAATGTAAAATGCGAGGATGATCCAGAAGAACATTCAGTAATAATTCTTTTCTATATAATATCCAGATCTTATTAGAACAATTAGATAAGAAAGAAAAACCAGGAAACTTTCTGGTGAATCTACCAAAATTAGATTTCACCAAGGGTTCCAAAATCACAATCACCCAGAACTTGTGAATCCCGTTTAAACTCGGAATTCTATTAAGGGAGCCGGGATTGGCCACTCCCCTAATATTCCAACATATGAACTTAATCATGAAGTAATTCTTCCACTTCTAGTAAGCCTAGAAGAAGAAGGGATAATGTTGGATTCGGATAAGGCCAATAAATCAGCGAGTTTTCTTTTTCTTTTTAGACTTTTGGATCAACCAATCATCCTCGAGTTCATTAACAATTGAATCAAGATTATCAAAGGAGGTCGTTAACTCATTTTGGGAAGCATTCCGAAATATAGGATAATCAACGAGCATGGGGGTAGTTAAAGCTGAATTATATTGTATATTATTTGAATGTTTCACATTACTTCCAACGGGATCCATAATCTGTACTTCCATTATCCAAGTCGGAAGAATTCTCGGATTGGATAAGAGCTTTCTGCATAAGTAAACCCGAATTATCAACGGGATCTAACACTTCCAAAACAGGAATGTTTGTAACGGAGTTCATTATCGGTGAGAACATCTTCTTCGAGGAATCCTTGACAAGGATGTATTGGTAATTACGGAATCGGATATAGATAGGTTAAAATTATAAACCACATTAGGAATTGAGGGAAAAGCTGCTAGTAACGGCGAGGAACATCAACGAGCAGAATCCATAGCCCCCATTACAACGAGCGGGAGGATTGATAGCAGTTAATCCGAGTATTCATATCTGCGAAGCCTTAGGACCCATTTCAACAGCGGGAGCATCAATATGTAATTCGGCGAGTACGGCGGGAACTACATCGGATATAATTTTGCCTTCGATAGAATTGTTCATTTTGGAAATAGGCCTAAGATTAGGATGAATCCTATAACGATTATCCTTATTATGACCAAACATCTTGCAATTACCACAATATGCAGGCCTTTGTTCTATAACTAATTGCTGCCAATAACCATTATGAGGGGATCCAAGCCAAATTTCCTCGACATCGGGAAGAGTAATGTCCCTTTCAACAAGGATCCTTGCTAAAGAAGGTCTAGACAAATTGAAAGTAGAGATATCCAATTTAAGAGGTTTCCCCAATGCGAGTACCAATAGCATATATCACTTGGTGATTGAAAAATTGTAATTTCAGATTAGGAATTCTATACCAAACTGGAATAATAGGAGCTTCTTGATTAGAATCAAAATTAGGAGACCATTTCAAGATTTTCATATATTTACCATCCAACATCAAGAATTTTTTAGAGAACAAATTGGCATAGTCATCTTCTTTAGAAAGCTTTATCATTATGTGTCTTCCATCAAACAACCCAACTTTCCATGAGCCGGCTAACTTCAAATCTTCAAAACATTTCCTTATTCTCTCCATCTTAGGGTGTCCATATTGAAACTTCCCCACAAGAGTAAATTGATGAACTTCCACCAAAGAAGCAAGTTCGGAGTCGAGTGAAAATCAAGGCGGGTTTACCTCCCTTCTTGCTAACTTGTTTGATAAAAGGGCAATTACCCCTACCCGCAGCGAGTCTCATGATAACAATGGGGAAAAACCAACTTATCGATCAAATCTACAAGCAGCATTAACCACATCCACAAAAGAAGTCTTGCCAGGAATAGCAAAAGAAGAGGAATCGACCATGACAAGTAAAAATATGAAATTCGAGAACCGAATTTCAAGAACCCGAGATATCAAACGAAGCTTAAAATTCGGAGCTTCTCTCTCCGAATTCAAGAAAAACACCAACCAAGTAGAAAATGAAGAATGAATTCAAAAAACAGATTGAATTCAATCCAGAAAAGATCAAGAAAAGAGCTTAACCCAAAGACCAACAAGAATCCCGAATTTGAAAATTTAGAACCCAAATTAAGAAAACCAAAATTAGGAGAGTGGATGAAAGGAAATAGCAAGGATCAAACAATCAAGACTAAAACAAAAATGAAAGAAAACGATGATCACCTCAAGAATCCTTCCTAAAAATCTGGAACTTCTCTCTCTTCCCCATCATATGATATGATATATATATATATATATATATATATATATATATATATATATATATATATATATATATATATATATATATATATATATATATTCTTTTCTTTTCTTCTTTCTTTTTCTTTTGGATTGATTTTCAATCCTTCTCTTTTTCTTTTTCAAGTGAGGATTACTATATCTGGATAGCCTGTTAATAATTTTGAACTTCAACTTTTTCTTCCTAAATTTGAAACTTAAAATATTTCTTTGCTTATATGTATTTCATAGCCTTTACTTTATTAAGTTTCAATCTCTTCTTTTTCATCTAAATACTCAAGAATTTCAATTTTAGAATATAGTTTTCCCTTACTTTAAAAAGTTTACTATATTCTTATTTCTTTTAACCAAATATCTTATTCTATTAATTAATTTAATTACTAAAAACATTTTATTTAACTTTCTATAATAATCAAATAAAGTTAATTCATGTTTATTGAATTGAAAAACTACTATAGAAAATCATTTGATAATAATTTTTTAAAATAGAAATTGAGAACAATTTAATAATTAAATTTGTATTTTTATCTTCCCCCAAACTTAAATTTTTCTATCTATACTAAATAGTGAAAATGGAAAATATATAGTAAAGTTCATCATACCTTTTGAGCTTTAGGTATTTATTTTCTTCGAAATTTTTGCAGGCTTTTACATTACTTACAGAACCTGTACTGTTAGTATTCTTCCACATATAGTATTTAAAAGAAAGTGCATGGATGAAATTTTAAAATAAGTATAAAAAATAACAAATGAAAACTTAATCTATTACTACACATACAATCAATTAACCTGTTTTAACACATATTAAAACAATCTAAACAATATTAAAAATTTATAACTTAAATAAAACATTAAATAAAGACTAACATCCTATCTAAAAGAAAATTACAAACTAATTTAACACACATAAGAGGTCTAATATCACAGCATAAGCAAACATACCAACATCCATAGTCCACAGAAAGTACAGAATAATTAAACACAGAATAATAAAGTTTCCAAAATAACAAATCTAAACAACTAAACAAAGACTCTAATTTTCTGCATCAAAATCCCAAACTATATCATCTCCCTGATCTCCAGGCTGAGAAGACTGAGCAGGCTGGTACTGTGTATAATGGGGGCACTCAGGAAAGACAACATCTAAATCACCACTCCTATATCGACGTTCAGCCTCATAGTATGCAATTTCGTACTCTGAATGTCGCTGGAGATATTCGCTATCATAATCGTGTCTTCTTTCCAAGCCTCTAATTCTTTAATCTATATGCTCAAATCTTCTTTCCATATTTTCTCCAAATTGCTCAAAACTTTTTCTACTCAGAGTCAGCTCATTCATCAGATCTTGAAGGGTAGGAGTGGTGTACTGGGGTGGATCATAACTAGTAGAGGGTATATCTCTACTTGAAGAAGGTACATAATCCCTTGTCCCAGATCTCCATCATTCGTGGGATTCATATTTCTTTATATTAGCCTGAGTAAGGGGTTTCATAGGTTCATCCCATTCCTCATTATCTCTTGCCTCTACCCTAGATAATTGGCAGAGTGCATAGATAAGACCAGGATGTCCTAGTCCTCCTCCACTTTCATTTCTAGCGGTGGCTAATATATTCTTATAAATAACATTTCCAACATTAATACTCTTTTGGTTCTGAATATAGAAATTTAGAACTGCTCTATCTCTTGTTACCTCACTATGGTGGTAGGTAGGTAACAAAGTAGAACAAATGAAATAATGCCAGGCTTTAGATGTTGCATTTAACATAGAAAGACGGAAGTTTACCCGTTCCCGCTGCTTTATCTTCCAGACTCCTTTCCCATCAGTGAGAAAGTCGATCACCTCTTCTAGTGGTCCTTCCATAGTCCCAAAAGTTTCATACTCGCTGGTGTAGGTGTCTCATACTTCATAATAAGGGTTTATTCTAGCGGCGTTGAATTCTACAAAAATCCTCTAACCTTAACCAGGTGCATCTTCGACTGTGTTAAATTTGCATAAAATTCCTTTACTACTTCTACAGCTGCTCTGTTGGTCACGAAACAGAAATTTTCCCATCCTCGCTCCCTAATGATTCGCTCAACTTCTCCTCCTGGATTCTTGAAAACTCGATCTTGAATGCATTTTCTTGATTGGATATTGTGGAAATATCTGGATTGTGCCCTTGCATTCACAAAACGAGTTTCATCGTAATCCAATCGTCGCTTTTGTCGTGGAGCCATTTCTCGATCTGTGAAATTTGCAAAAATTTTAACTAAACTCCAAAATATTACTAAGAAGGCTTCCTACAACATCTAAAATCCATTTAAATCAATTTCCATGAAATTCTTCCAAGTATTTTCTCTACATTTCAGATTTTTTCAAAATTCCCCAATGTAGAAGAAATCCATGGTGAAAATCAAAAATTTTTGCATAGGAGTGAAGCTCTTACCAAGGGAAGATGAAATCCGGTGTCAAAAAGTGTTGAAATTGCCTCAAATCCGAGATCTCTCAAACTCTAGGTCGGTTTTTTCGAAGTTTTGAGGAAGGGGATGATGAATAGTGTCGGTTGACTGGTCAAATATAGGTCTTTTCGCGATCTCGCTGTCGGCGAGATTTTTTCTCGCCGTCAGCGAGCTAATTAATCTGATAAGGCAAAAGTTTCGGGAAAAATACGCCGTCGGCGAGTTCGTTCTCGCTGTCGGCGAGATAATTCTCACCGTTGGCGAGATCCTAAAAATTTTAAATTTTTGAAATTCGTTAACCATTTTCAACCTCGATTTGCCTTTAATCAATCTTCCGATCACTTAATTTAATAATAGTATGAAAATTAGATACTTCTACTCACAAAAATTTCACACAACACAAACAATATAACTTTATATATGAAATCCATGAGACTTACAAACTCCACACTAACAACTTAACAACATACTTAAGTTAAATGTCCAAATCCATAATACTCAGCATCGCAATCCACACCACAACACTCTAAATGTTGAGACATAACAATTACAACTAATCTCATCAAATCTGAGATGATCAAATCAAATTTCAACTCATAATAAAACCTTAATCCTAATCAACACATATATAAACAAATATATGACATAAGATAGAAATCTTTCCTACTCCTCAGTGTCTGAACTATCATCTTCTCTGATATTCCCGATGCGACGTAGGTGCACAAATAAATTATTGAAAGGCCTGAAAGGGAATTCTGAAGTAGATTCTTCATAAATCCATCCTTTCTTTCTCAGTAAATGAATAAAACTGGCCTCCAGATGTCCAGTATGATCAAAGTGCTCCTTCATCCTCCAGTCAATGTGATCAAACATATCAGAGATATTGTCGATGAAATTCATCACATTTTGCAGTTCTTTCTCCAATCCTTTAATCTTCTTCAGAATGAAATTAGTTTTATCAGTAAAGGGCCTTGCTAAAGGATTGTTCTATGATGCTCTGTCAGAAATAATGGTAATCTCATCATTGTTATCCAAAGTTGGAAACATATCCGTAAGATCAAGTGGTTTCCATGGTAAAAGTACTTTTTCCCAAGCCTCATAAGAAACTTGGTACTGACTGCATAAAGCAAATATAGTCGATGGGTGTCCAAGTCCATGCACTGACCCATGCACAATCAATCCCAATGTAGACTTTACTATTATTGATCCAACATCGATAGGTAGTCCAATTTGAATACAATAGTTTAATATAGTGCATTCCTTTGAAACTTTATTGACCGACATAGTAGGTAATAATTTTGATGAAATAAAGAAATGCCAATGCTTCGAGATAGGGTTAAGAAGTGATGCAGAAAAACTAACATACCCGTCTTCGCGTAACTCCCAATCATCAGGTTCGTCGGTCAGGTATCTATAGATCTCGTTCATATTGTATCTTGAAGGCACAAAGTTGGAATAATGACAGACAGAGGTATTTTCTATAGAAAGTAATTCATTTACCCTTGAAGGAGTAAATGTTACCCATCTTCCTCTGACGTAGACATTTCCATTGTTGATCGCATGTAGATTAGAGTAAAACTCTTTAACTACTGGAATAACTGTAGCGAATGTCGTATAACAAAATACCTCCCAATGCCGCTGTGCGATCATTTCTTCAAATTTTATAGTGGAATTCTCTACTCCTCTGTTGACAAATCCTCTTTCTTTAATAAGTCTTTTCTTCATTAAGCCTTTGTTGAAGATACACTGCGCCTCCGAACTGACGAATTTTCTTTGGTTAAAAACTTCAGTTTTTGTGGTTTCTAAGAGTTTGGTAGCAATTTCGGATTGAAAGGATTGGTCTCTAGTCGTTTATAAGGAAGAAAATGGTGTACATTTGGGATTGGGATTATTTCCTACGAAGAAATGGCTTAGAACCGTCCAAAACTGCATGAAAATTCTTAAAAAAATAAAATTTCAACTGTCTCGCCGTCAGCGGGATGTTTCTCGCCATCGGCGAGCTAGTTATAAAACCGAATTGAGTCATGGCACACGATCTCACTGTTAGCGGGCTCGGGCTCGCTGTCGGCGAGATTCTTAAAAATCGCCCATTTTCGCTCTAGTCCAAATATTTTCTGATCTCTTCATATAAGTTCGAATTTGTGATGATTCTAATTAAAAATTTGAGTAGTAAGATTTGTTTTAATAATATAGACTCACAAATTTGTAGATAATTAAAAATAAAAGACTACTATGGGTTGCCTCCCATAAAGCGCTTGGTTTAACGTCATCCGTTTGACTAAGCATTAAAACCTTTTTAAATTTTGGTCTTCTACCTTCGAAATATGGTTTTAATCTATGTCCGTTTACCTTAAATCTATGTCCTATTTTTGGATCTTCAATTTCTATAGTTCCATATGAAAATATTTGAGTTATGGTGAAAGGTCCTAACCATCGAGATTTCAATTTCCCGGAAATAATTTTAATCTAGTATTATATAGTAGAACTTCTTGTCCCGGTTCAAAATTTCTCCGATTAATCTTCCGATCATGCCATAATTTCATCCTTTCTTTATAAATCCTATCATTATCATATGATTCATTCCTTAATTCTTCCAATTCATTTAATTGCAACAATACTGTTCTCACCAGCTTCTTTCATATTATAATTAAGTTCTTTAATTGCCTAATATGCTTTATGTTCTAATTCAACTGGTAAGTGGCAAGTTTTTCCATATATAAGCCTATAAGGAGTCATTCCAATCGGAGTTTTATAAGCAGTCCTGTATGCCCATAATGCAGTATCTAGTCTTATAGAGCAATCCAATCTATTAGTGTTTACAGACTTTTCTAATATACGCTTAATCTCTCGATTAGAAACTTCAGCTAATCCACTAGTTTGTGGATGATAAGCAGTTGATATCTTATGCATAATATTATATTTTTCTACTAGTTTGTGAATATATTTGTTTCTAAAATGAGTTCCTCCGTCAGTGATAATCACTCTCGGCATTCCAAATCTAGTAAAAATATTTTTCATTAAAAATTTTGAAACACTTTTAGCATCACATCTAGGTAAAGCTTGTGCTTCGATCCATTTGGAAACATAATCAACAACTACTAATATATATGAGTTTCTAAATGAAGGAATAAAAGGTCCCATAAAATCTAATCCCCAAACATCAAAAATTTCAACTTCTAATATAAAATTCAGAGGCATTTTATTTCTTCTTAATATGTTTCCTAGTCTTTGGCATTTATCGCAGGTTTTTATATATCTATATACATTTCTAAATAGAGTAGGCCAGTAGAATCTAGATTGTAGAATTTTATATGCAGTTTTATCTGTCCCAAAAAGTCCTCCAAAATCAGAGTCATGACATTTTTGAATAATTGACTCAGTTTCTTCATAAGGCACGCATCTTCTAATAATTAAATTCTCCAAAAGTATGTTTTAGTATCATGAATGAATTTTTTCTGTTGTTACAAAGCTAACATTGGTGGTAAAATATCACTTACTATATAATTTATTATATCAGCATACCAAGGTATTTTCCACTCATTTATATTATAAAGTTGTTCATCGGGAAAATCGTCTAAAATTTCATTATCGGTATCGGATAATTCATGATTTTCTAATCTTGATAAATGATCCGCAATTTGATTATCAGTTCCCTTTTTTTTTAATGATTTCAAAATCAAATTCTTGCATTAATAATATCCATCTAATTAATCTTGGTTTAGAATCTTTCTTTTGCATTAAATACTTTATAGCAGAGTGATCAGTATTTACAATACATTTAGTTCCTATTAGATAATGCCGAAATTTATTAAAAGCATATACAACCGCTAATAATTCTCTTTCGATAATCGTATACTTTATTTCAGCATCATTTAGAGTTTACTAGCATAGTATATAACTTTGAAAATCTTATCATATCTTTGCCTAAGAACTGCTCCTATAGCATAATCACTAGCATCACACATAAGCTCAAATGGTTTCTCCCAGTTAGGTGAAACTATTATAGGTGTTGTAATTAATTTATCTTTTAATAATTCAATCTTGTGTTGTATAATAAAATTTTTTGTCCAATTTCCATGTTCTTTTTCAATATCTTCCGATCATGCCATAACTTTCTTTTCTCTTTATAAATCCTATCATTGTGATAAGATGCATTTCTAATCTCTTCCAAATCATTTAATTGCACAAATCTTTTCTCTCCAGCATTTTTCAAATTAAAATTTAACTCTTTTATCGCCCAATATGCTTTATGCTCCAATTCAACTGGTAAATGAAAAGTCTTACCAAATACTAGTCTATAAGGAGACATTCCTATAGGGGTTTTAAAAGCAGTTCTATAAGCCCATAAAGCAGTATCTAATCGAGCAAACAAATCTAATTTATGAATATCCACAGTTTTCTCTAAGATTCTTTTAATTTCACGATTAGATACTTCTGGTAAACTATTAATCTGTGGATGATAAGCATTAGAGATTCTATGAATAATGTTATATTTCTCAATTAATCTCTTAATTTGATTATTCCTGAAATGAGATCCAACATCAGTTATGATCACTCTCGGCATTTCATATCTTGTAAATATTTGTTTCTTTAAAAATTTTGAAAAACTCCGAGCATCACATCTTGGTAAAGCAATAGCTTCAATCCATTTTGAGACATAATCAACAACGACCAATATATATATATTTCCAAATGAATGAGTAAATGGTCCCATAAAATCTAGTCCCCATACATCAAAAATTTCAAGTTTCAAATTATAATTTAGATGCATTTCATTTCTTTTAGATATATTACCTACTCTCTGACATCGATCACATGATTTAATATATCTATAAACATCTCTAAATAGGGTAGGCCAATAAAATCCAGATTGTAAAATTTTAAATGCAGTTTTATCAACACTAAAATGACCTCCAAATTCAGAATCATGACATTGTTGAATAATCAAATTTGTTCCTTTATGTGGCACACATTTCCTAATAATCAGATCCTTACACTGTTTATATAGATAGGGCTCATCCCAAAAATAGAATTTTGCATCATATTTAAACTTTTTGAGTTGTTTCCTTGTTAAATCAAATGGTACAATATCGTTTACAATATAATTCACAATATCAGCATACCAAGACAAATTTCTTTCCATAATA
The DNA here is from genome assembly GCA_022702705.1 of Papilionanthe hookeriana x Papilionanthe teres. NCBI lineage: Eukaryota > Viridiplantae > Streptophyta > Magnoliopsida > Asparagales > Orchidaceae > Papilionanthe > Papilionanthe hookeriana x Papilionanthe teres. The sequence continues at coordinate 184,071,192 of CM040421.1, forward strand.
ATATAAAGTTGCTCATCAGGGAAAGTTTTTATAACTTCTTTTTCAAATTCAGATAATTTATCATTTTCTATTCTGGACAAATGATGAGCTATTTGGTTATCAGTTCCCTTCCTATCAACTATCATAAAATAAAATTCTTGCAGAAGAAGTATCCATCTAATGAGTCTAGGTTTTGCATCCTTCTTTTGCATTAAATATTTGATAGTTGAATGGTCTCTATGCACAATACTTTTAGTTCCAATTAAATAAGGTCTAAATTTTTCAAAAGCAAATACTATGGCTAATAATTCTCTTTCAGTTGTGGAATAATTAATTTGAGCCTCATTAAGAGTTTTACTAGCATAGTAAATAACTTTAAAAACTTTATCATACCATTGCCCCAATGCTATCCGATTGCATAATCACTAGCATCACACATCAGTTCAAATGGTTTCTCCCAGTCGGGTGAAACAATTATAGGTGCAGTGATTAACTTTTCTTTTAATAATTCAAAAGCTTTCAAGCATTCATCATTAAAATCAAACATTCTATCATTTTCTAAAGTTGGCACAAAGGTTTAGTAATTTTAGATAAATCTTTAATATATCGCTTGTAAAATCCAGTGTGTCCTAAGAAACTTCTCACCTTCCTCACAGTAGTGGGTGGCGACAATCTCTCAATCACTCTAATTTTAGCAGGATCGACCTTCATACCATGTTCAGAAATTTTATGCCCAAGAACAATTCCTCCTACAACCATAAATTGACATTTCTCCCAATTTAGAACTAGATTTATTTTCTCACAAAGCTCCAAAACTTTTGCTAAGTTTTCCAGACAAATTTCTAATGAAGTCCCAAATACAGAGAAATCATCCATAAAAACCTCTATTCCATTATCTATCATACTACTGAAGATAGGCATCATACATCTTTGAAATGTTGCAGGTGCATTACATAGTCCAAAAGGCATTCTTCTAAAAGCAAAGGTTCCTTAGGGGCTATTAAATGTTGTCTTTTCTTGATCATCAGGAGCAATAGGTATTTGGTGGTAACCAGTATATCCATCCAAAAAACAGTAGTACTTGTGTCCAATAAGTCTATCTAGCATTTGATCGAGAAAAGGAAGAGGAAAGTGATCTTTTCTGGTGGCGGCATTTAATTTTCTATAGTCAATACAAATTCACCATCCATTAATTTGTCTCGTGGTTATAATTTCATTATTTTCATTTACTTCAACAGTCACTCCTCCCTTTTTCGGTACACAATGTACTGGACTTACCCAAACACTATTCAAAATAGGATAAATAATTCCAACATCCAACCATTTTAAAATCTCTTTTTTAACTACTTCTTTCATTATAGGTTTCAGTCTCCTTTGCGGATCAACTCTCGGTTTATGTTCATCGTCTAATAAAATTATGTGCATACAAATCGAAGGACTAACTCCCTTAATATCTACCGAAGTCCATCCAAAAGCTTTCTTTTATCTTTTTAAAGTTTCCAATAGTTTTTGTTCTTGATAATCATTTAACTTCGAAGATACTATAACTGGAAAGGTAGAAGATTCTCCTAAAAACATATACTTTACATGATTAGGGAGAACATTCATCTTAAGTTCAGAAGGTTTTATGATAGAAGGAATTAAACTTTTATTTCCACCTTCCATAGTGTCTAATATTTCAAATCTCTCCTGAACATATACCAATTCTTCATTCTTTTCATTATCTGAATTTTCATCATCTTTAATTTCTTCTTCAAATAATTTTTTATATGCTTCTTCTTTTTCTAATATATTCTTGAAATGATCATTTCTCAGATAATCACAGACCTCCATCCTAAAATATTCATTATGTTTTTCCATTGAGGGATACTTCATAGATTTTAAAATATTAAAGGTCACCTCTTGATCATTAACTCTCATAGTTAATTCTCCTTCTTGAACATCAATTACCGCTCTTCCAGTAGCAAGGAATGGTCTTCCCAAAATGATTGTAATTTCTTTATCTTCCTCCATATCAAGTACAATAAAGTCTACAGGAAAGATAAATTTATCCACTTTTACAAACACATCTTCCACCAATCCTTTAGGGTGGGGTAAGTAATGGAACGATCGGTCGAATGAAGAGTCACAGATGTAGGAGAGATTTCTCCTATTCCCAACCATTTGAAAGTTGATATAGGCATAAAATTAATACTCGCTCCCAGATCACATAAAGCCTTTCAAAACAATTTTTCACCTTTAGCACATGAAATAGTGAAACTACCAGGATCTTTATGTTTTTCAGGAAGCTTCTTCTGAATTATTACACTACACTCTCAGCTAAGTGAAACAGTTTCATGATCTGTAAACTTTCTTTTCTTTTTCAAAATATCTTTCATAAACTTAGCATAGTCAGGCATCTGTTCTGATGCTTCAACAAAAGGAATATTTATCGTTAATTTCTGAAGAATCTCCAAAAGTTTTCCAAATCTGTTATCCCTATTTTGTTTCTTTAATCTTTGAGGAAATGGAGGAGGTGGTTTTTCAACAGTTATCTTCATTGGCTCAAGAGGATAATCCAAGTCTAGATAAATCTTGTTTGAACCTTTTTCAATCTCCACCTTCTCCTTTTCTACTTCAACTTCTTTTTGCACTCTAGTTTACAATTCTTTACCACTCCTTAATTAAATAGGCTTAAGTTTTTCCTTGTTTTGATCTTTTGGATTGATCTCCACATTGCTTAGAAGTGTTCCAGAAGGTCTATTATTAAGCGCAGTGAAAATATGTCATAATTGATTTTCAATATTTTTCATAGCAACTCCTTGAGCTTGTAATTGATTTCCCATATTCGGAATCATTTCTTCAGTAGACAACTTCTTATCCTTAAATTGTGGGTTACTATAGAATCCAGGGGATAATATGGTCTAAAATTAGGATTTCCTTGATTGTTCGAATTTCCAATTGGATTCATAGAATTGTTAGCCCAGTGCGGGTTAACTTTAGCATTGTTATTATTCCAATTGAAATTTGGGCGATTCTTCCAACCAGAATTATAATAATTCAAATAAAGATTATTAGGTATATTAATAGCATTTAAAGTCTCATAAGGCGTTTGAGATTATGTTATCTGTCCAAATGAGATTTCCTCCAATACTTGAGGTGGTTGAGAATAAATCATTCCATATTGATCTATCTTTTTAGAAAGGGTTGCAATTTGAGAAACTAGCATAGTCATCATATCTGAATAATGAACACTAGCTACTCTCTTAGGATTTACCCGTTCAGAGGGCCATTGAAAATTATTAGATGCCATTTCTTCAATTAATGTGTATGCTTCATCAAAAGGTTTTGACATTAATGATCCACCAGCAGCAGCATCTATAATAGATCTTAATGATCCCACTAATTCATTGTAAAATGTTTGAATTATTAACCAATATGGTAAAGCATGATGTGGGCACTTCCTAAGAAGATCTTTAAATCTCTCCCAAGCTTGATATATTGACTCTCCTTCAAACTGACAAAAGGATGTAATATCATTTCTCAACTTAACAATCTTTGATGGAGGGAAATATTTTGATAGAAACTTTTGAGATAATTCTCCACAAGTTCTAATAGATCCAGGTGCTAACGAATTTAACCATGCCTTAGCTTTATCCCTTAACGAGAATGGAAAAAGTTTAAAAGTAGCACACAGTCATAAAAAACTAGTGAGTTGTAAATTTGGATCCTCATTAAATGTTCCAGCAAATTGATTATTTTGTATCATTTGCATAATAGTAGGTTTAAGTTCAAATGAATTAGCAACAATATCAGGATTTTGAATAGTTATATGAATTTCATCTGCTGTTGGGTTAGCATAATCTCTTAAAGGTCTTGGCAAATTTCTAATATCATTTCTCTGGTTATCTTGAATATTCGTCATTTCGCAATAATTTTTGTTTTGTTTTTGTTGTTTTTTAATTTTTCTGACAGTACGCTTTAACTCTGAATCATAAGGCACTAAACCTATAGATCCACTACTACGCATATACAATCTCACAAACACTTTTTTTTTACTTTGACTTCGTTACCTCCCCGGCAATGGCGCCAAAAACTTGATGCGATTGGTTTGAATACACGAATTTGGCACCACTACTCGGAGATATAATTCTCCAGCAACAGCGCTAAAAAACTTGATGCAACCTGACTTCACTTCTATATTTTTAAATGCAAGATTTTGATAACTTCAATTTTATATATTTATAATGATTTTGTAAAATCAAAGAATTCAATGCAGGAATACATATCATATCAAGTAATACAGGGCTCTAGTGGAGTCCTGGTTATCGATCCCACAGGGAGGTTTTAAGTTGAATCAAAGTAAAAGTTTTAACAAGTTAGAATAAAGCACTAGAACTTTCTTTTAACACTACTACTACTACTATGCAGAAAATAGAAACAACCAACTAAACTACAATTACTTCTAATAACTTTGAAAAAAGAATTAACTAACAGACACACTAAACTAAATATTTGGAAGGTTTTTGATATATGAGAGAAGTATCTTTCTTCTTGTAATGATAATATGATGTGTGCATTGATATGGATTAATTATCTAATTTATTATGCCAAATAGGAGCATAGATGATTCTTTACCTTTAGAAGAGTATCCCCTCCACTAAATAAGAAAAGAACATTGACACATTTTAAGTTTAGTTACTAATTCTAGGGCTAGGCTGGGAGGATAACGACTCTCACTTCAGAGCTCCCACTCACCCTTCACTTGAAGGCTAATCTTTGATATTAGTTACTAATTTTAGAACCAATCTGGGGATTTCAGACTGTCACCCTGAAATCTCCACATTTAAGTCCTTCAGAATAAATTTCCTTATTTATTTGCATGTAATTCCCATGAACTACGCAATTCATCCATGGAAATTGAATGGATCATTCATTATTGTTGTAGGACATTAAATCTTTTCAAACTTAATGTTTAACAACATATTTTAACATTTCTATTGGCCAGATCGAAAGTAAATTAAGTTATAAATGAAAAACCATCACAATTTCTTCATCACATTAAAAGCACATCAAATCCACTTCAAACCATCATCACATCTCTAAGCAAGAAGAAAGACAAAGAAGACTACTCATAATTCATGGAGAAGATACAATAAAATATGAATTTTTTATATAAAAGAAAAGTCATACAAACCACAAAGGAAATACAACTTATCTCTTTCTCTTCCCCAATGCAAACTCCTTGAAGTTCCTCTGAATCCTCTTCTCTTCTTTACAACACTTGATTCTCTCTTTAGAATGGAAAGGAAGAAGCAATCTCTCATTTTACTCCTTCTCCTTCACTCCTTAGAGAAGAATCCCTCTCTTCTACACCAAACCCTAACATTAAGAACTAAGAGAAAGTAATGGAATGCAAGAGGGCACACTTTAAAACTCTCTAGAATTCTTCTAGATGTCGCTTCCCTGTCTAAATTCAGTTATTTAAGAGTTAGGGACGAAATTCCTAGAGTTTCCATAGGCATCGCTTCAAAATTTTGCTAAAACTCTCAAATATGAATTTTACCGACCTTGGGCACCGACGACACCAGATAGGGCGTCCGCGGTGCTCTATCATCCATAATATTTCTGGGCTCTCTGGATTTGGGCGCCAGCAGCGCCATAATACCTTTTCAACCTTTTTGCTCCTTTTGGCTCCTTTTTGCTCCTAATTCATTCCTTTTTGATTATTTTCGCTCCAATCACCTAAAATCATCATACCTGCAATAAATCATGAAAAATACCTTTCTTTAAAGTGCAATATCACCAAAAATAACTAAAATTAGATAGCATAAACCATATATATTTTTGGTGCATCAGGAACCACCCACATGAGTTTCTAAAAGAGTAGATGATTAAGTGTGAAGAAGTATAAGAATGTTTGGTTTAGGGTTGTAAGTTTAGTGAGTGTAAGTGTAAAGTGGGTGTGTGTGGGCCTCACCCAGACCATCCAGGGTGAGTCCTAAGGCTTCACCATCCTATAGGAAACTCCTCTTGAGTTTCCTCATGCTTGGTCTTATCCCCCTAAGTACTTAGAGGTTAAACTTTAAGCATTTGAAAACTCCAAGTGAAGCAAAGAAGTGCTTTGAATTTCTATGGGGTAAAGGTTCCATTGCTAGTCTCCGAAGATAGTCACCAAAAGAGTGTTATGGCCAGACCCTAGGCTGCCTAAAGAAATACTTGACCTCAACAAAAGTGAGGTCAAAAAATGGACCCCCAATAGGTGTGGTGTGCCGGTTAAGCACACTCCATGTATTGATGTTGACCGACGAGATCAACAAAACCAATCACAACTGTTTGAGTCAAAACTCAAGACAAAATATAGGAATTTAATGAGAAAGTTTTTGCTAGGGATTATATGGTTGAAAACCTTCAAACCTGATAACTCTTGCTAGGGAAAGCAGGTATGATATCTTTAAAATGGGGCTATGAGTTTCAAGACTCCAAATTATTAAGGAATCTAATCCGATTCAATTTGAAATTGGAATTTGAATTTAGTATTAGGGTTTGATTTGATTTCAGATTTAAAATTGATTTAAATTTTGTGGAATTTTAATTTAAAATTTGAGTTTGAATATGATTTTAAAATTTATGTAATTTATAAAAAATTATGGAATTTAGGATTAGTGGAATTTTTACTTTGTTTTGAATTTGAGAATTTTAATTTCACGAGAATCTTTGAGTTTAAGTGAGTGCAGAGGGGAGAGTCAGAATTTAGGTACCAAGCTCAAAAGGAGAGAGTTAGATATTAAGTACTGATCTCAAAGGATGAGAATTGGAATTTAGGTACCAACTTAAAAAATGAGAATCAGAATTTAGGTACCGACCTCAAAAGAGGGAATTAGAATTTAAGTACTGATCCCGAAGGATGAGAACTGGAATTTAAGTACCAGCCTAAAAAAATGATGACCAGAATTTAGGTACCAACCTCGAAAAGAGGGAATCAGAATTTAAGTACCGATCCTGAAGGATGAAAACTGAAATTTAACTAATAGCCTAACAAAGATGAGGATCAGAATTTATGTACCAGCATAGGAAAGATGGAATCAGAATTTAAGTACTGAGCCCGAAGGATAAGAACCTAAATTTAGGTAATAGCCTAAAAAAATGAGTATCATAATTTAGGTACCGACCTCGAAATATCATGAATGCGGGAAATTACCTCGGAAAGAAAGCGAAAATTTAGGTAAGTTTGAAGGAATCGAAAAACAAAGCTCCAAGCCGAAAATATCATGGATGGCGGAAAATATTTCGGAAAGGATGTGGAAATTAGAGAATTTAAAGGAATCAGACGACAAAGCTCAAACCCAGAAACATCGTGGATGGCAGAAAATATATCGGAAATGATGTGAAAATTAGGGAATTTAAAGGAATCGGATGACAAAGCTCCGGCCCAGAAATATCATGGAGGGCGGAAAATATCTCAGAAAGGATGTGGAAATTAGGGAATTTAAAGGAATCAGACGATAAAGCTCCAACCTGGAAATATTGTGGAGGGCGGAAAATTTCTCGAAAAGGATGTAAAAATTTAGGGAAATTGAACACATTAAGATGGAAAGCTCAGGGACTCACATCCAGCTTAGGAGGTGACTGATCTACCTTAAAATTACCTAAATTTTATATCATATTTAACTAATATTTTAAGTATATTATGCTTTAATGAAAGATATTTCTTATGTTTTTGGTTGCAGGTACAAGAAAATGAGTTTATGATGAAAAAGAGTTAAAAAAGGAGTAAAATGAGCAAAAATGAGTCAAGTGAAGAAAGGAAGAAAAAAGGGCTAATACTGGCGCCTTGGCGCCAGACTCAGCAGAGAAATCTAGAGAATTCTTGGATAGTTTTGTGACGTTATTGACGACTCAGAAGCAATCTAGAAGTCTTTAGACAAATTCTTATATGTCATAAACAAGATACAATGAATATAGACATAGAGAATCAGTTATTCAACGAAGAGGTGCTACTCAAAACCTGAATGGATGCGTCCATTCACGCAAGAGACTGGTGCCTAGGCCCCACAGTTACTTTCAAGAATATTCAATGAATTTGGACAAATTTTGAAGAGGTGCCTGAAGAAACCTCTGGTCATTTTTGAAGCTCTATAAATACAGGACAATTCTACATCAAAGTGTGGTCGTTTGGAGTGTGTAGGTGTTATAAGATTGAAAGAGGTGTTTATCCTCATTTAGTTAAAGAGTGTGTAGTGTTATTTACCTTCCTTTATGAGAGTTCAGAGTATGTTTAGTGCGATTGCTGGAGTTGGAGTCTTGTAAAAGTCAGTTGGAGTCAGACAAACTTCAAAAGATTGCTTGGATATCATTCCAGATAAGTATTTATAATTTGGTTCTTAAGTTTTGTACTTTGAATTTAAATTAATTAATATCCTTTATGGTGTGAATCATATGCTTTCTGAGTAGTCTTCTTCTCTTTCTTCCTATGAATATGAAATGGTTTAGATAAGGATTTAATTTAGTTTCGAGAAGTTATTTTTCTTCATCAATAATTTGTGATGATACTTTACCTAATCTTCATTTACACTGCAACTTGATCACTTATACTATTAAAATATGTGGAGAAATTCTTAAGATCTGACCTTGGGCTAAGAGTTCTTAACTTGTAAGTATCACATTTCCCTTGGAAAGGTAGATGGTAAATCCTTGAAGTGAGAGCCTAGAAATTTGTCCCTTACTACTAACAATATATCCTGATCCAATCTTCTAAAACTAGCTAATGTTCTTTATACACTTGACGAGAGGGTAAAGAATATATATGCTCCTATTTGTCACAATACTTCATTCTCTAAGTTCTCCAACTAATTTAGATGTTTACTAATCATGAAATATTTCATGTGGGGAAATAATCTTTGTTTATTGTGTTATAAAATTTAAATTATGATCTTATTTACAATTGCTACTTTAATTACTTGAATATTATTACTTTAGTTGATTAGTTTTTAAATAGATATTCTTCTTTCTTTCTTAATTTTACTTAGCCTTCCCTTTGGGATTGATATCTGGGGTTTTTAAAAAAGAAAGCCCTATATTACTTGAAATGATACGTATACTTGCGTAGTACCCCTAGTGCTTGATTTATATTTATATATCAAAACTTTAATCTTTAATAATCGTACATTAGCTGCTTAATATGATTTGGGGTCAAGTTTGGCCATAATTTTATAAGCTATTTTACTTGCGTAACTGCGGTTGTGTCAAGGGTTTTGGCGCCGTTGCCGGGGATTGCACAAAAAATTAATTAAAAAAGAAAGATAAAAATTTTTATAATATATATATTTTAAAGTATATATTTGTTTTATTATTAATTAAAAATATTTTCTAATTTCATTTATGTGAAGTTCAGGATCTAAAGGATTAATACCTTATAATTCTGAATTAGAACGCACTGTAAGAAAAATTAGAAAAGAAAAACAAATTCATAATTTGTAAGAAATGGCTAATATACCTCGAAATAATATGGAACAAAATATTGCGGAAAATAATCATCAAAATTTACAAAGACCCTTAAGAGAATATGCTAACCCTACAGTTGATGAAATTCATTTAACCATTCAACCGCTGCTATAACAACAAATTCATTTGAACTTAAACCTGCAATTATACAAATGGTCTAAAATAATCAGTTTGGAGGATCTCCTACTGAAGAACCTAATTTGCACCTTGCTAGTTTTCTAGAACTTTGTGCTACCTTCAAGTATGATAATGTTTCTGATGATACTATTAGGCTTAGGTTTTTTCCTTTTTATTTAGGGAATAAGGCTAAGATGTGGCTTAATTCATTAGCAACAAGATCTATTAAAAATTGGGGAGAAATGGCTCAAAAATTTCTAGCTATGTATTTTTCGCCATCTAAAACAGCGAAACGTAGAAATGATATAACCTCATTTATCAATTTGAAGGAGAAACTATTTATGAAGCATGTGAATGATGTAAAGAACTTCTTAGGAAGTGCCCACTTCATGCTTTACCAGACTGGTTAATAATACAAACATTTTATAATAGATTAATAGGTCCTCTTAGATCTATAGTAGATGCTACTGCTGGTGGTTCCTTAATGGCTAAGTCATTTTGTGAAGCTTATGCTTTAATAGAAAAAATAGAAACTAATAATTTTCAATGGCCTTCTGATAGAGAAATACTAAAAGAGTGGCTGGTATTCAAGAAAATGATGCCTTTTCTATTTTAGTATCTGAAGTTGCTGCAATATCTAACTATCGACCTTCTTATCCTTCTGGTTTTAATAACCAGCATTTTAAGGAAAAGAAATTGTCTATAGAAGAATTAATTTTACAAATGGGTACTCAGTTGCAAAGTTAAAATGCTGCGATAAGAAATATTGAGAATTAAATGGGGCAAATTGAAAATGCAATTAACAACAGACCACAAGGAACACTTCCAAGTACTGTTGAAGTAAATCCAAGAGAAAATGGAAAAGATTAAGAGCAAATTAAAGCTGTATTACTTAAAAGTGGAAAAGAACTAAGGGATGGAAAGAAAAATAAAATGCAAAAAGAGAATAAAGCGATAGAAGTTGAGAAACCTAAGGAAATAATCCATGAAGAAGAAAAACAATTTCAATCTCAAGATGAATTGAAAAACCTCCACCCCATTTCCACAATGACTGAAACAGCAGAAATTGGATCAACAATTATGAAATTTTTTGAGGTATTTAAAAAGCTTACTATTAGTATCCCATTTGTTGAAGCTTTGGAAAAAATGCCTAAGTATGCTAAATTTATGAATGATAACCTTAATAAGAAAATAAAATTTGAAGCTTTTGAAACTATTGCACTAAGTAAAGAATGTTGTGCAATTATTCAGAAAATGCTACCTCAAAAGCTTAAAGATCCTGGAAGTTTTACTATACCTTGTGCTATAGGAGATAGATTTCATGGAAAAGCTTTATGCGATTTAGGAGCAAGTATTAATCTCATGCCTTTATCCATCTTGAAGAGGTTAGATATAGGAGAAATATCTCCTACAATGGTAACCTTACAATTAGTAGATCGATCTACTACTCACTCGAGAGGAATAATAGAAGATGTATTGGTAAAGGTGGATAAATTCATTTCCCCTGTAGTAATTCTGGATATGGAAGAAGATGAAGAGATTCTTATTATTTTAGGAAGACCTTTCCTTACTACTGGACGTGCTATGATAGATATACAAAAAGGGGAGTTAACCATGAGAGTTAATGATCAATAAGTAACATTCAATATTCTTAAATCAATGAGGTATCCTAATAAGGAGAAGTGTTATAGAATGGATATCTTTGACTATATGATAGCACAACATTATCAAGAAAAATATCAAATCATTTGTAAAGAAAAAGAGTTTTATACCCTGAAGATTTAATTGATGAAAATGATTTTGAAGAAGATGTAAAAGATATTGATTATGCTAATGAAAATTAGGAAATATTGGATACAACTGAAAGTAATGAATTCAAACCATCAATTGAAAAGGCTCCAAAATTAGAAATAAATAAATTACCCTCTCATTTAAAGTCCTATTTAGGGAATTCATTAACTTTACCTGTTATTATATCTTCTGAATTAAATACAGAACAAGAGATGAAATTGATTGAAGTGTTAAAAGTTTATTAAAAAGCTTTTGGATGGACAATAACAGATATTAAAGGAATTAGCCCATTAATATGTATGCACAGAATATTATTGGAAGATAACAGTAAACCTAGTATTGAAGCTCAAAGGAGATTAAAACCAGTTAAGAAAGATGTTGTTAAGAAAGAAATGTTGAAATGGTTGGATGCTGGAATTATTTATCCACTATCTGATAGGCCATAGGTTAGTCCTTTTCATTGAGTTCCAAAGAAAGGAGGATTGACTGTTGTTGAAAACGAAAATAATGAATTAATTCCTATAAGACAAGTGACTGGTTCACGAATCTGTATTGATTACAAAAAACTAAATGATGTCACCAGAAAAGATCATTTTCCTCTTCCATTCTTATATCAAAAGCTGAATAGATTAGCAGTATATTCATATTTTTGCTTTTTGGATAGATATTCTGGTTATCATCAAATACCTATAACTCCTGAGGATAAAGAAAAGACTATATTTACAAGTCCTTAGGGAACATTTGCTTTTCGAAAAATGCCTTTTGGGTTATGTAATGCATCTACTACTTTTTAAAGGTGTATGATGCCTTTTTTTTGACTTTATTGAAAAAGGAATTGAAATTTTTATGGATGATTTCTCGGTATTTCGAACTTCTTTTGATTCTTGCTTACATAATTTGACTAAAGTGTTAAAGCGCTGTTAAGAAACTAATTTAGTTCTGAATTGGAAGAAGTGTCAATTTATGGTCACGGAAGGATTTGTACTGGGTCATAAAATTTCTAAAAATGGAATGGAAGTTGATCAAACAAAAATCCAAATTATTGCTGGATTACAACCCCCAACTAATATAACGAGTATAAGACGTTTTCTTAGACATGCTAGATTTTATAGAAGATATATTAAAGATTTTTCCAAGATTACTAAACCTTTATGCCATCTTTTAGAAAAAGATATAAAATTTGAATTTGATGAAAATTGCCTAAATGCCTTTAATCTATTAAAAGAAAAGTTAATCACAACACCAATTATAGTTGCACCTAATTGGAAAAAACCATTTGAATTAATGTGCGATGCGAGTGATTACGCTATAGGGGCAGATTTCAACAAATATATGATAAGATGTTTAAGGTTATATATTATGCCAGTAAAACTTTTAATAAATCTCAAATTAATTATACTACTACTAAAAAATAGCTATTGGTTATAGTATATACTTTTGATATATTTTGATCATATTTACTTGGGAATAAATGTATAGTGCATAGAGATCATTCTGCTATTAAATATTTGATGACGAAAACAGAAGCTAAATTGAGATTGATTAGATCAATATTTCTTTTGCAAGAATTTGACTTTCAAATAGTTGATAGAAAAGGGTCTGATAATCAAATCGCCGATCATCTATCAAGAATTGAAAATAATAGGGAAATGAGTGATAATGAAGAAATAAATGAATGTTTTCCTGATGAACAACTTTATACTGTTTCTGATGGGTTAATCCCATGGTATGCTGATATAGTTAATTATTTTGCTAGTAACATTATACCATATGGATTAGATCATCAACAGAAAAGGAAATTCTTACATGATGTGAAATTCTATTTTTGGGATAACCCCCTTCTGTTTAAACACTGTAAGGATTCTATTATATGAAGATGTGTTCCTTATGAAGAAACATACGAGATTATTCAAAAATGCCACAACTTTGAATTTGGCGGGCAATTCAGAATTGATAAAACTGCTTTTAAAATTTTACAATCCAGATTTTATTCGCCTACATTATTTAAGGATGTTAACAGTTTTGTTAAATCCTGTGATCGATGCCAATGTACAGGCAATATTACTAGGAGAGATGACATGCCTCTATATTTTAGTTTGGAAGTGGAAATTTTTTATGTCTAGGATTTAGATTTCATTGGACCATTTGTGCCTTCTTCAAGAAAAATTCATATACCATTGGCTATTGATTATGTTTCAAAATGGATTGAAGCAAAAGCTTTACCTCATTGTGATGCCAAAAGTGTTGAAAAATTTTTAACTGAAAATATTTTTACTAGATTTGGAATACCACGAATAATTATCATAGATGAGGGAAGTCACTTCAAGAATTTTATGATTCAGAGGCTACTGAGTCAATTTAGGATTAAACATAGAATTTCAACAGCTTATCATCTCTAAAATAGTGGATTAGCTGAAGTTTCAAATGTGGAGATCAAAATAATTTTAGAAAAAATAGTTAACCCAAAACACACTAACTGGGCTGATAAACTCGATGATGCTTTATGGGCTTATAGGACTTCTTATAAAACTCCTTGTACGACTTTTTTTTAGGTTATGCGTTGTATTTTGAAAAGGGGTCGCCTACAGAAATTGTCGATGAATTTTAGATTTTTAAATTTAATTTAAGTATATATATAATTTTGGAAAGTAGCATTTGATTTTGAGAAAAATTTTAAGTTTGAAAATTTTAAGATAAGAAATCAAACCGATCTCACATCCCAAATAGTTTATATAAACGAGCACTGCACCACAAACTGTGTATCTATCCCGAAGAATAGACACACAACTTGATGATGAGGCTCGATTAAATAAACTAGAAGATTTGTGACATCCATTTGGTCTAAGAACTAATTTTATAAGCCAACAAGTTACACTGTTTAATATAAAAGAATTGAACAGGGTTTCTATTACTTGGGTTCTTAAAGTTCCCTTTAAGGGCAAGCCCCTATAGTTAATTACATCTTAAATGATGGGAATCATTTAAGAAAACTCTCAATAATGATCAGTGGTTTTGCTCTCAAGAATTTCAAAGTTTAAGGTTTTCAAAGGATTGAATTTTGGAATTTCAAAAGGGATTAACACAAATTTGGAAAAGTTAATTTTAGGAGTCCAAAGGAAGAGAAGTAGGAGAAGCTGAGGATCCAAGATGAATCTTGGCAACTTCCCAAACTATCCTATTATTTGGCTTCAACTTGAGAGTTTATTTAATGTTGTAATCTGCCAATTTTAATTACTTAGGACTTATATTTGTATGACATAATCACACAAATAACCTCGAAGATGTGAGGGTTTATGTCATACCGAACGATTACCTCAGAGTCCTAAGACCGGTTAGGACTTAAATTGCATAATATGATTATGCAAATGCCTAACGAAAAGTTAAGGATTTATGTTTCACTAGGCAGACTACCTCAAAATCCTATGGCTTTATTATTTAATTCTAAGAAAGGATTTGCTTAAGTAGACATAAATTTTGCTGATGAAGATGGCCGTGCTGCCCACCATGCTCCAAGCTCCTTATTATTGCAGAGGTTTAGTTTTAGAAAGTGAAAATCAGGAGATGAGAGAAGTGTTTTGGTTTAGAGGTGTCTTAAGGTTCAAAATATCTTAGTGTTTTAGTAGGGGAATCTTAAAGTTGATTATAACAACACCGGTTAAGATCCCACGGTTCCATCATTCAGGCACCATTATTTTTATCGGATTCCAAATGAATTTGCTAAACTCAACTAAATGAGTTCTACACTTTCATTTAGACCATGGGAAATCCCATTAGTAACACGTAGGTTACATCATCCGAGGTATTCCCGATCATCCAACGAGACATTTTAACTTAGTTGTAGTCGTAGTTTTGTTGTTCTGTTTGTAATTAAATTTTGAGTTGTTTTATCTTTTTAATGTTGTGGCAATGAATTTTATCTTGTTGTGACTTTTAATTTAGTTTTGGGTTTCAGTTTTGTGGCTATCCTATAAGTTTCAGTTTTCATGCAGGGTGACATTCTTGTTTAACATGCAAGAAAAGTAAAGTGCAGTACATGTAAGTAAATTGCAATAAAGTAAAAGCGTACCTGGAGGGTCTTGCCGTCATTCCAAGCTGCACTTAAAACTCATATTAGAGCATTTAAGTATTTGCAATAAATACCTAGGTAAAGCTAGGGGAAGGTTCTTGTTGTCTACCAAAATCCTAATCTTGTTGCTAGTCAATTCCTATGATGTCTACGTTCATGTATTTTGTTAAGGATGATTTTCTTCATCAAAGAAAAATTAAGTTCAATTGTTCTTCTAAAACATCCCATCATATTGAGAAAGTGCTTAGGATGAGTCCTAAACATCTTTTCAATGCTTATGGGATTATTTTGAGTCCAAATGAATTTCATTGTACATGTGAATTAATCATCCAAAATTTAGTTAAATTTTGCTTCTTGCTCAGTGAACTTAAACATTTGATTATCCGATGAATAAAGTGACTTATCACTTGATGCTCCATTTAAGAGTTATGATAATGAAAACCATTAGGGGCAAATTAATTTTTCGAAGATTTTAACAATTCTTAATTTAAAATTGGAATTGATAATTTAAGGTGATTTGGTTTAGTTATAAAATTTTAATTAATAATTTTAAATTTGGAATAGTGTTCAAGTTGTTTTAATTCAATTAAATCTTTTTATTTTAAATAATCTTAATATTTCAGAATAATTTTAATGTTTTAAATTTGCTTAGGTTGTAAAAGGTGTTTAAATTATTTATTTTTATTAAATCTTGATGACTTGATTTAGATTAATTATAATACTTTAGGTTGATTTTAATTAGTTTGATTTTTATATTATTGTTTTTATTATGAATTGTTTTAAAATTACTTAAGGTTTCAAATTTTTTTAAGTTTGATCTTAAGTGATTTCAAATTAATTTTAAATGTTTAAAATTTATTTTAATTTGATTGTTAAATCATTTATTGTTTTAAGCTTTAACTTAATTAAAGGTTATTTTCCTTTTTAATCAGTCATTTCAGTCATCAGTTTAGAATTAATTAAGGATTGATTACCATTGAATTAATTTAATTAGGGACTTTAAATTAATGAATTGGTATCTTCTTAAGTCACATCCCTAACAATTCAAAATTTTAATTATTCTCCCAAAAATTAAATGATTTAATTAATTAAAGTTCCATTTTGATATTTTCAAAGTGACTAATGGGTTTCTACCCTTTATTTCCTAAGTTTCAATCATCCAAGAGAAGATTAAGATCAAATATTTTTATCCTCCGTTTTGATTAAACCTAAAGTATTAATTAGGGTTAAAATTTGTAATTACCTTTATGCCCTTTTAAGCTTATTCAGTTCATAATTCACTAAATTGAGCTCAAAAGAACTTGAAATTTTTATGTCACTTCACTGACATATCAATTAAGACATTAGAGGAGAAAATGTGATTTTTTGTTTTTAAATTAATTCATATAATTATTTTAATAAAAATAAGATTTTTCAATGAAAATTTAACAACATGACCAAGGTAAAGTTTCTGTCCTTAAGAAAATTATGGGATGTTCCTACTGACCAGTGGATAACCTGAACCAATTTTGGTGATTTTTTTAATTATATTTTATTTATTATAATTATTTTAAGTTTTGGAGTATTACTTAATTATAAAATAAAATTGAAGTTAAAAATTAAGTTTTATATTTTTCTTAAATCTCTCTCATTTCAAGGAACTCAGAGAAATAAATTTTATATTTTTCTGATTTTTCTTTGATTTGTTAGAATTAATTTTAGTGCAAAGGTTGGAAAATCCATTTTTTAATATTAAATTTGTCCTAAGCCCTTAAAATTCAATATCTTAACCTAGGAACTTAGGAAAAATATTTAGTTGGTTCCTAAGTGATTAGAGAACAAAAAATGACATCTTTATGATTTTTAATATTTTTGTGATTTTTTATTATTTTTCTTTAATTATTATTAAAATATTCAAAAATATGACATCTTTAAAATATTCTTTTTCCACATTATTCTCCTCTGTTCACTAAACAAGAGGTTATTTTTATTTTATTTTTATGATTTTTCTATGCAAAGATATGAATTTTCAAAGTTTTGGATATTTAAATAAATCAGAAAATACCCTATTTTTCTACTTATCCACGCGGCTCCGCGTCATCCTCGGCAGCTCCGAAGCCCTACGTGTCGCGCTCCCATTGGACGCCGCCATCTGAGTCAGCTGGCGCATTATGTCCCGCGGTTCGGTCCGGTGCAATCTGGATCGTCCATTCGATACATGCGCGATCCGACGGTTCCTGGTCATCGTCTATGACTGGTGTGTCTCGAGTGTCGTCCACACTAAAACACTAAGATATCCGTCATTTCTCTACCGAACTTCATGATATTTGACTCTATGGACTCTTCTCAACAAGGCGAACACATATATACGTCTAAGATGCTTTGAAATCGACTCAAACAAAATGGAGAATCGAAAGAAGCTCTCGGGAAGGAGGAGATCAATACCTTGGCTCTGAGAAGTGAAGCTTCAATCAGAGAGGCTCGGCACGTTCGTTGGAGTCCAAGGAAGCTAGGGATGAAGCCTGGAGCTATGGTGAAATGCCTAGACTTGATTTCCACAAAGCCCAATTTCAAAGCTTGGCTGATAGAAGGAATGGCTGGCTTGGTGAGGGGTTTTTGCTGGGGAACTTCTTCTCTTGGTCTAGTGAAGGTGTAGAGTCAATCAATTTAAAGATTGGCTCAATGTGGTGAAGTGTCCTGTTTTTGGGCTTAAAATTGAGCTCAGAAATTGAGCTCACGGAGGGGGTTTTAGGGCTGGATTTCAGTGATGATCAAGTGCTATGAGTTTGGAGAAGAGTGTGGAGTGATTTTGGCAGAGTTTTGGTAAGGTTTGGTGGGTTTAAGGTCGCGGGGGTAAAAATTGAAATTTTTAGAAAAATGAAGATTGAGTAAATATGAGTGAAATGAAACCATTTTGGTTAAGCCATGAAGCCATATTAAGCTCACAAGTTCCATGAGAGGACTAATTTTAGGCATTCAATATGTTGTTCCAATCCCTCTTAGCCAGGGGCTTAGGGGTTAAGGTACATCCATATGAGTTACCTACATGAGTCAGGGAGTCAAATTGAGTAAAATTGGTTTTAAGATTTGGAATGTGTGTGAGAGTGTGGTGTGTGCAAGCTTGACCTCACCAAGACCAGACCACCCAGGGTATCCTAAGGCCAAAGATTCCTATAGGAACCTCATCCTTTGAACCTCCACATTTGATCTTAAACCTCCAAGTGGCCTGGGGGTTTACAATCAAACTTGTGGGGTTTGAAGGGAGGTAAGAAGTGTTTTGAATTTCTAAGTGGTGGGTCCCATTTCTAGTCGTCTAGGATAGTAAAAGGGAAAACCTATGGCTAGATCCTAAGTACTAAGGAGAGAGATCAGACCTCACCAAAAATGAGGTCAACAAATGGACCCCCGATAGGTGTGGTGTGCTAACCAAGCACACCGCGCGTATTGGCGTTGACCAAAAAGATCAACAAAACCAACACAGCTATCTAAGTGACACTTAGAACAAAGCTTAGAAAATTTCAGCTGGGGAGTATTAGGTAAACCTCCAAGGCTGAAGATTCCAGAACTCTCGCTGGGGAAGAAAAGGTGAATTCCAAATCACAAGATCTAGAGAGGGATATTTAGATTCATTTCATTTTCATTTCAAGTTTCAATTTTGAATTTGAATGTTCGATTCAAGTTTTAATTTCAGTTGCAATTTGACTTAATCAGAATCTTAATTTAATTTGAGATTGATTTGAGATTGATTTGAGATGAATTTCAAGATGAATTTCGTGGAAATTCTGGATTTGAAATGAGAATCGGAAACTAAGTTCCAACCTCAGGCTTGCAAGAAGGACTGGAATTTAGGTACCAGCCTCGGAGAGAGAATCAGAACTTAGGTACCGATCGAAAAGGATGAGAATCAGAATTTAGGGACTGATGTCGAAAAGGGAGAACTGGAATTTGGTACCAGTTTCGAAAGAGAGAATTGAAATTTAGTATCAATCTCAGAAAGAGAGTCGGAATTTGGTACAATCTCAAAAGGAGAGAACTGGAATTTTTTACCAGTCTCGAAAGAGAGAATTGAAATTTAGTATCAATCTCGGAAAGAGAGTTGGAATTTGGTACCGACCTCAAAAGGAGAGAACTGGAATTTGGTACCAGTCTCGAAAGAGAGAATTGAAATTTAGTATCACTCTCGGAAAGAGAGTCGAAATTTGGTGTCGACCTCGAAAGGACAGAACTGGAATTTAGTACCAGTCTCGAAAGAGAGAATTGAAATTTAGTATCAATCTCGGAAAGAGAGTTGAAATTTGGTACCGATCTCGAAAGGAGAGAACTGGAATTTAGTACCAGTCTCGAAAGAGAAAATTGAAATTTGGTATCAATCTCGAAAAGAGAGTCAGAATTTGGTACCGACCTCAAAAGGAGAGAACTGGAATTTGGTACCAGTCTCGAAAGAGAGAATTAAAATTTAGTATCAATCTTGGAAAGAGAGTCGAAATTTGGTACCGACCTCGAAAGGATAGAATTGGAATTTGGTACCAGTCTCGAAAGAGAGAATTGAAATTTGGTATCAATCTCGGAAAGAGAGTCAAAATTTGGTACCAACCTCAAATGAAGAGAACTGGAATTTGGTACCAGTCTCAAAAGCGAGAATTGAAATTTAGTATCAATCTCAGAAAGAGAGTCAGAATTTGGTACCAACCTCGAAAGGAGATAACTGGAATTTGGTGCCAGTCTTGAAAGAGAGAATTGCAATTTAGTATCAATCTCAGAAAGAGAGTCGGAATTTGGTACCGACCTCGAAAGGAGAGAACTGGAATTTGGTACCAGTCTCGAAAGAGAGAATTGAAATATAGTATCAATCTCAGAAAGAGAGTCAGAATTTGGTACCGACCTCGAAAGGAGAAAACTGAAATTTGGTACCAGTCTCAAAAGAGAGAATTGAAATTTAGTATCAATCTCGGAAAGAGAGTCGAAATTTTGTACCGACCTCGAAAGGAGAGAACTGGAATTTGAATTTAGTATCAATCTTGGAAAGAGAGTCGAAAGTTGGTACCGACCTCAAAAGGAGAGAACTAGAATTTGGTACCAGTCTCGAAAGAGAGAATTGAAATTTAGTATCAATCTTGGAAAGAGAGTTGGAATTTGGTACCGACCTTGAAAGGAGAGAACTGGAATTTGGTACCAGTCTCGAAAGAGAGAATTAAAATTTGGTATCAATCCCAAAAGTTTGTATTTGATTTGGTTTGGAAGATTTTGTGGATATTTTAGTTTAGTGGAGGATTGGAATGAGACATGAAAGTGTTTCACATCCCAAGAGAGTTGATTAAAGTTTGATTATTTGGCGAAGGAAACAAATTCATGCCATCAGAACCAAATAGAGAATTTTGTGGTTCTGTGTCAGTAGATTTAATCGACCTTCTAAAAAGAGGGAAGAAATTGTGGATATTCGAAAGGATTTCAAGACGAAGAAAAAGTTTAGTTTGGAATTAAGGTTTAAGTCTTCCGTGGGGAAGAATCAACTCGAAAGAGGGTTCAAAAGAGTTTCAAATGGATTTCAATTTAAAGAAGAATTGAAAGATTTGAATCGATGAATTCAGATTGGAATTCAATTCGAGATTTAGGTTCTTTTCGTTTGTTTTGGTGATTCAATTTCATTTTTATCGTTTATTTAGAGTTCGTGTTAATTTGGAGTTTATTTTGACATCAAGATTCTTAAAAAGAGTTCTTCATTTATTTTCTTTTCTTTTCGTTCTTTGTTCAAAGTTCATTTAACTTAATAGCGTTTCCCAATCAATTTGCAACAAATAGATGAAGGTAAAACACGACGTGGTCATTTCCATTCCAATTTATTGAAAATACATCATATAGCTTGATCCAAAACATGATGATATTTTCCTTAAAAATTGAGCATCTCATACAATTCACATAAATCCAAAACTGATTGTGTAAGATTCTTGCAAGTTTCTTCCAAAATCATCTGTCAAAATCCATGTCTAAATAGTGAGATACATGGATAATAATATCACCTTCCAAGCCATCCTTGGCAGTAATGTCGTTCGGATGTGCATTGGAGGTGTGCCATCTCCCATGTAGCTCACAGCTCGTAGGGCCGAAGGCTCTCTAACTCTGGATCTGGTTGAAAGTGGAAATGCATTTTTCTATCATCCATTCTCCTGAAAGTGATGGAGATCCGCTCAACAGGCACTCCTGGAATGCAATGTTTTGCTATGTCCGCTCCATTCCCTTTTAACACCAAGACGGAACCTATCGGTAGAGATATCTCCACTGGCCCTCGAAATTCTCTGGGGCCTACTATCCGGAGGTCAGATCCGAACATGATGTTACATTGGTTAACGAAAGAAACTGTGCAGAAGGGTCTGACAAAGCCGTTATGATCTATGTGTGGCGGTATGCAGTTGCCCTCTTTGTATATATTATTGATGCAACTGTTGGGTATGCAATCTGTAGGAAATACCCTCCATGCCACCATCCTTCATACCATTCTTTTGATATTTCTTGGCATCAGATCCACCTCACTACGACGGAGTATCTTTGGTGGATTTCCCTTTCATTCCTTGACGAAGTTGTAGCAACACCCGCACTGGATCGTAACTCTTCCTTTTCCTTTCATCCACCTTCAAGGTTTTGAGTAGATCTTCTCTCTTAAATGAACGGCTCAACCCATTATCAGAAGTTCAACGACGCAGTCCACAATTTGCTACTGCTCATAGTCTGAGGACACATCTGTATGCAGCACAAGGCTCTCCAGGATGTTGATTCTCTTGCCTCAAATTCTCTCAGAATATTCAAAAGTTTTCTTTTCAACTTGCTGAAATTTCTCCAGCTCGTACTCCAGGATTATCTGATGTCCTCGGGGTTTGGTAACGTACTGTGGGATGTATGGTTCAACTCTAGCACGCTCTCCTGCATGTTTCAGCTCCTCTGGGATAGTATCTGTCGATATATCCTCCGGGGTTGCTTTCGCAACAAGACTCTTCAAAACTGGTGCATTTGTCTGGCGTCATAGCACCAATTCTATTTCTGCTCTTCTTGAAATTTCTTTCATCACTTCTGCTGCTTAAAGAGTTGATCTCCTCTTTTCTGGCTTCCGCTAAACTGATTTCCTCGAAGTACTTGCACTGACGGTAGCAACTGTCTTTTCAGGTTGATCCGCTGCTAGCTTGGTCAGCATCTTGCGAATACAATGGTTCTTGTTCCTTTGTTGGGTCAGAGTGAGAGTAGCTCTTCTTACCTCTTGAACTTCTGTGGGCATGGCGCTGACAAGCCTGCCCTCTGTTGTAGCAATCACGGACTTAACTTTCTTGTCTTCCCCCGTTGCATGAGCGGCGATTGTTTTTCTTTTCTTGCTGGTGGACTGCTGACTCGGGCCACCCAATTTCATCACTGTCTAGCTGTGGTACTCTTCCTAGTCAATCGGGGCCCAATCGGTTTCTTTGTACTGTAGCCCGGCCGGTGTGAAATCAGAGTCGATCTTAATCATGGCCCCATCCTTCATCTTCTTTTCATCGAGTGCTAGACTCACGCCATTCTTAAAGTTCAGAACCAACCGCCCATTGGACATTTCCCTCCGAAAATTAAGGAAAGGATCAGGGGCTGTACTAAGAACAAGAACAATAAGAAAAATCATTTATCAATGGAAAATTTTTATTTGTTTCTTTCAAATTTTAATAAGAGTAGGAAAAGATGGGGAATGATCAGGAGTAAGATGATTTAAAAGGAGGGATCAAAATTTTATTATTATGATTTCACATATTTTCTTTTTAACACAATTTTTGTTAGTGATTTTTTTATCGTCCATTTTTATATTTTGGGTCCGGACCCTGTTACAAACGATTACTCCACCCATGCTTCTAGGAATGAGACTCCACTTCTTTAAAGTTCATCCATAGAAACATTAGGTTACGTAATACTTCTTCAAATATCACCCATTAATTGGAAGCATAGGTTGTTCTCCACGACAATTCATGAGTTGGTAAGAACCTCTTGAGTAAACTGTCTCGACCACGAATGGCCCCTCCCAAGTTGGTTCAAATTTACCTCCTATCTTGCGGTGTGCAAGAATAGGTCTCCTGAGAATTAGAACTAAGTCACCGACTTTGAATGTCCTTGGGCAGACCAGTTTATCGTGGGTCTGGATCATCTTGGCTTGATACAATTCCAAATTCTACTGTGCTGGAAGTCATTTCCCTTCCAAGCTTTCTAATTCTTCTAATAATAATTTAGCATTCTCTTCTACAGTGATCCTGTTTTCAACTGCAATTCTGAGTGGCAGAAGCTGCACCTCCAAGCGTAAAACGGCTTCGGACCCGTACACTAGAGCGTAAGGTGTTGACTGAGTAGGAGTTCTGAACATCATTCTGTAGGCCCATAAGGCTTCTAACAACTTCTCGTGCCAATTTATTTTGTTATTGTCCAAGGTTTTCTTTAGAATTTGGACAAGTGTTTTATTAAAGCCTCGATCAATCCATTTGCTCTTGGGTAGTAGATCATTGAATAGCGTCAGTCAATCCCATGTCTTCTTACAAAACTGTTGATCCTTGTACTTCTGAAAGCTAACCCATTATCTGAGATAATTCTGCCCCCGAAATGGTAGACGATTTGATTTTTGAAGAAATGTAGCACATGGTGTGCTTTCACTTCTCTGAGTGGTATAACTTCTGCCCATTTGGAAAAGTAATCTGTGGCTGCAAGAATAAAGCGATGTCCTCTTGAAGAAGGCGGTTCTATTGGACCCACGATATTTATGCCCCAACACTCAAATGGCCATGACACGATTGTCGGATGTAGCACATTTGGAGGTTGATGTAGAACCACTCCATGCACTTGACATTGGTGATAACTCTTTGCAACTTTCATGCAGTCGGTCATCATTAAGGGCCAATAGTACCCTAGTCTCTTAATCTTCATTTTCATCTTCGGACCTGACTGATGAGTGTCACAAAGTCCTGACTGTATCTCTTTAACAATTTCACGAGCCTCGGACTCACTTAGACACCTTAGCCACATCTGGTCAATAGACCTTCTATATATTGTATTATTTATTAATGTGTATGACAGAGTTCTTTTCATAATCTGATGGGCTAATGACTTATCGTCCAGTAGGTTTCCTGCTTGCAGGTAGTCTTTTAACATTTGTCGCCAATCCTCTGTATTTTATGTTACTGCTGCAACTGATTCTTCTTCTTTTCCTTCTGATTCGTGTATTGTATCCATGTCGAGCTGTGATAGGACCTGTCGTCCTTGAACTGACATTTCAACTGACTCATCCTGTAGGCAGGCAAATTCTTTTGCAAGGCGGGCTAACACATCTGCAAGAGCATTTTCTCTTCTGGGAATCTTATAGATCGTTACATTCAGAATCTGTTCCAACAATTTCATGGCATACTGAATGTACTATTTGAGTCTTGGCTTCAGAATTTTGTACTGTCCTGCGACTTGTTGAATGATCAACTGTGAATCTTTGTAGATGTTAATGTCGGTTATCCCCATCTGAATGGTTAATTCCAGTCCAGTTATGAGGGCTTCGTATTCTACTTCGTTATTCGTAACCTGTTCTGTTAGATGGTAGGAATACCTTAACATCCCCCGCTCCGGTGCTATAAATATTAATCTGATTCCTGCATTATCGGGCACTATCGTTTGTATTTCTTTGTTTTTCTGTGCTGAAGATGCTCCGTCGAAGTACAGTTCCCACCGTCAATCATCGGGGTCTTCTAAGCTCATTATCTGCTCGTATGTCAAATCATCGTTGAGAGGCGACTCTGCCTGTAAAGGGTGTGCTGCAAGGAAGTCTGCTAGGACTTGTCCCTTTATAGCACGAAGATGAATGAAAGTTATATCGAATTACAATAGTATCATCGACCACCTGGCAAGTCTACCAGAAAGCGTCGGTCGGGTCATCAAATATTGCAATGGATTAAACTTTGAAATAAGGTTGACCTTATGAGAAAGCATGTAATGCCTGAGCTTTTGAGAGGCGAAGATCAGAGCCAAACAATGCTTCTCAATCGGCGGATACTTTAATTCCATCGGAACTTGACAATGACTTAAATAGTAAAGAGCATTTTTTTTCCCTCGTCATTGACCTGGGCTAGCAGGGCTCCGAGGGAGTCATCTAAGGCTGTGGTATAAAGTATCAACGGTCTACCCGAGACTGGGGCTGATAAGACAGGAGGTGTCATTAAATACTGTTTAATGTCCTCGAAGGCCCGCTGGCATTTCTCTTCCCAAACGAATTTGGCACCCTTTTTAATTAATGTCGAGAAGGGCTGACACCTACCTGACAAATTTGAGATAAAGCGTCGAAGATATGCCAACTTCCCTTGAAAGGATCGTAGTTGTTTCAAGGTTTTGGGAGGCGGCATTTCTAAGCTAGCTTTAATCTTGTCTGGATCAATTTTAATTCCACGATGTCGGACAATGAATCCTAAGAATTTCCCAGAGGCGACGTCGTAGGTGTATTTCAAGGGATTCATCTTAAGATTAAATTGTCTTAATCGCTCGAAAACAATTCTCAAATCATACAGGTGATCTTCTTTTAGTTTGCTCTTGATGACTACATCATCCACGTAACACTCGAGTTGGTTGTGTATGAGCTCAACAAAAATCTTCGTCATTGCTCTTTGGTAAGTTGATCTTGCGTTCTTTAATCCAAAAGGCATTACTGTGTAGCAGTATATTCCGATTGGCTTTATGAAGACTATGAGCATTTCATCTTCCTGTGCTATCTTTATATGGTTGTATCCTGATGACCGATCCATGAAAGAGAAGACTTCGTGCATCGAGGCTATGTCGATCATTAATTCTGGAATTGGTAGCGGGAATTCATCCTTTGGGCATGCTTTGTTCAAATCCTAGAAATCCACGCAGATTCTGATCTGACCATTCTTCTTTCTGACCGGTACCACATTGGCCAACCAAGTCGGATATTGTTCTTTATGGACAAATTTAACATCTATTAGCTTCTTAACTTCAGCTATAACTTGTTGTTCAATCTCTAGACGCATTCTTCTGGGAGCATGCCTAATTGGAACGGCAGTGTGATGCACTCCTAGTTTGTGAACTGCAACTTCTGGAGCTAATCCTGGCATTTCATCATAGCTCCAAGAAAAACAGTCCTTGAATTCCATTAATAGCTTGATCATTGCTTTAGAGTTTTCTTTATTGAGCAAGGAGCTAATAAAGGTTGGCCTAGGCTCCTCACTAGTACCTAAGTTAACTTCCACTAACTTGTCTATCTTAGATTTAATTTCTTCTTCAAATTCTGGCAGAGCGTCTCCAATTGGCAGATCTTCTGGATCGTCTGAAGCTTCCAAGCAGTCTTCACCAGGCTTGCAAGTGACAACCAACAAAAATCCCGTATCAACAACTGATCCTACTGTGCCAAATTTGAGACCGTGCTTTGAATTGGGAGGCCGACCGGCATTATTCCATAAAATCTCAAAGTGTTGTGATTGACCTTTTGTCCATTGTTTAGGTAAGACACCATGTTGAATTAAATTCTGAACACAGGGAGAGTACCACTCAAAAGGCGATTACAGTAATTCAGATGGAGTAACATGTTCAAATTTTACATCATTTTCAGTTTTGGAAGAATAAACACCACTGTAGAATTTGATTGGCTTAGCACCACCACCATGCACTTCCTTGACCACCATACACTCAATCTTATTAGGATAGATCGGGGTCAGGGTCATAGTATGCACATAATGGTTAATCTTTTCGTACATTGATTTGTATACTTCATTATTTTATTCTTCAAGAGAGATATTGAATTAGGGTTTCTTCTGGCTTATTGTCACTGCTTCTATCTTGATTTCTTCTTCTTCAGAACTGTTCTCCTAATCAACATCGATGACCAGTTTCTTCTGTCCAACTGCTCCATCATTTCTTCCATGACCTCGTCCCCGGCTTCGACCTCGTGTGTGAGTTCTGGAGGAACCCTCACCATCTCGCCGTAAGGGAGTGGTGAGTAACTGTTAGACAAAAATTTTAGGTTCTTCATCGTCTCAAACTTCTTTTGCTTCATTTGGTACGGTATTTCTGGAGAAGATTGTTCTTTTTGGAGGCGCGTAGTAAGTTGCATCTTTGTGAATTCCGATTTCGTGTACGGAGAATGGTTGCAGGTCACCTTTGATACACTGTTCTCCTCCTTCATAATATGTTATGCACTGGTGCAGAGACGACAGTACCATCTAGTTCTCATGGATCCACGGCCGACCTAGTAGAGCGTTGAACGATGTCTCAGAATCAATTATATGGAATTTTGCGGTTGTCTTTCCTAAATCACCGGTCTTCATTAATAGTGTTATCGATCTAAGAGCTCTTTCTCCTTTCTGATTGAAGCCTCTTAATAACATATTTTCTACTTCAAGGTCACGAGCATCAATTTCTAAATATGCTAACGTTCGAAGGCTCATTATGTTGATTGATGCTCCTGGATCAACTAACACCCTGGAGAGCATAAACTTTCCGATAGTGACTGAGATGTACAACGGTCGATTGTAATCAGTTGTACCAAGTAGTAGATCATTGTCCATGAGGGTAACACCTCGCTGTTCTTTTAATGAGCAAACCTCGTCTAAGGAATTTCCGGCCATTTGAGCTAAACAAATTTCTGGATCAAGTAAGGCCTTGATCAGAGTTTCCCTCACCTCCTTTGACAGGATCAGAGCGTCGTAGATGCTCAGTTTGGCTGGTAGCTTCCTAAGATGGGCTAGCACATTATAATCCACTTTATTACCAGGTTCTTTAGTCTCTTCCTAAATGGGCAATTCTTCCGCTGGGGTTGGCTCTTCCTGAGCAACCACCTGCTTTCCTTTATCCTTTAGACCCATTCTTGGGGGTATAACTTTTTTGCTTCTTAAATTGACTTATGTTATCTCATCTACATCTGGTGCTGGATCTGCCTGTGCCTCCTCTTAAATCAGAATGACTGGCTCTCCTGAAGTTGCTTCGGTTTCTGATAATTCTAATTCTATCGTGATTGGAGTTCCTCAGAATTCACAAATGGACCCGTTGCTTGTCGAGCTTTCGTAGACATCCTTGTGAACGTCTTCTCCTTCATTGTGTTCATCGAGGTTTAGTATGATTTGAGAATCATTATTTGTATCGAAATCAAGATCCAGATTAGGTTGGTTGTCGTTAGTTATGTAATCGTTAGAAACCGTCAAAACGTAGCCAACACCAAAACTCTTATCATTATAAGATCCCGCCAGGACGAGCAAATAATCATACAGAGTCAGAGGTTCGATAGATTTCTCCCCCAAATCGGAAATAATCATCCTAAGATAAGCAACTCCTAGTCTACCCTTCAGAACTTCAGTCTTCTCTTCTTCCATGATCTTCTCCTCCTTCTGGGGCGTTTCTTCAATCGCATGTGATAGTGCCGGTTCAGCGGGTTTCAAACTTTGAGTTGAAACGCGCATCGAAGCGGTCTGGATGTGATCCAAAATTTTCTTAGAAGACTTTTTCCAGATGGTACTCCATCCATCGTCAGTCGTGTAAGGGTCTATCAGAACAATAGGATCCGTCGAGATAACTTTGATGGAACCTCCTTTTTGGGGTTCATTCATGTATTCCTTCGGGACCATTATGTTCCCTTTCCAGAGATTATCATCAAGCCAACTCTTGAAAGTGATGCAATCATCTATCTTGTGTCCGAGCATTCGGTGGTAGGGACAGTAGTTCAGATGATCCTTCTTGTCGACTTCTTCTGGCGTTTTGGGCTCTGGTAGTTGAAAGTCGGGTGTTTTCATTAAACTTCAGAACATCTTGGCCACTGCCTCAATCTTGAAGGGGTATTCCTTATTCAAAAGTTCCTTCAGGACACGTGATGGACAAGGCGGCGGTTGATCATGCTGCCATGATTGATAGTTCGGTCGAGGCTGTTGATAGTTCTGTTGAGGTTGCTGATATATCCGTTGCGGTGGTTGATAACTAGGCTGTGGCCGCTCTTGCTGTATTTGCACTGGCTGTTTACCTTTGTCTACTACCGCGATGATCTCGAATTTCTTTTCAAATGCTTTTACGGGTTTCTGCTTATCAATCTTGTCAACGAAACTCAGCTGCTTTGCCTCCTCCTGCAAGCTCCCGGCCTGGCTAAGCAACTTCTCAAAAGTATTAATTGTGAATCCTTTGAGGAGAAGTGCTATCGGGCCATGGATACTCTTTAGTAGGATACCAACTGCATGTTGTTCCTGAAGCTGAGGCTCGCACTTCATGCTTAAATTCCTCCATCGAAATATGTAATCCACTAAAGTTTCATTCGGTTTCTGTTGCTCCACCACTAGATCACCGATAGTGATGTGGTGTCGAGCCCCGGCAAATCGCTTAATGAAGAGGTTTTCTAATTCTGAAAATGTCTTGACTGAACTGATTGTCAATTTTGCATACTAATCGAAGGCAATCCCTGATAGGCTGCTGACGAACTGACGAAAGAGTTAAGCATCACTCCCACCGGCATTGCAGCAACTGGCACGAAAATGTGCGACATGCTACCAGGGGTTTTCCGTACCGTCCAAAGTCTTGAACAGAGGTGGTACGAAGCCTTTTGAGTATTGGACGGTATCAAATTCTTAAGGGTAAGTTCTACCCGTCTGAATAGATGCTCCACTCTTCGACTAAGCTAAGGCTTCTCACACCTGCTGTTCTACCATGTTCTTAATATATTTTTTGGGAATCATGCTCTATGCAGAATCTTTCTTTGGTTGTTCATCTCCACTGGTGTACGTGATTTCTTTTCCTCCATCAGTAATGTGAATGATCTCTGGGGGTGTTTCCTTCTGAGGGTGAAACTGACTTTGGAGAGTGGCTAAGGCGGCAACCATCTCTTCCATCCTCTTTTCCATCTGAGAAATTGTATCATCTTTCGCTTGATGATGCGCTCTCATTACTTCTGGTTCATCTCTTTCTGAAGCTGATGGAGCTCCCTGCAGAGCTGATGACGCTCAGGTCTCGACTGTGTTGATCTCAGCACATTCTTCATCCATGAATTCTGAGGAATCCACTTCATTTCTCAATTCTTCTCCTCTTTCCCTTGCCAACCGTCAGATGTCCGTCCTTAGATTTCCTATAGCACCCTCAAGTGATCTTCTCCAAACAGTTTTGCGGTTGTCATGTGATGACTGTTGAACTTCCTTTTCAGGAGTTTCCTTTAATGTAGTAGCACTTTCTTCAGATTCAGGTTTTCTGACGAGGCTCTTCTTTCCAGAACATCGTGTCGGTATCGGTTCGACAATAATAGGTTGCCACACCATCCTTCTTATAGTAGAAGGCCTAGGACCAGATGGTCTGTCAGCTGGACGTTGGTAGGTGGTGTCCTCCCTAATATGGTGACCTAATACGACAACAGGCGAACTTCTTTCACTAGCTCTCACTTTCTTCCTTGGCCTCTATGGGGCAGTGACATGGTTTACTTATGGTCCGAGGTGGGATTTGACTGGCACTCGTCCCATCCTTCTTAGGATCTCTGATACAGGGCACCCTTCCTTCTTAGCTAGTTTCTCTACTACGGCTCGCAGTCGAGTAAGCGACATAGTCTTGGCCCTCTTCCTCTTACAGTCACTATAGTATGCAGGTCAGGGTAATACAGCAGTGATTCTCCGGTCATCTTCTTCATCCGATGCAGTAGAGAGAAGGTGGAACCTACTTCCTCCCAACAACGGTGAATTTTCAGGTAGTTCTTCTTCCTCCTCAGGAATCTTTTCCAGAAAAGCAACTTCAGCAGCCTTGGCCTTCTCGATCCTGGCGATCTTTCTGCTCCTATTTCTTCTTTGAGTCCGAGTTAAGGGTGCAACTCTTGAACTGGACCCTATCTCGAATACAGAGAGTATTGTAGCAAAATCCGAACCCTCTATAGTGACAGGCTCATCACTGACTTGGACTTCTTTCCCTTTTAGTTTGGTGGAGCTGAGGTCGGTGCAGAGATGACCAGACCAGTGGGGGTAGAGATAACGGTCCTCTTACGAACAGCAGTGTTTCTTTCAGTTGGGACCCTTTGTAGGCGAGGGAACTCTTGAGTCGATTTCAGGTTGAACTCAATTATGGGCTCCTCAGTTTCCTGTACCTTTTTCATTAGTGCAAAGAGAGTAATATCAGTGAACTTAATATCTGTGTTATCGAATCCTTGTCTGAAACAGATGACCGCATCGTTAGGCAGCTCGTCCTTGTAGACAGCCAAGTCTATCCCGTTGGTGAAGGAGAAAATGATCTTTGGTGCAGACATTTTCTGTAGGGTAGATTCTAAGCATCAGTTTTGATTTATGCTTCCTTTCGTCAGGACGAAGAAAGAGATGAAATTTCTCTAAACGAGTCCGAACACATTCCCATTTATCTTTTTTTTTCTTATTTTATTTACAATATATTTTTGGATTTTGTTTTATTTGTGTATTTGTGGTTAATAGAAAGTTTATTTATTAAAGGGTTTGTTTATTAGAAGGTTTGTTCATTAAGAACAAAACAAATTAAAATGGGAGAGGTTAAACGAAAGGTACGGGACCCAATCCAGAAATTGGAAAGGAAGAGAAAGTCTCACAAGACTTCTCGACCCAAGGAACCGCTCCTAAGCTAACACATATTGGGGGTCCACCCTACCTCAAAGAGGTAAAAAGATTTCGGAACCTTTCAGTTTAAGGATGTTTAAACAGTGGATCCAAAATCCGAGAGAGTTGACTATACCCGTTCAAGAAAGAAATGAACGTGGTTTTTCAACGGAAAGAATGATAGTTTGATCCACTAAGGATATGGACTTACTACCGATTTATGTTAACAAAACCATCTGATCAAAATAGAAAGAGGAACTCTTCCCAAGCGGAGTCGCCAGAAATTGTACGGCTTATTTTTAGGTTATGTGTTGTATTTTGAAAAGGGGTCGCCTATAGAAATTGTCGGTGAATTTTAGATCTTTAAATTTAATTTAAGTATATATAATTTGGAAAGTAGAATTTGACTTTGAAAAAAAATTTATGTTTGAAAATTTTATGATTTGAAATCAAACCGATCTCACATCCCAAATAGTTTATATAAACGAGCACCACACCATAAACTGTGTATCTATCCCGAAGAATAGACACACTGCTTGATGATGAGGCTCGATTAAATAAACTAGAATATTTGTGACATCTGTTTGGTCTGCGAACCAATTTTATAAACCGATAAGTTCCCCTATTTAATACAAAGGAATTAAACAGGGTTTATATTACCTGGGTTCTTAAAGTTCTCTATAACGGCAAGCCCCTATAGTTAATTACATCTTAAATGATGGGAATCATTTAAGAAAACTCTTGATAAAGATCAGTGGTTTTGCTCTCAAGAATTTCAAAGTTTAAAGTTTTCAAAGGATTGAATTTTGGAATTTCAAAAGGGATTAGCTCAAATTTGGAACAGTTAATTTCAGGAGTCCAAAGGAAGAGAAGTAGGAGAAGCTGAGGATCCAAGAAGAATCTTGGCAATTTCCCAAACTATCCTATTGTTTGGCTTCAATTTGAGAGTTTATTTAATATTGTAATCCTACCAATTTTAATTATTTAGGACTTATATTTGTATGACATAATCACACAAATAGCCTTGAAGATGTGAGGGTCTATGTCGTACCGAACGACTACCTTGGAGTCCTAAGACCGGTTAGGGCTTAATTTGCATAATATGATTATGCAAATGCCTAACGAAAAGTTGAGGATTTATGTTGCACTAGGCATACTACCTCGAAATCCTATGGCTTTGTTATTTAATTCTATGAATGGTTTTGCTGAAGTAGACACAAATTTTGCTGATGAAGATGGCCGTGCTGCCCACCATGCTCCAAGCTCCTTATTGTTGCAGAGGTTTAGTTTTAGATAGTGAAAATCAGGAGATGAGAGAAGTGTTTTGGTTTAGAGGTGTCTTAAGGTTCAAAAAATCTTAGTGTTTTATTAGGGTAATCTTAAAGTTGATTATAACAACACCGGTTAAGATTCCACGGTTCCATCATTCCAGCACCGTTATTTTTATCAGATTCACTTAGTCCAAATGAATTTGCTAAACTAAACTAAATGAGTTCCACACTTTCATTTAGACCGTGAGAAATCCCGTTAGCAACACGTATGTTACATCATCCGAGGTATTCCCGATCATCCAACGAAACCTTTTAATTTAGTTGTAGTCGTAGTTTTGTTGTTCTGTTTGTAATTAAATTTTGAGTTGTTTTATCTTTTGAATGTTGTGGCGTTAAATTTTATCTTATTGTGACTTTTAATTTAGTTTTGGGTTTCAGTTTCGTGGCTATCCTAAAAGTTTCAGTTTTCATGTAGGGTGACATTCTTTTTTAACATGCAAGAAAAGTTAAGTGCAGTACATGTAAGTAAATTGCAATAAAGTAAAAGCATACCCGGAGGGTCTTCCCGTCATTCCAAGCTGCACTTAAAACACATGTTATAGCATTCAAGAATTTTGTTAAAATTAAGTTCAATTGTTCTTCTAAAACATCCCATCATATTGAGAAAGTGCTTAGGACGAGTCCTAAACATCTTTTCAATGCTTATGGGATTATTTTGAGTCCAAATGAATTTCATTGTACATGTGAATTAATCATCTAAAATTTAGTTAAATTTTGCTTCTTGCTCAGTGAACTTGGACATTTGATTATCAGATGAATAAAGTGACTTATCACTTGATGCTCCATCTAAGAGTTATGATAATGAAAGCCTTTAGGGGCAAATTAATTTGTTGAAGATTTTAACAATTCTTAGTTTAAAATTGGAATTTATGATTTAAGGTGATTTGGTTTAATTATAAAATTTTAATTAATAATTTTATGTATGGAATAGTGTTCAAGTTGTTTTAATTCAATTAAATCTTTGTATTTTAAATGATCTTAATATCTCAGATTAATTTTAATGTTTTAAATTTGCTTAGGTTGAAAGTGGTGTTTAAATTATTTATTTTTATTAAATTTTGATGACTTGATTTGGATTAATTATAATACTTTAGGTTGATTTTAATTAGTTTGATTTTTATATTATTTTTATTGTTATTAATTGTTTAAAAATTACTTAAGGTTTCAAATTTATTTTAAGTTTGTTCTTAAGTGATTTCAAATTAATTTTAAATGTTTAAAATTTATTTTAATTTGATTGTTAAATCATTTAATGTTTTAAGCTTTAACTTAATTAAGCGTTATTTTCCTTTTTAATTAGTCATTTCAGTCATCATTTTCGAATTAATTAAGGATTGATTACCATTGAACTAATTTAATTAGGGACTTTAAATTAAAGAATTGGTATCTTCTTAAGTCACATCCCTAATAATTCAAAATTTTAATTATTCTCCCAAAATTTAAATGATTTAATTAATTAAAGTTCCATTTTGATATTTTCAAAGTGACTAATGGTTTTCTACCCCTTTATTCCCTAAGTTTCAATCATCCAAGAGAAGATTAAGATCAAATATTTTTACCCTCCCTTTTGATTAAACCTAAAGTATTAATTAGGGTTAAAATCCTTAATTACCTTTATGCCCTTTTAAGCTTATTCAATTCATAACACACTAAATTGAGCTCAAATGCACTTGAAATTTTTATGTCACTTCACTCACATGTCAATTAAGACATTAGAGGAGAAAATGTGATTTTTCTATTTTTAAATTAATTCATATAATTATTTTAATAAAAATAAGAATTTTCAATGAAAATTCAACAACATGACCAAGGTAAAGTTTATGTCCTGAAGAAAATTATGGGATGTTCCAACTTACCAGAGGACCACCTGAACCAATTTTGATGATTTTTTGGATTATATTGTATTTATTATAATTATTTTAAATTTTGGTGTATTAATTAATTATAAAATAAAATTGAAGTTGAAAATTAAGTTTTATATTTTTCTTAAATCTCTTTGATCTCAAGGAACTCAGAGAAATAAATTTTAAATTTTTCTAATTTTTCTTTAATTTACTAGAATTAATTTAGTGCAAAGGTTGGAAAATCCATTTTTTAATATTAAAATTGTCCTAAGCCCTTAAAATTCAATATCTTAACCTAGAGACTTAGGAAAAATATTTGGTTGGTTCCTAAGTGATTAGAGAACAAAATATGGCATCTTTAGGATTTTTAATATTTTTTTGATTTTTATTATTATTTTTTTAAATTATTATTAAAATATTCAAAAAAGGTTAAAAATGAAAATTTTTAGAAAATTTTAGTTTTAATTTTCTTAGACTCCTTTCACATCAGAGAGCACACACTTTGGTGAATTTTGAAAGTTTATTTTGTGTTTTATGAATTTTTAAAGTTTAAAAATGACCATACAACTTAAATAATTCATTTAATGGCTTAAATTATTTCCAATTGACTTGAAATTTTTATGTGAGATTCTCTACATCCTAAGTGACAGTGGGGAATTGTTTTTAAGTGATTTTTGTGTGTGGTTACTCTTAATTAATAAAAATTCAATTTTGAGTGTTTAAGCTAATTAGGGGTATTTTTGTGGAATCTAGTCAAACCTTCTGGTCACAAGCTACCGCCCCTAATTTTCCTAGAATTTATTAAGCAACATGCTAATTATTGGAATTAAAATTCCAAAACAGAGACATAAAATTGGAAAATCAATAACTTACCATAGAGATGGCCTCTGGCCTTGGAAAATTCAGGGAAAGTTTCCAAAAATACAGGCTACAAAAGCCCTATAGTCTCTTGCCAAGGTGAATTATATGCATAATCGGAGAACTAAAATACTTAAAGCATTATTAAATTAATTAAAATCAAAATATTTAACAAAAATAGCTTAATTCTTTTTCCACATTATTCTCCTTTGTTCACTGAAAAAGAGGGTATTTTATTTTATTTTTATTATTTTTCTATGCAAAGATATGAATTTTCAAAGTTCTGGGTATTTAAATAAATTAGAAAATACTCCATTTTTCTACTTATCCGCGCTGCGCCATGTCATCCTTGGCAGCTCTGAAGCCCTACATGTCGCGCTCCCATTCAACGCCGCCATCTGAGTCAGCCGGCGCTTTATATCCCACTGTTCGGTCCAGCACAATCTGGATCGTCCATTCGATACATGCGCGATCCGATGGTTCCTGGTCATCGTCTACGACTGGTGTGTCCCGAGAGCCGTCCACACTAAAACCCTAAGATCTCCCTCATTTCTCTACCAAACTTCATGATCTTGGACTCTATGGACTTGTCTCAAAAAGAAGAATATATCTATATGGCTAAGATGCTATAAAATCGACTCAAACAAAATGGAGAATTGAAAGAAGCTCTCGCGAAGGAGGAGATCAATACCTTAGCTCTAAGAAGTGAAGCTTCAATCAGAGAGGCTCGACACGTTCGTTGGAGTCCAAGGAAGCTAGGGATGAAGCCTGAAGCTATGGTGAAATGCCTAGACTTGATTTCCACCAAGCTCGATTTCAAATCTTGGCTAATAGAAGGAATGGCCGGCCTGGTGAGGTCTCTTGGTCTGGTGAAGGTGTAGAGTCAATCAATTTGAAGATTGACTCACTATGATGACGTGTCCTATTTTTGGGCTTAAAATTGAGCTCAGAAATTGAGCTCACAAAGGGGGTTTTAGGGCTGTATTTCAGTGAGGATCAAGTGCTCTGTGTTTGGAGAAGAGTTTAGAGTTATTTTGGCAGAGTTTTGGTAAGGTTTGGTGGGTTTAAGGTCCCGGGGGTCAAAAATTGAAATTTTAGAAAAATGAAGATTGAGTAAATATG
Organism: Papilionanthe hookeriana x Papilionanthe teres; assembly: GCA_022702705.1. Classification (NCBI taxonomy): domain Eukaryota; kingdom Viridiplantae; phylum Streptophyta; class Magnoliopsida; order Asparagales; family Orchidaceae; genus Papilionanthe; species Papilionanthe hookeriana x Papilionanthe teres. The sequence continues at coordinate 184,108,315 of CM040421.1, forward strand.
AGTGAAATGAAACCATTTTGGTTGAGCCATGAAGCCATATAAGCTCACAACTTCCATGAGAGGACTCATTTTAGGAATTCAATATATTGTTCCTAACCCTCTTAGCTAGGGGCTTAGGGGTTAAGGTCCATCCATATGAGTTACCTACATGAGTCAGGGAGTCAAATTGAGTAAAAGTTGTTTTAAGATTTGGAATGTTTGTTAGAGTGTGGTGTGTGCAAGCTTGCCCTCACCAAGAATAGACCACCCAGGGTAATCCTAAGGCCAAAGAGTCCTATAGGAACCTCATCCTTTAAACCTCCACATTTGATCTTAACCCTTCAAGTGCCCTGGGGGTTTACAATCAAACTTGTGGGGTTTGAATAGAGGTAAAAAGTGTTTTGAGTTTCTAAGTGGTGGGTCCCATTTCTAGTCCTCTAGGATAGTCAAAGGGAAAACATATGGCTAGATTTTAAGTACTAAGGAGAGAGATCATACCTCACCAAAAATGAGGTCAACACTTCTATTGGGATGTCACCATATAGGCTCATCTATGGAAAACCTTGTCACTTACATGTTGAATTGGAGCATAAAGCTTATTGGACGATTAAAGAGTTTAACTATAAAGTAAGTGATGCTGAAGATAAATGATTATTACAATTGAATGAACTTGAAGAAATTATAAATGATTCATATGAAACTGATAGAATCTATAAAGAGAAAATGAAGAAGCTGCATGATAAAAGAATATTAAGACAGACTTTTGAGCCTCGACAAGAAGTTTTATTATACAATTCCAGATTTAAATTGTTTCCAGGAAAATTGAGATCCAAATGTATAGGGCCTTTTATTGTTAAGAAAGTTTATCATTATGGAGCAGTTGATATAATATATCAGAGAACAAATTCTGTAATTAAAGTAAGTGGACAAAGATTGAAGCCCTATATTGGAGGAAGTTTGCCATCTTTTAAAGATGTGCTATATTTAACCCATTTGGAGTAAACAATTAGTTATGTCAAGCTGACGATGTTAAACCAAGTGCTTTATGGGAGGAAACCCATAGTATGATTTGATTTGTTTCGATCTTGAGAGTGCTTTATATGGGACTTCACTTAGTTACATTTCTTTTGATCCACATTTTAAGACCCTAATTTAGTATTATGAAAATTTTATGAAGGGCGAACCTGTAAATTTCAGGATTCTAGTGCATAGGTGCCAGAACTGGCGCCTAAGCACCAAACATCCGTAATCCGGATGCCTAAGCGCCAAAATTGGCGCCTAGGCGCCACAGTTCTGTATTGTGGAAAAACCGCCTAATTGCAGTTTTTACCCACTCAAATCCCTATAAATCAATACTTCATCCCAAAACGTCAAGCCATCAAATTTTCGACCTAAAACTATACTTTTGAGAGAGAAAAGAGATTTGATTGCTTCAAAGGAGAGACTTAATATAGAAAGTGGAGGGAAAGCCAAGTTTGTGCACAAGGATTCACAAACTTACTTTAATGGCCACTTAGCCATGACGTTGGAGAGGCTATTTGGTTAACTTGAGAAGATTGAAGGTGAATTGGTGCATATTGGAGAAAGGATGCATGAAATGTACCATCAATATGAGCATATGGAATGACAAATGAAGGTACAATCTGATCATTTGGCTGCATTTGAGGACTATTAGGTAACCATGTATGCTCAAAACAAATGAATTGATGAAAAGATGGACTTGGAATTTCCTCGTGTCCCTTTCTTCCACTCCTTTATTCGTAGTGAATTACCTTGTGGAACTAACAAAGGTTCTGATGTTTTAAACTTAGGGTGAATTTATGTGGATAAATTGATTGTAATTATGAAGTGTTAAGTGATTTTCTTGATGTTTTGTGTAAGTTATTTGTGTGATTGTTATGTTGTTGTGAGATGTGAGAAGTTGTTTATGTGTTTTTTCTGTATTTTTTGAACCTTATCTTAAAGATCTGAAATGGAATGAAGTAAAATTAAGTTTGGAATGTATCAAATTGTATTTGGAGTGTACCTTAAAATTGGAATCTATTTTACACTTCAATATTTTTTGGGAGATGATTGTTGATGTTTAGTTTAAGTTTACAGAGGTAAGAACACCTAAATTACAAATTGTAAAAATTTAAGAATTTTTCAGAATTTTTGGCGATTCGGGCGCCTAAGCGCCAGATTTGGTGACTAGGCACCGATTCACTTAAATTAAAATTTTAGCCTTAAAACCAAACCCATCACCATTTTCATGCCTAAGCTTCATCTTCTTCCCCAAAACGCGCGAAAACTAGTCGTAGGTTTCCATTTTGTGCTTGTTTTATGAAGTTTCGAAACTTAAAAACACCAGATTTCAATTTCTCTAGGTTAGATCTACACTTTGGCATAGTTATTTTGAGTTTTTACCATTGATTTCTCTACATATGAATAGTGCAGAAAATTTGGAAGAAAATTTTGATTTTTAAGTAAACAATCTAAGGATCTAAGCTTAATTTGTTGTTTTAAGCTTGTATTCTGTGCCATGTTATGGATTTTATAAATTTTTTGGAATTATTTTCAAAATTACAGAATGACACCAAAATCGAAGTGAGGAAAGGAGCAGAGTGAATTTGATCAGTCAAAGTTTGCTTATGCAAGTGCTCAAGTGGACTACAATGAATTCGCATCGATTCACAAATTCATAGCAGAATGAAGTTTTTATCATCCCGTCGGATCGATCAAAAATATTATTGCTGCTCGACTGTGGGAGCAGTTTTGTTATTTTTTTGTTGTGGCTGTTATTTCAGTTGTTCGGGAATTCTATGCAAATTTACCTGAAACTGTCAATAATGAAGTTGAAATTAGGGGAATGAGAGTTTAGTTTACTCCTGAAGTTACGAGTATGTTTTACGGCCAATCTCTTGCTACAGATTGCTTTTATGATGTTTTTTCCTTCTGAAGGAGAGCTTGATGAGGTTTCAGCTCACTTGACTGATGGAAGAGGATCTTGGAAAATCTGAAAAAATAAAGGGGTAAATTTTTCCTCTTTTATGCTTAATTCTACTTCTAAAGCCTGACATTACTTTATTTCTGCTCATATTCTTCCATCAAATCACCTGAGTGAAGTGACGAAAGAACAAGCTATTCTAAATTATTTCATTAAGAAATGAAGCCTATAGATGTGGGAGCCATTATATATGATGTGATCAACACTTCAGCTAGAGGAAGTGTTATTTTTGGATTAGGCTTCCCAGCTCTCATTTTCTCGATTTGCAAGAATGCCGGTATTACTTACTCTCATTTTGGAGAGATCCTTGAGTCGCTGAAGCCAATTAAAAAATCTCATGTGGATACTTATGGAAAACCAAAAAGTCAAGGTTCAGCAGCATATACTTCTTCTATGTCTTCTACTTCTGCACCTGGACCTTCCAATTCTACTTCTAAGCCTCCACCAGATGTGTGGAATACTATTTGTCAGAGGTATTTGGAGCATCAAAGTGATATATTCTTGATGCAATGCAAAGTAGATGAGATGGATAGTAAGATTGATCATGTGTCCGAGTATATACATAGGAAGAGTGACTATGATCGAGAATATAATGAAGCGCTTGTTAAATTTTTGAAGGGTGATAAGAATATCGAATTTCCTACTTGTCCTAAATTTACCCCATGGATTAACCTCAGTTGTCCTATTCTTAATGATTCTTCTGACAATGAAGAGGAGACTGAGGATGATTAGACTTTTTTTTTGCGTTTCTTTGCTTATGTGCATGTTATGTGTATTTTGACCTTTTCAGTATTACTGTACTGATTAACTACTCTGTAGTAACTCAGTTATACTTTTGTTGTCAGATTGCTTAAAATTTAATCCTATTTATGCTCATATTGTTTTTAAATGTTTAAAATATAAAAGTGTGTTAGTTTTCTTTATGTTATTTACTGTGCTACTCTTTTATATTGCTGCTTATACCTGTATTACTCTACAGTTTTAAATACCTTAGTTAATGTATCTTTTTCTTCCTACTTAGTTTGAAATTTTATATTTCAAAATGTTTTAACCTTATTAAAAGAACTAAATTTGGGGTAGGGAAAATAAGTTAAATTTAAACTTTACTAGTCCTTAGTTAACAATATTTTCAAAATTAATAACATAATTTATGGAAGAAAAGTTAATTTAAGATAGATATGTTGTTATTTTCATGAATACTATAATAAACTTATAAAAGTATTTTATATAACAAGGGATAATTATAAAAATTGTAATTATTTAATAAAAGAGTGTAAGAATTTTGATTCAAATATCTAAATTAAAAAATGTTGTATTTTTGAAAGTATTAAATAATCTAGATGTTTACTTGAGAAGATAGAATTGAAACTATATGAAAAATATTTTTGCTGAACACATACTCATTAAGTGAAAAATGTGTTAAATCTTTAAATATAAGTTAAGGTTAGTGAAGTTCAAAATCATTAACTGGCCATCCAGATATAATAATCCTCACCTGAAAAAAAGAGAGAAAAAGGATTGAAAAGCAATCCAAATATGAAAAGAAAAAATGATAAGAAGATAAAAAATAAGTGATGAGAAGCTTGAGGAGATGCTTAATCAAAAATTGGCTTCACTTAAATTATCTTATAGGAAGATACCTAATTACATTTTATTTACTCAAGTCTTATGTATAAGCATCCTTACTAGTAGAGTTATCATGAAAATCTTTTTCTGGTAAGTTATCTACATGTTTTTAATATGATAATTTGCAATTATTTTTGAAATAGATAGGAGAAGAGAGTTCTTAACACTTAAATATTAAATATTTTACATATTTTGGTTTTAGCCTAAGTTATTTAAAAATCTTTTTAAGTTTCATTATTTTATTTATAAAATGAACAGTTATAGAAGTCTTAAATAAAATTTTTCTCCATAGATTACTATTTTTAGTAGTAAAGAGTTACTTGAGCATAAGCAACAGTTAAGTTTGGGGGAATTGATCCACCTTAAAATTACCTAAATTTTTATATCATTTTTAACTAATATTTTAAGGATATATGCTTTAATGAAAGGTATTTCTTAAGTTTTTTGTTGTAGTTACAAGAAACTGAGTTTATGAAGAAAAAGAGTAAAAAAGGAGTAAAAGGAGAAAAAATGAGTCAAGTGAAGAAAAGAAGAAAAAAAGGGTTGATACTGGCACCCAGGCGCCAGATCTGGCTCCAAGGCGCCAGATTCAACAGGAAAATCTAGAGAATTTTTGAATAATTTTGTGTTGGTTATTGATGACTCAGAAGCAATCTAGAAGTCTTAGACAAATTCTCATAAGTTATAAACAAGATACAATGAATATAAACATAGGGAATCAGTTATTCAATGAAAAGGTGCGACTCAAAACCTGAAGGGACGCATCCATTTGCGCATGAGACTGGCGCCAAGGCACCATAATTACTTTCTTGAATATCCAACGAATTTGGACAAATTTCGAAGAGGTGTCTAAAGCAACCCATGCTTATTTTTGAAGCTCTATAAATAGAGGATAATTCTACAGAAAAGTGTGGTCGTTTGGAGTGGTGTAGGTGTTATAAGAGTGAAAGAGGTGTTTACTCTCATTTAGTTAAAAAGTGTGTAGTGTTATTTACCTTTCTTTAGTGAGAGTTCAGAGTGTGTTTAGTGTGATTGTTGTAGTTGGAGTCTTGTAAAAGTCAATCAGAGTCAGAAAAACTTCAAAGGATTGCTTGGATATCATTCCAGATAAGTATTTATAATTTGGTTCTTAAGTTTTGTGCTTTGAATTTAAATTATATAAATATTGTTTGTGGTGTGAATCATATGCTTTATGAGTAGTCTTCTTCTCTTTCTCCCTACGAATATGAAATGATTTAGATAATTATTTAATTTAGTTTTTAGAACTTAGTTTTCTTCATCCATAATTTGTGATGATACTTTACCTGATCTTCATTTACACTACAAATTGATCACTTGCAATGTTAAAATCTGTGGAGAAATTCTTAAGATCTGACCGTGGGCTAAGAGTTCTTAACTTGTAAGTATCACATTTCGCTTGGAAAGGTAGATGGTAAATCCTTGAAGGGGAGGTGCAACTAGATAGGGAGATAATCTTTGAGGGGCGTAGAATTGAAGATGTTTTTAGAGTGACAGGCTAAATTCTATCAATTTGGTTTAAGAGGAGATGACAGGTCACTAGTAGGCCGACCGTAGGCACCGTTGGGGGGGGGACTAGAAGTGAGAGCCTAGAAATTCATCCCTAACTACTAACAATACATCCTAATCCAATCTTCTAAAACTAGCCAATGTTCTTTATACACTTGACCAGAGGGTAGAGAATATATATGGTCCTATTTGTCACAATACCTCATTCTCAAAGTTCTTAAACTAATTTAGATGTTTACTGTTGACCTCATTTTTTGTGAGGTCTTTTCTTTCCTCTTAGTGCATAAAATCTAGTCATAGGACTTCTCCTTGACTATCCTAGAAGACTAGAGATAGAAATTCAAACCAAATCTTAACTCTCTTTGGAATCCTATATGGATGGTCATCAACCTTCAAACCACCTGGATGGTTAGGACCAATGTGCAGGAAGACAAGGATGAGTTCCTATAGGATGATCAAGCCTTAGGACAACCCTGGGTGGCCTGGACTTGGTGAGGTCTAGCTTACACACACTAGACTCCTACACACATCCTAAACCCTATACCATCTTTACCCAACCTTGACTCCTGGTTCATTAGAGCACTCATATTGATGGATCCAAACCCCTAGCCCCATGGCTAAGAGAATTAGGAATAACATATTAAATGTTCAAAAGGAGCACTTTCTTGGTCTATGGCTCAATCTAGACTGTTTCACTCCACTCAACCATAACCAAATTCCATTTTCCCAAAATTTCAATTTTTGACATTGGGTCCTTAAACTTACCCAAAATTACCTAAATAGCCACTACAACCACCAAATCATCCAAAATTTCCCAAAAATTACCCAAAATTCGCAAAATTCCTGAAAATCATTTTAAAACAATTTCTAACTCTTAAATCCACCAAAATACCGCAACACACTCCAAATAACCCCCATATACCCTAAATACCCCTTTTGGCCCAAAATTCCAAAAATTCCTAAAATTCCCAAAAAAATTCCAGAAAATCCTAAATATTTTCAATTTCATTTTATCCATAACCCAATTTTTTCAAATTAACCCACTTGCAATCTAAAATCCCAACTTGGCTCATTTTAGCCCAAATGGACCCAATGTCGAACCAAATCAACCCAATTGACCCCAATGCTGATCAAATTCAATTTTAAACTTCAATTCAACATCTCCAATACCAATCTAAACCAAATCCAAGCCCAAAGGGACCCACATTTGAGTTCAATTCCACTTAAAATCCAAAATTCACAATTTTGCTTAAATGATACAAAATCCCCAAATTAACCTAATTTCAACCAATTCCCCCCAAAATTTCAATCCTAAACCCTCAATAACACTCTTATGAAGCACATGAAACATTCAGTTGCCCCAATTTAAGCCCAAGTCTAACCTAAATCCACTTGAAATCCAAAAATGCCCAATTTTAACCTAAATTGAACATAAGTCCAAAATCTACCAAATTGATTAGCCTCACCCTAAAATTTCCTCCCAATTGATGTTGGGAACTTTTCACCACATTCCCTTAAACCATTTGAAACATTCAATTGGGTCTAGACCCCACCTTAGCCCAACTTAGACCCAAGTTGACCCAACTTACCCAAATTACCCAAAATCTCAAAATCCACCAAATTGACCCATCAATTGAACTCAAAACCATTCCAAGTCTTCATGAAAACTCTTCATTGCAATCCTGTGCACAATGTTGCTCAAGACATTTAGACTTAACTTAAGCACAAACCTAAGCTAGCTCAACCTTAACCCAAATGAACCAAATTGAACCTATGACCAAACCTAGCCAAATTAAACCAAATGTGACTAAACCAGTCTTTCCACAGCCACCAAGTGAACCCTAGGGACCACCCAAGATCTACCTAACCTAAGCTAGGTGAGCCATCAACCAAGGGTCCCCCATCTTAGGGGATTTCTTCCCTTAAGTGGCTAAATATCCCTTTTGCATTACGCCAAATCTCCCCACAACTAATTAATCACCATTAAACCTCCCCCTGGCTCACTTGACCTGAGGGCCAGCTCCCTTGTCCTTGTCATCCAGTCTAGTCGCCGGAGGGAACCAAAACCGAGAGCCACCTCCAAACTAAACTCACCCAAACTCCACCAATTGGCCACCTTAGCCAAAATTGCAACTGGAGCCATTCTTCCCTCCACCTAAGCAACTGAATACACCTAACAATTGGCCTCCAGCTCAACCCAATGACCCTGGACATAAAAGCACCCCCTTACAGCCAATCTAAGGTGCTGAAATTTTTCTCCCAGAAACCCTCCCAAATTGCTCCCAATCCTTCCCACAACACAAAGAAGCTCAACCCCACTGCATTTCTGCCCTAATCCCCATTGATTGAGCTCAATTTCAAAGCACAATTTTAGGATAGAAAATAGGACACTCCTAAAAATAGCACCAAAACCAAATTAACTCTTCCCACACCTTCACCAGAGGTAGAGAAGAAGTTCCTCAGTGAAAGCCCCCTCACCAGGGCACTCATTTGCTCAATCGACCAAAACACCAAATCACGTCTGGCAACTTTCATATCAAGAAAATTCACCATCGTTCGAGGCTTCATCCCTAGCTTCCTTAGACCTCCAGCATCTCTGATCGAAGCCTCACTTCTCAGAGCCAAGATATTGAACTTGTCTTGCTCCCGAGCTTCCAGTGATTCCCCATTTCTTTTGGCGTGATTTCGATGCATGTTAGCCGTATGGATTTATAGCCCTTATCGAGACAAACACATAGGATCAAAACTCAGGTGATTTGGTTGAGATATGAGAGAAAGCTTAGTGTTTTTGTGTGGATGGCTCTTGGGTTGAACCAAACGGAGATGATGACCAACAACCTTTGGATCGCGCGTGTAACGAATGGACGACCAGGATCACACCGGATGAAGAGGTGAGATGGAACCGCGAAGCCGCGTGGCGCTGACTCAGAAAGTAGCACCTAACTAGAAGAGGCCACATGTGCTTTCGACCGGCCGCAGGTTGAGGTGGAGCTGACTGGCTTAAGTAGGAAAATCCTTATTTTTTTAATTATTTAAATACCACTAACTTCAAAATTTCATAACTTTGCATAGAAAAATCCAAAAACTAAAAGAAAAATATCTTCTTTCTTAGTGAACGGAGGAGAATGATTTGAAAGAAAAATCAAAATTATTTACTTAGTATTTATTTTTAAATTAATTAAATACAGTAAACCTTAAATCAATTCTCCACACACACACACAATTCACCATGATTTGGGACTATGGGGCTTTTATTCCCTATGTCATTAGGAACACTCCTTGATTTTTTTAATGTCAGAGAAGATTCCTATGACAAGATATCTATTTTTCAAGTTTTTATGTCTATTTTGGTATTTTAATTCTAATAATTAGCATGTTGCTTGGAAAATTCTAGGAAAATTAGGGTAGGTTCCCTATGACCAGAGGAACTTAGGAAAATTATTTCATGAGCTAAACATTAAAAATCACTCTAATTGCTCACATGATCTCAAACCAATTTGGAACTATTTTGAAAAAATAAAAAATGAAAATAACTCAAAATCAATCCTCCATTATTCCATAGATAATAGGAACCCCCATAAAAATTTTGAAGTTAACTGGAAATGGTTTAACCCATTAAATGAATTTTCTAAATAACATAACCATTTTAGAAATAAAAAAATTCATAAAACCAAAATATAAATAAAAAATTCACCAAATTGGTTTTGAGGACTCTCTCATATCAAAGGAGTCTAAGAAAATTAAAATTGGAATTTTCCTAAAGATTTCATTTTTCACTTATGTTTGGATATTTAATAATTAATAAATTATAAAAATCATAAAAATACTAAAATTCACCAAAATATCATATTTGATCTCCTAATCACTTGGGAACCAACCAAATATTTTTCCTATGTGTCTAAATAAAGATATTAAATTTTGAAGGCTTAAGATAATTTTTAATATTAAAAATGGATTTTCGAACCCTTTCACTAAAATAATTCTAAAAATTCAAAAAAAAATTAGAAAAATTTAAAATTTGTTTCTCTGAGTTCCTTGGGACTAGAGAGATTTAAGAAAAATATAAAAATTAATTTTCCACCTCAATTTTATATTATAATTAGTTAATACTCCAAAACCTAAAATAGTTATAATAAATAAAATAAAATCCAAAAAATCACCAAAATTGGTCCAAATGGTCCTTTGGTTAGTAGAAACTTCCTATAATTTTCCTAAGGACAGAAACTTCTTCTTGGTCATGTTGTGGAATTTTCATTGAAAATCCCTATTTTCTACAAAAATAATTATATAAATCAAATTAAACATATAAAAATCACATTTTCTCCTCTAATGTCTTAATTGACATGTGAGTGAGGTAACATAAAAATTTCAAATTCATTTGAGCTTAATTTAATAAATTATGAGATGAATAAGTTTAAGAGGGCATAAAGGTAATTAAGGAACTTTAACTTTAATTAAAATTTTGGCTAAGACCAAAAGGAAGGGTAAACCTCTGATTTTAATTTTACTATTGGATGATTGAAAAATAGGAAGTTAAGGGGTAAAAACTCATTAATCACCATAAACATTAAAGAAGAAACTTTAATTAATTAAATCACCTAAACTTTGGAAGATCAATTAAGGCATGAATCATTAAGATTAAGGAATGTGATATAAGTAGATTCTAATAATTTAAATTGAATCCCTAATCAATGATTTGATCAAATATCATTAAGTCCATATTAATTAAGTTATAAAAATGATAATTGAAACTAATAAAGAAAAGGGAGATAATCTTGAAAATTTATAATCAAACTAAAACTTAAAACATTAAACCCATTTGAAGTAAGAAAGTCAAATTAAAATAAACCTGAGATATCAATACTAATCTGAAATTATTTAAAACTTAAATTAAAACAAATTTGAAACATTAAAGTTAATTCAGAACAATTCATAATTAAAATGTTATAATTAAATTAAATCAGTTTAAAATATTCAAAAATTAATCTTAAATGTTAAGACCATTTAAAATAGTAAAATTTAACTGAGTTAAACAACTTGAACACCTTTCCCAGCTTGAAGTAATTTAAAACATTTGAGAAAGATCAACCAAAACCTTATAGCTAAATTAAATCACTTTAAACCATTAACTCAAACTTTAAATTAAGAATGGTTAGTTTCTTTAATGAACTAACTTACCCCTAAAGGCTTTTCATTATTATAACTCTTAAATGAAGCATCAAATGAAATGTCACCTTACTCATAGGATAATCAAACATCCAAATTCACTAAGAAAGAGTCAAACAAGACCAGAACTTTGAGTAACCTGGGTGATTGATTCATCACCACAATGAAACTAACTGAACTCAAAATAGTCCCTAAAATGTTTAGGAAGATGTTCAGAATTAAGTTCCGAGCACTTCCCTAACTTGATGGGATGTTTTAAAAGAACAGTGCGACTTCATTGTTCTTTGATGAAGAAAATCATCCTTAACCAAACACGAGAATCTAGACGTCATAGAACTAGATAGACAACCAGGATTCTAGCTTAAACGTCATAGGACTTGGTAGTCAACTAGGATTTCAACCTAGACATCATAGGGCTTGGTAGATAATTAGGACCTTCTCGTAGCTTTACTAGGTATTTTTTGCGAATATATAAATGCCATAACATATACTTTAAGTGCAGACAAAAATGACGGGAATGCCCACCAGGTACGCATTTAAGTTTATTGCAATTTACATTCCGCAATTTATTAAATGTCTTACTTTCCCGCATTTATAAATTCATGAAAATGATCGAACCCAGCAAGTTTAAATAACTCAAAATTTAATCACCAACAAAAAAAAATTGCATTTATAACTAAAATTAAAACGTCTCGTTGGATGATCAGGAATCCCTCGGATGATGTAACCCACGTGTTGCTAACGAGATTTCACACAGTCTAAATGAAAGTGTGGACCTCATTCAGTTTAGTTTAGCAAATTCATTTGGACAAAGTGAATCTGATGAAAATAGTGGTGTCAGGATGATGGAACCGTTTGATCTTAATCAGTTATGCTTAATCAACTTTAAGATTTTTTTTAATTAAAACACTAAGTCATCTCAATTTTCAACCTCTTTAAACTAAAACACTTGTCTTACCCCTTGATTGTCACTTCTAAAACTAAACCTTTTGCAACAAAAAAGAGCTTGGAGCAAGCACGGTGGGCAGCACAGCCATCTTCAACAGTAAAACAAGTCTTCGTCAGCTTAACCCTTCCTTAGAATTAAATAATCAAGTCATAGGATTCGAGGTAGTTTGCCTAGTGCAACATAAATCCTCAACTTCTCTTTAGGCGTTTGAATAATCATATTATGCAAATTAAGCCCTAACTAGTTTTAGGACTCCGATGTTGCCTTTTGGTACGCCATAAACCCTCACATTTTTAGGCTATTTGTATGATCATATCATACAAGTATAAGTTCTAATTAATTAAAATTGGCAGGAATGCTACATTAAATAAACTCTCAAATTTAAACCAAACCAATAGGATAGTCGGGAAGTCACCGAAATTCACTTCGGGTCCGTGACATCCCCTACTTCTCTTCCTTTGGAATCCTAAAATAACTTTTCCTAATTTTATCCACTCCCTTTTGAATTTCCAATTTCCAATCTTAAAAATTTTAAACTTTGAAATTCTTGAAAGAGAAACCACGGATCTTTATCGAGAGTTTTCTTAAAAGATTCCCATCACATAGGATGTAATTAACTATAGGGGCTTTCCCTTATAGGGAATTTTAATAACCCAGGTAATATAAACCCTGCTTAATTCCTTTATATTAAGTAGGGGAACTTGTTGGCTTATAAAATTTGTTCGCAGACTAAACGGATGTCACAAATCTATTAGTTTATTTAATTGAGCCCCATTATCAAGCAGTGTGTCTATTCCTCGTGATAGATATACGGTTTGTGATGTGGTGCTCATTTATATAAACTTTTTTGAGGTGTGAGATAAGTTTGACTTCATACTTTAAAATTTTTAAACTTAAAATTATTTTCAAAAATCAAAATGCTACTTCCCAAATTATATATATATATATATATATATATTTAACATATATATATATATTTAACATATATATATATATATATATATATATATATATATATATATATAATGTCCTCCTTTGATTTTGCTCTACTAGGGTTCCGACCATGACCCTGTCGGCGGTTGTCTTCCTGAGAGCTTCTCTGGTGGGAGGTAAGGTGGGGTGGTTTCAACTTTGGCTTTGTCCTTGCTTTTGGTGGCCATGCTGTGTTTCTGGCCTTTCCCGGGTTGCTTCTTTTTTAAATTCTACTGTTCCATTGCTTCTTTGTCCTTTGCTCCTTCTGTGGTCGAGTTCTATTTTCTGCCTGGCCTCCTGGTTTTGTTTTCCTGCTCCATGGCCTGTCCCATTGATTTGGATACAAATCTTTCTTGGGCTAAAGCTACTTATGATGGGGTGGTTAGGAATGCCCCCTTTACTTTTGATCCCTCAAAGCTAATCTTCCCACAAAAGCTACATGATCCTGGCTAGTAAAGCATCCTACCCCTTCATCAGACCACTTGAAGTTAAGGATGGCTGCCCAGCAGTTATTTTCACTGACAAGGAATTGGAAGCACTTGATGAGGACGTCATACTCACCCTCATTGGGAAATTTGTGTTGGGTCACCCTAAAATGGAGCTAGTGAGAAAATATTTTGAATCCCTCAATTTTAAAGGCAGCTGGAAGATAGGTCTCTTGGATGGAAGACACTTGCTCATTAACTTCTCTAATGAGGAAGACTATGCTTTATTATTTGCAAAACAAGTTGTTAGCATTGCTGGTGTGGAAATGAAGATTATCAAGTGGACCACAAATTTTGATCCAAGTAAAGATCCTCCTATAGTGCCTATTTGGTTCAAACTTCCCAACCTTCCATATAGATACTTTAACCAATTAGCTCGATTTCAAATTGAGAGATCCCTTGGCACACCTTTAAGATTTGATGGTGAAACTATTAATAAGGCAAAGCCAGAATCTGCTAGAATTCAAGTAGAAAGGGATATTTCCCTACCCGAGATAAAAAAGGATTTGGATTGGATCGCCTAGTGAAGGGCACCGTGCAGAGATTATCATGCAAACAAAAGCCTCACTTCTGCTCTCACTGCAAAATGTTTGGTCACACTAATGAAAGGTGTTATAGGCTCCACCCCCCTCACATAAGAACAGTTAATTTTGCTAATAAAACTCCCTCTCCTCCAGCAGGTACTGATTTTATTAACACTGAATCTGTGGCACCTCCAGCAGGGAAGGATAAGGAAGTCTCTCAGGCAGTCTCCCCCCATAACAGAAGACCCATGTCTCAGACTAGCCCCTACTGTCCTGAGAATACTGCCATACCATTGGAAACTGCTGCACCTTTTGCTGTGGGGGAGAAGGCTGATCCTCCTGTTGTCAGCCCACCCCTTCATTCAGTCCACCCACTTTTATTGGAACAGTCACCTAGCAGATCTCAGTCCCCTGGGTCCAATGGTGACTGGTGTAGAAGAGAAGTAGAGGAAATCAGAATTGTGACACCCACTCAACCTACTAACCCCTCACCAGTGGCTCTCCCTCCCAATGTTATCAATGATATACAGATTGGCATTGAGGGTAAATGGGAAACAAAGCTTTCAAAGAAGAAAAAGAAATTAAGTATTGAACTACAGAAATTAGGGTCTTCTCTATTTGAGGGAGAATTGGCAGGCTCTACAAGAAGAAGATCTAGATCCAAAACTAGATCTCAGTCATCCAACTCTCATCCCCCATCTCAATGATTAACATGCTATGCTGGAATATTAGGGGCATGGTAATCCTTTGTCCCTGAAAACAATTTTCTACCTTATTAAGAAACATAAACTTTGGTGCTTTGCCATTTTTGAACCTTTGGTGCATAAGCACTCTTGCAAATTCCTCAATAAATTCCATGGTTTTAACCATTGTACCAACTGCAGCAACAAGATTTGGGTCTTCTGTAGAAAGGAAATCACTTGGTCTCTTCTTCTTGATCATCAATAATTCCTCCACTCTTCTTTCCAAATTAATGGCCATCAAGGTTTCATCACATTTGTCTATGCAGGTTGCAGAAATATGGATAGATCTGCTTTGTGGGATCAGCTCATCAACATTGGCTCCAATCTCAATCACCCCTGGCTTGGGGGGGGATTTTAATAGCATTGGATCACCTGGGGAAAAATCGGGAGGAAGGTCCCCAAGTTTGACTAAGATGTCTAACTTCATTGAAAATATACAAGATGCACATCTATTTGACATTGGATATAGTGGTCCAAAGTATACTTGGAGAAGAGGAACTATATGGGAGAGATTGGACAGAATCCTAGTGAACCACCAATGGCTCTCCACCCGGCTCCTTACTTATGTCACCCACCTAAGCTTTGCTGAATCCGACCATAGACCCCTTTCGATTACCATTACCTCCCCTAACTGCACTCGGCTCCCCCTCCTTCCAGATTTCTGAATGTTTGGTCCTCCCAAACTGATTTCAATTGCATTGTCCAGAAGCATTGGTGTAATATTGTTCACTCTACTCCTCTCATCAAACTTAGCTATCTCCAGATTAAACTCATTAAGGCCCTCAGATACTGGAGCTGGAACTTCTTTGGTGATATTCACCAGGCTGTTAATACTGCTGAGAATGCTCTCACCCACCTTGAAACCCAGTTCCAGGCTGGTTTTGCTACTGAAAATTAACTGTTTGATGCCCAAGCTAAACTTATGGTTACCATTGCTAATCAGGAAGCTGTTCTAAAACAAAAAGCTGCTATTGCCCATTTTGTTGATGGAGACAGAAACTCTAAATTTTATCATGCATAAATTAACTACAGAAGGAAGTGTAACAATATTCACAGTATCAAATCTGAAGATGGCTGACTGTTATCTAATCTCCCTGAGATTGTAGCTGATGCAGTTCAATACTTTAAGCAGTTCCTTACCCAACAGACTGGTCTCAGGACATCTATTGACAAATCCCTCTTCCAAGCTGACATTATATTCACATCCAGCCTTGATCTGGCTGATACCCCTTCGCCTAAGGAAATCCGGAATGCTCTTAATTCCGTGGATAACTCTAAAACAACTGGGCCTCGATGGCTACACAGCTCGACTTCTATAAGAAATCCCGGGATTGGATTCGAATGATGTGGTGGCAACCATTCAAAGTTTCTTTATGGGTCATCCCCTCCCCAGCTATTTCAGTGCATCAAATTATGTGTTAGTGCCCAAAACCACTACTACTCAGAACTGGAACCACTATAGGCCTATTTTCCTGACAACTGTGATTAGTAAGACCATCAATAAGATTATTGTGGGCAGGTTGCAACCTCACCTGGACAAGTTAATAAGGCCAAACCAGTCAGCCTTTGTCAAGGGGAGATCTATTAGTGACAATGTCCTATTGGCTCAGGAACTACTCCTTGATCTTGATAAGAGCCAAAGGGGGGGTAACCTCATTTGCAAGCTTGACATCCAAAAGGCTTATGATACCATCAGTTGGGATTTCATCATGGAAGTCCTTGCTGCCAGAGGTTTCAAGAGCCATTTATGCAATCTTATGAGGAGATGGTTGGAAACAAATGAGCATTCCATCTTAACCAATGGTCAAGCTTGGGGGAGATTCAAAGAAACTAGGGGCCTTCAGCAAGGAGACCCATTATCCCCCACTATCTTCATCCTATCTTTAGACTACTTTTCAAGATTGGTGGATAGAGAGCTCCTTCCCCAAAACCTTTCCAGGTACCACCATAGATCTAACATTGCTATCTCACATTTAATGTATGTAGATGATATCATGCTTCTATCAACTGCCCACAAAAATGCTGTCAAAAAGATTAAGTGGTGCTTGGAGACTTTTCAACAACAGGCTGGTATGGTTTTCAACAAAGAGAAATGTCAACTGATATTTTCTAAGCATACTCCTGCCTCCACCAGACACTGGATTACTGAGTACACTGGATTTTCCAGTTTAACTCCTCCAATAAGATATCTGGGAGCTTATCTAACAATGGGTAGGGCAAAACAAATACAATTTGATGAATTCTTGGGTGAAATAAAATCCCAACTCAATTGCTGGTCCAATTCTTTCCAGTCTAATGGTGGCAGAATCACCCTCCTGAAAAGCATTCTCACCTCTTTCCCATCTTACCTGCTTCAACTGATACCATTGAAGAAGAGTACTCATCTGCAACAGGAAAGAACATTCAATAGATTCCTATGGACAGGACAAAGGCACCAGCTACATTGGACATCTTGGCATAAAACTGCTAAACCCCTCCTAGCTGGTGGGCTAGGCTTTAGGGGTCTCCTCCATCTACAGCATGTAAACTTCATCAAGCTTTGGATATATTTTAGAGCATAGACCTCCTTATGGGCAAAATTTCTGAAAGGCAAGTACTGCAAGCATGTCCACCCCTCCCTTGCTGTCAGAAAACTGGGGGACTCCAAGATTTGGGTCAAAATGCTGAAAGTTAGACAGGAAGCTGAAGCCAAATTTATTTGGGATCCGGGGAAGGGGAGATCAATTTCGGTTGGACAACCGGTGTCCAAAAGATTGGTTAATCCCTAGAAATGAAAATATTGATCTATCTCAATCTGTTGCTGAGTGTTGGGATGGTGCTACTTGGTCCATCCCACATCTTAGAGCTATCCCCGCAGACTAGTCGACACATGAAGTTGCAACGGTTCCTATCCATTGGGGAAACCCGACACGATTCTCTCTGGGGTCTCCAAATATCAAAGCTCTACTAAATACCTATATAGTTCCTCCTTTCAGTGGCCTACTGTCAAGTGGGGGAAGTCTATATGGAGTAAATACCTCTCCCCTTCCATGTCCTTCCTTTGCTGGAGATCCCTCCACAGAATTATCCCCACAGATGATATCCTTAAATTAAAAGGCTTCGAGAGGTCCTTCCATCTGTGTTCTTTGTCATCAGCAAGAAGAATCTATCCCCCATTTGTTCTTCCAGTGCAAATTCTCCCAGGATGTCTGGAATGAATTAAAATCCCAGCTTAGTATTAATAACATTAACCTTCAATGGGAGTTATTTCATCATCATTGGTGCTATAGGGATATCCCAAAGGTCAATACCATCCATTTTATTGCCCTCTGGTTCATATGGATGGCTAGGAA
Source organism: Papilionanthe hookeriana x Papilionanthe teres (assembly GCA_022702705.1). Classification (NCBI taxonomy): domain Eukaryota; kingdom Viridiplantae; phylum Streptophyta; class Magnoliopsida; order Asparagales; family Orchidaceae; genus Papilionanthe; species Papilionanthe hookeriana x Papilionanthe teres. The sequence continues at coordinate 184,126,604 of CM040421.1, forward strand.
CTGTGCCAAATTTGAAGACCCTACTCGTCGTTGCCCCCTCCGTGGCCGTAAATTGCAAGTCCTACATAAGCAAACTCATTGTTCATAAGGGGTTCCCTCAAATTCTTCAGCAGCCTCCCTCATTATCCCCTTCAGCCCCTGCTGTCTCCTTTTAGGTAAAACTTGTTAGCTGGCAGGCTCCACATTGCAATTACATCAAGATAAATACTGATGGCAGCTTCTCCAATGATGGTGCTGGTGTGGGGGGCAGCTTTAGGAATCATCTGGGCAATTGTCTCCTTTATTTCCCTGCCCCAGTCTCTGCCAGAGATGCATTGGAATCGAACCGATTGTCGTTCTTCGAGCTCTTCGGCTTGCTCGCATTGCTCGGTTGGCAAAACATTTGGATTGAGGTGGACTCTCAAGATCCGATTAATAGCATCGACCATATCCATCGCCTACGATGGCACCACAAATATCGGATGCAAGCACAATCTTGCCCTCAGAATCCCTCACACTCTGTTCTCTTCTAACTTCAGGGAGGGTAAACAACCTGCCCATTGGCTTGCCCAAGAGGGTGCTATTTCCCCCAAAGCTGAGGTTTCCAATCTTCCATCCAATGAGCTAAATTTCTTAATTGTTGGAGACAAGCTGAGTTCCCCCCATTTCAGAATTGAATATAAATTTCCCCTCTGAGCCTGTTATGTTCCCTAGTGTTTTGACCTTGGAATGCCTCTGAAATCTGCAGTGTTTGTTGGGGCCCTATTGCTGCACTGTTTTGGTGAGTGGGGGGGGGGGCTTTGCAATTTTTCTGCTTTCCTATGTCATGGTTGGGGCTGCCACTAGGTTTTTGTTAGTTTGGGGGCCTCTCTACCTCTTTTTGTAAATCTTTTCATACTCAACATGTAGGGGCTTCTTCCACCCTTTCCTTTAATATATATATATATATATATATATATATATATATAAATTAAACTTAAAATCTAAAATCTGCCAGCAATTTCTGTAGGTGACCTCTTTTCTAAAAACATATAACCTATAAATATGCCGACATTTACTAATAATGAAATATTTTGTATGGGGAAATAATCTTTCTTTATTGTGTTAAGCATTTAAATTACGATCTTATTTACAATTTCTATTTTAATAACTTGCATATTATCACTTTTTATTTGATTAGTTTTTAAATAGATTTTCTTCTTCCTTTCTTAATTTAACTTAGCCTTCCCCGAGGGATCGATATCTCGAGTTTTTAAAAAAGAATGCTCTCTATTACTTAAAACGATACGTATACTTCCGTAGTACCACTAATGCACGATTTATATTTATGTATCAAAACTTTAATCTTTAATTATCGTACATTAGCTGCTTAATATGATTTGGGGTCAAGTTTGGCCATAATTTTATAAGCTATTTTACTTGCATAATTGTGGTCGGGTCAGTGACAGAAAGAGAAATAAAATTTAGATACTGATCCTGGAATTTCATGTGAAAATATTTAGAGAAAATTTGATGTTGACTTTTGAAAAATGTAGAATTGTGCAATTCGGCCAAGACTTGTAGGCATTGCGAGATTTGTAAAATTTTGTGACACTTTGAATTCTTGGGAAGTGATGTTGTGTAAAGCTCCAAAATTCACGAAGTACTTTTTGAAATGTAAAATATGAGAATGAGTGAGGAGACTCAGAATCTCGAGAAAGAGTAAGCTTATCATTTGTTTTCAATTTATTTCATTTCATTTCATTTAACTTGAGGAATATCCGATTTCATAATCTATTTTCTTTTATTTCATTTTATTTCAACTTTTCCATTTGTTATTACTTTTCTTTTTAGTCTTTTCTTGTTTCGTTCTTTGTTCGTTTTAATTTGGGACCGATATGCGGTCCCGCGGCTTTTTGACTATTGCACCAAAAAAATTTTTGTTGAAAAACTAGGTGAGATGAAACAGAAATCTTCACTAATTTTACTAAAAGTAGTAGTATAACTGATCACATACCGACAACATCCAAAAGTAGATCGAGCGTACATAGCTGAACAAAACTCACATATCACGTCATTATGGTACAAAAAGCCGTGACAACTGCCATAAATTGGTGTAGGAGGTAGCAAAACTCTATCGTCTGAGGCTACACCGTGAACAAGCCAACCTACCAAGGCTACGCTTTGGAACAAAATTCCCCTCACGAAAAACTGGAGGTACTGCTGTCATAGTGGCAAGGGATGAAGGCTTTCCAACTCTAGGTTTGACTCGTAGTAAAATGGTGTCTTGTCCTCGTCCATTCTTCTGAAAGTAACTAAAACACATCGTCCTCTGATTCCTGGGATGCAGTGCTTTGCAAGATCTGCCACATTTCCTTTTAGCACTAACATTGATTTAACTGGTAGAGGGATCTCGACGGAACCTTGAGACTCTCCTGGCCCAAAAACCTGAATTTCCTGGCCGAACAAATATTTCATTCACTTATAAATGAGACTGTGCAGAATGACCTTACAAAGTCGTGATGGTCGATATGAAGTGCAATATAGTCTCCATCCTCATAGATATTGATAATGCTCCTGTTGGGAATACAGTGTGCAGGCAGCACGTGCGACCATTCTCTTTATCATTTTCTTAATTTATGGCGGCATCTGATCCACCTGATCATGCTGTAGAATCACCAGGGGAATACCATATCAATCTTTTGTGAAGTTATAGCAACACCAACATTGAATGGTGATCTTGCCCTTTCCTATCATCCATTTTGTCGGCTCTGTGTACGTTCTTTCCTTTAGACGGCCTGTGATCCACTGAAAAATTGATAGCTTTTTACTATTCATTTCATACCTATTTTTGATGATATTGCACTTTAAAGAAAGGCATTTTTCATGATTTCATGGAGGTAGAACGATTTTAGGCCTTTGGAGAAAAAGGAAGCAAAAAAGGAGCAAATTTGGAGCAAAAAGGGACAAAAGTGTATTTGTTTGAACTAGCGCCGAATGACATTGTCTCCAGTGCCAGATCACACTATTTTAGAGAGATTTACGACCGTATTGGCAGAATAATGCTCCAAATGGTGCCCTATCCAGCACCGGACCGCGCCCTATCCCAATTTCAAACTAGATTCAATGTATTTGGCCGGATTTTGAAGGTTTGCTTGAGGAAACTCTTGAGAAATCTGTTTTGGCCTAATTTAAACTCTTTCGGAGCCAAGTTTAGAGGAAGAGAGAAGGGGAGAAGAAGAGAAGAGTTTAGAGTGTAGAGAGAGTGTACTTCCATTTTGTTTAGGAAATTTAAATTATGTGTTTTCTCTTCTAAGGAGTGTAAGAGGAGGGGGAAAGTGAGAGATTTCTTTTTCCTTACTTATCCAAAGAGAGAATTGTGTGTTGTTGTAAAAAAAGAAGAGAAGTCAAAGGAATTCCTTGAGGTTCACTTGGGGAAGAGTTTGAGATAAGTTGTCTTTACTTTACTCTGTTTATTTGACATTGTTTTTATATAAGTTGTCTTTACTCTGTTGAGATAAGAGTTTGGGAAATAGTTTGTCATCTTTTTCTCATGAGTCTTGAGTAGTTTTCTTTGTATTTCTCTTTTTATGTGATGTATTGATGTTGTGATATGGGAATGATGTGTCGAATTATTTTGGAGAATTTGTGATGACCATTTCACGTTGAACTTTATTTACTTTTTTATTTGGCCAATTGAATTATTAAAACTTGTTGGAAAAAATATTTTTGAATGGATTATGAGTTCCACAGCAAATGTGAAGGTCACATTCAATGTCCATGAATGAGAGACGCAGTTCATGGGGATTGAGTGCAAGTAAATAAGTAAATATACTTTGATGAGCACATAATTGGAGATTTCATAGTGACATGCTGAAATCCTCAATTTAGTCCTAATGTTTGGAAACTCAAGCGAGAGTTAGCCCTCAGGAGAAGGGTAGTGGGAGCTCTAGAGTAAGAGCCAATATCCTTCCAACCTAACCACGGATTTAGAGACTAAACTTAGGATTAGCCAATGTTCCTTATACGCTTAAATATTGATAAAGAATATGAATGCTCCTATTTGGCACAATACATTTGCATCACTGATCTATATCACAATATTCATCACATTATGATTGGAAAGGAGTAAGACTCTTTCCTACAACATAACTTTGTTCTAAATTTAGTCTTGTGTTAGTTTAACTTGCTAGAGTATAGAACGTACTTTGGTAAAAATAAAATTGTTTGTCTTTATTTTAAGAATTAAACTTATTTGCAATTGTGTTGATTTCTACGCTACGCCATAAAATTAAAGCCTCCCTGTGGGATCCATATCCAGGACTCCACTAGAACCTTGTATTACTTGAGAGATACGTATACTTGAGTTTAATTGTGTAACTCATTATAAAACTAAATATATATATATATATATATATATATATATATATATATATATATATCTAAATTTGAGTTCATAAATTTTAGCAAATTAAAAAAGTCTTACCAAGTTTTTGGCGCCGTTGCCGGGGAGGTACGGTAAAAAAAGGTAATAGCTAAAATTTAATTTTGTAGCATTTGAAATCTTATATTTGAATTACAGGTCATAATTATGTGTGTCTGTTTATTTTTAGTGTGCTTACTGTGTTTGTATGCATAGTATCAGATCTATAGGTTTAGTGCCTTACGATTCTGAATTATAGCGTATTATTAGAAATATTCGAAAACAAAAAAACAATCTCTAAATCCTAACAAAATGGTGAACAACTTAAACAATCAAAATGAAAATATACCAAGACCTTTAAGAGATTATGCTAATCCAACAGCAGATGAAATTCACTTAACTATCCAAAACCCTAATATTGCTGCTAATTCCTTTGAGCATAAACCTAATATTATCCAAATGGTACAAAATAATCAATTTGGAGGAAAACCTAATGAAGATCCTAGCTTACATATAGCTAGATTTCTAGAACTGTGTGTTACTTTTAAATATGAGTGTTGACCTCATTTTTGATGTGGTCTTTTTCTCCTCTCTTTAGTACTTAAGATCTGACCTTAGGCTTTTCCTTTGACTAATCTTAGAGGACTAGAAGTGGAACCCACCCCTTTAGAAATTCAAACACCTCTTCACTCCCTACAAACCCCACAAGCCTGATTGTAGACCCCTAATCACCTAGAGGGTTGAAATCAAATGTGGAGGTTTAAAGGATGAGTTCCCCAAAGGACTTCTTGGCCTTAGGAATACCCTGGATTGCCTGGTCTGGTGAGAGTTGACTTGCACATACACTACACTCTCACACACATTCCAAGTCTTAAAACCACACTCTCACCCAACTTGACTTCTTGATTCATGTAGGTAATTCACATGGATGGTCCTTAACCCCTAATCCCCTGGCTAAGAGGGTTAGGAACAACATAGTGAATGCCTCAGATGAGTCCTCTCATGGCTCATATGGGCATAATATGGCTTCATGGCTCAACCAAAGTGATTCCATTCTACTCAAATTTGATCAATCTTCATTTTTCCAAAATTTCAATTTTTGACCCCCATGGCCCTACACCTACTAAACCTACCAAAAGCCCTTGAAACTACCCAAAATTTGCAAAATCACGAAAATTACCCAAAATTCCTCAAAATCAATCCTAAACATTTTCCCCCATTAAAATTGACCATCCATAGCCAAAAATACCAAAAATTTCAAAAGTACCCCCCAATACCCTCCAAATACCCAAAATGCTCTTCTTAGCACAAAGATCCAAAAATTCAAAAAATTCCCAAAAAATTTCAGAAAATCCCAAATATTTCCAATTTCATTTTATTCAACTACACCATGTGCCAATTTGGCCTATTTACCCCTTTTTTACAAAAACCCCAATTTAGTCCACTTTAACCCCACGTGAACCCAATGTCAAACCAAACCACCCTAATTGACCTAAATTTTGGTCCAATTCAATTCTAAACTTCAAATTAACAACCCTAATATCAATTTATACTAAATCCAAGTCCAATTTGATTGAAATTTGAGCCCAATTTCAATTTGAAGCCTAAGGCCTAATTTTGGCCCATGACCTAAACCTAGCTCAAACCAATCCAATTCAACTCCAATTGGCCCCAAATATTTTTAAAAGCCTTCCTAACACCCACATAAACAAAACACTAACTTGATTTGCCCAAAATTTGAACCTAAACTGCACCCATACCTAACCAAAAAACAAAATCACTTAAATTGACCTAAGCCCAAGCCTAACCCAAATGGGCCCAAATCCCAAAATCAAAGCCCAACAACAGTTGGAAACTCTTTTTGACATTCCCATAAACATTTCTCAACACTAATTTTACATCAAATCCAACATTAGCCAAACCTTAGCCCAAGTTAACCCAATTTGACCCACTTTGGCCCCTTTACTAAAAGTCCCAAATTAAACCCAATTCAACTCCAAATTATTCCAAACCAATTCCAAATCATTCATGACACATCCCTAAACTAAACCCAACACTTGTTTGGCCCAAGCCTTTACCAAACTTTCATCCTAAAATCCATTTTAAAATCCAAAAGCCCACATCCCTAAACCATTTTAAAAGCCCATCTTCACTAAATTTCAAAGGCCCAAACTTCATGCTAAAGCCCATATGACATTCTTTTCATCACCCCATAAATTGATATCATCCCTTAAGTCCTAAATAAATCATCAAATAATCCTAAATTAGGCCTCATGCCAAAATCATCCATAAATCCCAAAAATTCAAAACCTTCTTTCATGTAAATGACGAAGCTTTGTCCCAAGACACATGGAGCCCTGAGCAAGCCATTTACAAGCCATATGAAGCCATGGAAGGTTTGACATGTGACCAAGCAATTAATGGCAAAAGGAGGGCCCCCTTTCTTAATCCTTCATTAAGCCTTTTTAACCATAACCATGTCACACACTAAACCAAGTTTAGCCACCTCACCATGGATGGAGACTTCACCACTCCAATTCAGCTGAACTAAATGATTCCCTCAGCCCAAATCAGAGCTTGGAAGGGTGCACCAAACCCAAATCCATGCATTTGACCAAACCAAGCCCGAAATGAGCCCTTGCCCCTTCCACTTTGATTCAACTCCTTTACTCTTGTAATTTGCCAATTGAACTCACTAACCTCCTTGATGACAACAGTGACCTGACCCTGGCCGGCCAGCCACCAGGCAGCCGAAAAACACCATGGCTGAGAGCTGAATTTGAGCCAAATTTCTCAATTCTGCCTTGCTGAGTTGTCCCAGCCAAATTGAACACCATGGCTGTTCTTCTCTTGCATGGAGCAGCTGATCCCAAGCCCTAACTACCCCTGTCAGGCCCTCTAGCCATGCCTATTTAAACACCACCTCATCTCGGCCATGTGAGGTGCAAAACAAAAACTTAACAAAACTCTGCTAAAATTGCTCCAGGACCTTCTCCCAACCTAGAGCAATTGATTCCCAGTGTCCATTTGCCCTAATCCCGATTAACAGAGCCCAATTTCTCGCTCGAAAATCCACCCAAAAACCAGGACACTTCACCACAGCTGACCCAATCCCGAAATTGATTGAATCTACACCTTCACCGGACCAAGAGGAGAAGTTCCCAGACAAAAGCCCCCTCACCAGGCCAGCCATTGCTTCCAGCCTCCAAGCTTTGTGATCGGCCTTGGTCACTTTTGTAACTAGGCATTTCCCCAGAGCAAGAGACTTCATATGGAGCTTGCTTGGACTCAATCGAAGTTGACATAACCCTCAGATTGAAGCTTCACTTCTCTGAGCAATGGTATGAACTCACTCTTCCTCCTGAGCTTCTGGAGGTTCTCCATTTTTTTTGAGTCGATTTTAATGCATGTTTACCATATGGATGCGTTCGTCTCTTTAAGACAAATCCATAGAGCATAAGAACACAAAAATCCGTTGAGAATCGAGTGAGTTCTTAGGGTTTTAGTGTGGACGGTCACGGGTGCACACTAGTCGTAGACGATGACCAGGAGCCATTGGATCGCGCGTGTATCGAGTGGACGGTCGAGATCAAGCCAGACAACATAATGGTACGTGAATGGCAGGCCCCCGTAGCGCTGACTCAGATGGCGACGCCGAGTCAGAACGCACTGCGTGGCCTTTCGGAGCTACCGTGGATTGCATGGCGCCGCGTGGATAAGTAGGAAAATAGGGTTATTTTCTATTTATTTAAATACCAAAATTTCAAAAATTCATATCTTTGCATAGAAAAATCATAAAAATAAAATAAAAATAACCTCTTGCTAAGTGAACATAGGAGAATAATGTGGAAAAGAAATCAAATTAATTTGATGAATATTTTATTTTTAATAATTTATTTACTGTTTCTAATTTTTTGATTCTCCATTTGCATCTACAATTCGCCATGGCATGTCACCATAGGGCTTTTGAAGCCTCTGATCTTGGGAACATTCCCTGAATTTTTCAAGGTCAGAGGTCAACTCTGTGAAAAGATATTGATTTTTCAATTTCATGTCATTGTTTTAGGTATTTTAATTCCAATAATTAGCATGTTGAAAAATAAATTCTAGGAAAATTTGGTGGTGTTTCTTAGGACCAGAGGACCCTAGGAAAAATATATTTTGAATTAATTCATCTATAATAACCTTAATTGGCCTAAACCCATCAAATTGAATTTGAATTAATTAAGGTTAACCACACATAAAATTGACTTAAAAATAATTCTCCACAAATCTTTAAGATTAGAGGAACCTTACATAAAAATTTGAAATCAATTGGACTTGATTAACCCTACCAAAAGGGTTGATTAAGCCTCATGGGCAAAATGGAACTTTAAAAATTCATAACTCCAAAAATACTTTTCAAAAATTCACAAAAATGGTTTTGGGGCTTCTCTGATATCAGGGGAGTTTAGGAAAATTAAAATTGGAATTTTCTAAAAAAGTTGATTTTTCATATTATTTTAATATTTTAATAATTAAAAAATAATAAAAAACATAAAAAAATTAAAAATCATAAAAATGTCACATTTTGATTCCTAATCACTTAGGAACAAACCAAATATTTTTCCTAAGTCCCTAGGGTAAGATATTGAATTTTAAAGGCTTAATGTAATTTTTAATATTAAAAAAAAGAGATTTTAACCTTTTTCACTAAAATAATTCCAATAAATCAAAGAAAAATCATAAAATTATAAATTTATTTCTCTAAACTCCTTGAGGTCAGAGAGATTTAATAAAAATATAAAATCTATTTTTCAACTTTAATTTTATTTTATAATTAATTAATACTCTAAAAGTCAAAATAATTATAATAATTAAAATATAATTCAGCAAGATCACCAAAATTGGTCCAAGTGGTCCTCCGAGTCATTGGAACATCCCATAATTTTCTTAAGGATAGAAACTTTTCCTTGGTCATGTTGTTGAATTTTCTTTGAAAGCTCCTATTTTCTACTAAAAATAATTATATAAATAAATTAAATTCAGAAAAATCACATTTTCTCCTCTAATGTCTTAATTGGCATGTGAGTGAGGTGACATAAAAATTTCAAATTCATTTGAGCTCAATTTAGTGAGTTATGAAATGAATAAGTTTAAAAGGGCATAAATGTAATTAAAAATTTTAACCCTTAATTAAAACTTTAGGTTTAATCAAAATGGGGATGGTAAAATATTTGATTTTAACTTTCTTTTGGATAATTAAAACTTAGGGAAATTAAGGGGTAGAAACGCATTGAACATTTTGAAAATATCAAAAATGAAATTTTAATTAATTAAATAATTTAAATTTTGGTAAGAATATATTTAAATTTGGATCATTAAAACAGGGATATTATTAAGAGTATATTTATTCTTTAATTTAAAAATCCCTAAATAAGTCACTTTAACAATACTTAATTCTTAATTAAAAATTAAAATAATAATCCAAATTGATAACTAAAATTAACAATTAAATTAAATTAAAACTAAAATTAAATTGAATTAAATTAAATTTTAACTAAACTAAATTAAATTAAATTAAAACTAAAATTAAATTAAATTAAATTAAATTAAATTAAATCAAAATTAAATTAAAATTAAATTAATTTAAATTAAATTAAATGAATATTAAATTAAATTAAAATTAAATTGAATAAAAAAAATTAAATAAATTTAAATTAAATTAAATTAAAATTAAATTAAAATTAATTAAATTAAATTTAAATTAAAATCAAATTGAATTAAATTAAATTAAAATCTTTTAACAACAAACCTAAATGAAAGCATTAAGAATTAAATCTAAAATAATTTGAACATTATTCCAAACTTAAAATTATTAATTAAAATCTCATTATTAAATTAAAACACTTTAAACCATTAACTCAAACTTTTAATTAAGAATGATTAAAAATCTCGATAAACCAATTTGCCCTTAAAGGCTTTAATTATTATAACTCTTAAATAGAGTATTAAGTGAGATGTCACTTCATTCATCAGATAATCAAATACCTAAGTTCACTGAGCAAGAAACAAAGTTTAACTAAACTTTTGGATGATTAATTCACTCGTACAACTAAATTTACTTGGACTCAAAACAATCCTGAAATATTGAAAAGATGTTTAGAACTTGTCCTAAGCACTTCCTCAATATGACGAGATGTTTTAGAAGAACAACTAAATTTAATTGTTCTTTGATGAATAAAATCATCCTTAAACAAAACACAAGAACCTAAACGTCATAGGAGATGACTAATTATAGGATTAGGAATTTGGTAGACAACCAAAACCCTTCTCTTAGCTTTACCTAGGTACTTATTGAAATATTTAAATGCCTTGACATGTGTTTTATGTGCAGCTTGGGATGACGGGAAGACCCTCCAGGTACACTTTTATTTAATTGCAATTTACTTTATTGCAATTTACTTACATGCATTGTACTTTACTTTTCTTGCATGTTAAATAAGACTGTTGCATGAAAACCAAAACCTTTAAGATAGTCCCTATACTGAAATCAAAACTAAATTAAAAGTCATTGCAAGATAAAATTCACTGCCACAATATTCCAAAATATAAAACAACTCAAAATTTAATCACAAACAAAACAACAAAACTACAATTGCAACAAAATCAAAACGTCTCGTTGAATGATAGGGAATACCTCTGATGATGTAACCCACGTGTTGCTAACGGGATTTTCCACGGTCTAAATGAAAGTGTGGAACTCATTCAGTTGAGTTTAGCAAATTCATCTGGACTAAGTAAATTCAATGAAAATAACGGTGCCGGGATGACGGAACCGTGGGATCTTAATCGGTTCTGTTTAATCAACTTTAAGATTTGTTTAATTAAAATATTAAAAAAACTTGGATTTTAAGATTCTCTCTAAACCAAAACACTTCTCTCATCTCTTGATTTATGACTTCTAGAACTAAACCTCTACAACAACAAGGAGCTCGGAGCATGGTGGGTAGCTCGGCCATCGTCATCAGCAAAACAACTCTACATCAGCTAAACTTTCCTTAGAATTAAATAACCAAGCCATAGGACTTCAAGGTAGTTTGCCTAGTGCAATGTAAATCCTCAACCATTTTGATAGGCATTTGCATAATCATGTTATGTAAATTAAGCCCTAACCGGTCTTAGGACTCTGAGGTAGTCGTTTGGTACGACATAAACCCTCACATCTTCAAGGCTATTTGCATGACTGTGTCATAAAAATATAAGTCCTAATTAAATAAAATAGGCATGATTGAAACATTAAATAAACTCCCAAATTGAAGACAAAAAATAGGATAGTTTGGGAAGTTGCCAAGATTCTTCTTGGATCCTCAGCTTCTCATACTTCTCTTCTTTTGGACTCTTGAAATAAACTGTTCCAAATTTGATCCATTCCCTTTTGAAATTTTCAAAATTCAATCCTTTGAAAACCTTAAACATTGAAATTCTTGAGAGCAAAACCACTGATCATTATCGAGAGTTTTCTTAAGTGATTCCCGTCACTTATGATGTAATTAACTATAGGGGCTTGCCCTTATAGGGAACTTTAAGAACCTGAGTAATATAAACCCCGCTTAATTTCTTTATATTAAGCAGGGGAACTTGTCGGCTTATAAAATTGGTTCGCAGACTAAACGGATGTCACAAATCTTCTAGTTTACTTAATCGAGCCCCATCATCAAGCAGTGTGTCTATTCTTTGGGATAGATACACGGTTTGTGATGCGGTGCTCGTTTATATAAACTATTTGAGATGTGAGATCTGTTTGATATTTCATATATTAAAATTTTCAAAAATAAAATTATTTTCAAAAAATAAATGCTATTTTCTAAATTATATATATATATATATATATATATATATATTTAAATTAAATTTAAAACCTAAAATTTGCCGACAATTTCGTTAGGTGACCCCTTTTCAAAATACAACACACACAACCTAAAAATAAGCCGTACAATGAGGGAGTGTCAAACGATGCTGTTAGGCTTAGACTTTCTCCTTTTTCATTAAGGGATAAGGCTTAGGCGTGGTTAAATTCATTAGCACTTGGATCTATTAGAACTTGGGGAGAGCTTTCACAAAAGTTTTTGTCAAAAAATTTCCCTCCTTCCAAAACTGCTAAGCTGAGAAATGATATCACATCTTTTTGTCAGTTTGATGGAGAAAGCATATATGAAGCTTGGGAAAGATTTAAAGATCTTCTAAGAAAGTGTCCACACCATGCTTTACCAGACTGGTTAATAATTCAAACCTTTTATAATAGATTAGTGGGATCTTTGAGATTCATTATCGATGCTGCTGCTGGTAGATCATTAATGTCTAAACCTTTTGATGAAGCATATTCATTAATTGAAGAGATGGAAACTAATAATTTTTAATGGATCTCTGAGCGGGTAAATCCTAAGAGAGTAGCTAGTATTCATGATTCTGATGCGATAACTATGATAGTCTCTCATATAGTTGTAATTTCCAAGACAATAAATCAATATGGAACGAATTATTATAATTCTAGTGTTAGAAGAAAATTCTCCAACACCCCCAGTGTTAGAAAAAAATTCATCAGAACAAATGATATACTCTCAAATATCTTATGAAACCTTGAATGCCATAAATAACAAATTCAATAATCCTTATTTGAATTATTATAAATCTAGTTGGAGGAATCACCCAAACTTCAACTAGAATAACACAAATGATGTTTTTAACTCGCAATGGGGAAACAATCCTATGAATCTAGTTGAAAATCTGAACAACTAAAGAAATACCAATTATAGACCTTCTTATCCTCCTAGTTTTAATAGTAATTAACAATTTAAGGAAAAGAAGTTGTCTACTGAAGAAATGATTATGAATATGGGCAATCAAATTCAATCTCAAAATGTTGTAATGAAGAACATTGAGAATCAATTGGGACATATCTTTACCGCGCTTAATAATAGACCTTCTGGGAAACTTCCTAGCAATGTTGAGAACAACCCAAAAGATTAAAATAAGAAGCAAACTAAGGCTATTCAATTAAGGAGTGGAAAAGAATTGGAACCACGAGTTCAAAAAGAAGTTAAAGTTGAAAGAGAGGAAGTGAACATTGAGAATTGTTCCAATAAGATATATCCAGACGAATATCTGCTAGAACCAATAAAATAACTGTTGAAAGACCACCTCCTCCTTTTCCTTAAAGACTAAAGAAATAGAACATGGATAACAAATTTGCCAAGTTTTTGGAAATTATTTATAAATTAATGATTAATATTCCCTTTGTTGAAGCATTAGAGCAGATTCCTCATTATACAATGTTTATGAAGGATATTCCTAAAAAGAAAAGAAAGTTTAAAGACAAGGAGACTGTTGCACTTAGAGGTGAGTGTAGCGCAATTATTCAGAAGAAGCTTCATGAAAACTTAAAGACCCAGGTAATTTCTCTATCCCGTGTGCTATAGGTGAGAAATTTTTTAGAAGAGCTTTATGTGATCTTGGAGTTAGTATTAATCTTATGCGTTTATCAACTTTCAAAAGATTGGGAATAGGAGAAATTTCACTTACATCTGTGACTCTTCAACTGGCTGATCGTTCTATCACTTATCCTAAAAGAATTTTGGAAGATGTATTAGTAAAGGTGGATAAATGTATCTTTCCTGTGGACTTTATTGTATTAGATATGGAGGAAGATAAAGAAATTCCAATTTATTTTGAAAGACCATTACTTGTTACTAAGAGCTATGATCGATGTCTAAAAAGGAGAATTAACTATATGAGTTAATAACCAAGAGGTAACATTCATTATTCTTAAATATATGAAATACTCTTCAATTGCAAAAGATGATGAGTGCTCTCGAATGAAAATCTACGATTATTTGAGAGAAGATCATTTTAAAGAAGTATTTGAAGAAAATCTATAATGTGAGGATGAATATGAAAGTGAAAGTGAAGATAATGTGGATGATATGAAGAATGAAAAGTTAGAATTTGTTTAGGAAAAAATTGAAAAATTGGATACTATGGAAAATGGAGATAAAAGTTTAATTCCATCTATCATTAAACCCCCTAAACTTGAGCTGGAAATTCTCCCTAATCATTTGAAGTATATGTTTTTAGAAGAATCTTCTACTTTACCAGTCATTGTACCTTCAGATTTAAATGAATATCAAGAATAAAAATCAATGGACACCTTAAAAAGATACAAAATAGGCTTTTGGTTGGTCCATAACTAATATTAAAGGAATCAGTCCATCGATCTGTATGCACAGAATTTTGTTGAATGAACTGCATAAACCTAGAGTTGATCCACAAAGGAGACTGAACCTAATAATGAAAGAAGTGGTTTAAAAAGAGATTTTAAAGTGGTTAGATGCTGGAATTATATATCATATTTCTGATAGTGTTTGGGTAAGCCCAATTCAATGTGTTCCTAATAAAGGAGGAGTGACTGTTAATGTAAATGATCAAAATGAAATCATACCAATAAGACAAGTCACTGGTTAGTGAATATGTATTGATTATAGAAAATTAAATACCACCATCAGAAAAGATCACTTTCTTTTACCATTTTTAGACCAAATGCTAGACAAACTCTGGACACAAGTACTATTATTTTTTAGATGGATATACCAGTTATCACCAAATATCTATTGCTCTTCAGGATCAAGAGAAGACTACATTTACTAGCCCTTTTAGAACTTTTGCTTTTAGAAGAATGCCCTTTGGATTATGCAGTGCACATGCAACATTTCAAATATGTATGACGTCCATCTTTAGAAAATTAATTGATGATATAATAGAAGTGTTTATGGATGATTTCTCAGTATTTATAGATTCATTTGATGGATGCCTATGCAACTTAGAAAAATTTTTAAAAGTATGCAAAAGAACAAATTTAGTCTGAAAATGGAAAAAGTGTCAATTTATGGTTGTAGGAGGAATTATGCTTGAGCTTAAAATATCTGAATATAGCCTGGAAGTAGATCCTGTGAAGATTCAAATTAAAGAAAATTACCACCTTCAACAGCTGTCAGAGGGGTAAGAAGCTTTTTGGGACACGTAGGATTCTACAGGTGTTATATTAAAGACTTTTCAAAAATTACTAAGCCTCTATGCCAACTTTTGGAAAAACTTAAAAGCTTTCGATCTATTGAAGGAAAAATTAATCGTTGCACCTGTAATAGTTTCACCTAATTGGGAGAAACTATTTGAATTAATGTGTGATGCTAGTGATTATGCTATTGGAGTTATTTTTAGGCAAAGACATGACAAAATGTTTATAGTAATATACTACACTAGTAAGACTCTTATTGATGCACAAATTAATTACACCACTACTGAAAGAGAGTTATTAGCTATCGTTTATGCCTTCGAAAAATTTAGATCTTACTTAATTGGAGCTAAATGTATAGTGCATACTGATCATTCGGCTATTAAAAATTTAATGCGAAAGAAGTATGCAAAACCAAGACTGATTCCATGGATGTTTTTAATGCAAGAATTTGATTTTGAGATCGTTAATAGAAAAGGGGTCGATAAACAAATAGTTAACCATTTATCTAGACTTTAACAACCTAATTTGAATGAATTTGAAAGGAAATCACTAAAACTTTTCTTAGTGAGCAATTATATAATATTACTGAAGGAAACTTACCGTGGTATGCTAATATTGTAAACTACATCCTTAGTAATATTTTACCACCTAACTTAACAATGCAACAGCAGAAAAAATTAAAGCATGATGCTAAACTTTATTTTTGGGATGATCCTTATCTGTACAAGCAATTTAAAGATCTTATTATTAGGAGATGTGTGCCTTATGAAGAAACTGAAAGAATTATTCAAGAACGTCATGATTCTGAATTTGGACGACATTTCAGAATTGATAGAATTGCACATAATTTTTTGCAATCTGGATTTTATTGGCCTACGCCTTTCAGAGATTTTTATAGATTTATCAAAACTTGTTATTGATGTCAGAGAATTGGCAATATATCTAGAAGAAATGAAATGTCTCTTAATTTTACTTTCGAATTTGAAATTTTTTATGCTTGGGGATTAGATTTTATGGGACCATTTATACCTTCATTTGGAAATATATATATATATATTGATTGTTGTTGATTATGTATCAAAATGGATTGAGGCAATAGATTCGCCTAGGTGTGATGCTAGAAGTGTTTCATGGTTTTTAATAAAAATATTTTCACAAGATATGGAATGCCTAGAGTAATCATCACTAATGGAGGATCCCATTTTAAGAATAATATGGTTCAGAGATTGGTGGAAAAATATAATATTATGCATAGAATCTCTACTGCTTATCATCCCCGAACTAATGGTTTAACAGAGGAATCTCATTGTGAAATTAAACAAATTTTGGAGAAACTCATTAATCCTGAGAAATTGGATTGGTCTGCTAGATTAGATACTGCTTTATGGGTGTACAGAACTGCTTATAAAAGTCCTATAGGAATGTCCCCATACAGATTAGTCTTTAGGAAAACCTATCACTTGCCAGTTGAATTAGAATATGAAGCATATTGGGCGATAAATAAATTGAATTTTAATTCGAAAGATGCTGGTGAGAAGAGACTGTTGCAATTGAATGAATTGGAAAAAAAAAATGAAATGAATCATATGATAATGATAGAATATATAAGGAGAGAAGAAAAATATGGCATGATCGAAAGATTGTTAGAAAGGAATTTGAACTAGGACAAAAAGTTTTATTATAAAATATAAGATTGAAATTTTTTCCTCGGAAACTGAAATCTAGATGGAGAGGACCTTTCACTGTCGTAAAAATCTATCAATTTGGAGTTGTGATTATCGAATACCCTAATACTGAAAGGATATTCTAAGTTAATGGAAAATGTTTAAAATCATATTTTGAAGGAAATAGACATAATTTTAAAAAGATTTTAATGTTGGATCAACATGCATAACTTGAAGTTATGTCGGGCTGACGACGTTAAACCAAGCGCTTTATGGGAGGAAACTCATAGTTATTGAGTGTTTGCTTGTTTGATGTGTTATTTGTGTTCGTTTGTTACTTAATTAATTCCTACTATTTTTTAAATATCATTAACAACATTAAAGAAATGAATCGAATCAAAGTTTGGAATTAATTTGGATAAAACGAAGTTTGGCAAAAATTGAACTAGAGTCGGACGACACTGTTATCAGCGTCGGACCGCGCTGCTGTTCAAAAAATAGTTATTCATCTTTAAATTTGAATTTTTCCAGTTCTAGGTGGCAATTCTTCCACTTGAACTCCCAAAAACTACCATAGGAATGAAAAGGAAGATCCTAAATCTCATCCAAATAGATTCCGACTCGATAGAAACTTCAAGATTTCAAGTTTTCAACTGTAGAAAGTTTGTCAGTTTTGAAGCGCAACATCTATTCAACAAGAATATCTTAAAGATGAGGCTAATTAAGGATCAAGGCTTTGTGAATCAAGGTACGAATTCTCCTACTACTCGAATTGAAGAAATCATTATTCTAAGACGTTGGGCAGTGTTATGTTATACTACTACCACCGTAGCTGACCCGATTGTGAAGGAGTTTTATGCAAATCTTCATGGAATCAACCAAGAATCAGTCTATGTGTGAGTTAGTTTTGTCAGATTTACTACTGCAAAGATTAATGATTTATACATTATTGAGAATGTTCCGATCTTACACTATTCAAACTTCGCCACAACGAAGGACAAAATGAATGACATATACAGATATTTAACGGATGAAAGTGATGATTGGGAGATAAGAGATAACACGTATGTAAGTTCTTTGACCACATTGTTAAATCCTTCATCGAAGCACTTACATTATTTTATATGTGCAAAATTGCTCCCAACTATGATAATAAGTAATGTAACTAAGGAATGTATTATTTTGAACTATTGTATTGAAATGGGGATGCCCATTGATGTTGGTTCTATAATTGTTAAATCAGTTTTGGGATTGATCGTTCATGGATCAAAGTATGGGCTTGGACATCCTTCTACCATATTTCTCCTATGCAGTCAATCACAAGTGCCATATGAGAATTGGGAAAGAGTACTTCTACCTTGGAAGCCTATAGACCCAACGGATGAACATAGTAACCAGGCAGTTGGTGATATGAATGACATGAGTATCATTGAAGATCAACCATCTCAGAGTTCGACACCTATTCCTCCTTACTTTCTTGAAATTTCACAGATCATTTTGAAGAAAATTAAGAAATTGGAGAAACAAATTCAACACTTGATGTATGTAATCAACAATGTATCTGACTTCTTTGATGATCTGGATTGGAGAATGAAGGAACACTTTGATCATTCTCAGTACCTTGAAGGATGGTTGATATGTATGATGAAAAGAAAAGGTTGGATTGAGGAGAATTCTACTGAAGATTTTCTGTTTTGACCATTCTACAATCTCTTCGTTCACGTTTAATCAATTAGAGATTTAGGAGTTGAGGATAGTTCTAAGGAAGAATAAAGACTTAATTATCGTGTTTTTGTGTTTATGTATTTGAACTGATTGCTTTGCTTTGATTGAATGTTATATTTGGAGTTGCTTTCTTGTTTAGTTTTCAACGTTATTGTGTTGTGTTTGTGAGCGACACTGAATTTTAGAATTTTATGGCATGACGATGTGTAACATTTAGTGTTATTTATGTATGTTTGTAATTTAGATTTTATATATCAAATTTATTTTTTGTGTTGTTTGTGTTAAAAAATATCATTTTCTATGTTATTCAATGCTTAATTGACTAATTAGATGTCAGAGAGGGCTTGAAAAGATCGAAATTACAAAAGAAAGTTGGAAGCCCAGTTTTTAAACTGGCACTGAACGGCACTGTCACCAGTGCCGGACAACGCCAAAAGATAGAGAGTTTGGCCTTTTGAGCATAAAATAGCGCCGAACGGCGCTGTCACCAGCGTTGGACCGCTCCTGACCAGGAAAAGGCCTTAAACCCCAAACTTTTGCAATTTAACCCTAGGACCCACCATTTTTGTCCAAACCATTGTCTTCTACCTCCAGCCAAGGCCGATTTTTGCACCTATAACTCACTTGCATTTGGATTTGAAACAATTTCTCGATCGAAAAAGTTTAAATTTCATCTTTTCTTGGTAAGAGCTACACTTTAAACTAAATTTTTCTTATTTTTACCTTGAAAATCTCCTACATTAGGAAGATTTGAATTTTGAGTTTTTTAGAGAAAATTTGAAGAATTTTCATAGTATTGGAGTTCTTATCTATTTAAATTTACTTTGGAGTCCATTACATCGTAATTTTGAAATTGATTTAGATAAATTTGATATTTCTAGACAAATGGCTCTAAGAGTGGCTAAGGGGAAGAGAAAATTTGATTACGATGAGAATAAATTTGTGAATTTCAAGGCTTATTCCAACTTTTGTACATTTCTTAGCAATAAAAAGTGTATTCAAGAAGAAGTCTTTGAAAATCTTGGAGGTGTGATTGAAGAACTAATTATAAATCATAAATGAGAAATTTTTTGTTATTTTATTGCTGAAGCAATGCTGGGGATTGTGAGAGAATTTTATACAAATTTATACTATTCTGAGAGTGAATATATCCTAGTTAGAGGACAAATGGTTGAATTTACCCTCGCCCACATCAATGCATTTTATCAGTTGAGAGAACCTTTCTTTTGTGAATACAAAAATTTTCCTGTTACAAATGAAGCATTGGATGTGATTATGAACTATTTAACTGACAGAAAAGGGGAATGGAAGATTAAACAGAAACAAAAATTTAACTTCCCCCTTTATACATTGAATCATGTATCGAAAGTCTGACTTTATTTTATTTCTGCAAGACTTTTGCCTACCAGCCATCACAGCGAGGTTACTGTAGATAGAGCTGTTCTGAATTACTGTATTCAGAACATGAAGAATATCAATATTGGGGCTACTATTCATAAGATTATTTTGATAAACTCAAAAGGAGAGACTACAGGTGGACTAGGACACCCCAGCCTGATTCATGCCTTATGTATTCAATCAGGTGTAGCAACTGAAGATGATGATTAGGTAGTCCATCCCCTGAAGCCCATTAGTAAATTAAATCTGAAAACCTTTGAAGCCCTTGTAGGATGGAAATGGAGTAAGAAGCTGATGAACCTTCTTCTAGGGAACCTACTCTGCATGATGTTATGGATCAGTTAGAGAAGTTGAACACCAGAGTAGAGAGATTAGAAGCAAGGAATAGATAAATGATGATTATAAAGTGTGATGGCGAAAATATGAGATAGCTTATCATCATGCACAGATGAGATTCTTCGGGGGAGACACTAGTGTAGTATTTCCCACCAACCCTGAGTACACTCCATACCAGCCTTATGAACCTGATGATGGTAGAGCTCTTGCAGATAATGATTGGTAGTTTATGTATTTTTATTTTCATTATATTTTGTATATGTTGATGTATTTATGATGTACATGAGACTCCGTGATTTGTAGTTGTGATATAATTTATATTTGGTTGTGTTTGTTGCAAACTTTATATTGAATTGTGATGAATGTGATGTGATAATGGAGTTTACATGTGTTTAGTCTGGTAGTTTAATCTGTGATGGTAAAATTTGGATGTTAATTTTATGTTCTTAGTTGATGTTTAATGTTTTAAAATTTTAAACTTCTTGCCTTGCAAATTTCAAACCCATATTTGTATGTAGAAATGCTCTTAATTATTTCAGGCCTACTGTTCTAAGTTTTGAAGAAAACCTACTTAAACACAAAGGTATGAAAAGCCCAACATATTGAGTTATGAGTTATATAAGTTCATATCTTTTCTTTCTTCCCATGTTAATTGTATTGATATTCAAAAATTTAAGTTTTAGGGAGGGAAAGAATTAACTGTTAATTGTCCTTATTTAAAAGTATTTTCAAAATTATTAACATGATTTCCTGTGATAGAACTCAATTTTAGATAACAGTATTTTGATTTTATTTAAGTATTTTGTGAATTTGAATGAAAGTATTTTGTAATGTAAAGTAATTTTGTAGGCTAATATATTTGGAATAAGAGAATAGGACAATAGTCAACTATTCAAAGTAAGAAAAACTCTAAGTTTGAAGTATTAAGAATCCTAAAACTTTATGTGAAAGGAAAGGATTGAGACTCTATGATGAATCAATAATAAGTTAAAGAAATGCCAATAAGGTAAAGGATTGTGGTCAGTTTCAAATTTATGATGAAGTTAAAATTATTAAAGGCTATCCAGATACAGTAATTCTCACTTGCAAAAAGCAAAAAGCAAAATAAAAGATAAAAAAAAGAAAAAAGAAGAAAAGAAGAAAAAGAAAAGAAAAAAAAAAGTGAGGAGAAGCTTGAGGAGATGCCTAATCAAAAATTATCTTCACTTGGATCTATCTAAAGGGAAGAACTTGATTACTTTCCTAAATTTATATGTATGGATTAGCATCTTTACTAGTAGTGTTCTCATAAACTTCTTTTCATGTAATCTTTTTAAGTGACTTAATGGGACAATCTACAGTCATTTTTTAAATGAATATAAGGCTAGAACTCTTAGACTTGATTGCTAGATAGCCTTACACCTACAGAATTTACTTGAATTATTCAAAGATCTTTCTGAAAATTTCACTATTGTACTTATCTAAGTCAAAATTATGGTATTCTAGAAAGAAAGTTCATTGCAGTGGATCATTATTTTATGCATTAACTAAAATTACTTTAGGATAAGTAATAGTTAAGTTTGGGGGATCGAGATCTACTAAATATTTAATAGCTTTTTAATGTCCATTTCATACCTATTTTTGATGATATTACACTTTAAAGAAAGGAATTTTTCATGATTTCATGAAGGTATAATGATTTTAGTCCTTTGGAGCAAAATGAAGCGAAAATGAGCAAATTTGGAGCAAAATGAGGCAAAAGTGAATTTTATTGAGCTAGAATTGAACGGCGCTGTCACTAGCGCTGGACCATGTCAATTTATAGAGACTTTAAACCAGAAAGTGGAAAATAGTGTCAGACCCTGCCCTATCTCGATTTCAATCTAGATTCAATGTATTTGGCTAAATTTTGGAGGGATGCTTGAAGAAACTCTTGGGAAATCAGTTAGGGCAAGTTTTAAACTGTTTTGGAGCCAAATTTAGAGAGGGGAGAGAGTTTAGAGTAAGTGGTAGTGAAGAGTGAGTGCAATTGTGCTGTGATTCGAGAAGTAATTTCTGTGCTACACCATAAAATTAATTACATCCCTGTGGGATCGATATCCAGGACTCCACTAGAGCCCTGTTTTACTTGAGTGATATGTATACTTGCATTTAATTGTGAGACTCAATATAAAACTAAATCATTATATATATAAATCTGAGTTCATAAATTTTGGCAAATTAAAAAAGTCGCACTACCTAACGTATGATTTTTTACTCAGGACGACTCAACATTAAAAACTCTTTAAAATGTGGTATATGCCCTTCAAAATAATATGCCCTTCAAAATAAGGTTTTAGTCAGAGTCCATTAACTTTAAATATCTTTCCAGTTTTAGGATCTTCAATTTCAACAACTCCATAGTGATAGACTTTAATTACCAAAAATGGTCCTAACGATCTAGACATTAATTTACCTGGAAATAATGTCAATCTTGTATTATACAATAATACTTCTTGTCCAGGTTCAAATTTCCTTTTTAATTTCTTCCGATGATGCCATAACTTCATTTTCTCTTTATAAATTTTAGCATTATCATAAGATTCAATTCTAATCTCTTCAGGTTCATTAAGTTGCAATAATCTTTTATCACCAACATCCTTTAAATTGAAATTAAATTCTTTAATAACCAAATATGCTTTATGTTCCAATTCAACTGGTAAGTTGTAAATTTTTCCAAAAATTAGTCTATATGGGGACATTCCTATAGGAGTTTTATAGGCTATTCTATAAGCCTATATGTAGTATCTAATCTAATAGACAAATCCAATTTATAGGGATTTACATATTTTTCTATAATTCATTTAATTTCATGATTTGATACATCCACTAGACCACTAGTTTGGAGATGATAAGCAGTCGAGAATCTATGCTTAATATTATTTTTTCAACCAATTTCTCAATTCTTTTATTCTGAAAATGGTTTCCTCCATCAGTAATAATCACTCTCAGCATTCCATATCTTGTAAAAATATTCTTTATCAAAAATTTTGAAACACTACGAGCATCACATTTTGGTAAATCTATCGCTTCAATCTATTTAGATACATAATCAACAAAATTAATATATATATATAAATATCCAAATGAAGGAAAAAATGGTCTCATAAAATATAATGCCCATACATCAAAAAATTTAACTTCCAATGTATAATTCAAAGGCATCTCATTTCTTCTAGAAACATTTCCTACTTGTTGTCATCAATCATAGGTTTTAATATATTCATTAACATCTCTAAAAAGAGTTGGCCAATAAAATCTAGATTGTAAAATCTTATGTCCATTTCTATTAGTTCAAAAATGTCCTCCAAATTCAGAATCATGACATCTTTGAATAATTTGTTCAGTTTCCTCATGAGGTACACATCTTCTCATAATTTGATCTTTACATTATTTATATAAGTATGATCATGCCAAAAGTAAAATTTTGCATCATAAATGAATTTCTTTAGTTGTAGTTTTGTTAATTCAGATGGTAAAATATCACTTACAATATAATTCAAAATATCTGCATACCACGGTATATTCTTTACATTAATAATATACAATTGTTCATCAGGGAAAGTTTCTACAATTTCATTTCCAAAATTAATTAATTCTTTTCATTCCAGTCTAGATAAATGATCAACTATTTGGTTATCCGTTCCTTTTTTATCCACTATATTAAAATCAAACTCTTGCAAGAAGTATCCATCGAACTAATCTTGGTTTCGCGTCCTTCTTTTGCATTAAATATTTGATAGCAGAATGGTCTGTATGCACTATATATTTAGTTCAAATTACATATAATCTAAATTTATCAAAAGCATATACAATAGCTAATAACTCTCTTTCTATGGTGGTGTAATTAATTTGAGCATCATTTAGAGTTTTTCTAGCATAGTATATTACTTTAAAAATTTTGTCTTATCTTTGACATAATCACTAGCAACACACATTTTCTCAAATGGTTTCTCCCAATCAGGTGAAACAATTATCAGAGCAGTGATTAATTTTTATTTTAATAATTCAAAAGCTTTTATTCATTTTTCATTAAAGTCAAATTTCATGTCTTTTTCTAAAAGTTTGCATAAAGGCTTTGTATTTTTTGAAAATTCTTTTAGATAACACCTGTAGAAACTAGCATTCCTAAAAAACTTCTAACCCCTCTCATTGTAGTAGAAGGCAGTAGTTTTGCAATAACTTGAATTTTTGCGGGATCTACTTCCATGCCATTTTCAGAAATTTTATGCCCAAACATAATTCCTCCTGCAACCATAAATTGACTTTTTTCCCATTTAAAACTAAATTTGTCTTTTCACACAATTCTAGAAATTTTTCTAAATTATTTAAAAATGTTTTAAACGAAGTTCCAAACACTGAAAAATCATCCATAAACACTTCCATTCCATGCTCAATACATTGCAGAAAATTGACATCATACACCTTTGAAATGTTGCAGGTGCATTACATATTCCAAAAGGCATTCTTCAAAAAACAAATGTTCCATATAGGCTAGTAAATGTTATTTTTTTTATCCTCAGGAGCAATTAGAATTTGATGATAGCTGCTGGTATATCCATCCAAAAAGAAATAATATTTGTACCCAGCTAATCTATCCAACATTTGGTCTATAAAAGGTAAACAAAAGTGATGTTTCCTAGTGACAGCATTTAATTTTCTATAATCAATACAGATTCGCCAACTAGTGACTTGTCTTATTGGTATTAATTTATTATTCTCATTTACTTGTACTATCACTCCTCCTTTCTTTCGGACACTGTGAATTAGACTTATCCAAGCACTATGTGAAATAGGATATATTATTCTAACGTCTAACCATTTTAATATTTTATTTTTAATTACTTCTTTCATTATCAGGTTAAATCTCATCTGAGAATCGGCTTTAGGTTTATGATGTTCATCCAATATGGTTCTATTCATAAAAATCAAAGAGTTGATTCCTTTAATGTCAGCTAACATCCATCCAAAGGCATTTTTATATCTTTTTAAAGTTTCTAATAATTTTGTATCTTTTGATTCAATTAAATCTGAGGATATAATAACAGGTAAAGTACATGAATCTCCTAAAAATACATATTTTAAATGTGTAGGTAATATTTTCATTCAAGTACAAGTGATTTAATACTTGAAGGAATAAGATGTTTATTATCATTCTCTGTAAGGTCCAACATCTCAAATCTCTCCTGAACATATTCTAAATTCTCATTTTCTATCTCATTCTTATCCTCATATTGCAAATCTTTTTCTTATTCTATTTTTTCTTGTTCTAATTTTTCTTCAAACTTATTACTAAAATTCTCATTACTTAGATAATTGTAGACTTCAATTCTGAAACATTCATTATCTTTTTCTGTAGCAGGATATTTCATAACTTTTTTATATTAAATGTCACTTCTTGATCATTAACTCTCATAATTAATTCTCTTTTTTAAACATCTTTTATGGCTCTTTCAGTTACAAAGAATGGTCTCCACAAAATACTAGGAATTTCTTTTTCTTCCTCCATATCTAAAATAATAAAGTCCATAGGAAAAAAAAAATTATCAGCTTTTATTAATACATCTTCTATAACTCCTTTAGAATAGGTGATCAATCGATCAACTAACTAAAGAGTTACAGTAGTAGGGGAAATCTCTCCTAAACCCAACCTTTTAAAAAATGTAGAGGCATAATGTTAATACTAGCTCCCAAATCACATTAAGCTTTTTCCAAAAAATATTTCACCAATAGCATAAGGTATAGAGACGCTATAAGCATCTTTTAGTTTCTCAGGATACTTTTTTTGAATAATTACGCTACACTCCTCACTAAGTACAAAAGTCTCGTTATCTATAAACTTCCTTACCTTGTTTAGTATATCCTTCATAAACTTCACATAATTTGGCATGTTTTTCTAAAGCTTCAACAAAAGGAATATTTATAGTTAATTTTTTAAGGATTTTTAAAAATTTTTAAAATTGTTTGTCTCTCTTTTATTGTTTCAATTATTGAGGAAATGGAGGTGGAGGTCTTTATATAGTAATTTTCATTGGTTTAATTGGATATTCTAAATCAGGATATGTATCATCGTTATCTTTTTCAATCCACCCTTTCCTTTTCAGTTTCTTTTTCTTTTTAACTTTCAGTTTCTTTTTGAACTTCAGTTTATTTTTGAACTCTTGTTTCCAATTTGTTTCTACTTTTTAATTGAATAGCTTTAATTGTCTCTTTTAGATTAATTTCAAAATTACTAGGAAGAGTTTATGAAGGTATATTTCTAAGTGCTGTCACAAAATGTCCTAATTGATTTTCAATATTTCTAATTGCAACTCCTTGATTTTGTAATTGATTCTCATATTTAATACCAATTCTTCTATAGACAATCTCTTCTCCTTAACTTATGAATTAATGTTAAACCAGGAGCATAATATGGTCTACAAATAGGATTTGCTTGGTTGTTTGAATTTCCCTCAAGGTTTACCGAATTGTTGTTAATATTCCAATTAAAATTAGGGTGATTTTTCCAACCAGGATAATAATAATTAGAATGGGGATTATTAGTTCTATTATTTATTTCATTCAAAGTCTCATAAAATGATTGAGCATCAATTATTTGTCCCAATGAATTTTCCTCTAACGCTGGTGGTGTTTGAGAATAGTTCATTCCAAAGTGATTAATTTTCTTTGATATCGCAGTAATTTGAGAAGCTAAAATCGATATTGCATCAGAATCGTGGACACTGGCTACTCTTTTTGGATTAACCCATTCAGATGGCCATTGAAAATTATTAGTAGTCATTTCCTCTATCAAAGAATATGCTTCATCAAAAGCTTTTGACATTAATGATCCACTAGTAGCAACATCAATAATAGATCTAAGAGATCCTACTAATCCATTATAAAAAGTTTAAATTATTAACCAATCTGGTAAAGCATGGTGTGGAAACTTCCTAAAGAGATCCTTACATCTTACGCAAGCTTCATATATTGATTCCCCTTCAAACTGACAAAAAATGTAATATCATTCCTAAGCTTAGCACTTTTTGAAGGTGTAAAATCTTTAGCCAAGAATTTTTGAGATAGTTCTCCCTAAATTCTGATATATCCAAGTGCTAATGAATTTAACCACACCTTAGCTTTGTTCCTTATTTGACACTTTGTCATATTTAAAAGTAGCACATGTTTCTAGATAACTAGCAAGATGTAAGTTAGGATCTTCAATAGCTGATCCTCCAAACTGATTATATTGCACCATTTGGATAACAATAGATTTAAGTTCAAATGAATTAGCAGCTACATCAGGATTTTGAATAGTTAAGTGAATTTCATCTGTTGTAGGATTAACATAATTTTTTAAAGGTCTTTGCCTATGTTCATTATCAATTATTTGATTATCTAAGTTATTCATCATTTCGTAAAAATCTTTAAATTCTTTTTATTGTTTTCAAAATTTTCTAATAGTAGGTTCTAATTCCGAATAGTAAGGTATTAAACCTTCAGATACACTACTACGGATAAAAAAACACTACTAGCAATAATATAAAAGATAGTCTTTTAAATACTACTAAATTTACCGTTAAATTTTTAAATTTACCATTACCTTCCCTAGAAACGCCACCAAAAACTTCATGTGATATGTGACCGGTTACTAACAATTATTTTAACCCTAAGAAATTGGGCCAAAAAATTGATGCAAATACTTGATATGATATTTATTATCTAGATATGAATAGATTAATGAAGTTAATGTACTTTTAATGATTAATGAAATTTATTAATTTTATATATATGATCACAAACGTAAGTATACGTATTGCTCAAGTAATTCAGAGTTCTAGTGGAGTTCTGGTTATTGATCACATAGGGAAGGTGTAAATTGATAACAGTAGTACCCAAAACACAATATTAAAATTATAAAACTGAAAGTATAAAGCACAAGTTTGGAAGTGTTCAAATATTTCTAGGAGAACTAAATTTACCAGAATACTAAACTTACTTTTAAAGTAAAGTTAACTAATTCTATATTTAAGAAATGAAAGTTCTAATTTGAGAAAGTATCTTTCCCACTATAATGATTTTATGTTAAATGAAATATTAAGATTGTTGGAGTTTGTATTGTGCCAAATAGGAGTAGTTTTATTCTTTACCTCAGACAAGTGAATAAAGAACAATGGCTAATCCAAGATTTAGTCCCTAAATCCGTGGTTAGGCTGGCAGAATACTGGCTCCTACTCTGGAGCTCCCACTTCTCCCTCACCTGAGGGCTAACTCTCACTTTAGTTTCCAAACACTAGAACCAAACTGAGGAACTGTGTCACCCTAAAATCTCAAATTCTGCGCCCAACAAAGTGTGTTTCCCTTTTTATTTGCATTCAACCCCATTAATGACAGACTCCTTCATGGACTTGAATGTGATTCTCACTTTATTGTAGAACTCATAGCCCATTCAGATCATATATTTCACAATAAATTTTAACATTTCAATTGGCCAGATCAAAAAGTAAATAAAGTGAGAAGTGTAGAAATCAACACAAATATTTAAAATTTAATTATCATATCCAATCTATCTTTTCATTTTACCATATCTCGTTGTAGGGAGAAAGACAAGAAAATTACTCAGAATTCATGAGGAAGATACGAAAAAACATAGATTTTATATATAAAATAAAGTTCATACAAACAACAAGAAATAAATACAACTTATTTGAAACTTTTCTTTGAAGAAAATCCCTTAAAGTTTCTTCGAATCAATTTCTCTCCAAAAACTATAGAGAACAAACTCTCACAAGAGTCAACAGAACTTGATAAAAGACTCCAAGACTCACTAAAAATGAAAATAATTGGACTAGAACTGAATAACAATTTGACCAAAGACACTTTTCTCATCATTTTTCTTCTTTAAAATAGTGCAGGAATAAATTTCCTAAGAGGTGCTCCAACCAACACTTCAAAAAATGTCTAAATACATTGAATCCATCTAGAAATTGCACAATAACTGTTCTGGGCACCGTTGGTGCCCATTTCGGCACAGTCGGCACTAGATCAAAAATTTGGTTTGGCTCTTTTAATTCCAAATTTCATCATTTTTGCTTCCTTGTGCTTATTTTTTCTCCAAGTACCAAATATCATCATACCTACAACAAAACATCAAAATGCCTTCCTTTAAAGTGTAATATCACCAAAAATGATTATAAAATATATTTATAAAATCAAACATATTTTTGGTGCGTCAAGCATCATCTATCGATTAATCTTCAAATCATCTGACAATCGTCTTTTTATCTGTTAGTAACAACCATGCAAAATTTTGATTCTTCGACCAATCATATTGTACCAAATCCAAGATTTTCTTTCGAGTCGAGAGTTCATCCTTGAACATTCCATAATTTCTCAAGATGTTGTAGCTTATCTTTTGGGATCTGCATCGACACATATCCTAGTTGAATTAGCTTTTGTACACA
This sequence comes from Papilionanthe hookeriana x Papilionanthe teres, assembly GCA_022702705.1. Classification (NCBI taxonomy): domain Eukaryota; kingdom Viridiplantae; phylum Streptophyta; class Magnoliopsida; order Asparagales; family Orchidaceae; genus Papilionanthe; species Papilionanthe hookeriana x Papilionanthe teres. The sequence continues at coordinate 184,156,619 of CM040421.1, forward strand.
TGGGAAGAAGTATTCAAGTGGTATCTCCATTAATTCATTAGAATCATCCTTTTCCAAGTTTACAAATTTTTCAGAACTAGAAAAAGGAGAGGCACCGTAAAACTTCATTGGTTTCAATCTAACACTTCGGACTTCCTTAACCTCCATACTCTCAAGCTTTTGAGGATGGATTCGAGTTAAGGTCGTGGCTTGCACATAGTGGTTGATCTCATCGTACATTGATGCATGTTCACTTTCCTTCGTATGCTCCAAGGAGATCTCAAACTGAGGTTTATTTTGGTGTATCATCATCATAGCTTTATCAGACTTATCCTCATCGGAGCTTCCCTCCACATTGATGCAAATAGTTGGCTTTATCCATTCAACAATCTTAAAGTTCTTCCTCATCCACATCCACAGCCGTGATCTCGAATGCATGGGCTAAAATAACTTTCTCTGACTCATTGCAAAGGAGTGGTGAGAGATTGTTGAAGCGAAGCTAAATGGTCCCACTCTTGTGATCCTTTAGAATCTTTAATCTTATTTGGCACACTTTCTCCTAAAAAGATGGTCTTTTTTGGGGTAGTATAGTAGGCGACATCTTCATGGATGCCTACTTCATATAGTGAGAGCGGATGTAAGTCTCCCATATGTAGTGTTGATGTCCTTCTTTTTAATACTTAATGCACTTATTAAAGACGATGGAACCATGTTGTACTCATGTAGCCATGGTCGACTAAGTAGAGCGTTGAATGAGGTTTCTACGTCAATGACATGAATCTTTATGGTTGTTACAAAATAACCCACTTTCATTAGCAGTGTTATCGATCCAAGTGTTCTTTCTCTTTTTTGATTGAATCCTCTTAACATTATTTTATCAGTGGTGAGCTTTTATGCGTCAATATCCAAGTATACTAATGTCAGTAAACTCTTTAAGTTAAGTGACACTCCCAGGTCTACTGAAACTCTGGAGAGTACAAATATGCCGATGTTTACGTAAATGTAGAGCGAGCGATTATGGTCGGTAGTGCCGAGCAGCAAGTCTTCGTTGGTTAAGGTCACCCTGATCTGTTCCTTCAAAGAACAAACTCCATCTGAGGATGTGCTAGCCAGTTGAGCTAAGAAAATTTCTAGATTAAGTAGAGCCTTGACCCAAGCTTCTCTCATCTCCTTTGACAGAATCAAAGTGTCCTAGATTCTTAGTTTCGCTGGCACCTTACTAAGATGATCTATTACATTTTAATTGATGTGGAATATGTTCTAGTAAGGATTTTCAACACCCTACAAATGTGGCGGCTAAATTAGGAAATATAATGAACAGTCACAACAAAAATTAATTCAGTATAATTAGTTTTATCTTTTAAAATCTTAAGGCTACCACTCTTAGTGAATTATACTATAGAAAACTTAAGTAGGAAAGTAGGTTTAAATTTGTATTATGCAGCTAAATAAACTATGTTTACAACACCAATCCCTTAACATCAAGGTTAATTCTAATGTGACTAACTAAGTTTTGTGATGAAGAGTTCAAATTTTAGAAAGTATCCTTCCCCTTACAATGAGGTTATAGTTAGTGAATTTTCCAAATTATCATAAATTGTATTGTGTCAAAAAGGAGCATTTCTATTCTTTCTCTTCTTTACAAGCGAAAAAGAACAATGGCTAATCCAGTGTTTGGTCCCTAAATTCATTGTTAGGCTAAGAAGTTACCAAGCTCTCAACTTAGATTTTCCACATTCCCCTCGCCTGAGGGCGAACATCTTGCTTTAGTTCCCAAACACCTGGACTACATTGGGGATTTTAGTCTGTCACCCTAAAATCTCTAAATCTACGCCCATTATAGTATATTTCCCTATTTATCTGCACTCAACCTCATGGACTACGTTTACATCCATGAAATGTGGAAAGCATAGCCTTCTAAGGTATGTTTCACAACAAATTTTATTGTTTGACTTTGAATTCAAAGAGATATTATTATTGTTTCATCTTGCCAATTTTATTATTTAAGGCTTACATCTGCATGATACCAATCATGCAAATAGCCTACAGAGATAGGAGGACTTATGTCGTACTATACAACATCCTTGAAGCTTAAAAAGAGTTAGGACTTACACTGATCAGCATGACTGTGCAGAATAATAAAGACGAGTTGAGGATTTATGCCGCACTAAGCGAGCTACATCGAAGTCCTATGACTTGTTCCTTAATTTTAAGGAAAGATTTACTATTTTAGACCTTTTTTCACTCTTGAAGATGTTCTTCTGTATGCTTCTTCGTCCTGGCCATGGTGTATGCTCCAGGTTCCTTGTTGAAGTAGTAGTTCTGAGGTTCAAGGTTTAAGAGGTTTTTCCTTGTATTTTTCCATGTTTTGGTTTTGTTGTTGTTTTTATTGTTGTTCAGGTGTTTGGGAAACTCTAATTGAATTGAGTGACATTGGTTAGAATCTCACGGTTTTCTCATTCTGGTACCACTATTTCTTTCAAATTTAATTTATCCAAATGAGTTGTTAGGCTCACTTTGACTGGAGGATTCCTGTTAGCAACCGTAGGTTTCATCCGAAAATTCCTCATAAATCCAAAATGAGTGGTTTAAAGGCATTCACTAGGTTTGAAAGTGTATTTTTAATTTTGAAAAAATGCATTTTCAATTTTTTGTTGTTTTATTTTTGGCTTTATTTATGCATGTAAAGTAAGAAAATGCAGTAAAGTAAATAAAAGAACTACAGTGCATAAAATAAATTGTGTACATGGGCTTCTGCTTCTGCTGCATGGTTAGTATCATAAAACATAATATAATTTGCATAAAATTTAAATAAATTGATGGAGAAGAGAGCAGAATAACCTAATACACAAAATTAGCAAAACAAGTCGTAACAAAAATATGAACAGGTGAAGCAAAAATCATAGTCACATATGGAAGATCATGACAGGTATAAGACATCAATTAAGGTTGGGGTTCAGAGCTAGACTGTGTGCCTTCTGACCTTGAATAAGAGCTACCAACCTGACAACCTACGGAGGGCAGTCCTTAACTCAATTCAAATGATTAACCGTAGACCTTTAAAAATTTTCATAAAAATTCTTTAACTTTCATGTAAATGTTTTCGTTTAAATTTTAGTGCAGAGTTCACTTTAACAAGCAAAAGAAATTTTATTTTAGTTTTGAGTAGTGATGTAGTCCACAAGTTAATCACTCTAATCAAGCTATGACTACTGGCAAACTAAGAGCATCAGGGACAACAATGCCACCAAGAGTCGATGAATATTATTGTCAGTTCTTTCATCTCCCCTCATTAAAGATCCTTGTGTTAGGAGATATTATTCTAAAATTCTTATATCATATCCATTGTTTAGCAAAAATTAGAGTTATCGTCATTGCTTAGACCACCTAGACCTCCGACTTATAACATTCTGATGATCCATATGTGGCAAAAATAAATATCCTCATTTGCTCACAAGCATTTAAATACCTTAAGAAAGACTTAAATCATTGCTCTTTGGGTTGTAAATGTAGGATAAGTAGTTTAGGGCATCTCTATTGATTTAGATGAACTAAAGGGTCTTGAGGCATAACTTGGTCAGTCCCTAAAGGTTTTAAGAATGATTTTCTTCATCAAAGTATAATAAGTTCAATTGTCCTTCAAAACATCCTAAAGATTGCAAAATTTTTCGGGACATAACCCTAAATAACTTTTAAAATTCTTTCAATTATTTCCAGTTCTTCAAAAGTTATTATGTCATTCAATCATTCATCGCTGATGATATTTTAAACTGTGCTCAATGAACCTTGATGTTTTAATTATCCCATGATCGGGGTAACTAAGTATTCACATGACGTTCCATTTAGGAATTATGTGGGTGGGCGCCCTTAAGGCAATTTGAATTATTAAGGACTCTTGCTCTTTCAATTAAGAGTATGCTTGTAGTATTCTTAGGGTATTTAGAATTGGTTATGTTTCATTTTCTAAACCTCATTAAGTGAATTCACATCTAGCCTAAATCACTACTATGTGTTGACCTCATTTTTGATGAGGTCTTCTCTTCTTCTCTTTAGTACTTAGGATCTAGCCTTAGGCTTTTCCTTTGACTATCCTAGAGGATTAGAATTGGGACCCACCACTTAGAAATTCAAACCACTTCTTAACTCCCTACAAACTCCACAAACTTGACCGTAGACCCCTAATCACCTAGAGGGTCGAAATCAAATGCGGAAGTTTAAAGGATGAGTTCCTATAGGAATCTTTGGCCTTAGGACCGCTCAGGTGGCCCGGTCCGGTGAAGGGCCGACTTACACACACACTACACTTATACACTACACTTTCACACACATCCTAGAAACACACCCATACCTAACTCGACCTCCCGACTCATGAAGGTGATTCACATGGATGGTCCTTAACCCCTAAGTCCTCGGCTAAGAGGGTTAGGAACAACACAGCTGGATGCCTCAAATGAGTCCCTTCATGGCTCATGTGGGCTTGATATGGCTTCATGGCTCAACCAAAATGATTTCATTCCACTTACATTTACCCAATCTTCAATTTTCGAAATTTTTAATTTTTGACCCCGGGGACCCTACACCCGCCTAACCTACCCAAAGCCCTTGAAATTACCCAAATTTTTCAAAATTTCCAAATCATCCAAAATTTCCCAAAATTAACCTTGAACATTTCCTCACCAATCAAGTTGATCATCCATAGCCAAAAATATCAAAAATTCCAAAAATACCTCCCAATACCCTCCAAATACCCAAAATACCCTCTTCGACCCAAAAATCCAAAAATTCAGAAAATTCCCAAAAAGTTCCAGAAAATCCCAAATATTCTCAATTTCATTTTGTTCAACTACACCATGGGCCAATTTTGTCAATTTACCCCACTTTTGTCAAAACCCCCAATTTGACCCATTTTAACCATAAGTGAACCCAATGTCAAGCCAAACCTACCCAATTGACCCAAATTCTGGTCCAATTCAATTCTAAACTTCAATTCAACATTCCCAACACCAATCTAGACCAAATCTAAGTCTAATTTGATTGAAATTTGAATCCAATTTCACTTTTGGCCTTAAAGCCCAATTTGGACCCATGACCCAAACCTAATCCAAACTAACCCAATTCAACTCCAATTAACCCCAAATCTTTTCTAAACCTTCCCTAACATCCCCACAAATAAAACACTAACATGATTTACCCAAAATTTAGACCCAAACCCCACTCAAATTCAACCCAAAGACAAAAAGCCCAATTTTGACCTAAACCTAAACCTAACCCAAATAAGCCCAAACCCCAAACTTAAAGCCCAACCAAAGCCAAAACCTCTTTGAAACACTCCCATAAACATTTCCCAACATTAATTTTACATCAATTTGAACCCTAGCCCAACATTGGCCAAAGTTAGCCCAATTTGACCTACATTGGCCCATTTACCAAGGAGGTCCAAATCCAACCCAATTCAAGCCCAAAACACTTCAAATTTGTTCCAAATCATTTATGAAACATTCCTAAATTAAATTCAAAACTTATTGGACCCAATCCTTTGCAAAATTCTCATCCTAAAATCCATTTTAAAATCCAAAAGCCCACTTCTCTAAACCATTTTAAAAGCCCATCTTCACTAAATTTAAAAGTCCCAAAATTCATCCAAAGTCCATATGACACTCTTCTTCATCATGCATTCAATTAAAATCATCCCTTAAGTCCTAAATCAATCATCAAATGGTTCCAAATCAAGCCATATGCCAAATCCCATCAAATCACCCCTAAATTACCAAAATTTCTAAAATCCATTTTCATGAAATCGACCAAGCTTTTCCCCAAGCCAAAGACAAGCCATGAAGCCACTCTTAAGCCACATGCAAGCCATGTGAGTTGCTCACATGTGACCTTACCACATCGGGCAAAAGGAGGAGGTCCTTTCCACATTCCCATAAGGTGATTAACCACTCCCATGATTCCCCTTAACCATGCTTATGCCTAATTGTGCTTGGATGGTGACTTGACCCTACTGATTATGCTGAAGCAAATCACATTCCCTTCAGCCTAAACCAAGAAATGGGTGGTGCACCTAGCCCAAAGGGATGGGTTGACCAATTTGAGCCAAAATGAGCCATCTTCCAGACCATTCTAATCCAAGCTTTTGACACATGGCATTTGCCAATTGCCTACACTAAACCCCAGCCCTGACCCACCTGAACAAGATGGTGACCGAGTGCTCGGCCGGCCAGCCACCGAGCCGCCGGAAAACACCACACCCGAGAGCTCACATGTGAGCCAACATTGAAATTCTCCCTTGCTGAGCTACCCCATGCCCAATGGCCACCATAGCTATTCTTCCCTTGACCTAAGCAGTTGATCCCAAGCCTTAAGCCCCCCTGGGAGGCCCTTCACCCTCTCCTATTTAAACACCCCCTCTCTCGACCATGGGAGAGGTGCTGAACCAACCTTAAGGAAACTCTACCAAAATCATTCCAGACCACTCTCTACACATAGAGCACTTGATTCCCACCGGATTCCAGCTCCAATTCCTCTAGCCGAGCTCAATTTTGAGTTCAAATTTCGAGACAAAAACCAGGACACTTCTTCACAGTGGACCAATCCCCAAATTGATTGGTCCTACACCTTCACCAGACCAAGGGAAGAAGTCCACCAGCAAAATCCCCCTCTCCAGGCCACCCATCCTGTTCCAGACTCCAAGCTTTGTAATCAGCTGTGGTTGAAATCCTACCTAGACAATTCACTGCACCGAGAGACTTCATCTGGAGCTTGCTAGGACCCAATCGAAGGTGACACAACCCTCAGATTGAAGCCACACTTCTCTGAGCAAAGGTATGAGCTAACTCTTTATCTCGAGCTTCTGGAGATTCTCCATTTCAAATGCCTTAATTTCAATGCATGATCACCGTATGGATGTATTTGTCTCTTCAAGACGAATCCATAGAGCACAAGAACACAAAAATCCGTTAAGTATTGAGTGAGATATTAAGGATTTAGTGTGGATGGTTCTCGGGCTAGGAGGCTTGGGCACGATGAACGGATGCCGTTCATTTAATACACGCGCGGACGGATGGCCAGGATCACGCCGGATGAGGAGATAGAACGATACAGCGAGCCCCCGGAGCACTGAGTTGGATGGCGGCGCAGAATCAGAAGACGACACGTGGCGCTTCGGAGATGCCTAGGTTGAGTTGGCGCCGCGTCGATAAGTAGAAAAATAGGTTATTTTTCTATTTATTTAATTCCCTAAACTTCAAAAATGCATAACTTTGTGTAGGAAAATCAGAAAAATAAAATAACAATACCCTCTTGCTCACTGAACAGAGGAGAATAATGTGGAAAAGAAATCATTTAATTTCATCAAGTATTTTATTTTTAATAATTTATTTACTCTCTGCATTGTTTTAATTCTCCATGCATATAGGAAATTCACCATGGCATGAGACCATAGGGCTTTTGAAGCCTCTGAATTTGGGAACATTCCCTGAATTTTCCAAAGTCAGAGGCCATCCCTATGATGAGGTATTGATTTTTCAAATTCATGTTGCTGTTTTGAGTATTTTAATTCCAATAATTAGCATGTTATGAAATAAATTCTAGAAAAATTTGGTGATGTTTATTATGACCAGAGAAACCTAGGAAAAATAGGTTTTGAATTAATCCAATTGGAATAACCCTAATTGGCTTAAACAACCAAAATAGGTCCTTAATTAATTAGAGCTAATCATACATCAAATTGACTTGAAATCAATTCTCCACTGACCTTTAGGATCAGAGGAACCCACCATAAAAATTTGAAGTCAATTGGACTTGGTTAACCCTACTAAATGGGTTGATTAAGTCATTTAGCCAATTTAATCTTTAAAAATTCATAACTTTCAAAATACTTTTCCAAAATTCACCAAATTTGTTTTGGAGCCTCTCTGATATTAGGGGAATTTAAGAAAAATAAAATTACAATTTTCTAGAAAAGTTGATTTTTTTGCATTATTTTAATATTTTAATAAATAAAAAATAATAAAAATCACAAAAATAATAAAATTCACCAAAATATTATATTTTGAATTTTAATCACTTAGGAACAAACCCCATATTTTTCTTAAGTCTCTACAATGAGATATTAAATTTTAAAGCCCTAAGGTAATTTTAAAATTAAAAAAAAATGTATTTTTTAGCATTTCCACTAAAATAATTCTAATAAATCAAAGAAAAATCAGAAAATTGTAAAAATTGATTCTCTGATTTCCTTGATATCAGAGTGAATTTTGAAAAATATTAAATTTATTTTTCAACCTTTATTTTATTTCTAAATTAATTAATACTCCAAAACTCAAAATAATTATAATAAAAAGAATATAATTTAAAAAATCACCAAAATTGGTCCAAGTGGTCATCTGGTCATTAGGAATGTCCCATAATTTTCTTGAGGACAGAAACTTTCCCTTGGTCATATTATTAAATTTTCCTTGGAAATCCCTATTTTCCACCAAAAATAATTACATAAATAAATTAAATACAGAAAAATCACATTTTCTCCTCTCATGTCTTTATTGACATATGAGTGAAGTCACATAAAAATTTCAAGTTCATTTAAGCTCAATTTAGAGAGTTATGAAATTATTAAGCTTCAAGGGCAAAATGGTAATTAAAATTTTAACCTTTAATTAAAACTTTAAGCTTAATAAAATTAAAGAGTAAAATCTTTGATCCTAATCTGATTTGGATGATTGAAATTTAAATAATTAAAGGGTAGAAACCTACTAAACAATTTAAAAATAATTAAAATAAACCTTAATTAAATAATCAATTAAATTTGGAAGTATAATAAAATTGGAATTATTAAAATAGGGATATTATTAGGAAGAGATTTGTTCTTTAATTTAAGAATCCCTAAATTAGTCATCTCAATAATATTTAATTCCTAATTAAAATGATAATCCAAATTTAAGATTTAAAATGCTAAAAGACTTAATCATTAAATTAAATTAAAGTTAAATTATTTAAATTAAACCCTTTTAAAATTTCAATTAAATTAATACTTTAACAATTAAAATTAAATTATCTTTAAAACATAAAAATTAAAATATTAAATTAAAATTAAAAATAAAATAAAATTAAATTAAATTAAAATTAAATTAAATTAAATCAAATTAAATAAAATTAAATTTAATTTAAATTAAATTAAATTAAATTAAATTAAATTAAATTAAATTAAATTAAATCAAATTAAATCAAATTAAATTAAAATTTAAATTAAATTAAATTAAATTAAATTAAATTAAATTAAAATAAGTTAAATCAAATTAAATTTAAATTAAATTAAATTAAATTAAATTAAATCATATCAAATTAAACTAAATTGAATTAAATTAAATTAAATAATAGAATCAAGTTAAAATTAAAATCAAATCAAATTAAATTAAGTTAAAATTAAATCTAAACCAAATTAAATTAAATTAAAGTTAAATTAAATTGAACTAAAAATAACATCACCTAAGACATAAAGAAATTTAAAAATAAATATGAAGCAACTTGAACACTATTCCAAATTTAAACTCGTTAACCGAAATTAAATTAAATCACAAACCATTTCAACATCAATTTGCCCTCGAAAGCTTTTGTTGTCATAACTCCTAAACAGAACGATAAATGAAATGTTACTTCCCTCATAGGATATTCAAATGTCCTAGTTCACTGAGTAAGATAACAACAAAACTTGAATTCCCGGACGATTAATTCATTTGTATTATTAAATTAAATTTGGACTTAAAACAATTCTAGCAATATTGAAAAGATGTTTGAGATTCTTCTTAAACACTTTCTCAATATGATAGGAAGTTTATAAGAAAAACTGAATTTAATTGTTCTTTGATGAAGAAAATCGTCCTCAAACCAAAACATAAGAACCTAGACGTCATAGGAAATGACTAGCTATAGGATTAGGAATTTGGTAGAAAACCATAACCCTTCCCTTAGCTTTACCTAGGAACTTGCTTAAATATTCTAAATTGTGTTTAAGAGCAGCTTGGGATGACGGGAAGACCCTCCAGGTACACTTTTATTTTGTTGCAATTTATTTAATCGCATCGTACTTACTTTTCTTGCATGATAAACAACTGTTGCATGAAAACCCACTCTTTTAGGATAGTCCCTAAAACTGAAACCAAAACTAAATTAAAAGTCATTGCAAGATAAAATCCACCGCCACAACATTTCAAAATATAAAACAACTCAAAATTTAATCACAAACAGAACACAAAATTGCAATTACAACTAAATTAAAACGTCTTGTTGGATGATCGGGAATACCTCAGATGATGTAACCTACGTGTTGCTAGCGGGATTTCCCACGATCTAAACGAAAGTGTGGAACTCATTTAGTTGAGTTTAGCAAATTCATCTGGACTAAGTGAATCCGATAAAAATAACGATGATGGAAGGATGGAACCATGGGATCTTAACCGGTGTTGTTATAATCAACTTTAAGATTTGTTTTAAATAAAACATAAAAAACACTTGGAAATTAAGAATTTCTCTAAACTAAAACACTTTTCTCATCTCCTGATTTACGACTTCTAAAACTAAACCTCTGCAACAACAAGGAGCTCGGAGCATGGTGGGCAGCACGACCATCGACATCAGCAAAACAACTCTACATCAGCTAAACATTCCTAGAATTAAACCACAAAGCCATAGGATTTCGAGGTAGTTTGCCTAGTGCAACATAAATCCTCAATCTTCTGTTAGGCATTTGCATTGCAAATTAAGCCCTAACCGGTCTTAGGATTCTGAGGTAGTCATCCGATATGACATAAACCCACATATCTTCGAGGCTATTTGTGTGATTTTTCCATACAAATATAAGTCCAAATTAATTAAAATTGGCAAGATCAAAACATTAAATAAACATTAGGGCCTTCCTAAATTCAAGCCAAACAATAGGATAGTCGAGAAATTACCGAAGTTCGCTTCGAATCTGTAATTTCTCCTATTTTCTTCCTTTGAATTCCCAAAACAAAATGTTCCAAATTTGATCCATTCCCTATTGAAATTCCAAAATTCAATCCCTTGAAAACTTAAACTTTGAAATTCTTGAGAACAGAATTACTGATTATTATCGAGAGTTTTTTTAGGTGATTCCCGTCACTTAAGATGTAATTAACTATAGGGCTTGCCCTTATAGGAATTTCAAGAACCTAGGTAATATAAACCCCGTTTAATGCTTTCATATTAAGCAGGGGAATTTGTCGGCTTATAAAATTGGTTCGCAGACCAAACGGATGTCACAAATCATCTAGTTTATTTAATCGAGCCCCTTCACCAAACAATGTGTCTATTCTTCGAGATAAATACATAGTTTGTGATGCGGTGCTCGTTTATATAAACTATTCGGAATGTGAGATCAGTTTGATTTCATATCTTAAAATTTTCAAATTTAAAATTATTTTCAAAATCAAAAACTACTTTTCAAATTATTTATTTAAATTAAATTAAAAATTCGCCGACAATTTCTGTTAGGAGACCCCCTTTTCAAAATAAAACACACAACCTAAAAATAAGCCGTACAATTTCTGGCGACTCCGCTGGGGAAATTCCTCTCTCCATTTTAATCAGACAATTCTGCTTTCAAAAATTGGTAGTGTATCCATGTCCCTAATGGATCAAACTACCCTTCTTTCCGTTGGAATACTATGTTTATTTCTACCTTGAACAAGTATAGCCAACATTCTCTCGGATTTAGGAGCCACTGTTTAGACTCCCCTAAACAGAGAGGTTCCAAAATCCTTTAGTCTCATTTCTGAGGTGGGGTGGACCCCCAATAGGTATTAGTTTAGGAGCGGTCTTGCGGGTCGAAAAGTTTCTACAAGACTTTCTCTTCCTTTTCCAGTTCCTAATCAATTCCTTTTACCCTTCCTACAACTCTTCTTCTTTTAATAATTCTCCTTCCTAACAGAGAAATCATTTTGAAAAAACAATTTTCTTTTAATATCACAGATACACTAAGATAAACAAAAATATGTTCGGACTCTTTCTTTTTCGTCATAAGTTATACGATAAGAAGAAGCACGATTCGGGGACTAACACTTGGAATCTGCCCTGCAGAAATGGAAGCCCCAAAACTGATCTTCTCCTTCGTCAACGGACTGGACCTGGCTGTGTTCAAGGACGAACTGCCTAATAATGGAATTATTCGATTCAAACAAGGATTCGGGGACACCGACATCGAAATCCCAGATGTCACTCTCTTTTCACTCACAAGCAAAGTACCGGAAACTAAGAAGCCGTTGATTGAGTTTAATCTCAAGTCAACTCATGAATTCCCTCCTCTGCAAAAGATTCCAACTGAGAGGAGTACTGCTGTTCGCAGAAGGACTGTTGTTGCTACCCCCACTGGTCTAGTTGTCTCCGCACCTACCCCGCTTCGCTAGATTAAAGGGAAAGGAAATTCGAACTATGATGAACTTGTTACCGTGGAGGGTACGGACCTTCCCGTGAAACCTTCGTTTTTGAAATCGGGTCCAGCTCGAGAATTCCATCGCCGACACGTACTCGCAGAAGGAACAAAAGTAGAAGGATTGCTAGAGAAGCCGTAGCCGCCGAAGTTGCTTTCCTAGAAGAAATCCCGTAACCGCCCGAGTATACACCGCTGCCTGAATACATACCACTTTTGGGAGGAAGCAGGTTCCATCCCCTCTCCGCCGCAGAGGATGAAGAAAATGTTCGCAAGATTGCTGCCGCATTGCCTCAGCCCGTATATTACAATGATAGCCGTAAGAAAAGGGCCAGAATTACGCCATTTGCTCGACTGCAAACCTTGATAGAGAAGTTAGCAAAGAAAGAAAAATGCCCTGTGTCGTAGATTTTAAGAAGGATAGGGCGGGTGCCGACCAAGTCCCGTCTCGGGCCGCGAGCGTAACCTCGCTATCGCCGCGGAAAAGCCGAATAAGAGAATGAAAGCTAGTACGCCCGTCGTTGTTTCAGACTACAAATTAGGGAGGATACCACCTTCCAAGCATTTGGGTCGATGGACCATCCAGATCCTAGACCTTCCGCCGCTAGAAGGATGGTATGGCGTCCCACTACCGGACAATTAAGATTAAAACAACAACCCGAGAAAGAAAGTCTCGTCGGGAGACTTGAGTCCGAAGAAAGTGCTACCGCAAGAAAGGGGACTCATGAGAAAGAAACCCGACAGCTTATCACATGACAACTGCAAGGATGTACAGAAAAGACCACTAGAAGATGCTATGGAAAAGCTAAGAACTGATATTCGGCGATTAGCAAGGGAAAGAGAAGAGAAATTCAAAGATGAAGTTGACTAATCAGAGTTCATGGATGATGAATCTGCAGAAATTAACATGGTTGAAACACGAGCTTCATCAGCTTCACAAGGTGCCCCTGCAGCCGCAGAAAGAGAGGAGCCGGAAGTAATGAGGAGGCAGCTTCAAGAGAAAGATGATACGATCGCCCAAATGGCAAAAAGGATGGAAGAGATGGCCATAGCCCTAGCCACTCTCCATAGTCAAGTTCAACCCCAAAGAGAAACACCCCCAGAAGTCATTCACATTGTAGACGGAGGAAAGGAGATTACGTCCGTCAACGGGGATGATCAATTAAAGAAGGATGCAACACAAAGCATGATTCCGGAAAAGGATATCAAGAGCATGGTGGAACAGCAGGTGTGAGAAGCCTTGGCACAATCAAAGAGCGGGACGTCCATTCGGACGGGTAGACCTTACCCTGAAGAATTCGACGCTGTCTAATATCCAAAAGGTTTTGTACCACCTCTGTTCAAGACCTTTGATGGAACCGGAAACCCTCGGCAGCATGTTGCACATTTTCATGCCGCTTGTTGCAATGCCGGCGGAAGTGATGCCTTACTCTTCGTACAATTTGTCGGCAGCCTATCGTGGATTGCCTTTGATTGGTATGCGTAATTACCGAACGGTTCGGTGAAGACATTTTCAGAACTAGAGAACCTCTTCATCAAGCGATTTGCCGGAGCTCAGCACCACATCACTATAGGTGATTTAGTGGTAGAGAAGAAGAAACCCAACGAAACCTTGGTGGACTACATACTTCGATGGAGGAATCTAAGTATGAAGTGTGAGCCACGACCTACAAGAACGAACGATGCGATCGGCATTTTACTTAAGAGCATTCATGGACCGATAGCACTTCTCCTCAAGGGATTTACTATTAAGACTTTCGAGAAGTTGTTAAGCAAGGCCGGAAGCTTGCAAGAGGAGGCGAAGCAATTAAGTTTCAATCGACGAAACAGAGAAACAGAAGCCCGTGAAAACTTTTGAAAAGAAGTCTGGGATCGTTGCAGCAGTCAATAAAGGCAAGCAACTGATACAAATATCGTCAGAATGGCCGCAGCAACTTCAACAGAATTACCAGCAACCTCGACCCAGTTATCAGTCATCTCAACAGTATGAACAACCGCCTCGTCCGCAACGTACTTTAAGGGAGCTTCTGAGCAGGGAGTATCCATTCAAGAATGAGGCAGTGCCGAAAATGTTCCGCAGTCTGATGAAGACTCCAGATTTCTAACTACCAGAACCTAAAAGACGAGAAGAAGTCGACAAGAAAGGTGATCCCAAATTTTGCCCTTACCACCGGATGCTTGGGCATAAGATAGAAGATTGTATTACCTTCAAAAGTTGGCTCAACGACAATCTTCGGAAAGGGAATATAACGATCCCAAATGAGTACATGAAGGAACCCCAGAAAGGAGGTTCCGTTAATGTTATCTCGACGGATCTCATTGTTCCGATAGATCCCTATGCGACTAATGATGGATGGACTACCGCTTGGACAAAGTCTTCGAAGAAGATTTTGGATCACATCCAAACCTCTTCGGTGCGAGCCTCAATTTAGAGTTCGAAACCTGTCAAGTCAGCACTATCACTTACGATAGAAGAACCACCTCAATAGGAGACGATTTAAGAGAAGAAGAAAATCGACGAAGAAGAGAAGACCGAGGCTCTTAAGGCTAGACTAGGGGCTGCTTATCCTAGGATAGTTGTTTCCGATTTGGGGGAGAAATCTCTAGAACCTCTGACTCTGTATGATTATCTGCCCACTCCAGTGGGATCTTATAATGATAAGGGTTATAGCGTTGGCTACGTTTTGACTGTTTCTAACGATTACGTAACTAGCGACAATCCGGACGTCGATTACGATACAAAAGACAATTCTCAAATCATACACAATCTCGACGGTCACAATGACAAAGAAGACATCCACCAAGGAGGCTACAAGAGTTCAACAAGCAACGAATCTATTTACGAGTTTCGAGGAGCTCCAGTCACGATAGAGTTAGAGCCTTCAGACTCTGAAGCTAATCCAGAAGAACCTGTCATTCTGATTCAAGAGGAGACACCAGCAAACTCAATACTAGATTTACAACAAATAACAGAAGTCAACTTGAGAAGTGGAAGAGTTCTACCTCCAAGAATGGGTCCAAAGGACAAAGGAAAGCAGGTGGTTGTTCAGGAAGAACCAACCCCGGCAGAAGAAATACCCATTCGAGAAGAAGCCGAGACACATGGAAATAAAGTGGACTACAACGTGCTAGCCCATCTTAGGAAACTACCGGCCAAATTGAGCATCTACGATGCTCTCATCTTATCAAAGGAGATGAGAGAAGCTCTGATCAAGGCCTTACTTGATCCCGAAATTCTGCTTAGCTCAAATGGCCGGAGATTCCTTAGATGAGGTTTGCTCGTTAAAGGAACAGCGAGGTGTCACCTTCACGGACAATGATCTACTACTTGGGACAGCAGACCACAACCGACCGTTGTACATTTCAGTCACTATTGGAAAGTTTACGCTTTCCAGATTGTTGGTTGATCCGGGAGCATCAATCAACATAATGAATCTTCGAACGCCAGCATACTTGGAAATTGATGCTCGCGAGCTCGAAGCGGACAAAATGTTATTAAGAGGATTCAACCGTAAAGGAGAAAGAGCCCTTGGATCAATAACACTCGCTAATGAAGACCGGTGACTTGGCAAAGACAACCGCAAAATTTCACATAATCGATTCAGAAACGTCATTCAACGCTCTACTGGGCCGATGATGGATACATGAAAATAGGATGGTACCATCATCCCTACACCAGTGCATCAAATACTACGATGGAGGGGAACAGTGCATCAAAAGGTGACTTACAACCATTCTCCGTACATGAAATTGGAATCCATGAAGATGCGGCTTATTATGCACCTCCGAAGAAAACAATTTTCTCCAGAGATACCATAACGAATGAAGCAAAGGAAATTCGAGATGACGAAGAACCTGAAGTTCTAGTCCAACAGTCACTCACCACTCCCTTACGGCGAGATGGTGAAGGTTTCTCCACAACTCGCATCCGAGGTCGAGGCCGGGGACGAGGTCGTGGCAGAGACGTTAGGACAGTTGGATAGAGGAAACCGACCATCAATGTCGATTGGGAAGACGGTTCCGAAGAAGAAAAAGAGATCAAACAAGAAGCAGCGACAATAAGTCGGAAGAAGCCGCAATTCAGGATCCCGCTCGAAGATGAAAAGAATGAAGAATATAAATCGATGTACGAGAAGATTAACCACTATGTACATACTATGACCCTAACCCCGATCCATTCTAATAAGATCGAGGGTATGGTGGTCAATGAGGTACGTAGCGGCGGTGCAAAGCCCATCAAATTCTACCGTGGTGCTCCTTCCTCCAAAACTGAAAATAATGTACAATTTGAAGATGTTACTTCATCAGAATTAATGGAATTTCCTTTCGAGTGGTACTCTCCCTGTGTTCAAAATTTAATTCAGCGTGGTTTCTTACCTCGACAATGGACAAAAGATCAATCACAACATTTTGAAAAATTATGGAATAACTCCGGTCGCTCACCCAATTCAAAGCATGGTCCCGGATTCGGCACAGTAGGATCAGTTGACGATACTGAATTTTGCTTGGTTGTCACTTGCTAGTCTAATGAAAACTGCATGGAAACTACAGAAGAATTTGAAGATTTACAAATTGGAGACGCTCCACCATAATTCAAAGAAGAGATTAAATCTACAATAGATGATTTAATGGAAGTTAACTTAGGTACTAGCAAAGAACCTAGACCTACCTTTGTTAGCTCCTTACTCAATAAAGAAGACTCCGAAGAAATAATCAAATTATTAATGGAATTTAAAGATTGTTTTGCTTGGAGCTACGATGAGATGCTAGGTTTAGCTCAAGAGGTCGCAGTTCATAAGCTAGGAGTGGATCATACTTCTGTCCCAGTCAGACAAGGTCCCAGAAGAATGCGTCTAGAAATCGAACAACAAGTCATAGCTGAAGTTAAAAAGCTAATAGACGCTAAATTTGTCCGCGAAGAACAATACCCGACTTGGTTAGCCAATGTGGTGCCAGTTAGGAAGAATAATGGTCAGATCAGAATTTGTGTGGATTTCAGAGATTTGAACAAGGAATGTCCAAAAGATGAATTCCATCTACTGATCCCAGAACTAATGATCGACATTGCTTCGACACATGAAATATTCTCGTTCATGGATGGATCTTCAGGATACAACCAGATAAAAATGGCTCCAGAAGATGAAAAACTTACAGCATTCAGAACGCCGATTGGAGTATATTGCTACACAGTGATGCCATTCGGACTGAAGAACGCAGGAGCAACCTACTAGAGAGTGATGAAAAGAATTTTTGATGATCTCATCCTTAATCAAGTCAAATGCTACGTGGACAATGTGGTCATCAAAAGCAAAGTAAAGGAAAACCACCTATATGATTTGAGAATTGTTTTCGAACGATTAAGACAATTTAACCTTAAGATGAATCCCTTAAAATGTGCCTCGGCGTCACCTCCGAAAAATTCTTAGGATTCGTTGTCCGACATCGTGGAATTGAAATCGACCCGGAAAAGATTAAAGCTATCTTAGAAATGCCGCCTCCCAAAACCTTAAAGCAACTACGATCTTTTCAAGGGAAGTTGGCATATCTTCGATGCTTTATCTCAAACTTGTCAGGTAGGTGTCAGCCTTTCTCGGCATTAGTTAAAAAGGATGCCAAATTTATTCGGGAAGAGAAATGCCGTAAGGCCTTCGAGGACATTAAACAATATTTAATGATACCTCCCGTCTTAGCAGACCCTGGCCTCGTGTAGACCACCGATACTTTATACCGCGGCTTTAGACGACTCTCTCGGAGCCTCCGTTAGCCTGTGTCAATGATGAGGGTAAAGAAAATGCTCTTTACTACCTAAGCCTTCATTTACTTCCGACGGAAATAAGGTATCCCGCAATCGAAAAGCATTGTTTGGCCCCGATCTTCGCCGCTCAAAAGCTCGTGCACTACATGCTTTCTCATAAGGTCAACCTAATCTCGTAATTTAATCCATTGCAATACTTGATGACTCGTCCAACGCTTTCCAGCAGACTTGCCGGATGGTCAATGATATTATCGCAATTCGATATAACTTTCGTGCCTCTTCGTGTCGTAAAGGGACAAGTCTTAGCGGACTTCCTCGCAAAGACACCCTTTGCCGGCAGAATCTCCTCTCAATGACGAGTTGCCAGATGAACAAATAATGAGTTTAGAAGACCCCGATGATCGACGTTGGGAATTATATTTCTACGGAGCATCTTTAGCACACAAAGACGAAGAATCACGAGTGATAGTGCCCGTAAAGCAGGGATCAGATTAATCTTTATAACACCAGAGCGGGGGATGTTAAGATACTCCTACCACTTGACAGAGCCATGTACAAACAACGAAGCAGAATACGAAGCCCTCATAACAGGACTGGAATTAACTATTCAAATGGGGATAACAGACATCAACATCTACGGGGATTCGCAGTTAATCATTCAACAGATCACCGGACAGTACAGAATTTTAAAGCCAAGACTCGAGCGATACTTCCAGTATGCCATACAGTTGTTAGAACAGATTCTGAATGTGACGATCTACAAAATTCCCAGGAAAGAAAATGCTTTAGCAGATGCGTTAGCTCGCCTCGCAAAAGAATTTGCACTGCTTACAAGATGAGTCGGTGGAAGTGTCGGCTCACGGACGTCGGGTCCTATCACGGCTCGACATAGACACAATACACAAATCGGAAAAAGAAGAAGAATCGGTTACAACGGTGACGTAGAAAACACGAAGATTGGCGACGGCCATTAATGAACTACATCCGCAAACAGAAAACCACCGGACGATAGGTCGCTAACCCATCAGATCAAGAAAAGAACTCTGTCCTACGCATTAATAAATAACACATTATACAGAAGGTCTTTCGATCAAATGTGGCTAAGGTGCCTAAGCGAGTCTGAGGTCCGTGAAATTGTTAAAGAGGTCCATTAAGGACTCTGTGGTGCTCACCAGTCGGGTCCGAAGATGAAAATGAAAATTAAAAGACTAGGGTACTATTGGCCCTCGATGATGACCGACTGCATGAAAATCGCCAAGAGCTGTCATCAATGCCAAGTGTACGGAGTGGTTCTACACCAACCTCCAAATGTGCTACATCCGACAATCGCATAGTGGCCATTTGAATGTTGGGGCACAGATATAGTGGGTCCAATAGAACCACCATCTTCAAAAGGACATCGCTTCATTCTTGCGGCTACAGATTACTTTTCCAAGTGGGCGAGGCGAGTTCCACTTAGAGAAGTGAAAGCACACCACGTGCTACGGCTTTTCAAGAACCAAGTTGTCTACCGTTTCGGAGTGCCGCGCGAGATCATCTCGTATAATGGGTCAGCATTCGAAGTACACAAATCAACAATTTTGTCGGGAGACACGGAATCGACCGGCGATATTCAACAATTTACTACCCAAGAGCAAACGGCCCGGCCGAGGCTTTTAATAAAACTCTCGTTCAAATTTTAAAGAAAACTTTGGACGATAATAAGAGAAATTGGCACGAGAAGTTATTAGAAGCCTTATGGGCCTACCGGACAACCTTCGAACTCCTACTCAAGCTACACCTTACGCTCCGGTGTATGGGTCCGAGGCAAGTGTTACCCTCAGAGGTCCAAGCCTTCCTTCACTCAGAATTGCAGTTGCAAACAAAATCACGACAGAAGAGAATGCCAAATTACTACTAGAGGAGTTGAAAAGCCTGGAAGGGAAAAGACTTGCAGCGCAGCAAAATTTAGAACTATACCAAGCTAAGTTGGTTCAAGCCCATGACAGACTAGTCCGCCCAAGAACCTTCAAAGTTGGTGACTTAGTTCTCGTTCTCAAGAGACCTATCC
Organism: Papilionanthe hookeriana x Papilionanthe teres; assembly: GCA_022702705.1. Lineage (NCBI taxonomy): Eukaryota > Viridiplantae > Streptophyta > Magnoliopsida > Asparagales > Orchidaceae > Papilionanthe > Papilionanthe hookeriana x Papilionanthe teres. The sequence goes on from CM040421.1 coordinate 184,176,848, forward strand.
TTGCAGACCACAAGATAGGAGGAAAATTTGAACCCACTTGGGAAGGGCCGTTTGTGGTTGAAGCAGTATACTCAGGAGGCTCCTACCAGCTAGTGAATTACCAAGGAGAACGACATATGCTTCCGATCAATGGACGATACTTGAAGAAGTATTACACTACTTGATGTTTCGAAGGAATGAATTCTTCATCCCTAGAAGCACGGGCGAAGTAGTTACTTATGACTGGGTCCGAACCCAAAAATAATAAAAAATGTGCTAAAATAAATAAAATCATGATAATAAAGTTTTCCTTGTTTTCTCTTCCATATCAAAATCTCTTTCCCGATCTTATCCCACTTCATTCCCGTTAAATTTAAAAATACAAAAAGTATTTAAAAAACTCGTCTTTAATAAACATTTTCTTAATGTTCTTGTTCTTAGTACATCCCCCGATCCTTTTCCTTGTCTTTTCGCAGGAAATGTCGAACGGGCGGTTGGTCCCGAACTTTAGAAATGGCGTAAGCCTTGCACTCGACGAAAAGAGGGTGAAAGATGGAGCGATAATCGAGATTTACTCGGACTTCGCACCGGCAGGCCCGCAATACGAGGAAAGTGATCGGGTCCCGGTTGACCGAGAGGAACCGCCTGCGCCGACAAGAATGAAAGTGGGTGGCCCAAGCCACCACTCCACAGAGCAAGAAAAGGAAAACAAGCACTGAAGAGGACAAAAGAATCAAGTCTGTAGTCGCTACAACAGAGGGCAAGCTTGTCAGCGCCGCGCCCACAGAGATTCAGGAAGTACGAAGAGCTACTCTCACAGCAACTCAGCGAAGAAATAAAAACCGCCATATCCGCAAGATGTTAACTAAACTAGCAGCGGACCAGCGCGACGGGGCGATTGCATCGCGATACATATACTTTAAGGACGCCAGTTCACCAGGTACCTGAAGGAAGGAGGCCGACTCCTAGGATAACAGAAGAGACCAGGGAAATCTCAAGAAGATCAGAAGAAGGAAGGCTACCACGCTACCAGATAAAGCCACCAGTAATGCATAACCTTGTTGCAGAAGCAACCCCGGAGGGTGTCCCGATGGACACCATCCCCGAGGAGCCGAGGTATGCAGGAGAACGTGAAGAGATTGAGCCATATATCCCACAATATGTCACCAGGCCTCGCCATTTGCAGATTATCCCAGAATACGAGCTAGAAAGAATGCAGAATGTCGAGAAGAAAACTTTTGAATACTTCGAGAGAATCAGAGGCAGGGAGGATCAATATACTGAAGGCCTCGAGCTACATACATACGTGTTCTCGAATACAAACAACAACAAATCATGGACTGCATCCGGGATTTGAAAAGAATGGGCTGAGCGGGCTGCCTAAGAGAAAACACTTACTCGGAACCCCGGAGATGGATGCCAGGGAAAGGGAGAATTACAATACAATATGGATGCTGCTACGACTTTGCAGAAGACAGAAGGGAAACCCACCGGGGATACTCCGTCATGGCCGGGTGGATCCAATGCCATTAGTCATCAAAAGGATGGTAAAGAGAATGATAACATGGAGGGTACCGCCAGCGGATTGCATACCCAACAGTTGCATCATTAACATTTACAAGAAGGGTGACTGCATACCCCCGCACATAGATCACCACGACTTTGTCAGACCTTTCTGCACAGTTTCTTTTCTAAACGAGTGTAATACCATGTTCGGATTTGACCTCCGGATAGCAGGCCCAGGTGAGTTCCGAGGGCCAGTAAAGATACCATTACCGGTAGGTTCCGTCATAATACTAAAGGGCAACATAGCAGATGTCGCTAAACATTGTATACCGGGAGTACCAATGAAGCGGATCTCAGTTACTTTTAGAAGGATGGATGACAGGAAAGCACCTTACCACTTCCAGCCAGACCCGGAGCTAGAGAGCCTCCGGGCTTACGAGCTGTAAGTTACATGGAAAATATCACACCTCCAACGTACATCCATACGACATCCTTGCCAAGGATGGCTTGGAAGGTGATGTTATTGACCATGTACCTCACTATTCAGACATGGATTTTTGACAGATACCTTATTGGATGGATTGACAAAGATCATACATAGTCCGTTTTGAGTCTATATGGATTGTATGAGGTGTATTCCAGATCGAGTTGTATGATGTATCTTCAACATGATTGGAATGAAAGTGACCATGTCACATTTTTGGCCTTCACCTCTTTTGTGCAAGTTGACTGAGAAACGCCATCAAAGTTAAATGAACTTCGAACAAAGAACAGAAAAGAGACCAAAAAAAATAGAGAATAAAAGAAAACTTTCCTTAAAAATCTAAAAAATGATGAACTCCAAATTCACATGAACATTAAATGAATGATAAAATAAATTTGAATCGTCAAAAGACAAACGAAATGAAAATAAATTTCAAATCAAATCTCAATCAAAAATTCAAATTCAACCTTCCAGATCTCAAATCAAATCTCAATCAAATTCAAACTCAATCTTCCAAATCTGAAATCCAATCCGTTCTACTCTCTCCTTTGTCTGGGATGGAAGCGGTCGATTCCATTGACATGGAGCCACGAGGTTTTCGATTCGAATCTAGTGGCAAGGAATTATATCCAATCCAAACCAGCAACTCTCAATCAACTCTTTTGATTGGGATATGTAGCATCTACATATTACCTCCTAATTTGTTTCTTTCCACAAAAAAAAATCTTTTACAACTTTCATGAAATTCTCGAAACACCAAAATTCCACACTGCAAATCTTTGCAAAATCAATTACATCAAATTCAAATTCTTGGGGTTGAGGATTTTACATCCGAGACTACATTGCTTTAGGATTCTTTCCCTATCACAATGAAATACATCAAATTCAAACTTTTGGGGTTGGGAATTTTACATCCGAGATTGCATTGCTTTAGGATTCTTTCCCTATTACAATGAAATACATCAGAATCAAATTCTTGGGGTTGAGGATTTTACTTCCGAGACTGCATTGCTTTAGGATTCTTTCCCTATCGCAATGAAATACATCAAAATTCAAACTTTTGGGGTTGAGGATTTTACATCCGAGACTGCATTGCTTTAGGATTCTTTCCCTATCGCAATGAAATACATCAAATTCAAATTTTGGGGTTGAGGATTTTACATCCGAGACTGCAATGCTTTAGGATTCTTTCCTTATTGCAATGAAATACATCAGAATGAAATTCTTGGGGTTGAGGATTTTACATCCGAGACTGCATTGCTTTAAGATTCTTTCCCTGTCGTAATGAAATACATCAAAATTCAAACTTTTGGGGTTGAGGATTTTACATCCGAGACTGCATTGCTTTAGGTTCTTTCCCTATCGCAATGAAATACATCAAAATTCAAACTTTTGGGGTTGAGGATTTTACATCCGAGACTGCATTACTTTAGGATTCTTTCCCTATCGCAATGAAATACATCAAAATTCAAACTTTTGGGGTTGAGGATTTTACATCCGAGACTGCATTGCTTTAGGTTCTTTCCCTATCGCAATGAAATACATCAAAATTCAAACTTTTGGGGTTGAGGATTTTACATCCAAGACTGCATTGCTTTAGGATTCTTTCCCTATTGCAATGAAATGCATCAGAATCAAATTCTTGGGTTGAGGATTTTACATCCGAGACTGCATTGCTTTAGGATTCTTTCCCTATCGCAATGAAATACATCAAAATTCAAACTTTTGGGGTTGAGGATTTTACATCCGAGACTGCATTGCTTTAGGTTCTTTCCCTATCGCAATGAAATACATCAAAATTCAAATTTTTGGGGTTGAGGATTTTATATCCGAGACTGCATTGCTTTAGGATTCTTTCCCTATTGCGATGAAATACATCCAAATCAAACTTTTGGGGTTGAGGATTTTACATCCGAGACTGCATTGATTTAGGTTTTTTTTCCCTATCGCAATGAAATACATCAAAATCAAACTCTTGAGGTTAAGGATTTTACATCCAATACCGCATTGCTCTGAGATCTCTCCTCATTGCAATGATTCAATCCGATCAATTCAATTTTCTTTTGAGGTTGAAGATGTTACATCTAAAACCACAAAATTCCAATTTTCATTTAAAATTCGAATCCCTTCAAATTAATTCAGACAAAACTTCAATTTAAATTAAAACTCAAGCTAAAATCTAAACTTACACATCAAAACTTAAACTGAAACAAAATAAAATCTAAATTGAAACTCCCCCAGGTCATGTGATTTGGGATTTACCTCCTTTTCCTTTCCCCAGCGAGAGTTCAGGAATCTACAGTCTCAGAGATATACTTGACACAACCCAGCGGAAATTCTTCTATTTCGTCCTAAGTTTGTCACTTGGACATCTGTGTTAGTTTTGTTGATCTTTTCGGTCAATGCCAATACGCGCGGTGTGCTTGGTTAGCACACCACACCTATTGGGGGTCCATTTGTTGACCTCATTTTTGATGTGGTCTTCTCTTCTTCTCTTTAGTACTTAGGATCTAGCCTTAGGCTTTTCCTTTGACTATCCTAGAGGATTAGAATTGGGACCCACCTCTTAGAAATTCAAACCACTTCTTAACTCCCTGCAAACTCCACAAACTTGACTGTAGACCCCTAATCACCTGGAGGTTGAAATCAAATGTGGAAGTTTAAAGGATAAGTTCCTATGGGACTCTTTGGCCTTGGGACCGCTCCAGGTGGCCCGGTCCAGTGAAGGGCTGACTTACACACACACTACACTTATACACTACACTTTCACACACATCCTAGAAACACACCCATACCTAACTTGACCTCCTGACTCATGAAGGTGATTCACATGGATGGTCCTTAACCCCTAAGTCCTTGGTTAAGAGGGTTAGGAACAACATAGTGGATGCCTCAAATGAGTCCCTTCATGGCTCATGTGGGCTTGATATGGCTTCATGGCTCAACCAAAATGATTTCATTCCACTTACATTTACCCAATCTTCAATTTCCCAAATTTTTAATTTTTGACCCCGGGGACCCTACACCCGCCTAGCCTACCCAAAGCCCTTGAAATTACCCAAAATTTTCAAAATTTCCGAATTCCCCAAAATTAACCTTGAACATTTCCTCACCAATCAAGTTGATCATCCATAGCCAAAAATATCAAAAATTCCAAAAATACCTCCCAATACCCTCCAAATACCCAAAATACCCCTCTTGACCCAAAAATCCAAAAAATCAGAAAATTCCCAGAAAATTTCAGAAAATCCCAAATATTCCCAATTTCATTTTGTTCAACTACACCATGGGTCAATTTTGTCAATTTACCCCACTTTTGTCAAAACCCCCAATTTGACCCATTTTAACCCTACGTGAACCCAATGTCAAGCCAAACCTACCCAATTGACCCAAATTCTGGTCTAATTCAATTCTAAACTTCAATTCAACATTCCCAACACCAATCTAGACTAAATCCAAGTCTAATTTGATTGACATTTGAATCCAATTTCACTTTTGGCCTTAAAGCCCAATTTGGACCCATGACCCAAACCTAATCCAAACTAACCCAATTCAACTCCAATTAACCCCAAACCTTTTCTAAACCTTCCCTAACATCCACAAAAACAAAACACTAACATGATTTACCCAAAATTTAGACCCAAACCCCACTCAAATTCAACCCAAAGCCAAAAAGCCCAATTTTGACCTAAACCCAAACCTAACTCAAATAAGCCCAAACCCCAAAATCAAAGCCCAACCAAAGCCAAAACCTCTTTGAAACACTCCCATAAACATTTCCCAACATTAATTTTACATCAATTTGAACCCTAGCCCAACATTGGCCCAAGTTAGCCCAATTTGTCCTACAGTGGCCCATTTACCAAAGAGGTCCAAATCCAACCCAATTCAAGCCCAAAAACACTTCAAATTTGTTCCAAATCATTCATGAAACATTCCTAAATTAAATTCAACACTTATTGGACCCAATCCTTTGCAAAATTCTCATCCTAAAATCCATTTTAAAATCCAAAAGCCCACTTCTCTAAACCATTTTAAAAGCCCATCTTCACTAAATTTCAAAGGCCCAAAATTTATCCAAAGTCCATATGACACTCTTCTTCATCATGCATTCAATTAAAATCATCCCTTAAGTCCTAAATCAATCATCAAATGGTTCCAAATCAAGCCATATGCCAAATCCCATCAAATCACCCCTAAATTACCAAAATTTCTAAAATCCATTTTCATGAAATTGACCAAGCTTTTCCCCAAGCCAAAGACAAGCCATGAAGCCTCTCTTAAGCCACATGAAAGCCATGTGAGTTGCTCACATGTGACCTTACCACATTGGGCAAAAGGAGGAGGTCCTTTCCACATTCCCATAAGGTGATTAACCACTCCCATGATTCCCCTTAATGATGCTTATGCCTAATTGTGCTTGGATGGTGACTTGACCCTACTGATTATGCTGAACCAAATCACTTTCCCTTCAGCTTAAACCAAGCATTGGGTGGTGCTCCTAGCTCAAAGGGATGGGTTGACCAATTTGAGCCAAAATGAGCCTTCTCCCATACCATTCTAATCCAAGCTTTTGACACATGGCATTTGCCAATTGCCTACACTAAACCCCAGCCCTGACCCACCTGAACAAGATGGTGACCAATTCCTGGTTGGCCAGCCACCAGGCCGCCGGAAAACACCACACCCGAGAGCTCACATGTGAGCCAACATTGAAATTCTCCCTTGCTGAGCTGCCCCATGCCCAATGGCCACCATGGTTGTTCTTCCCTTGACCTAGCAAGTCGATCCTAAGCCTTAAGCCCCCCGGGAGGCCCTCCACCCTCTCCTATTTAAACACCCCCTCTCTCGGCCATGGGAGAGGTGCCGAACCAACCTTAAGGAAACTCGCCAAAATCATTCCGGACCACTCTCTACACATAGAGCACTTGATTCCCACTCGGATTCCGGACCCAATTCCCTCTAGCCGAGCTCAATTTCGAGTTCAAATTTCAACGACAAAAACCGAGACACTTCTTCACGAGTGGACCAATCCCCAAATTGATTGGTCCTACACCTTCACCAGACCAAGGGAAGAAGTCCACCAGCAAAAGCCCCCTCTCCAAGCCACCCATCTGTTCCAGACTCCAAGCTTTGTAATCAGCTGTGGTCGAAATCATACCTAGACAATTCACCAGACCAGGAGACTTCATCTGGAGCTTGCTGGGACCCAATCGAAGGTGACATAACCCTCAGATTGAAGCCACACTTCTCTGAGCAAAGGTATGAGCTAACTCTTTATCCCAAGCTTCTGGAGATTCTCCATTTCAAATGCCTTAATTTCAATGCATGATCACCGTATAGATGTATTCGTCTCTTCAAGACAAATCCTTAGAGCACAAGAACACGAAAATTCGTTAAGTATTGAGTGAGATATTAAGGATTTAGTGTGGACGGTTCTCGGGCTAGGAGGCTTGGGGACGATGAATGGATGCCGTTCATTTAATACACACGTGGACGGACGGCCAGGATCGCGCCAGATGAGGAGACGGAACGATACAGCGGGCCCCCGGAGCGCTGAGTTGGATGGCGGCGCCGAATCAGAAGACAACACACGGCGCTTCGGAGATGCCTAGGTTGAGTTGGCGCCGCGTGGAAAAGTAGAAAAATAGGTTATTTTTCTATTTATTTAATTCCCTAAACTTCAAAAATGCATAACTTTGTGTAGAAAAATCAGAAAAATAAAATAAAAATACCCTCTTGCTCAGTGAACAGAGGAGAATAATGTGGAAAAGAAATCATTTAATTTCATCAAGTATTTTATTTTTAATAATTTATTTACTCTCTGCATTATTTTAATTCTCCATGCATATAGGAAATTCACCATGGCATGAGACCATAGGGCTTTTGAAGCCTCCGAATTTGGGAACATTCCCTGAATTTTCTAAAGTCAGAGGCCATCCCTATGAAGAGTTATTGATTTTTCAAATTCATGTTGCTGTTTTGAGTATTTTAATTCCAATAATTAGCATGTTGTAAAATAAATTCTAGGAAAATTTGGTGATGTTTATTATGACCAGAGGAACCTAGAAAAAAAGGTTTTGAATTAATCCACTTGGAATAACCCTAATTGGCTTAAACACCTAAAATAGGTCCTTAATTAATTAGAGCTAATCATGCATCAAATTTACTTGAAATCAATTCTTCACTGACCTTTAGGATCGAGAGGAACCCACCATAAAAATTTGAAGTCAATTGGACTTGGTTAGCCTCTACTAAATGGGTTGATTAAGCCATTTAGCCAATTTAAACTTTAAAAATTCATAATTTTCAAAATACTTTTCAAAAATTCACCAAATTGGTTTTGGAGCCTCTCTGATATCAGGGGAATGTAAGAAAAATAAAATTGCAATTTTCTAAAAAAGTTGATTTTTTGCATTATTTTAATATTTTAATAAATAAAAAATAATAAAAATCTCAAAAATAATAAAATTCACCAAAATGTTATATTTTGAATTTTAATCACTTAGGAACAAACCCCATATTTTTCTTAAGTCTCTATAATGAGATATTAAATTTTAAAGCCCTAAGGTAATTATAAGATGAAAAAAAATGTATTTTTTAGTATTTCCACTAAAATAATTCTAATAAATCAAAAAAAATCAGAAAATTATAAAAATTGATTCTCTGATTTCCTTGATATTAGAGAGATTTTTGAAAAATATAAAATTTATTTTTCAACCTTTATTTTATTTCTAAATTAATTAATACTCCAAAACTCAAAATAATTATAATAAAAAGAATATAATTAAAAAAATCACCAAAATTGGTCCAAGTGGTCCTCTAGTCATTAGGAATGTCCCAAAAATTGAGGATAGAAACTTTCCCTTGGTCATATTATTAAATTTTATGTAGTACTAAAGATTACTTGAGGATAGAAACTTTCCCTTGGTCATATTATTAAATTTTCTTTGAAAATCCCTATTTTCAACAAAAAATAATTACATAAATAAATTAAATACAGAAAAATCACATTTTCTCCTCTCATGTCTTTATTGACATATGAGTGAAGTCACATAAAAATTTCTAGTTCATGTAAGCTTAATTTAGAGAGTTATGAAATTATTAAGCTTGAAGGGCAAAATGGTAATTAAAATTTTAACCTTTAATTAAAACTTTAGGCTTAATAAAATTAAAGAGTAAAATATTTGATCCTAATCTGATTTGGATGATTGAAATTTAAATAATTAAAGGGTAGAAACCTACTAAACAATTTAAAAATAATTAAAATAAACCTTAATTAAATAATTGATTAAATTTGGAAGAATAATAAAATTGGAATTATTAAAATAAGGATATTATTAGGAAGAGATTTGTTCTTTAATTTAAGAATCCCTAAATTAATCATCTCAATAATATTTAATTCCTAATTAAAATGATAATCCAAATTTAAGATTTAAAATGCTAAAAGACTTAATCATTAAATTAAATTAAAGTTAAATTATTTAAATTAAACCCTTTTAAAATTTCAATTAAATTAATACTTTAACAATTAAAATTAAATCATCTTTAAACATAAAAATTAAAATATTAAATTAAAATTAAAAATTAAATTAAATTAAATTTAATTAAATTAAATTAAAATTAAATTAAATTAAATCAAATTAAATCAAATTAAATTAAAATTTAAATTAAATTAAATTAAATTAAATTAAATTAAATTAAATTAAATTAAATTAAATTAAAATTAAATTATATTAAATCAAATTAAATAATATTAAATTAAAATTTAAATTAAATTAAATTAAATTAAATTAAATTAAATTAAAATAAGTTAAATCAAATTAAAATTAAATTAAATTAAATTAAATTAAATTAAATCATATCAAATTAAACTAAATTGAATTAAATTAAATTAAATAATAGAATCAAGTTAAAATTAAAATCAAATCAAATTAAATTAAGTTAAAATTAAAACTAAACCAAATTAAATTAAATTAAAGTTAAATTAAATTGAACTAAAAATAACATCACCTAAGACATAAAGAAATTCAAAAATAAATACGAAGCAACTTAAACACTATTCCAAATTTAAACCCGTTAATTGAAGTTAAATTAAATCACTAACCATTTGAACATCAATTTGCCTTCGAAAGCTTTTGTTGTCATAACTCCTAAACAGAACGATAATTGAAATGTTACTTCCCTCATAGGATATTCAAATGTCCTAGTTCACTGAGTAAGATAACAACAAAACTTGAATTCCCGGATGATTAATTCATTTGTATAATCAAATTCATTTGGACTTAAAACAATTCTAGCAATATTGAAAAGATGTTTGAGATTCTTCTTAAATACTTTCTCAATATGATAGGATGTTTATAAGAACAACTGAATTTAATTGTTCTTTGATGAAGAAAATCGTCCTCAAACAAAAAAACATAAGAACCTAGACGTCATAGGAAATGACTAGCTATAAGATTAAGAATTTGGTAGAAAACCATAACCCTTCCCTTAGCTTTACCTAGGAACTTGCTTAAATATTCTAAATTGTGTTTAAGTGCAGCTTGGGATGACGGGAAGACACTCCAGGTACGCTTTTATTTTGTTGCAATTTATTTAATCGCATCGTACTTACTTTTCTTGCATGATAAACAATTGTTGCATGAAAACCCACACTTTTAGGATAGTCTCTAAAACTGAAACCAAAGCTAAATTAAAAGTCATTGAAAGATAAAATCCACCGCCACAACATTTCAAAATATAAAACAACTCAAAATTTAATTACAAACAGAACACAAAAATGCAATTACAACTAAATTAAAACGTCTTGTTGGATGATCGGGAATACCTCGTATGATGTAACCTACGTGTTGCTAACGGGATTTCCCACGGTCTAAATGAAAGTGTGGAACTCATTTAGTTAAGTTTAGCAAATTCATCTGGACTAAGTGAATCTGATAAAAATAATGATGCCGGAAGGATGGAACCGTGGGATCTTAACCGGTGTTGTTATAATCAACTTTAAGATTCATTTTAAATAAAACATAAAAAACACTTGGAAATTAAGAATTTCTCTAAACCAAAACACTTTTCTCATCTCCTGATTTATGACTTCTAAAACTAAAGCTCTGCAACAACAAGGAGCTTGGAGCATGGTGGGCAGCACGACCATCGTCATCAGCAAAACAACTCTACATCAGCTAAACATTCCTAGAATTAAACCACAAAGCTATAGGATTTCGAGGTAGTTTGCCTAGTGCAACATAAATCCTCAATCTTCTGTTAGGCATTTGCATTGCAAATTACGCCCTAACCGGTCTTAGGATTCCGAGGTAGTCATCCGATATGACATAAACCCTCATATCTTCGAGGCTATTTGTGTGATTTTACCATACAAATATAAGTCCAAATTAATTAAAATTGGCAAGATCAAAACATTAAATAAACATTAGGGCCTTCCTAAATTCAAGCCAAACAATAGGATAGTCGGGAAATTACCGAAGTTCGCTTCGAATCTGTAATTTCTCCTATTTTTCTTCCTTTGAATTCCCAAAACAAAATGTTCCAAATTTGATCCATTCCCTATTGAAATTCCAAAATTCAATCCCTTGAAAACTTAAACTTTGAAATTCTTGAGAGCAGAATTACTAATTATTATCGAGAGTTTTCTTAGGTGATTCCCGTCACTTAAGATGTAATTAACTATAGGGGCTTGCCCTTATAGGGAATTTCAAGAACCCAGGTAATATAAACCCTGTTTAATGCTTTCATATTAAGCAGGGGAGTTTGTCGGCTTATAAAATTGGTTCGCAGACCAAACGGATGTCACAAATCTTCTAGTTTATTTAATCGAACCCCATCACCAAACAGTGTGTCTATTCTTCGAGATAAATACACAGTTTGTGATGCGGTGCTCGTTTATATAAACTATTCGGGATGTGAGATCAGTTTAATTTCATATCTTAAAATTTTTAAATTTAAAATTATTTTCAAAATCAAATACTACTTTCAAATTATTTATTTAAATTAAATTAAAAATTCACCGACAATTTCTGTTAGGCGCCCCCTTTTCAAAATAAAACACACAACCTAAAAATAAGCCGTACACTATGCCCTTAAACTTCATGGATAAATCTTTAATAATTAATAATGTTGAATTAAATGGATTTAAATTAGATAAAAAAATTATAATTTCCATTCAATCATCAATTAGGGGATTTAAATCAATGAGTTATTATCCTCTTAAATCAAACCCACTACAGTAGGATCATCCAATTAGATTAACTTCCAAATCACAAAATTCAGAAAATTACAACTTTGCCTGTGTTGTAGAAAAGTGATTAATCAGGTTCTACCTTTTAATCTCTTGTGTTTCAATAATCCAAAATAGTTAATTAAGATCAACATTACTCATTTACCCTTTAATTTAACCAAACTTTTTTTATTAGAGCACAAAATCTCATAATTACCATTTTTTTCCCTTAAGACTTTCCACCTCATAATCATTTAAATTCAACTCAAATGAATTTGAATCTTCATTGTTACCCTACTCATGGGTCAATATTATTCTAGTTTTTATTAAATTTTTTTAGAATCATTTTATCCCAAAATTAAGGATTTTCAATGTTAATTAATTTAGTTTATCAAAACAAATCTCTTGTCCATAAGAAAATTGTTGGAGTTTCACCTAGGTTAGAGGGCCTCTAGGAATAAATTTTGTGAATTTTTTAATTATATTTTAATTTTGATAATTATTTTTAAATTTTGGTGATTAATTAAATAGAAAATATAATTTAATTTTTAAGTTTAATTTTTATACTTGTCTTTAGCCCATCTGAGTTCAGAGAACTTATAGAAATAAATTTTATATTTTTAGGTTTTTTATTTCTTTATTGTACTTATTTTACTGCAACATTAAGGAAAATACATTTTAGGCATTTAAAAATACATAATTATATTAGAAAAATTAGAAAAAATATTTTATGTGGTCACAAGTGATCAGGGAAATTTTGTGATATGTTGGTGCATTTTTGTATTTTCATGATTTTTGTTATTTTTTAATTATTTAAAGAATTAAGGAAATTGGTGGAAAATGAACTTTTATCCAAAATCAATTTTATTTTTCTTGGATGCCCCTAATCACAAGGATTACTCCAAATCATTTTTCATAATTTTATGATTGTTTTTAATTTATATAATTATTTTAAGTCAAAATTTATATTTACTTAGAAAATTCATTTTTATACTAAAAAGAATTTTAATGGCCTTGGGAATTTTATAGGAGCCTTATGAGTTGATAAGCCTCATTTTTGGCCCAAATTGGTAATTATTTGAATTATTTCATAGTTTTCTTAATTTTAGTATTTTTCTTAATTTTAAAATTGAAAAATAGGTTTAAATTTTTTTGAAACTTGATTTTTATTTTTCTCTAGTTTCTTGGACCACAATAAACCTACCAAAATTATTTTTACAATTTTCTGATATATATTTTAATTTTATAATTATTTTAATAAAAAAAGGTGATATATATGAAAAATTCGGGCTTTCAATGTTAGAGGTTCTCTCTGACCCCAAAAAAATCAGAGAACAACTCTAAGCTTATGAGGAACAATCCCTTCAAATTTCATGTAAATGATCAATATTTAATTATTTATAATTAAAACAAGTTATGGAGTATTTATTTAACTAAAAATAAATACAAGATAAATATTTTTTATTCTTAGTCTACATTTTTCTCCTCTGTTCACTAAGCACAGTGTTTTTTTATTTTATTTTTATTAATTTTCCACACCAAGTTGTAGATTTTAAAATTTTAGTATTTAATTAAATCATAAAAGCCTTACTTAACTGCTTATCCATGCAGCGCCACACAATAATTGTACCCGTCAAATTCTCCATGCATAGTGTTTCCATTCGACACTGCCATTTGAATCAATTCCACGGTTCACAAGGATGTTTATTTACAAAAATAAATATCATCATTTGCTCACAAGGATTTAAATACCTTAAGAAAGACTTAAATCCTTGATCTTTAGGTTGTAAATGTAGGATAAGTAGTTTAGAGAATTTCTATTGATTTAGATGAATTAACGAGTCCTGAGGCATAACTTGGTGGGTCCCTAAAGGTTTTAAGGATAATTTTCTTCATCAAATCATAATAAGTTAAATTGTCCTTCAAAACATCCAAAAGACTGCAAAAGTGTTCGAGCCATAACCCTAAACAACTTTTAAAATCCTTTCAATCATTTTGAATTCTTCTAAATTGATTATGTCATTCAATCATTCATTCCTAATTAAGTTAGGGCTTTGTGATGATATTTTAACTTGTGCTCAATGAACCTTGATGTTTTAATTATCCCATGAGCGGGGTAACTGATCCGCGATTTAAAATATACTTAAAAATATAAGAATCCAACACCACTATTAGAAGATATAAATCCTAAACATTGTAGAAAACTTATTTTGGACCGTAATTTTAATTTTAGTAACAATTGAATATTATAACCTTTTGATCGCAGATTTACCTTTAAACGAAAGTATACATATCGCTCAAGTAATACAGGGCTCTAGTCGAGTCTTGATTATCAATTCTACAGAGAAATATATTAAAGCCTACGGACTAGGATTGAATAAACCAATTTAGAATCACAACTAGATCGAAATTGCCTATCTGTCACTAATACGCAATCGATAATAATATGAATTTATATCTAAACTAGTTTTACTAACAATTTACTACTACTACTAAAGTTAAGTTCAAATATATAATAGCAAGAATCTTTCTCCTTTGTTAAGATATTTATGTGAAGCAATAATTAGAATTAGTTTTATATGTGTTGTGCCAAATAAGAGCATACCTATTCTTTACCTTGTGAACCAGGCATAAAGAACATTAACTAATCCTATGCTTGGTTACTGAATTTGCAGCTAGGCTGGGAGGATACCGGTTCTCACTTCAGAGCTCCCACGTTCCCCTGGCCTGAGGGCTAACAATCTACACCTCAGCACCCAAACGATATGACCGAATTGAGGATTTTAGCCTGTCACTCTAAAATCTCCAATTATATACCCGATTAATATTATTTCCCTACCTTTCAAAGAGAAATTTGATACATACTAGTTAAGAATACTTAGCCCATGGTCAGATCTTAAAAATTCTTCACAGATTTTAACAATACAAATGGCCAATTCGTATAGTAAAGTAAGTTTAGGTATAGTATCATCACAACTTCTTTATATTAGCTTTAATACACTAATTCATATAATCATTTCACAAAGATATCAAAACAAGGAGAAAGACAGAACAACTACTCAGAATTCATGAAGAGGATGCAATAAAACTTGGATTTCATATAATAAAGTAAAGTTCTAGAAACTATAGTAAATGAACACAACTTATCTTAAATTCCTCCCCAAGCAAACTCCTTGAAGTTCCTCTGAAACTATTCCTTTCTTTACTGTACGCAAAATTCTCTTCGAAATGGCAATGCAGAAGAGATCTCTCACTTCCCTTCCACTCTTTCAATCCTTTGAAGAATTCCTCACAAAATCTCTATTTGAACTCACTACTCACTAATTAACAATACTAAAATAACTATCTACTCACTATAGACACAATAGTTGACTCTTTTAGATACTTTGAACTCTTTAGTAAACACGTAGGAGACACTTTTTTTGGCCTAAAATGGTTCTTTTTAAAGTTGTAGAAGAGTTTCTAAGGATTTTGCAGGCACCCCTTCAAAAAGTCATCCACATTCGACGTATTTTTGAAAAGATCCGCCGATCTCGACGTCTGCGGCCTCGAGCTGCGCAGTCGGCAGCCTTCTAGAAAAAATACTTTAAAAAGGCCCTGTCATCGGCGGCCTCGACCTCACCATCGGTGGCTTACCTTACAATTTATTCTGAACTCTTGAGAAAATAACTCCGTCGGCGCCATCGACCTCACTGTTGGCGCCCTAGGTCAAATTTGCATAATTTAGTCATTTTTGCTCCAAATTCGCTCCTTTTTGCATATTTTCTCTCCTTTATCCTTAAATCTTCATACCTGTAGGAAAACACAAAAAATACCCTTCTTTAAAGTACAATATCATTAAAATCAGTATAAATTAGGCATGAAAATTTTAATATCTTTTCATTGGGTCAAAATCCCCCAAACTTAACTATTACTTGTCCTCAAGTAATCTTTAGTACTACATAAAATTTATGATTCATTGTGGTAAAGTTTTAATTCAGAAATACTATAATTTTAATCTAAATAAATATTATAGTAAGAATCCTTAGAAATATTTTTAAATAATTAGATTAATCTTGTAGGTATAAGGCTATCTAGTCATCAAGTCTAAGAGTTCTAGTTTTTTATTCATTTCAAGAATGACTATATGTTGCAATATCAATTCACTTAGAATATTCAGAAGATAGAAACTTCATGAGAATTCTATTAAGTAAGGAAACTAATCATTTATATTATTTCATAAATGGTTTTAGTGTTTTCTTTAGGCTAATCCAAGTGAAGCCAATTTTTGATAAGGCATATCATCAAGCTTCTCCTCACTTACTTTTTCTTTTGGATTGTTTTTCAATCCTTTTTATTTTTCTTTTCTTTTCAGGGATTTTTTTTTTCAATCCATTTCTTTTTATTTTTTTTTCTTTTTCAAGTGAGGATTACTATATCTGGATAGCCGTTAATAATTTTGAACTTCACTCTTCTTTTCCTAAATTTGAAAATTTTAATACTCTTCACTCTTCATAGTTTTTACATTATTGAATCCCAATCTTTTCTTTCTCAACTAAATTTCTAAGATTTTTAATATTTCAAAATATATTTTTCCTTACTTAAATAGTTAACTATAGTCTTATCCCCTTATACAAAATATCTTAACTTACAAAATTAATTTTCATTACTAAAATTATTTCCTTGAATCTTCTATAATATTTAGATAAAATCTAAACATAGTTATTGAAATTAAATTTTATCACAAAAATCATATTATTAATTTTTGAAAATATGTTATTTAAGAACATATAATAGTTAAAATTTTTCTTCCCTCCCCCAAACATAGATTTTTTCTTTAATAGAAATAATATAGGGTAGAAAGAAAAATTTTAAATATAAAATTCATACCTTTGTACTTAAGCATTTTTGTCTTTTTGAAATTTGCAGGTTCTTCTCAAAATTTCTAACTTCAACTGACCTGTAATATTTAAAAACATTTCTACACACATAACAGTTTAGAAAATTTGCTAGGGTAATGAAATTTTAAAACAAGTATATAAAACTAAACATTTAAACAAAAACAACTTACTACACTACACAGGACATATGCATTTCACAACACAGAACAAACATTTTACTATTTTAAACTAAAAAGTTCACTGTTACAATTGCAATCACAAATATCACAAATATCCAGAAATGAAAATGCAAACTGCCAACTAAACACATATTACAGAAAATAAAGCATTGTCCACAGGATACAATAGAAATCAAAGTACAACAACAAAACTAAAGCAAACAAATACATCACAACACATCACTATCAAATCATCAAGCATCAAAATCACATACAACGTCCTCATTACCCTGGTCAGCAGGAGGATTGGGCTGATAATGAGTATACTGGGGGCATTCTGGAAAATGACATCAGGCTCTCCTCTGTAGTATCTAGTTTGAGCATCATAATAAGCCATCTCAAAATCGGAGTGCCTCTGAATATACTCACTATCATGATCATGTCTTAGCTCTAATCCTTCAATCCTGTGATCAATTCTTTCTAGTTTTTCATCCAACTGATCTAATCTTTTCCTCTACAGGGTCATGGCATTCATCAGATCATATAAGGTAGGGGGACTAGATGAAGGAGGGTCATAGCTAGTAGAAGTGATATCTCTACTAGTGGAAGGTCCCTTAATCCTACTTCTTATTCTCCATTCCTCATAGGATTCGTAAGTCTTTATATTTCCTTTACTAATGGGTTTCATAGGATATACCCATTCCTCATCATTTCTTGTTTCAACTCCAGATAGTTGAAAAAGTGCATAAATGAGGCCAGGATGCCCTAAATATCTACTTGCCTCACTCTTCGTAGTGGCCATAATATTCTTATAGATTATTCTCCCCACATTATTGCTTCTATTGATCTGAATACATAAATTCAGAATAGCTCTCTCTCTAAAGACTTCACTATGGTGGTAGGTAGGTAGCAGAGTCAAACAAATGTAATAATGTCATGCTTTAGTAGTGGCATTCATCATGGACAATGGAAAGTTAATCCGTTCACAATTTTTAATTTTGCAAACTCCTTTCCCATCAGTGAGAAAGTCGATAACATCGTTCAACGGACCCTCCATTGTTCCAAATGTTTCATATTTGCTAGAAAAAAAAATCGTGAAGCTTGTAAAAAGAGTTAATGCGATTAGCATTAAATTCAACAAAAAATCCTCTTACTTGGACTGGTTCGTCCTCAATTTGAGTCATATTTGAGTAGAACTCCCTCACAACTTCGATAGCAACCTTGTTTGCTGTGTAGTAGAAGTTTTCCCAACCTTGATCTTTGATAACTTCCATTTCTCCTCCAGGATTCTTGAAACTTATCTTGTATACCCTTCTTACTTTGAAAGAGTGAAGTGTACCTCGATTGTGCTTTCACATTAATGAATCGAGTTTCGTCGAATTAGAGTCTTCTATTTTGTTGTGGAGCCATTATTTGATCTATCAAAATTACAAAAATTCAAAACTAATTTCCAAAATAATAATACAATGGCTTTTAAAGGGGGTTTAAAACAATCTAAATCAATTTCCATGAATTCCTTCCAAGTCTTCTCTCCACATTTTCAATTTTCCAAAATTTCTTAATGTGGAAGAAATTCACGGTGAAAATAAAAAATTTTTACATAGGAGTGAAGCTCTTACCAAGGGAAGATGAAATCTGGTGTTAGAATTTGTTGAAATTGCTCGAAATCTGAGATTTATCAAGCCCTAGGTTGACTTTTCGGGTAAAAAGGGGAAGAAGATGATGAATAGTGGCATTTGACCGGTCAAAATAGCAGTAAATAAGTAATTTTCGTGATCGCGTCGTCGGTGGGCTAGTTCGCGCCGTTGGCAGGCTCTATTGAATTAAATTCCTATTCTTCTTGGGAAAATCGCGCCATTGGCGACCTCGAGCGCGCCGTTGGCGAGATTCTCAAAAATTGATCATTTTTCAAATTTTTTGCGATTTCGATCAATTTTAAGCCTCGTCATCATCCATTTGATCCTTTTTATCTTATATTTAAGTGATTAAGAGATGTATTAACACAAATAAACATAAACATAAAAAACTTCACATTTATATATTGAATCCAAGTGTTTGCAACACACAATACATAACACATAAGTAGGTATTCTTTCAACCTAAATCTATCAAATCAGCATCGCAATCCAAACCACAACAGTTAAAACACTGAAAAAAAACATTTCAAACTTAATCTCATCTATGTTGAGATTAAAAAGCAAACTAATGAAATAATAAACACAAACATACAAACATTGTTCAAATCAAACAAAACATAATCAAGTCTACTACTCTTCAGAACTAGTGCTGGTCTCTCCTCTGATATCTCCCATTGCTTGAACATGGACAAACAGGTTATAAAAAGGTCGGTATGGGAATTATTCAGTTGAATCTTCATCGATCCATCCCATCCTTCTCATTAATCGCACCAAACTCGCTTCAAATTGTCCAGTATGATCAAAATATTATTTTATTCTCCAATCGATGTGATCGAAGAAATCAGACATTTTGTTAACTGTACTCATTAAGTTCTGTACATGATTCTCCAGATTCTTGATTCTATGCAAGAGCATCGGTGTCTTGTCTGTTACTAATGGTTGAACAAAAACATAATTCTGCGATGCTTGATCCATAATTAAGCCTACATCACTCTCTCCATCATTGGCTGGGAATATCTCAGTTGGGTCTGAAGGTTTCCAGGGTAGCATTATCTTCTCCCAAACCTCATACGATACTTAAAACAAACTGCAAATCAAGAAAATTATGGAAGGATTTCCATGACCTTGGGATGATCCTTAGACGATCAGGACAAACACAGACTTCACAATAATCGATCCAACATCAATGGTGTTGACCTCATTTTTGGTGAGGTCTTTTCTCTCCTTAGTGCTTAGGATCTAGCCATAGGTTTTCCTTTTGACTATCCTAGAGGTTTAGAAATGGAACCCACCACTTAGAAATTCAAACACTTCTTAACTCTTCTTGAACCACACAGATGACCATAAACCTCCAAGCCTCTTTGGAAGGTTAAAAGTCAAATGTGGAGGTTCAAGGATGAGTTCCAATAGGATTCTTTGGCCTTAGGATTACCCTGGGTGGCCTGGTCTTGGTGAGGTTTAGCTTGCAAACACTACACTCTCACACACATTCTAAACCCTAAAACCACTTTTACCCAACTGGGCTTCCTGACTCATGTAGGAAACTCATATGGATGGACCTCAACCCCTAAGCCCTTGGCTAAGAGGGTTAAGAACAACATATTGAGCACCTAAAATGAGTCCTCTCATGGCTCTTGTGAGCTTAATATGGTTTCATGGATTAACCAAAGTGGTTTCATTCTACTCACATCTAATCAATCTTCATTTTTCCCAGATTTCAATTTTTGACCCTCGGGGGCCCTGAACCCACCAAACCTACGAAATACTCTAGAAATTGGCCAAAATTCTCAAAAATTGCCCAAATCACCAAATTTCCTCAAAATCAATCTTAAACACTCCCCACCACTCAAATTGATCATTCATGGCCAAATATACCAAATTTTCCAAAAATACCCCCAATATCCTCCAAATACCCAAAATAACATTTTTTGGCCCAAAATTCCAAAAATTTCAAAAAAAATCTCATAAAATTCCAGAAAATCCCAAATACTCTCAATTTCATTTTGTGCAACTTTCATATACCCTAATTTTGTCAATTTTACCCAATTTGATCAAAAGTCCCACATTAGCCATTAAGGTCCAAATTGACCCACTCCATCCCAAATTGAACCCAAATGTCACCCAATTTTCCCCAAATTTGTTTTGAAATCTTTCTAACATCCCCACAAACAAAACTCTAACTTAATTTACCCAATATTTGGACCCAAACTTCACCCAAGCCTAACTCAAACCAAAATTACCCAAATTGGCCTAAACATGCCATAAACCCAAACAAGCCAAACCCCAAAATCAAGACCAAATTAAAATTGAAAACTCTTTTTCATACCTGCATAAACATTTTGCTACATTAATTTTACATCAAACCCAACATTAGCCCAACTTTAGCCCAAGTTAGCCCAATTTGACCCACTTTTGTCCTATTACTAAAAGACCCAAATTAAACCCAATTCAACTCCAAATTTCCCCAAACTTGTTCCAACTCATTCATGGCACATTCCAAAACCAAATGCAATATTTATTTGTCTCAAACTTTTTCCAAATTTTCATCCAAAAGTTTATTTTGAAACCTAAAAGCCCATTTTCCTAAAACATTTAAAAGTCTATTTTCACTAAACTTAAAAAAAAAGCCCAGAATTGGCTCTAAGGCCAACATGACATTTTCTTCTCATCATCCATTTAATAAAATCATATCTAAGTTTCAAAGTCATGATTAAACCATGCTAAATCAAGCTTCATGCCATAATATCCCTAAAATGTCAAAATTCCTAAAACCCTTTTCCATGAAATTTACTAAGCTTTGCCCCAAGCCACATGAAGCCATGAAGCCATAGGTAAGCCATATGCAAGCCATAGGAGCCAATTTCCACCTCACCAAGCCATTCATGGCAAAAGGAGGTTGTTCTTTCTTAATCATTCACTAATTTTTTTAACCCCATTCATGTTACACTCTAATCCAAGTTAGCCACCTCACCATGGATGGGGACCTCACCACCTTCTCTTAGCTGAACCCACTGATTTCCCTTAGCCCAAAATCAGGCCTACCAAACCCATTTCCCTGGCTTGACCAAATTGAACCCAAGAATGACCCTTCCCCTTTACCACTTAAATCAAACTCCTTTACATATGTCAAGCCATAATTGAATTCACTAAACCCCAGCCCTGACCTTACTGGTTAATATGGTGACCCATGCCTGGCCGGACCACCACCTGGGCCACCAGAAAACTTCATGGCTGAGAGCTCCATGTGAACCAAAAATTAAAATTTTCCTTTTCTGAGTTGTCCCATTGCCAATGGCCATTATAGCTGTTCTTCACCTCCCCTAGGCAGCTGATTCCACCCCTCAATTTCCCCTGAGAAGCCCTCCAGCCATGGCTATTTAAACAGCCATCCTCTACGGCCACATGGTTAGCTGAAATTAAGTCTCTCAAAACCTCCATACAAGTGGCCTAAACTCTTCCCCTAACACAAAGAAGAAGTTCCCCACTGTTCTCCTGCCCTCATCCCCATTGATTGAGCTCAATTTCAGAGCTCAATTCTCAGGCCAAAACAGGGCATTCACCAAACCTCCACAGAAACCAAATTAAACACACCCACACCTTCACCAGACCAAGAGAAGAAGTTCCCCAGTGGAAGCCCCCTCACCAGATCACCCATTTGTGTTGGAGACCGAAGCTTGAAATCGGCCTTAGTCACTTTCATACCTAGACAATTCCACAGAGCCAAAGACTTCATCCAGAGCTTCCTTGGGATCAATCGAAGGTGTCATAACTCTCTGATTGAAGCTTCACTTCTCAAAGAAAACATATTGACCTCTTCTTCCTCCTGAGCTTCTACGAATTCTCCATTTTGTTTTGCTCGATTTCAATGCATCATAGCCCTATAGATGTGTTCGTCTTGTTGAGACGAGTTCATAGAGCATAAGATCATCTAAATTGGTTAAGAAATGAGGGAGATCTTAGGGTTAGAAGTTGGATGACTCTCGGGACGCACCAGTCGTAGACGATGAACGGACACCGCCCGATTGCGTGTGTATTGGATGGACGGTGGAGATCAAGCCGAACAAGGAGACGGAGCGGGACAGCGGGTTGTGTGGCATCCTGGTCAGATGGCGGCGTCAAATGACGGAACGATGCGTGTAGCTTCGAAGCTGCCAAGGATGATGAGGAGCCGCGCTGGATAAGAAGGAAATTAGGGTATTTTTTATTTATTTAAATGCCCAGAACTTTAAAAATGCATATCCTTGCATAGAAAAATCAAAAAAATAAAAGAAAAATACTCTTATGCCCAGTGAACAGAGGAGAACATTATGGAAAAAAATTAAGTTATTTTGATGAATATTTGATTTTTAATTAATTATTCTGTGATTTTTAGTATTTTAATTCTCCATCAATGCATACAATTCACCATGGCATGAGACCAAAGGGCTTTTGTAGCCTCTGTTCTTGGGGACATTCCCTGAATTTTCCAATGCCAGAGGCCATCTCTATGGTAAGTTATCTATTTTTCATGTTTAAGTGTCTGTTTTGGTACTTTAATTCCAATAATTTTCATATTGCTTAGAAAATTCTAGAAAAATTAAAGGAGGTATCTTATGACCAGAAGACCCTAGGAAAATTATGGTTTGATTTAAATCAATAAAAATAACCCTAATTAGCTCAAACACTCAAAACAAAACTTTAATTAATTAAGAATGATCACACATTAAAATCACTTGAAATTAATTCTCCACTGTTACTTAGGATACAAAGAATCTAACATAAAAATTTCAAGTCAATTGGAATTAATTTAACCTATTAAATGAATTAATTAAGTTACATGGCCATTTTTGAAATTAGAAAATTCATAAAACCCAATATACATTTCAAAAATTCACAAAACTTGTTTTGTGGGCTCTTTGGTATCAGAGGAGTCTAAGAAAATTAAAATTGGAATTTTCTAAAAAATTTATTTTAACCCTATTTTTAATATTTTAATAATTAAAAAATCAAAAAAATCACAAAAATGACATATTTTGTTCCCTAATCACTTAGGAACCAACCAAATATTTTAACTAAGTCTCTAGATAATAATATTGAATTTCAAAAGCTCAATGTAATTTTTCATGTTAAAAAATAAATTTTTAAACCTTTCCACTAAAATAATTCTAATAAATCAAAGAATATTTAAAATTCAAGAATATTTAAAATTCAATATCTCTAAAAAAATAATTATATAAATTAAATAAAAAATGGAAAAAATCACATTTTCTCATCTAATGTCTTAATTGACATGTGAGTAAGGTGACATAAAAATTTCAAGTTCATTTGAGCTCATTTTGGTGAGTTATGAAATGAACATGCTTAAAAGGGCATAAAAGTACTTAAGGTCTTTTTTTAACCCAAGTTAATACTTTAGGCCTAATCAAAGGGAGGGTAAAATATTTGATCTTAATTCTCCTTTGGATGATTGAAACTTAGGGAATTAAAAGGTAGAAACCCATTAATCACTTTTAATACATCAAAAATGGAACCTTAATTAATTAAATTATTTAAATTTTGGGAGAATAATTAAAATTTGGATTATTAAGATTAGGGATATGACTTAAAAGGTATCATTCTTTAATCTAAAAATTCCTAAATGGATCAATTCAATAACATTCAAGTCTTAATTAATTTTAAAAAAAATGATGATGATTGAAATTAATAATTAAAAAAAAGAAATAAAATTTAACCAAATTAAAGCTTAAAACAATAAATGATTTAATAATCAAATTAAAATAAATTTAAAACATTTAAAACTAATTTGAAATCACTTAAGAACAAACTTACAACAAATTTGAAACATTAAATAATCTTAAAACAATTCATAATTTAAAATGTGAAAATCAAACCAATTAAAATTAACCTAAAATAGTATGATTAATTTAAATCAAATCAGAATCATTAAAATTTAATGAAATTAAATAATTTAAACACCTCTTTCAACTTAAATAATTTGAAACATCAAAGACTAACCTGGAACAATTCATGACTAGAACATCATAAATTAAAAGTTAAATCAGTTTAAGACATTAAAATTAATTTAAAACATTAAGGTCATTTAAAATATAAAGATTTAATTCACTTAGACAACTTGAATACTATTCCAACTTAAAATGGTTTAAAACACCTAAAAAGATCAAATAAAACATTATAATAAATCAAAACCACTTTAAATCTCCAACTTAAATTTCTATTAAGAGTGGCTAAATCCTTTAACTAATCTGCCCCTGAAGGCTTTCACCTTTATAACTCTCAAATGGAGTGTCAAGTGAAATGTCACTTAACTCATCGGACAATCAAATGTCCAAGTTCACTGAGCAAGAAACAAAACTTAAATAAATTCTTGGATGACCAAATCACCTGTACAATGAAATTCATTTTGACTCAAAACAATCCCAGAAACATTTAAAAGTTGTTTAGGATCCGTCCTAAACACTTTCTCAATATGATGGGATGTTTTAGAAGAACAATAGAATTTAATTGTTCTTTGGTGAAGAAAATCATCCTTAACAAAACACAAGAACCTAGATGTCATAAGGATTGACTAGCAATAGGATTAGGATTTTGGTAGATAACCAGAACCTTCCCTTAGCTTTACCTAGGTATTTCCTACAAATCTATAAATGCTCTGAGATGTGTTTTAAGTGCAGCTGGGAAACGAGAAGACCCTCCAGGTACGCCTTTACTTTATCGCAATTTATTTACCTACACTTTACTTTACTTCTCTTGCGTGACAAACAACAATGTCACCTTGCATGAAAACTGAAATTTTTAGGCTAGCCACAAAATAGAAACCCAAAAGTAAATTAAAATCAACACAAGATAAAATTCGCTGTCACAATATTCAAAATATAAAACAACTCAAAATTGAATCACAAACAAAACAGCAAAACTACAACTACAACTAAATTAAAACGTCTCGTTGGATGATCGGGAATCCCTCGGATGATGCAACTCACGTGTTGTTAACGAGATTTCCCACAGTCTAAATGAAAGTGTGGAACTTATTCAGTTGAGTTTAGCAAATTCATCTGGACTAAGTGAATCCGATGAAAATAACGGAGTCGGAATGACGGAACCGTAGGATCTTAATCAGTTCTGTTTAACCAAGTTTAAGATTTGTTTTAATTAAAACATTAAGACATTTGAACCTTAAGACTCTCTAAATTAAAACATTTCTCTCATCTCCTGATTGCCATTTTCTAAAACTAAATCTCTACAACAACAAGGAGCTTGGAGCACAGTGGGCAGTATGGCCATCTTCATCAGCAAAACTTGAGTCTACTTCAGTAGAACCATTTCTTAGAATTAAATAACCAAGCTATAGGATTTAGAGGTAGTTTATTTAGTGCAACATAAATCCTCAACTTTTCGTTAGGCATTTGCATAATCATATTATGCAAATGAAGCCCTAACCGGTCTTAGGACTCCGAGGTAGTCGTTTGGTACGATATAAACCCTCATATCTTCGAGGATATTTGTGTGATTATATCAGACAAGCTTAAGTCCCAATTAATTAAAATTGGCAGGATTGAAACATTAAATAATTCTCAAATTGAAGCCAAATCATAGGATAGTTGGGAAGTCACCGAAGTTCACTTCGGGTCTGTGATAGTCCCTACTTCTCTTTCTTTGGATTCCTAAAATAATCTGTTCCAAATTTGATCCATTCCCTATTGAAATTTCTAAAATCTAATTTGTTTGAAATCTTAAACTTTGAAATTCTTGAGAGCAAAACCACTAATCATTATCGAGAGTTTTCTTAAGTGATTCTCGTCACTTAAGATGTAATTAACTATAAGGACTTGTCCTTATAGGGAACATTAAGAACCCAGGTAATATTAACCCTATTTAATTTCATCATATTAAGTAGGGGAACTTGTCGGCTTATAAATTTTTTTTGCAGACCAAACGGATGTCATAAATCTTTTAGTTTATTTAATCGAGCCTCATCATCAAGTAGTGTGTCTATTCTTCGGGATAAATACACGATTTCTGATGCGGTGCTCGTTTATATAAACTATTTGGGATGTGAGATCGGTTTGATTTTATATCTTAAAAATTTTTAAACTTAAAATTATTTTCAAAAAAAAATCAAAAACTACTTTTCGAAATTATATATATACAAATTAAATTTAAAGTTTAAAATTCGCCGATAATTTCTGTAGGCGACCCCCTTTTCAAAACACTTAACCTAAAAATATGCCGACAACTTCTGGCGACTCTACTGGGGAATAGTTCCTCTTTCCATTTTGATCAAATGTGTCGGCATATTTTTTTTTAGGTTGTGTCTTGGATTTTAAAAAGGGGTCTCCTACAGAAATTGTCGACGAATTTTCATATTTTAAATTTAATTTAAATATATATATAGTTTAAAAGATAGCATTTGATTTTGAAAATAATTTTTAAGTTTGAAAATTTTAAGAAATGAAATTAAACCGATCTCACATCCCAAATATTTTATATAAATGAGCACAACACCATAAACCGTATATCTATCCCGCAGAATAGGCACACTGCTTGATGATGGGGCTCGGTTAAAAAAATTAGAAGATTTGTGACATCTGTTTGGTCTGCGAACCAATTTTATAAGCCGACAAGTTCCCCTTCTTAGTATAAAGAAATTAAGTAGGGTTTATATTACCTTGGTTCGTAAAGTTCCCTATAAGGGCAAGCCCCTATAGCTAATTACATCTTAAATGACGAGAATCATTTAAGAAAACTCTCGATAATGATCAGTGGTTTTGCTCTCAAGAATTTCAAAGTTTAAGGTTTTCAAACAATTCGATTTTGGAAATTTCAATCGGGAATGGATCAAATTTGGAACAGTTATTTTCAGGAGTCCGAAGGAAGAGAAGTAGGAGAAGTTGAGGATCCAAGAAGAATCTTGGCAACTTCCCAAACTATCCTATTGTTTGGCTTCAATTTAAGAGTATGTTTAATGTTGTAATCTTGCCAATTTTAGTTAATTAGGACTTATAATCGTATGACACAATCATACAAATAGCCTCGAAGATGTGAGGGTTTATGTCGTACCAAACGACTACCTCGGACTCCTAAGACAGATTAGGTCTTAATTTGCATAACATGATTATGCAAATGCCTAACGAAAAGGTTGGGGGATTTATGTTGCACTTGGCAAACTACCTCGAAGTCTTATGGCTTGGTTACTTAATTCTAAGGAATGTTTTGCTGAAGTAGACACAAGTTTTGCTGACGAAGATGGTCATGCTGCCCACTATGCTCCAAGCTCCTTGTTGCTGCAGAGGTTTGGTTTTAGAAGATAAAAATCAAGAGATGAGAGAAGTTTTATGGTTTAGAAATCTTAAAATCCAAATGTCTTTTAGTGTTTTAATTAAAACAAATCTTAAAGTTGTTTAAACAGAACCGATTAAGATCCCACGGTTCCATCATCCCGACACCGTTATTTTCATCGAATTCACTTAGTCCAGATGAATTTGCTAAACTCAACTGAATGAGTTCCACACTTTCGTTTAGATCGTGAGAAATCCAGTTAGCAACACGTGGGTTACATCATCAGAGGTATTCTCGATCATTCAACGAGAGGTTTTAATTTAGTTAAAGTTATGGTTTTGTTGTTCTGTTTGTAATTAAATTTTGAGTTGTTTTATATTTTAAAATGTTGTGGCGGTGGATTTTATCTTGTAGTGACTTTTAATTTAGTTTTGGTTTTAATTTTGTGGCTATCCTAAAGGTTTTGGTTTTCATGCAACGATCTTGTTTAACATGCAATAAAAGTAAAGCGCGAGTCATGATAAAGTAAATTGCAATAACATAAAAGCGTACCTGGAGAGTCTTCCCGTCATTCCAAGCTACACTTTAAAACACATGTTAAGGTATTTAAATATTTCAACAAGTACCTAAGTAAAGACTAAAGGAATGGTTTTGGTTGTCTACCAAAATCATAATATTATAGCTAGTCATTTCCTATGACGTCTTGGTTCTTGATTTTTAGTTAAGGGTGATTTTCTTCATCAAAGAACAATTAAATTCAATTGTTATTTAAAAAATCTCACCGTATCGAGGAAGTGCTTAGAACAAATTCTAAACATCTTTGCAATACTTCGAGATTATTTTGAGTCCAAATGAATTTCATTAGTACTTGTGAATTGATCATCCAAGGGTTTGGTTAAGTTTTGTTCCTCTCGCTCGATGAACTAGGATGTTCGATTATCCTATGAGTGAGGTGACATTTCACTTAGCGCTTCATTTACTAGTTATAATAATTTAAAGCTTTCAGGGGCAAGTTAATTTGTTAAAGATTTTTAATGATTTGAAGTTATAGTTGATGATTTATTTTAATGTGATTTAATTATGAAATTTTAATCAATGATTTTAAGTTTAGAATCGTGTTTGATACATTTAAGTTAAACCTTTCATAAATGATATCAAATCTTATGTTACTTTAATTAACTTAGGTCAAAAGAGGTGTTCAAATTATTTATTAAAATTTGCAGATTTAATATGGATTAATTATATTAATTAATTTAATTTTTACATTACGTTTTAAGGTAAGTTATCTTAAAATTATTTAAAATTTGCAAATTTGATTTAAGTTTGTTTTGAAATGATTTTTAATTAGTTTCAAATATTTTAATTTACTTTTTAATTATTTAACATTTTAGATTTTAATCAATTGTTAGATTATTTAATGATGTAGGTTTTAATCAAATTAAGAATTATTTACTTTTAATCATTCAATTATTAATTCCACTTATCCTCTTAAGTTTAACAGTTAAATATTATTAAGTAATTTATTTAGGGAATTTTAAATTAAGGAATTAATATCCTCTTAAGTTACATCCCTATTTTAATAATCTAATTTTAATTAATCTTCTAGAATTTGAATTATTTAATTAATTAAGGTTTCATTTTTTTTATTAAAGTGATTAATGGGATCCTACCCTTCAATTTCCCAAAGTTTCAATCATCTAAGAGAAGATTAAAATCAGATATTTTACCCCCATGTTGATTAAACCTAAAGTTTTAATTAGGGGGTTAAAAAAATTTTTATTACCTTTATGCCCTTTTAAGCTTATTTATTTTATTTATTTTATAACTCATTAAATTAAGCTTAGATGAACTTAAAATTTTTATGCCACTTCACTCACATGTCATTTAAGACATTAGAGGAGAAAATGTGATTTTTCTGAATTTAATTTATTTATATAATTATTTTTAATGGAAAATAGGGATTTTCAAAGAAAATTCATCAATATGACCAAGTTAAAGTTTCTATCCTTAAGAAAATTACGGGACATTCCTACTAATTAGAGAACCACTTGGACTAAATTTGGTGATTTTTTGAATTATATTTTATTTATTATAATTATTTTAAATTTTGGAGTTTTAATTAATTATAAAATAAATTAAAAGTTGAAAAATAGATTTTATATTTTTCAAAAATTCCTCTGACCTCAAGAAAGTTAGAGAAACAAATTTTATATTTTTATGATTTTTCTTTGATTTATTAGAATTAATTTAGTGGGGCAGGCTAAAAAATACATTTTTTTAATTTAAAAATTATTTTAAGGCTTTGAAATTAAATATCTTAACCTAGAGACTTAGGAAAAATATTTGATTGGTTCCTAAGTGATTAGGGGTCCAAATATGACATTTTTATGATTTTTATTATTTTTATGATTTTTATTATTTTTTAATTAATAAAATATCAAAATATGCTTAAAAATGAAAATTTTTAGAAAATTCCAATTTTATTTTTCTTAGACTCCTCTAATATCAAAGAAATGCCAAAATCAATTTGGTGAATTTTTGAAATGTTTTTTTGGAGTTATGAATTTTTAAAGTTTAATTTTGATTATGTGGCTTAATTGATCCATTTAGTGGGGTTAAACATTTTCAATTGACTTCAAAGTTTTATGTGAGGTTCTCCTGATCCTAGAGATCAGTGGAGAATTGATTTCAAGTTATTTTAATGTGTGATTAAGGGCCTGTATGTTTCGGCGTTCTTGTCCTGCGGCGCGACAAATAGTCGCACGGTGCTTCACCGCGAAGTCGAGGGAAAGCCAGCCGCGAGATAAATCCCGCTGCCCCAAATTCATCTAGCTTTTACCCTTCGCCCTAAATTTCTCACTGCCCTCACTCACCCGTGCTCCCGAGCTCTGATCTCCCGATCCCCTTCTCCGCCCTCAATCTTCTCGCGAGATCAGGACTTCTCCGTCCTAAATCGAATACCTACGATCTAACTGGTATCATTCTCTCTCGAGGCTCTGTCTCCCTCTCCCCCCTCTTTCTCATTGAAATTTTTGTAGATCCACGATCCTTCCTAGTTCATCTATGGTTCTAAAAACTTCTGCAATGAATAGTTGTGCTTCTGCGGTTGCTCCTAACAACTATACAAGGATTCATGACAATTTTTAGGTGAACGTTTTCACTGCTCCTAACAGCTATTTTGGTTTATGTTATTGAAAAGATTCGTTGAAAACAATAGCTTATTGTGTCAAGGCCCTAAATGCTCTTGGTCTATTTTATAGAAGTGTTCTTTTGCTATATAGAACTGTTCTTCTGCTTAGGATATCTGGTTATGCTCTTGTTCTGGGCGATAGGATGGGTGATGCTATATAGAGGAATTTCATGGGTAATGATATCTGGTCATCTAGAGAAATTTTGTTTATATGTTAAAGGCCAGTTTCAGTGCACTCAACATAAATGAATTGTCACAAATATTTTTACATTTGCCTGTTTCACTTATATTAGAAATTTTGATTACAAACATAGGTGGAGATTGTAAACATCGCTTCAAATGCACTGTAATGCGCATCCAGCACCTAATTAGTATCAGAGCAAAAATTATTGTGTCAAATTTTGGTTGGGTGGGTTAGGCTTCTTATTTTAGATACTTTCTTACAGACTATAAATGCAATGTGGTTGATTGATGTATGAGATCATCCTTAAGAGTGTGTAACTCAACCTATCTTTCTCTTACAATTTGATTATTATAGACTGATGCTCCTATTTGTACAGTTATGCTAAGCATGAGAAAACTATTTCTAATGCTCATTGTATTGCTTTAATGATTA
This sequence comes from Papilionanthe hookeriana x Papilionanthe teres, assembly GCA_022702705.1. Classification (NCBI taxonomy): domain Eukaryota; kingdom Viridiplantae; phylum Streptophyta; class Magnoliopsida; order Asparagales; family Orchidaceae; genus Papilionanthe; species Papilionanthe hookeriana x Papilionanthe teres. The sequence continues at coordinate 184,208,808 of CM040421.1, forward strand.
TAGAAAACTGTACTTTTTGTGTAAAGTGTAAAGATTGGAACAATAGAAGCTCCAGGCAAGTGTAAAACTGTGAGCAAGAAGCTCCTTCCAGGTTCATATTACATCAAACTGTGAGCAAGAAGCTCCATTTTACAGAGCTGTTTTTCATGCGAAACAATCATATGGTAGTATTTTCTGGGGCATTTGCATACATACCACGTAATTCTAATGTCTTCACATATCCAATATGCAAAAGAACATTATTAAGGAATTGTGTATTTCATGTCCTATTCGTAATTGATTAATCAAACAAAGATTGATTTTTATTATAGATTCATGATTGTATGATTAAAAAGAAAATTATTGTGCATTTCAGAGTTGCCATTTGGTTGGAGGGGTTTGGTGTATACTACATTTTAAATTTTGGGCATTTCTCATTTTAGCTTTTATATTTAAAAATTCAAAAAAAGTACGTTGAATTTATCAATAGAAAGACAACAGAATTGCATGAAGCTAGATATTCTTCTTCGGCCCTTTTTGTTTCCAGTTATGGTTATTCTATTCAGAATTAGATAAACTTGTAAGTAGTTTATTCAAGTTGGTTCTATTGTGGTTTAATGGCTTAAAGCTTACATGTAAACTAACCTTGAGTTTTTGTTTGACATGCCAATAGTAATTGATGCATGTTCATCATAGTTGTGTATTATTATTAATTTTCAATGAGCCTTATAAAATACAAGTTGTAGGTGTTTGGAGTTCTTATTGCATTGGAATTGGCATCTCCATATATTCTGTAACATCTGGTATAATTGATGTGTAACTTTAGGTAAATTGGAGTTTGAGTGTTTATGGTACTTTGAAATGCTATGTACATGTTCTCTATTTCAGCAATAAAGAAATATCATTTCTTTCCCATGGATGTAGGTCAGTTTGACTGAACCACGTAAATTGTTCTCTTTTTGTGCTTACCTGTACTATTTCGTTAATTGCAATTTATATCTGTCAATGCTAGTATGAGTAAAGATATAACTAATATTTGTCATATTCATAGTATGGCTAATAAGAACAAGGAAGTTGCTACTCCTGCACTTTGGGAGAAAGACATAAAAATAATATTCTGTGATATGTGCATAGCTGAAGTCGAAAAGGGGAATAGGCCAAATTCTTTTTTTAGCAAAGAAGGCTGGCAAAACATTGTTACAAATTTTAGGGAGGTCACAGGCAGGGATTATGACAGGCTACAGCTAAAAAATAAATGGGACCAACTCAAGAAAGAGTGGAAACTTTGGAAGGATTTAAAACAAGGATCCACTGGCTTGGGTTGGGATCCGTTGAAGCGAACAATTGCTACTTTAGAAGCATAGTGAACTGAAAGGCTTGCGGTAAGATATTATTCAATTACTATTTGTAATGTTAATCATTTTTATTTAGGGGGTCTTCTAATAAAATTTCATTATATGTTACAGATTTTTCCTTCGGCGAAAAAGTTCAAATTAGTCAGGATAGAACCGAATTGGAGGACAAGCTCGACAGGATGTTTAGTGGGGTGGTAGCTACAGGGGAATATGCACATTGTCCCTAGCCAGACAATTTTTGAAACTACCCCTGAACATGTGGCTGTTGAACTATCAAACGATTCAGTCGAGCTCCGCATCTACGAGCAAACTGAAATCCAGTCAACAAACCGTACAAAGCCCCCCCGGAATGGACAAAAGAGAATGAGTGTTGTTGCATCTATGAGAGACCAGCTATCATAACTAGTGGACACATCTAATGATGCCCCTCATAGAGTTCAAAAAAGCGATGTACATGAGGTCGTTAGGCTTCTTGAGGACGATCCAGACATTACTGGGGAGCGTGACCTTTTCTACTTTGCTGTCAACCTCTTCCGTGATTCCTTGCATCGAGACTTTTTTATTGCATTTAGTAAAGATTGACGAGTAGAATACATTTGATATTATTATAACCATCGCACAATTAGATTTTATGTCCCACTGCTTAAATTTATTTCATCTACGAGATTGAACTACCAGTCATGTATTTGTTTGGACAATTTTTATTAGTTTGAACTGATGTTTAAGCTTTATATTTTCCAAGTATAGTTCATTCATGTGCTTATTTTAGTCCATTGATATTTTCTAAAGACCTTCATTTGGTTTAATTGTAATAGGAAGTTTATATCGTCATGGACCCAGAGGAAGTTCGACGACGACGGCGAAATGTAGCGGTAAATATACTGGTGCAATACTACAATACGTACGTCGATCGTGAACCATGTTACACATCATCTCAGATTGGGGACAAATGGATGGTAGAAATGCTTTCAGGACACCCAACGAGATTTTGAAACATCTTCCGCATGTCCCAAGAAGTTTTCAATGATCTTTTAACAGATCTAACAACATCTCATGGACTCAACGGGTCTTCTCGGACAACATCCCGTGAAGTACTAGGCATAACACTGTACATACTATCACAAAACGAGTCTATGCGGGGAGCCATGGAACGCTTCCAACACTCGTCCGAAACAATAAGCAGATATTTCTCAGTTGGATTGATTTCTCTTGTTAGTCTAGCACAAGCCATAACAAAACCAATCGATCCAACTTTTGCAAAGACGCCAGTAAAGATTTGCAACGATGACCGATATATGTCATATTTCAAGGTACATTTGTATACTACAAACACATATTAAGTGACTGTATATTGAAATGATTTCTATTGTATACAAAGGGTTGCATCAGCGCAATCGATGGAACGCACGTTCATGTTGTAGTGCCAGATAATGAGAAAGTTGTATTTATCAGCCGTTCTGGGAGGACAACTCAGAATATAATGGCGGTATGTGATTTCAACATGTGTTTTACATTTGCATTGGCTGGATGGTAGGGCAGCGCACATGATAGCAGGATTTTTAAAATTGCAACGAGAAATCCAGAGTCAAATTTTTCTCACCCACCGCATGGTCAGTTCCATTTGTAATATGAACAATAGAAATTTTTTTCACAAACCTTGCTAATTTTATAAGTATTACAGGAAATTATTATTTGGTCGATGCTGGATACCCAATGCAGAGGGGGTTCCTTAAACCCTATCCTGACACAAGATATCATATTCCAGATTTCGTGAGAGCCAGTAATCGTACATGAAGTAGAAAAGAGGTGTTTAATAAAAGACATTCATCCTTGCGAGGCCTAATTGAGAGGACATTTGGAGTTTGGAAGAAAAAATGGGTCATACTTCGAGATATGCCACCTTATCCATTTTTCAAACAGGTCCAGATAGTGTTAGGAACTATGGCCCTACACAACTATATTAGGCGGCATCCAACTCAAGCTGATGTTGATTTCGAGCATGTCGATCTCAATGACGAGGTAGTTACAGTCCAAGGTTATGAAGACCACATTGGCCAATCTCTACCACAGGAGGAGAATGACAGTACAGAAATTTGTACGAAAGATGGGGAGGGTGTGAACGAAATGGCAGCCCTTCGAGAAGAGATTACTCGCTCATTAGTTGGAGAGTGATTCTATTGAGCAGTGGTATGTTTTTCTTTTACACTCTGTTGAGCATTTCCTTCACATTAACTGATCTGTAAGAGTAATGTTTGTCTTCTGTCTAGCTTGATTATTATCATTTTGTTTGAGCATTTGCTACTCAAATTAATTCAGTTGTATATCTGCTTGTATTTCAGGTAGACATGAGCTCCAACATGTCGGCTACCTCTCGCCGAGTGCTATGTCACTGTGGCCTCCAGACATCTCTTTTGGCATCACGACAGCCGCACAGCTTTCGCCGAAAGTTTTATGCCTGTCCTCGGAACATTCCAGAGCAGTGCGGTTTCTTCCGATGGGCAGACAGTTTACCAGATTCTCAGGAGTCCGATGCTAGGGAGTGCACGGCTTCACCAGAAGACGGTGTGACATGGGAGCTACAGGAACTCAAAACTAAAATGAACATTATTATATTGTTGGTTGTTGTTGTAATAGTTCTACAGTTTTTTTTCACTATACTGCTACTAGCACGTGCTTGAGAGGACTCTATGTTCACCTGTAGAACTTTATGACTTTTTTGAGATATGCAATTGTTATCTTGATGTTTTGTCGTTTCAAATCTTGTGCAGAAAGATGATTTAGAACTCATTAATTATTAATACTCTTAATATATATAGATATATAAAAATATGTAAATAAAGACATACTTTTATATATATATAAAATTTTAATACTTTTAAAATATATAGAAATATAAAAATAAGTAGATATAAAGCTTATAAATATTTATTTTTTTAATTTGAACAATATATTTAACAACAAATGACGCTTAAATTTTTAAAAATAAAATTTATATTTATTACTTTGAATATTTAAAATATTAAATTTTTTAAAAAAATTGCATTTGCAAATTCTGTATATCATATAAATAAATCTAAATTTTCAAACAGTTTTAATAAACAGGGGCAGTCTGATCATTTTCTGCCCCGCAGCTGTTTTCCCACAGTACGCAACCAAACAGACAGCAAGCTTCCCTGCAGCTACTTCCCGTAGTTGCTTCTCAGAGACGTAGCATGTATTCGCAAAGCTGAAAAGCTGCAACCGAACCAAACAGACCCTAACTCTATTTAATTAAAGCTCAATTTTGAGTGATTAGGCCAATTAGGATTATTTTAATGAATTGACTCAAACCATAGTTATCCTAGGGTCCTCTAGTCCTAAGGGACTTCACCAAATTTTTCTGGAATTTTCTGAATAACATGCTAATTTTTGGAATTAAAATGTCAAAAACAGTGACATAAACTTGAAAAATACATAACATACCACAGGGATGCCCTCTGACCTTCAAAAATTCAGAGAATGTTCCCAAGATCAGAGGCTACAAAAGCCCTATGGTCTCATGCCATGGTGAAATGTATACATGCATGGAGAATTAAAATGCTCAAAATAGTATTAAATTAATTAAAAATAAAATACTCAACAAAATAGATCAATTCTTTTTCCACATTATTCTCCTCTGTTCACTGAGCAAGAGGGTATTTTTATTTTATTTTTATGATTTTTCTATTTGATGATATCAATTTTTGAAGTTTCAGGTATTTAAATAAATAAGAAAAGTCGGATTTTCCAACTTAAACCAGTCAGCACCGCGTCAACCTCGGCGGCTCTGAAGCTCTACGTGTCACGCTCCCATTCGACTCCGCCACCTGAGACAGGTGCTACGCGGCCCGCGGTTCATGCCCTTTCTCCTCATTCGATGCCATCTGATCTATTTGTTCGATACACGCGCAATCCGATGGTGGCCGATCATCGTCTCCGACTGGTGTGCACCCGTGACCGTCGACCTTCTAACCCTAATATCTCCCTCGATTCTCAATGGATTTTCGAGTTCTTATGCTCTATGGATTCCTCTTCAGAAGACGAACACATCAATATGGTAAACAGGAATTGAAATTAACTTAAATAAAAAGAACAATTAATGGAAGCTCGGGAGGAAGAAGAGAGCAATACCCTGGCTCTGAGAAGTGAAGCTTCTATCAGAGAGGCTCGGCACGTTCGTTGGAGTCCAAGGAGGCTAGGGATGAAGCCTGGAGCCGTGGTGAAATGTCTGAGCTCGACTTCCACCAAGCCCGATCACAAAGCTTGGAGAGCTGGAACAAGCCGGGTGGTCCGGAGAGGGGCTTTCACTGGGGAACTCCTTCTCTACCTCTGGTGAAGGTGTGGAAAGAGTTAATTTGGATTTGGTGAAGTTTCAGAGAGTGTCTTATTTCTAGCCTGATTTTTAGCTGAGAATTTGGGCTCGGCTGAGGGGATTTAATGTAGGAGAACAATGGGCTTCTTCTTCTCTACGCTGGGAGAAGCTCTGGGAATAGTTTGGAGGACTTCTATTGAGAAAAATTTTAACACCCTTCAGTACCCCTCTCATGGCCGAGAAGAGGTGTTTAAATGGCCAGGGCCATTGGGCTGAGTTAGGGCTTAATTGGTGGGTGAACTCCACTGCTCAAGTGGAGGGCAGAGAGGCTCCAAAGTTTGATTTAGCTGAGTTGGCCAATTGGGTGAGTTTAGGTTTGTTTCAATTGGTGGTGGCTCTCGGTTTTAACTCCGTTCAGTTGCTAGGCCGGCCGGAAAGGACATGGGAGCTGGCCATGGGTCAGGTCAACCAAGGAGTAGGGTTTAATGGTGATAAACCATGCAAGGGGGCATTTGTGGTGAGGCAAAAGGTGGATTTGTCCATTTAATGGAAGAGATCCCTTAAAATGGGGAACCCTTGGTCCATGGCTCACTTAGCTTTGGCTAGGTGGATCTAGGGTGGTTCCTAGGGCTCACTTAGTGACTGTGGATAGGTTGGTTTAGCCACATTTGGTTCAATTTGGTTTGGTTTGGTCATGGGTTCAAATTGGCTAATTTGGGTTTGGGTTGGGCTAACTTGAGTTAGGTCTTGATTTGGGTCCAAATGTCTTGAGAAATTTTGAAGAGGTGACTGCCATGAAGAAGTTTCATGAAGACATGGGGAGGTTTTGGGTTCAATTGGAAGGTCAATTTGGTGGATTTTGGTATTTTGGTTAATTTGGGGAGGGTTGAATCAACTTGGGTCCAAGTTGGGTTAAGGTGGGGTTTAGACCCAATTTAAAGTTTCAAATGGTCTAAGGGAATGTATTGAAGAGTTCCCAACATCAATTGGGAAGAAATTTTAGGGTTTGGCTAATCAATTTGGTAGGTTTAGGGCATGGGTTCACTTTAGGCTAAAATGGGGGTATTTTTGGTTTTCAAATAGATTTAGGTTAAGCTTATGCTTAAATTGGGGCAATTGAAAGTTTCAAACATTTCATGGGAATGTTATGGAAAGTTTAGGACTGAAATTTGGGGGAAAAAAGTTGGTATTAGGTTAATTGGGGGTTTTGGATTAATTAGGTAAAATTGGGGATTTTGTATTTCAAATGGAATTGAACACAAATGTGAATAAAATTGGGCTTGGATTTAGTTTATATTGATAGTAATGATGTTGAATTAAAGTTTAGAATTAAAATTGGGTAAAATTGAGGTCAAATGGATTGGTTTGGTTTGACATTGGGTCCATTTAGTTTAAAAATGAGTCAATTTGGGGATTTTGACAAAAGTGGGTTATTTTGGCAAAATTGGGCAATGGTATAGTTGAACAAAATGAAATTGGGAATATTTGGGATTTTCTCAAATTTTCTGGGAATTTTTAGAATTTTTGAAATTTTGTGCCAAAAGGGTATTTTAGGGTATCAAGAGGTTATTTGTAGGGTATTGGTGTATTTTGGTGAATTTAAAAGGTGGGAGTTGTTTAAAAAATGATTTTTAGGATTTTTGAAATTCTGGGTAATTTTTTGGGGAATTTTTGGAAAATTTGGGGCAATTATGTAATTTTAGGTAGGTTTGAATGACCCAATGTCACAACTAAGCATTTCACAAAAGTTGAATTTTGATCATGATGAAGCTTAAAGTGAGTCATGGACCAAGAAATGTCCACCCTGAACATCTCATGGGTTGTTTCCAACCCTCTTAGCAAAAGAGCTTGGGGTTTGGACTTAGCCACATGAGTGTTCAAATGAACCAGGGGGAAGAATGGGTAAGGATGGTGTGTGTGAGAGTGCAGTGTGTGTAAGCTAGACCTCACCAGTATCAGACCACCCAGGGTAGTCCTAAGGCTTGAACAACCTTATAGGAGCTCACTATTGGTTCCCCATACACTGGTCTTAACCTTCTAAGGTGACTTAGAGGTTTGCAACCATCCAAGTGGGGTTCCAAGAGGAGTCAAGAAGTAGCTGAATTGCTAAAGGGTGGGTCCCAATTCTAGTCCTCCAGGATAGTCAAGGAGAAACCTTATGGCTAGATTCTATGAACTAAGGAGAGAAGAAAAGACCTGATAAAAAATGAGGTTAAAAAATTGACCCCTAATAGGTGTGGTGTGCTGACGGAGCACACCGCGCGTTTTGGCGTTGACCGAAGAGACCAACAAAACCAACATAGATGACTAAGTGACACACTTAGAACAAAGCACATAACAATTCCGCTGGGGAGTGTCAAGTAAATCTCCAAGACTGAAGATTCCTGAACTCTCGCTGGGGAAAAAGGAGGTGAATTCCAAATCACAAGACTTGGAGAGATTAAATTTTAGATTCATTTTATTTTTATTTCAAGTTTCAATTTCTAGTTTCAAATTGATTTGAGTTTCAATTTTAGTTAAAGTTCAGTTTAAGATTGAATTTAAGGTGAACCTTGTTGAGATTCAGACATTGGAATGAGAATCGGAACCTAGGTTCTAACCTCAGAATTTGAAAGAGAACTAGAATTTAGGCTCTAGTCTCGATGAAGAGAGTTGGAATTTAGTCTCCAACCTCGGAAAGAAGATCAGAATTTAGGTACTAATCGAAAGGAATGAGGACCGGAATTTAAGTACCAGCCTCGGAGAGAGAATCAGAATTTAGGTTCTGACCTCACAAAGGATGAGAATCATAATTTAGGTACTGATCTGGAAGGGGATGAGAATTGAAATTTAAGTATCAATCTCAAAAAGAGAATAGGCATTTGGGTACCAATCTCAAAAGGAGAGAACTGGAATTTAGGTACCAGTCTCGAAAGACAATCGAAATTTAGGTATCGATCTCGGAAAGAGAGTCAGAATTTAGGTACCGACCTCGCAAAGGATGAGAATTGAAATTTAAGTATCAATCTTGAAAAGAGAGTCAGAATTTAGGCACCGACCTCAAAAGGAGAGAACTGGAATTTAGGTACTAGTCTCGAAAGAGAATCAATTTAGGTATCGATCTCGGAAAGAGAGTCGGAATTTAGGTACCGACCTCAAAAGGAGAGAACTGGAATTTAGGTACCAGTCTCGCAAAAGAATCAAAATTTAGGTATAGATCTCGGAAAGAGAGTCGGAATTTAGGTACCGACCTAAAAATTTCAGGAGTGCAAAAAAGTTTCTCGGAAGAGTGCGGGATTAGCGGACACTGAGATCAGGATGCCTTAGCGGTCTTATAACTGAGTCGGAGGATTAGAGTGTGGAAAAGTTTCTCGGATAGTATGCGAGATTAGGGACACCGTGATCAGGATGCCTTAGCGTTCTTATATCTGAGTCAGAGGATTAGAGTGCAAAAAAGTTTCTCATACAGGATGCAAGATTAGGGACACCGAGATCAGGATGCCTTAGCGGTCTTATACCTGAGTCGGAGGATTAGAGTGCAGAAAAGTTTCTCGTAAGAGTGCGGTATTAGCGGACACCGAGATAAGGATGCCTTAGTGGTCAAATACCTGAGTCGGAGGATTAGAGTGCGGAAAAGTTTCTCGGATAGGATGCGAGATTAGGGACACCGAGATCAGGATGCCTTAGCGGTCTTATACATGAGTCAGAGGATTAGAGTGGGAAAAGGTTTCTCGGATAGGATGCGAGATTAGGGACACTGAGATGAGGATGCCTTAGCAGTCTTATACCCAAGTCAGAGGATTAAAATGCAGAAAAGTTTCTCAGATAGGATGCGAGATTGGTGGGAATTCATAATAGTGAATCGAAATCTAAGTATCAATCTCGAAAAGAGAACTAGAAGTTAGGTACCAGTCTCAGAATGATGGGAACTGGAATTTAGGTACCAATCCCAAAAGTTGGTATTGATTTGGTTTTGAAGATTATGTGGAAATTTTAGTTTAGTGGAAGATTTGAATGAGACATGAAAGTGTTTCACATCCCAAGAGAGTTGATTGAATGTTGATTGTTTGGTGAAGGATATGAATCCATGCCATCAGAACCAAATCGAAAATTTCATGGTTCTGTGTCAGTAGACTCAGTCGGCCTTCTCAAAAAGGGGAAAAAATTACAGAGAGTCGAAAAGGTTTCGAGAACAGCCGGAAGCTGGGGATATCAGATTCGGGAATTTGGTTATCATTATTCATTGCTTTTAGTGATTTGATTTTGTTTTAGTTTCATTTTCGATTGAAATTTCACTTTGATTCGGATTTTAATTGATTTACTTGGTTCACATCTTGAAGTTTTAAGTTGATCTGTTTTGAGTTTTGGTTTGTGTTTTATTCAGACTTTGAATTCAAATTTTGTTTTGTTGTTATTATTTCATTCAAATCATTCTTCGTCCAACTTTCTTTTTTTTTAGATTGAGTTAAACTCAGATCGGTGGCGTTTGCAGTGAATTTCACAAAACTAAAGGCAAAACACAAAGTTCATTTCCATTAAAATGTCAAAGATACATCAGGTGATTCCATCAAAACATTTCTGGTGACATCTTTCAGAAACAAACTTTGACAAAAGTTCATATATATATCTGAACACAGACTGCATTGATATCTCCATGTACTCTGACAAAATTGTCTGTTTGATTCATCCATGCCTGAAAAGTAAACTACATAGGTAATAACATCACCTTCCAAGCCACTTTCCGGAGGATAATCCCACGTAAGTGTATGTTAGAGGTGTGCTACTACTATGTAGCCTACAGCTCGTAGGGCTGTAAATTCTCTAGCTCTGGATCTTGCTGGAAGTAGACCGGAATTTTATTCTCGTCCATCCTTCTGAAAGTGATGGAGATTCGTTTGAATGGAACTCCCGGTATGTAGTGTTTCGCTACATCTGCATCATTTCCTTGTAGTACGAGAACAGAGCCTACCAGTAGAGGTATCTCCACCGGCCCTCAGAATTCTCCTGGGCCAATTATCCGGAGTTCTGTCCCGAACATAATGTTGCATTGGTTGATGAAGGAAACGGTACAATAGGGCCTTACAAAATCATGATGATCTGTGTGAGGTGGAAAGCAGTCTCCTTCTGCATAGATGTTGACAATACAGCTGTTTGGTATGCAATCAGCGGGTATGACTCGCCAAGCCACCATCCTTTTTATCATTTTCTTAATTAAAACTGGCATTAGATCCACTTCATTGCAGTGGAGTATCCCTGGTGGATTCCCTTTCCTGTCATCAGCGAAGTTGTAACAGCATCCAAATTGGATTGTAATCCTCCCTTTGCCTCGTTTCCATTTCTTTGGCTCGGAGTAGGTCCTGTTACGTAATCGTCCTGCACGACCTTGTTTCATCAGCTCATTGACGTAGTCTACAATTTAACTCTGCTTGTAGTGAGAGAAAATATATGTATGTAACTCTAGTCCTTCCAGGATGTTGACATATCTTCCTCTGATTCTATGAAAGTATTCAAAATTTTGCTTCCGCACCCTCTAGATCATCTCCAATTCGTGCTCTGAAATTATCTGCAGCTGTCGTGGTCTAGTGACGTACTGTGGGATATATGGCTCCACACCGTCACACTCTCTTGGGATCGTCACTATCTCAGGTGTAGGCTCTGTAGTAACCTTCTCCGGAACAACCTCTGCTATGGTGCTCCTGAGGACTGACCTCCTTGGGGTAACTACCACGATAGTCGGGGTTTCTTTCTTGTTCTACTCTTCTGTTAATTTCTTCAGCATCTTGGCAATATGGGGATTCTTATTTCTTCTCTGAGTTGGGGTCAGGGTTGCTTTCCTCTCTCCTTGAATCTCGGTAGGAGCAGCACTGACAAGATTTCCTTCTGCGGACGTTATCACTGATTTCATCTTGTTTTCCTCGATCATATTGATTTTCCTATTCTTGTTAGCTCCTTGGGGAGCCTTCTTGTTGAGCCTCATCACTATCTTCCCATGGAACTGTTCAAGATCCACGGCAGTCCAAGCAGTTTCCTCATAATCCAACTCTAGCTGTGAAAGGTCCGAGCCAACCTCTATCACAGCGTCAGCTTTCAGCTCTTCTTTCTTAAGTGCAAGACTTAAGCTATCCTTAAAGTTCAGGAACAACCGCCCGTTCGACATTTCCCTGAAAAGAAAACAAGGAAAGGATCAGGGGATGTACTCATGACGAGAACAATAAGAAAATTTACTTATTAATGAAAAATTCTTTTTTAATTATTTCAAAATTTATAAAAGTAAGAGAAGACGAGAAAAGATCAGGAGTGAGCTCGTCTCGATAGGAAGAGTCAAAATTTTATTATTATTTCAATTGCATATGTTTTCCTTTAATATATTCTTTTTTCTTATGATTTTTTATTACTCATTTTATTTTTCATTTTATTTCGGGTTCGGACCTAGTTATAAGTGATTACTCTACCTGTGCATCTAGGAATGAAATTTCATTCTTCAAAACGTCAGGTCGCGTAATACTTCTTCAAATATCGTCCATTGATTGGAAGCATAAATCGTTCTCCACGGAAATTCACAAGTTGGTAAGAACCTCCTGAGTAGACTGTCTCGACCAAGAACGACCCCTCCCAAGTTGGCTCATATTTACCTCCTATCCTGCGGTGTGCAAGAATAGGCCTTCTGAGAACTAGGACCAAGGCACAGACTTTGAATGTCCTTGGGCGGACCAGTTTGTCGTGGGCCTGGATCATCTTAGCTTGATACAGTTCCAGATTCTGTTGCGCTGCAAGTTGTTTTCCTTCCAAATTTTCCAATTCTTCCAGTCGTAGTCTGGTATTTTCTTCTGTAGTGATCTTGTTCTCAACTGCAATTCTGAGTGATGGCAGCTGAACTTCCAAGGGTAGAACAGCCTCGGAACCGTACACTAAAGCGTAGGGCGTAGACTGAGGAGGAGTCCTGAAAGTTGTTCTGTAAGCCCATAAGGCTTCTAACAACTTCTCGTGCCAAACTCTTTTGTTGTCGTCTAAGGTTTTCTTTAAGATTTGGACGAGAGTTTTATTAAAAGCCTCAGCCAAGCCATTTGCTCCTGGGTAGTAGATTGTTTAATAATGTCAGGTTATCACATGCCTTCTGACAAAATTGTTGATCTTCGTGCTTCTGAACGCGGACCCATTATCTAAAATGATTCTACGTGGTACCCCAAAACAGTAAACAACCTGATTCTTGAAGAATTGTAGCACGTGATGTGCCTTCACTTCTCTGAGTGGTACTGCTTCTGCCCACTTGGAAAAGTAGTCTGTAGCTGCAAGAATGAAGTGATGTCCTCTTGAAGAAGGTGGTTCTATTGGACCCACAATATCTGTGCCCCAACACTCAAACGACAACGACATGATTGTCGGATGTAGCACATTTGGAGGTTGATGTAGAACCACTCATGTACTTGGCACTGGTGACAACTCTTGGCGACCTTCATGCAGTCGGTCATCGTTGAGGGCCAGTAGTACCCTAGTCTCTTAATCTTCATTTTCATCTTCGGACCTGACTGATGAGCGCCACAAAGTCTTGAGTGCACTTCTTTAACAATTTCATGAGCCTCGGACCCGCTCAAGCACCTTAGCCACATATGATCGAAACACCTTCTGTATAATATATTGTTTATTAATGCGTAAGACAGAGTTCTTTTCTTGATTTGATGGGCTAACGACTTATCGTCTGGTAGGTTTCCTGTTTGCAGAAAATCTATTAATGGTTGACGCCAGTCTTCTGCATTTTCTGTTACTGTTGCAACTGTTTCTTCTTCTTCTTCTGATTTGTGTATTGTGTCCATGTCAAGCTGTGAGAGAACCTGTCGTCCCTGAACTGACACTTCAACTGATTCATCTTGTAAGCAGGCAAACTCTTTTGCGAGGCGGGCTAACGCATCTGCAAGAGCATTTTCTTTTCTGGGAATCTTGTAGATTGTTACATTTGGAATTTGCTCCAATAGTTTCATGGCATACTGAAATTACTGCTCGAGTCTCAGTTTCAGAATTCTGTATTGTCCAGCAATCTGCTGAATAATCAACTGTGAATCTCTGTAGATGTTGATATCTATTATCCCCATCTGAATGGTTAATTCCAATCCTGTTATGAGAGCTTCATATTCTGCTTCGTTATTTGTACACGGTTCTATTATGTGGTAGGAGTATCTTAACATCCCCCGCTCCGGAGTTATAAAGATTAGTCTGATTCCTACCTTACCGGGCACTATCATTTGTGATTCTCTGTCTTTCTATGCTAATGATGCTCCATCAAAGTACAGTTCCCAACGCTGATCATCGGGGTCTTCTAAGCTCATTATCTGCTCGTCTGGCAAGTTGTTATTGAGAGGTGAAGTCTGCTAAGACTTGCCCTTTTACAGCACGAAGAGGAACGAAAGTTATATCGAATTGCAATAATATCATCGACCACCTAGCAAGTCTGCCAGAAAGCATTGGGCGAGTCATCAAATATTGCAATGGATTGAACTTCGAAATAAGGTTGACCTTATGAGAAAGCATGTAATGCCTGAGTTTCTGAGCGGCGAAGATCGGGGCTAAACAATGCTTCTCAATTGGAGGGTACTTTACCTCCGTCAGAATCCGAAATAGTAGAGAGCATTTTCTCTACCCTCATCATTGATCTGGGCTAACAGGGCTCCAAGGGAGTCGTCTAAAGCCGCGGTATAAAGTATCAATAGTCTACCCGAGACTGGGGCTGCTAAGACAGGAGGTGTCATTAGATATTGCTTAATGTCCTCAAAGGCCCACTGGCATTTCTCTTCCCAAACAAATTTGGCATTCTTTTTAACCAATGCCGAGAAGGGCTGACAGCTACCTGACAAGTTCGAAATAAAGCGTCGAAGATATGTCAATTTTCCTTAAAAGGATCATAGTTGTTTTAAGGTTTTGGGAGGCGACATTTCTAAGATAGCTTTAATCTTTTTCGGATCGACTTCAATTCTACGATGTCGGAAAACGAATCCTAAGAAATTCCCAGAGGCGACGCCGAAGGCGCATTTTAAGGGATTCATCTTAAGATTAAATTGTCTTAATCGCTTAAAAATAATTCTCAAATCATACAAGTGATCCTCCTTCAGTCTGCTTTTAATGACCACATCATCCACGTAGCACTCGACTTTGTTGTGAATGAGATCATAAAAAATCCTCGTCATTGCTCTTTGGCAGGTTGCTCCTGCATTCTTCAATCCGAAAGGCATTACCGTGTAGCAGTATATTTCAATTGGCGTTCTGAAGGCTGTGAGCTTTTCATCTTCTGGTGCCATCTTTATCTGATTGTATCCTGATGATCCATCCATGAAAGAGAAGACTTCATGTGTTGAAGCGATGTCGATCATCAATTCTGGAATTAGTAGTGGGAATTCATCTTTCGGGCATGCTTTATTTAAATCTCTGAAATCCACGCAGATTTTGATCTGTCCATTTTTTTTTCTGACTGGTACCACATTGGCTGACCAAGCTAGATATTGCTCTTCATGGACAAATTTAGCGTCTATTAGCTTCTTAACTTCAGTTATAACTTGTTGTTCAATCTCTAGACACATTCTTCTGGGAGCTTGTTTAACTGGAACGACAGCGGGATCCACTCCTAGTCTATGAACTGCAACCTCTGGAGCTAATCCTGGCATCTCGTCATAATTCCAAGCAAAATAGTCCTTGAATTCCATTAATAGATTGATCATTTTTTCGGAGTCTTCTTTATTGAGCAAGGAGCTAATAAAGGTTGGCCTAGGCTCTTCGTTAGTACCTAAGTTAACATCCATTAACTCGTCTATTGTAGATTTAATCTCTTCTTCAAATTATGGCAGAGCATCTCCAATTGGTAGATCTTCGAGATCATCTGAGATTTTAGACTCGCAAGTGACAACCAAGCAAAATCTTGTATCATCAACTGATCCTACTGCGCCGAATCCGAGACCATGTTTTGAATTGGGAGGCCGGCTGACATTGTTCCACAACTTTTCGAAGCGCTGTGATTGATCTTTTGACCATTGCTTGGGTAAGACACCACGTTGAATTAAATTTTCAACACAGGGAGAATACCACTCGAACGATAATTCCATTAATTCTGAAGAAGTAACATCTTCAAATTATACATCTTTTTCAGTTTTAGAAGAAGAAGCGCCACGGTAGAACTTGATTGGTTTAGTACCACCACCATGTACTTCCTTGACCACCATACCCTCAATCTTATTAGAATAGATTGGGGTCAGGGTCATAGTATGTACATTGTGGTTAATCTTTTCGTACATTGATTTGTATTCTTCATTCTTTTCATCTTCGAGAGAGATCTTGAACTGGGGTTTCCTTTGGTTTATTGTTGCTGCTTCTTTCTTGATTTCCTCTTCTTCTTCAGAGCTATTCTCCCAATCAACATTGATGACCGGTTTCTTCTGTTCAACTGTTCCACCGTTTCTTCCTCGACCTCGTCCCCAGCCTCGACCTCGGGTGCGAGTTCTAGAGAAACTTTCACCATCTCACCGTAAGGGAGTGGTGAGCAACTGTTGAACAAGAATTTCAGGTTCTTTGTCGTCTTGTGCTTCTTTTGCTTTGTTTGGTATGACATTTTTGGATAAGATAGTTTTCTTTGGGGGTGCGTAGTAAGCTACATCTTCATGGATTCCAATTTCATGCACGGAGAATGGCTGCAAATCACCTTTGATACACTGTTCTTGTCCTCCTTCATAGTACTTTATGCACTGGTGTAGAGACGACGGTACCATCCGGTTCTCATGGGTCCATGGCCGGCCCAGTAGAGCGTTGAATGACGTCACAGAATCAATTATGTGGAACTTTATGGTTGTCTTGGCTAATTCACCGATCTTCATTAACAGGGTTATCGATCCAAGAGCTCTTTCTCCTTTCTGGTTGAAGCTTCTCAACATCATCTTGTCCGCCTCGAGATCACGGTCATCAATCTCTAAATAGGCTAGCGTTCGAAGGTTCATTATATTAATTGATGCTCCCGGATCGACTAACACCCTGGAGAGTGTGAACTTTCCAATACTGACTGAAATGTACAACGGTCGGTTATGATCTGTTGTTCCAACTAGTAAATCATCGTCCGTGAAGGTAACACCGCGCTGTCCTTTCAATGAGCAAACCTCGTCAAAGGAATTACCAGCCATTTGAGCTAAGAAAATTTCTGGATCAAGGAAGGCCTTGACCAGAGATTCTCTCATCTCCTTTCATAGGATCAGAGCATCGTAGATGCTCTGTTTGACCGGTAGCTTCTTAAGATGGGCTAGCACATTATAGTCCACTTTATTACTAGGCTGTTCAATTTCTTCCCGAACGGGTCATTCTTCTGCTGGGGTTGGCTCTTCCTGAGCAACCACCTGCTTTCCTTCGTCCTTTGGACCCAATCTCGGAGGTAGGACCTTTCCGCTTCTTAGATTGACTTCAGTAATTTCCTCTGAATCTTCCTGTGTCTCCTCTTGGATCGGAGCGACTGGCTCTTCTGAAGTTGCCTCGGCGTCTGATAGTTCTAACTCTATCGTGATCGGAACTCCTCAGAATTCACAAATAGACTCGTCACTTACTGAACTTTCGTAGCCATTCTTATGGATGTCCTCCTCTTCGACGTGGTTATCTAGGTTTTGTATGGTTTGAGAATCGCTATTCGTATCGAAATCGAGATCCGAATTAGGTTGGTTGTTGTTAGTTATGTAATCATTAGAAACAGTCAAAACGTAGCCAACACCAAAACTCTTATCATTATTAGATCCCACCGGAGCGAGCAAATAATCATACTGAGTCAAAGGTTCGAGGGATTTCTCCCCCAAATCAGAAACAACCATCCTAGGATAAGCAGCCCCTAGTCTAGTCTTTGGAGCGTCGGTCCTCTTTTCTTCTACGATCTTCTACTCCTTTTGAGTCGGTCCTTCAATCGCAAGCGATAGTGCCGACTTAACAGGTTTCAAGCTCTGAGTTGAAGCACGCACCGAAGCAATTTGGATGTGATCCAAAATTCTCTTTGATGACTTCGTCCAGACAGTACTCCATCCATCGTTGATCATGTACGATCGATCGGAACAATAGGCTTTGCCTAGATAACATTGACGGAACCTCCTTTTTGGGGTTCCTTCATGTATTCCTTCTGGATCGTTATGTTCCCTTGTCGAAGGTTGTTCTTGAGCCAATTCTTGAAAGTGAAGCAGTCTTCGATTTTATGTCCGATAATCCGATGGTAGGGACAGTTATTAGGATGATCCTTCTTGTCGACTTCTTCAGGCTTCCTGGGCTCTGGTAACTGAAAGTCAGGCGTCTTCATCAAACTGTGAAACATCTTAGCCACTGTCTCAATCTTGAAGGGGTATTCTTTGTTCAACAGTTCCTTCAGAGGATGGAGTAGACGAAACGGCTGTTGATCGTACCACGGCGACTGATAACTTGGTCGAGGCTGAAAACTCTGTTGAGGCTGATAATTCTATCAAGGGTGTTGATAAGTCTGTTACGGTTGCTCTGGCCATATTTGCACCGGTTGCTTGCCTTTGTCCACTGCTGCGACTGTCCTAGATTTCTTCTCGAATGCTTTTGCAGGCTTCTACTTATCGGTCTTATTGGTGGAACTTAGCTGTTTTGCTTCCTCTTGCAAGCTCCCGACCTTGCTAACCAACTTTTCGAAAGTCTTAATGGTGAATCCCTTAAGGAGAAGTGCTAACGGGCCATGGATACTCTTAAGCAAGATACCGACCGCATGCTGTTCCTGAAGCTGTGGTTCACACTTCATGCTCAGGTTCCTCCATAAAAGTATGCAATCCACCAAAGTTTCATTAGGTTTCTGTCGCTCCACCACTAGATCACAGAAGGTGATGTGGTGCTGAGCTCCGGCAAACCGTTTAACGAAGAAATTTTCCAATTCTGCAAAAGTCTAGACTGATCCATTCGGCAATTTTGTATACCAGTCGAAGGCGATCCCTGACAAACTGCTGACGAACTATCGGAAAAGTAAGGCGTCGCTCCCCCCGGCATTGCAGCAACTAAAACAAAAATGTGCGACATGTTGTCGGGGGTTTCCCGTTTCATCAAAAGTCTTAAACAGAGGTGGTACAAAGCCCTTCGGATATTGGACTATATCAAATTCTTCATGGTAAGGTCTACCCGTCTGAATAGATGTTCCATTCTTGGACTGAGCTAAGGCTTCTCGCACCTGCTGTTCTACCATGCTCTTAAAATCCATTTTGGGAATCATGTTCTGTGCAGAATCTTTCTTCAGCTGATCATCTCCGTTAACAGATGTAATCTCTTTTCCTCCATCTGTAATATGGATGACCTCCGAGGGTATTTCTTTCTAAGGCTGGGCCTGACTCTAGAGAGTGGCTAAGGCGGCAGAAATCTCTTCCATCCTTTTTGCCATCTGGGAAATCGTATCATCTTTTTCTCGAAGCTGTGCTCTCATTAATTCTGGCTCATCTCTTTCTAAAGCTGGCGGAACTCACTGCGAGGCTGACGATGCTCGTGTTTCAACCATGTTAATCTCAACATACTCTTCATCCATAAATTCTGACGAATCCACTTCGTCCCTTAATTCTTCTCCTCTTTCTCTTGCTAGCCGTCGGATGCCCATTCTTAGTTGCCCTATGGCATCCTCAAGTGGCCTTTTCTGAGCGATCTCATGGTCGTTAGGAGACGACTGTTGAACCTCTCTTTCAGGAGTTTCCTTTACTGTGACACTTTCTTCAGATCTGGGATCTTCAGTAAGACTTCTCTTTCCAGAACATTGTGTTTGTATTGGTTCGACAATAATAGGTCACCACACCATCCTTCTTGTAGTAGAAGGCCTAGGACCAGCTGGTCTGTCGGTGGGGCGTAAGTAGGTGGTGTTCTCCCTAATATGGAGACCCGATACAATAACATGTGATCCTTCCTCGCTAGCTCGTACCTTTTTCTTTGGTCTTTCAGGAATAATAGGAGGCTCTACTTGCAAACCGAGGTGAGACTTAAATGGCACTCATCCCATTCTTCTCAGAATCTCCGACACAGGACATCCTTCTTTTATGGCTAATTTCTCGACTACCGCACGCAATCGAGTGAGCGGTGTAGCCCTGCTCTTCTTCTTTTTACTGTTACTGTAATATGCAAGCCGGGGTAATACAGCGACGATCTTTCTGGCATCTACTTCATTAGATGTAGCAGAGAGAGGGTGGAATCTATTTCCTTCCAACAGTGGTGAGTATTCTGGCAGTTCTTCCTCTTTCTCTTCGGGGATTTCTTCAAGACAGGCGGCTTCAGCTTCTCTCACCTTCTTGATCTTAGCAAACTTCCTATTTTTATTCCTACTCTGTATTCGGGTTAAGGTCTTATACTTCGAACCGGACCCTATCTCGAAAACAGACGGCATCGCAGTGAAATCTGAACCCTCCACGGTGACAGACTCATAACTAACTTGTACCTCCTTTCCCTTCAGTTTGGTAGGGTCCGGGGTAGGTGCAATAATGACCAGACCGGTGGGAGTAGAGACGACAGTTCTAGGGGTAGCAGTCAACTTTCTGTGAACAACAGTGTTCCTCTCAACTGGGGCCCTCTGCAGGGGAGGGAATTCTTGAGTTAACTTTAGGTTAAACTCAATCATAGGTTCTTCAGTCTCAGGCACTTTATTCATCAGTGTGAAAAGAGTAACATTGGCAAACTTAACGTCTATATTGTTAAACCCTTGTCCGAAGAGGATGATTGCACCGCTAGGCAGCTCGTCCTGGTAGATAGTTAAGTCAAGTTCGTTGGTGAAAGAGAAGATCAGCTTAGGGGCAGGCATCTTCTGCAAGGCAAGTTCCGACTATCAGTTCTAAATTATGCTTCCTTTGTTAGGACGAAAAGAAAGAAATTCAAAAGAGTTCGAACACAATTTACTTAAGTTTTATTTATTTACGATTAAAAAGAGATTTTGTTTGTTAGGCAGTTAGTTTACTCGTTAAAAACGAGAGGAGATTAGAGAGGAAAAAGGACCCAATCCAGAGCTAAGAAAGGAAGGGAAAATGTCGTAGAATTTCACAACAAGAAGGACCGCTCCTAAACTAACACCTATTGGGGGTCTACCTCGCCTCTCCGGAGAGGTATCAAAGGAAGATTCCGGAACCTCTCTGTTTAGGGGTGTCTAAACACTGGCTCCAAAATTCAAGAAGAGTTAATCATACTTGTTCAAGACAGAAATGAACAAGATATGCCAATGGAAGAATGGTAGTCTGATCCACTAGGGGCATGGACTTACTACCGATTTATGAAAGCAAAACCATCCGATCAAAATGGAGAGAGGAAATAGTCCACGTCGTCAGAAACATGTCGGCATATTTTTTTTAGGTTGTGTGTTGGATTTTATAAAGGGGTTGCCTACAGAAATTGTCGGTGAATTTTTCATATTTTAAATTTAATTTAAATATATATAGTTTAAAAGAAAGCATTTGATTTTGAAAATAATTTTTAAGTTTAAAATTTTTAAGATATGAAATCAAACCGATCTCACATCCCAAATAGTTTATATAAACGAGCACCACACTATAAACTGTATATTTATCCCGCAGAATAGGCACACTGCTTGATGATGAGGCTCGGCTAAATAAACTAGAAGATTTGTGACATCCGTTTGGTCTGTGAACCAATTTTATAAGCCGACAAGTTCCCCTGCTTAATACAAAGAAATTAAGCAGGGTTTATATTACTCGGGTTCTTAAAGTTCCCTATAAGGGCAAGCCCCTATAGTTAATTACATCTTAAATGACGGGAATCATTTAAGAAAACTCTCGATAATGATCAGTGGTTTTACTCTCAAGAATTTCAAAGTTTAACATTTTCAAACAATTGGATTTTGGAAATTTCAATTGGGAATGGATCAAAGTTGGAACAGTTATTTTCAGGAGTCCGAAGGAAGAGAAGTAGGAGAAGTTGAGGATCCAAGAAGAATCTTGGCAACTTCCCAAACTATCCTATTGTTTAGCTTCAATTTAAGAGTATGTTTAATGTTGTAATCCTGCCAATTTTAGTTAATTAGGACTTATATTCGTATGACACAATCATACAAATAGCCTCGAAGATGTGAGGGTTTATGTCGTACCAAACGACTACCTCGGACTCCTAAGATCGGTTAGGGCTTAATTTGCATAACATGATTATGCAAATGCCTAACAAAAAGGTTGAGGATTTATGTTGCACTAGGAAAACTACCTCGATGTCATATGGCTTGGTTATTTCATTTTAAGGAATGTTTTGCTGAAGTAGACACAAGTTTTGCTGACGAAGATGGTCATGCTGCCCACTATGCTACAAGCTCCTTGTTGCTGCAGAGGTTTGGTTTTAGAAAATGAAAATCAAGAGATGAGAGAAGTGTTATGGTTTAGAAATCTTAAAGTCCAAATTTCTTTTAGTGTTTTAATTAAAACAAATCTTAAAGTTGTTTAAATAGAACGGATTAAGATCCCACGGTTCTGTCATCCCGGCACCATTATTTTCATCGAATTCACTTAGTCCAGATGAATTTGCTAAACTCAACTGAATGAGTTCCATACGTTCATTTAGACTGTGGGAAATCCCGTTAGCAACACGTGGGTTACATCATCCGAGGTATTCCCGATCATTCAAGGAGACGTTTTAATTTAGTTAAAGTTGTGGTATTGTTGTTTTGTTTGTGATTAAATTTAGATTTGTTTTATATTTTGAAATGTTGTGGCGGTGGATTTTATCTTGTAGTGACTTTTAATTTAGTTTTGGTTTCAATTTTGTGGCTTTCCTAAAGGTTTTGGTTTTCATGCAACAGTCTTGTTTAACATGCAATAAACGTAAAGCGCAGTGCAATAAAGTAAATTGCAATAACACAAAAGCGTACCTGGAGAGTCTTCCCGCCATTCCAAGCTACACTTTAAAACACATGTTAAGGCATTTAAATATTTCAATAAGTACCTAAGTAAAGACTAAAGGAATGATTTTGGTTGTCTACCAGAATCCTAATCCTATAGTTAGTCATTTCCTATGACGTCTAGATTCTTGATTTTTAGTTAAGGATGATTTTCTTCATCAAAGAACAATTAAGTGCAATTGTTCTTTAAAACATCTCACCGTATCGAGGAAGTTCTTAGAATGAATTCTAAACATCTTTTCAATACTTCTGAGATTATTTTGAGTCCAAATGAATTTCATTGTACTGGTGAATTGATCATCCAAGGGTTTAGTTAAGTTTTGTTCCTTTGCTTAGTGAACTAGGATGTTTGATTATCCTATAAGTGAGGTGACATTTCACTTAACGCTTCATTTACTAGTTATAATAATTTAAAGCTTTCAAGCACAAGTTAATTTGTTAAAGATTTTTAATGATTTGAAGTTATAGTTGATGATTTATTTTAACGTGATTTAATTATGAAATTTTAATCAATGATTTTAAGATTAGAATGGTATTTGATTCATTTAAGTTAAACCTTTCATAAATGATATCAAAATCTTATGTTAATTTAATTAACTTAGGTAAAAAGAGGTGTTCAATTATTTATTAAATTTTGCTGATTTAATTTGGATTAATTATATTAATTAATTTAATTTTTACATTATGTTTTAAGGTAAGTTATCTTTAAATTATTTCAAATTTGCAAATTTGATTTAAGTTTGTTTTGAAATGATTTTTAATTAGTTTCAAATATTTAAATTTACTTTTTAATTATTTAACATTTTAGGTTTTAATCAATTGTTAGATTATTTAATGATGTAGGTTTTAATCAAATTAAGAATTATTTACTTTTAATCATTTAATTATTAATTCCACTTATCCTCTTAAGTTTAAGATTTAAATATTATTAAGTGATTTATTTAGGGATTTTTAAATTAAGGAATTAATATCCTCTTAAGTTACTTCCCTATTTTAATAATCCAATTTTAATAAATCTTCCAGAATTTGAATTATTTAATTAATTAAGGTTTCATTTTTTTTATTAAAGTGATTAATGGGATCCTACCCTTCAATTTCCCAAAGTTTCAATCATCTAAGAGAAGTTTAAAATCAGATATATTACCCCCATGTTGATTAAACCTAAAGTTTTAATTAGGGGGTTAAAAAAATTTTTATTACCTTTATGCCCTTTTAAGCTTATTTATTTTATTTATTTTATAACTCATTAAATTAAGCTTAAATGAAATTAAAATTTTTATGCCATTTCACTCACATGTTAATTAAGACATTAGAGGAGAAAATGTGATTTTTATTTATTTATATAATTATTTTTAATGAAAAATAGGGATTTTTAAAGAAAATTCATCAACATGACCAAGGTAATGTATGGGACATTCCTAATGATTAGAGGACCACTTGGACCGATTTTGGTGATTTTTTGAATTATATATTATTTATTATAATTATTTTAAGTTTTGGAGTGTTAATTAATTATAAAATAAAATAAAAGTTAAAAAATGGATTTTATATTTTTAAAAAATCCCTCTAACCTCAAGAAAATCAGAGAAACAAATTTTATATTTTTATGATTTTTCTTCGATTTATTAGTATTAATTTAGTGGGGCACGCTAGAAAATACATTTTTTTAATTTAAAAATTGTTTTAAGGCTTTGAAATTAAATATCTTAACCTAGAGACTTAGGAAAAATATTTGATTGGCTCCTAAGTTATTAGGGGACCAAATATGAAATTTTTGTGATTTTTATTTTTTTTATGATTTTTATTATTTTTTAATTATTAAAAATATCAAATATGCTTAAAAATAAAAATTTTTAGAAAATTCCAATTTTATTTTTTTTAGCCTCCTCTGATATCAGAGAAGTCCCAAAATCAATTTGGTGAATTTTTGAAATGTATTTTTGGAGTTATGAATTTTTAAAGTTTAATTTTGTTTATGTGGCTTAATTGATCCATTTAGTGGGGTTAAACATTTCCAATTTACTTCAAATTTTTATGCTAGGTCCCCTGATCCTAGAGATCAGTGGAGCATTGATTTCAAGTTATTTTAATGTGCGATTAACTCTATTTAATTAAAGTTCAATTTTGAATGATTAGGCCAATTAGGATTATTTTTAATGAATTGACTCAAAACATAATTATCCTAAGGTCCTCTAGTCCTAAGGGACTTCACCAAATTTTTCTGGAATTTTCTGAATAACATGCTAATTTTTGGAATAAAAATGTCAAAAACAGTGACATAAACTTGAAAAATACATAACTTACCACAGGGATGGCCTCTCACCTTTAAAAATTCAGAGAATGTTCCTAAGATCAGAGGCTACAAAAGCCCTATGGTCTCATACCATGGTGAATGTATACATGCATGGAGAATTAAAATGCTCAAAACAGTATTAAATTAATTAAAAATAAAATACTCAACAAAATAGATCAATTCCTTCTCCACATTATTCTCCTCTCTTCATTGAGCAAGAGGGTATTTTTCTTTTATTTTGATGATTTTTCTATGCAAAGATATCAATTTTTGAAGTTTCAAGTATTTAAATAAATAAGAAAAATTGGATTTTCCTACTTAAACCAGTTAGCGCCGCGTCAACCTCGGCGGCTCCGAAGCTCTACGTGTCGCGCTCCCATTTGATGCCGCCACATGAGTCAGCTGCCACACGGCCTGCGTTTCATGCTCTATCTCCTTATTCGTCTCCATCTGAGCCATTCGTTCGATACACGCTGTTGACCTCATTTTTGATGAGGTCTTCCCTTCTTCTTTTTAGTGCTTAGGATCTAGCCTTAGGCTTTTCCTTTGACTATCTTAGAGGACTAGAATTGGGACCCACCTTTTAGAAATTCCAAACATTTCTAAACTCCCCGCAAACTCCACAAACTTGACCATAGACCCCTAATCACCTAGAGGGTTGAAATCAAATGTGGAAGTTTAAAGGATGAGTTCCTATAGGACTCTTTGGCCTTAGGACTACCCCAGGTGGCCTCGGTCCGATGAGGGCCGACTTACACACTACACTTATACACTACACTTACACACTACATTTCCACACACTTCCTAAAACCACACCCATACCCAACTTGACCTCCTCGACTCATGTAGGTGATTCACATGGATGGTCCTTAACCCCTAAGCCCTTGGCTAAGAGGGTTAGGAACAACATAGTGAATGCCTCAAATGAGTCCTCTCATGGCTCATATGGGCTTGAAATGACTTCATGGCTCAACCAAAATGACTTATTTCCACTTACATCCACCCAATCCTCAATTTCCCAAATTTTCAATTTTTGACCCCCGGGGCCCTACACCTACTAAACCTACCCAAAACCTCGAAATTACCCAAATTTTTGCAAAATTTCCAAATTACCTAAAGTTCTTCAAAATTATTCCCAAACATTTCTACACCACTCAAATTGACCATCTATATCCAAAAATACCAAAAATTCCAAGAAAACCTCCCAATACCCTCCAAATACCCAAAATACCCTTCTTGACCCAAAAATCCAAAAATTCAGAAAATTCCCAGAAAATTTCAGAAAATCCTAAATATTCCCAATTTCATTTTGTCCAACTACACCATGGGCCAATTTTGTCAATTTACCCTACTTTTGTCAAAACCCCCAAATTGACCCATTTTAACCCAAAGTGAACTCAATGTTAAACCAAACCTATCCAATTGACCCCAATTTTGGTCCAATTCAATTCTAAACTTCAATTCAACATTCCCAATACCAATTTAGACCAAATCCAAGTCCAATTTGATTGACATTTGGATCCAATCTCACTTTTGGCCTTAAAGCCCAAATTTGGACCCATGACCCAAACTTAACCTAAACTCACCCAATTCAACTCCAATTAACCTCAAATCTTTTCTAAATCTTCCTTAACATTCCCACAAACAAAGCCCTAGCATAATTTGCCCAAAATTTAGACCCAAACCCCACTCAAACTCAACCCGAGGTTAAAAGGCCCATTTTGACCTAAGCCCAAACCTAACCCAAATTCAATCCAATTCAAACCCAAATCACCCCCAATTTGTTTCAAATCACTCATGACACATCTATGAGCTAAACCCAACAATTATTTGGCCCAACCTCTTTACAAAATTCCCATCCATAAATTCATTTTTAAACTTAAGGGGCCCATTCCTTAAACCATTTTAAAGCCCATTTTCCTTCAAAATTCAAAAGCCCAAATCTACCCTAAAGCCCATATGACATTTCCCCTCATCATACTTTTAATTAAAATCATCCCTAAGTCCTAAATTCATCATCAAATAATTCCAAATCAAGCCTCATGCCAAATCACCCCTAAATACCAAAATTTTCATTAAATCCATTTCCATGAAATTGACTTCACTTTTCCCAAGCCAAATGGAGCCATGGAGCCATGCACAAGCCATATGCAAGCCATGAAAGCCTCTTTACATGTCACCATGCCATTTTGGGCAAAAGGAGGAGGCTCTTTCCTTAATTCCTAAAGGTGATTAACCACTTCCATGTTTCCACTAAACCATGCTTAAGCCTAATTGTGCTTGGATGGTGACTTGACCCTACTGATTATGCTGAGCCAAATCACTTTTCCCTCAGCCAAAACCAGGCCTTGGGTGGTGCACCTAGCCCAAATGGGTGGGTTGACCCATTTAGGTCCAAATCTAGCCATGCCCCATTCCACTTTGGATCAAAGCCTTTACACATGTCCATGGCCGATTGATTGCACAAACCTCCAGCCCCGACCCACCTGACCTCGAGGGTGACCCATGCCCGGCCGGCCGGCCACCAGTGCCGCCGGAAAACACCATGGCCGAGAGCTCACATGTGAGCCAACATTGAAATTCTCACTTGCCGAGCCGCCCCATCCCTAGTGGTCACCATGGCCGATCTTCTCCTCACCGGAGCAGCTCGATCCCAAGCCCTAACTCTCCCCGGGAGGCCCCCGAGCCAGCTCTATTTAAACTCCACCCCTCTCGGCCATGAGGAGAGCCAAGCACAAACCTTGCCGAAACTCGCCAAAATTGTTCCAAACCCTTCACCATCCTTAGAGCGGTTGATCCCCAGGTGTCAATTTGCCCTAATCCCCACCAACGAGCCCGATTTCTCAGCCGAAATTCCACCCAAAACCGGGACACTTTGCCACGGTGAGCCAATTCTCAAATTGATTGGCTCTACACCTTCACCGGACCAAGGGAAGGTGTCCACCATCAAAAGCCCCATCTCCGAGGCCACCCAGGTTGCTCCGACCTCCAAGCTTTGTGATCGGGCTTGGTCGAAATCATATCCGGACAATTCACCGGACCGGAGACTTCATCCGGAGCTTGCTGGGACCCAATCGAAGGTGCAACAACTCTCGGATTGAAGCCACACTTCTCCGAGCTAAGGTATGAGTTAACTCTCCATCCCGAGCTTCGGAGATTCTCCATTTCAAATGCCTTAGTTTCAATGCATGTTAGCCGTATAGATGTGTTCGTCTCTTCAAGACGAATCCATAGAGTATAAGAACGTAAAAATCCATCGAGAATCGAGTGAGATCTTAGGGATTCGGTGTGGACGGCTCTCGGTGAGAACACTTGGGGACGATGAACGGATGCCGTCCATTCAATACACGCGCGGACGAACGGCTCGGATGGCGTCGGACCGAGAGACGGTACGAGAACCGCGGGGCCCGGGCTGCCGAGTCGGATGGCGGCGTCGAATGGGAGCGCGACACGCGGCGTTTCGGAGCTGCCGAGGTCGACGCGGCGCCGCGTGGATAAATAGAAAATTAGGGTATTTTTCTATTTATTTAATTCCCTAAACTTCAAAAATTCATATCTCCGTGTAGAAAAATCACAAAAATAAAATAAAAATACCCTCTTGCTCAGTGAACGGAGGAGAATAATGTGGAAAAGAAATCATTTAATTTAATTAAGTATTTTATTTTTTATGATTTATTTACTCTCTGCATACATTTAATTCTCCATGCATGTATACAATTCACCATGGCATGAGACCATAGGGCTTTTGAAGCCTCCGAACTTGGGAACATTCCCTGAATTTTCCAAGGTCGGAGGCCATCTCTGTGAAAAGTTATTTATTTTTCAAATGCATGTTGTCTGTTTTGAGTATTTTAATTCCAAAAATTAGCATGTTGTGAAATAAATTCTAGAAATATTTGGTGATGTTCCTTATGACCGGAGAACTCTAGGAAAAATAGGACTTGAGTTAATTCACTCGGATTAACCCTAATCGGCTTAAACACCTAAAATAGGTCTTTAATTAATTAGAGTTAACCAGGCATCAAATTGACTTGAAATCAATTCTCCACTGACCTTTAGGATCAGAGGAATCCATCATAAAAATTTGAAGTCAATTGGACTTGGTTAGCCCCACTAATTGGGTTGATTAAGTCACTTAGCCATTTTGAACTTTAAAAATTCATAACTTTTAAAATATTTTTTTAAAAATTCACCAAATTGGTTTTGGAGCCTCTCTGATATCAGGGGAATCTAAGAAAATTAAAATTTCAATTTTCTCGAAAAAGTTGATTTTTAATAATATTTTAATATTTTTAATAATTAAAAAATAATAAAAATCACAAAAATAATAAAATTCACCAAAATGTCACATTTTGAATTTTAATCACTTAGGAACAAATCCCACATTTTTCCTAAGTCTATTTAGTGAGATATTAAATTTTAAAGCCCTAGGGTAATTTTAAAATTAAAAAAAATGTATTTTCTAGCATTTTCACTAAAATAATTATTATAAATCATAGAAAAATCAGAAAATTGCAAAATTTGTTTCTCTGGTTTCCTTGATATCAGAGAGATTTTTGAAAAATATAAAATCTATTTTTCAACATTTATTTTATTTTTAAATTAATTAACACTCCAAAACTCAAAATAATTATAATAAAAATAATATAATTCAAAAAATCACCAAAATTGGTCCAAGTGCTTCTCTGGTCATTAGGAATGTCCCCTAATTTTCTTAAGGACAGAAACTTTTCCCTTGGTCATGTTATCAAATTTTCCTTGAAAATCTCTATTTTCCACCAAAAATAATTATATAAATAAATTAAATACAGAAAAATCACATTTTCTCCTCTCATGTCTTTATTGACATATGAGTAAAGTCACATAAAAATTTCAAGTTCATTTGAGTTCAATTTAGTGAGTTATGAAATTATTAAGCTTAAAGGGTAAAATGGTAATTAAAATCTTTAATCCTTAATTAAAACTTTAGGTTTAATAAAAAATCAACAAGTAAAATATTTGATCCTAATCTGATTTGGATGATTGAAATTTAAATAATTAAAGGGTAGAAACCCATTAAATAATTTTAAAATGATTAAACTTTAATTAAATAATAGATTAAATTTGGAAGAATAATAAAATTGAAATTATTAAAATAAGGGATCTTTATTAGGAAGAGATTTATTCTTTAATTTAAAAAATCCCTAAATTAATTATATCAACTAATACTCAATTTTTAATTAAAATGATAACTCAAATTTAAAATATTAAAAGACTTAATTTCAATTAAAATTAAAAATAAAGTAAATTAAAGATAAATTAAATTAAGATTAAATTTAAAAATTAAATTAAATTAAATTAATTAAAATTAAATTAAATTAAATTAATTAAAATTAAATTAAATTAAATTAAACAATTAAATTAAATTAATTAAAATTAAATTAAATTAAATAATTAAATTAAATTAAATTAAATAATTAAATTAAATTAAATTAAAAAATTAAATTAAATTAAATAATTAAATTAAATTAAATTAAATTAAATTAAATTAAATAATTAAATTAAATTAAATTAAATCAAATTAATTAAACATCAAATCAAATTAAATTAAATTAAACTAAATATAAAGCAACTTGAACACTATTCCAAATTTAAACCCTTTAACTCAAATCAAATCATTTGAATACTAATTTACCCTCGAAAGCTTTGATTATTATAACTCCTAAATAAAACATTAAATGAAGTATCACTTCACTCATAGGATATTCAAATGTCCTAGTTCATCGAAGCAAGTTAACAAGACT
Source organism: Papilionanthe hookeriana x Papilionanthe teres (assembly GCA_022702705.1). NCBI lineage: Eukaryota > Viridiplantae > Streptophyta > Magnoliopsida > Asparagales > Orchidaceae > Papilionanthe > Papilionanthe hookeriana x Papilionanthe teres. The sequence goes on from CM040421.1 coordinate 184,239,394, forward strand.
TGAAAACCTTGGATGATCGATTCATTTATAATTAAATTCATTTGGACTTAAAGCAATCCTAGAAATATTGAAAAGATGTTTAAGATTCTTCTTAAGCACTTCCTCGATATGATAGGATATTTATAAGAACAATTGAATTTGATTATTCTTTGATGAAGAAAATCGTCCTTAAACCAAAACCCAAAGAACCTAGACGTCATAGGAGATGACTAGCTATAGGATTAGGAACTTGGTAGAAAACCATAACCTTTCCCTTAGCTTTACCTAGGAACTTGCTTAAATATTATAATTGTGTTTTAAGTGCGAGCTTGGGATGACGGAAGACCCTCCAGGTACGCTTTTATTTTATTGCAATTTACTTTCTTGCAATTTACTTTATTGCGAAATGCATTTTACTTTTCTTGCATGATAAAACAATCGTTGCATGAAAACCCACACCTTTAGGATAGATCCTAAAACTGAAACCAAAACTAAGTTAAAAGTCATTGCAAGATAAAATTCACTGCCACAACATTTCAAAATATAAAACAACTCAAAATTTAATCACAAACAGAACACAAAACTACAATTACAACTAAATTAAAACGTCCCGTTGGATGATCGGGAATACCTCGGATGATGTAACCTACGTGTTGCTAACGGGATTTCCCACGGTCTAAATGAAAGTGTGGAATTCATTCGGTTGAGTTTAGCAAATTCATCCGGACTAAGTGAATCCGATAAAAATAATGATGCCGGAAGGATGGAACCGTGGGATCTTAACCGGTGTCGTTATAATCAACTTTAAGATTTGTTTTAAATAAAACATAAAAAACACTTGGAAATTAAGATTTTCTCTAAACCAAAACACTTCTCTCATCCCACGATTTATGATTTCTAAAACTAAACCTCTGTAACAACAAGGAGCTTGGAGCATGGTGGGCAGCACGGTCATCGTCGTCAGCAAAACTTAAACCTACTTCAGCAAAATCTTCTTAGAATTAAAACAACCAAGCCATAGGACTTCGAGGTAGCTTGCCTAGTGCAACATGAATCCTCAACTCTTCGTTAGGCATTTGCATTGCAAATTAAGCCCTAACCGGTCTTAGGATTCCGAGGTAGTCGTCCGATACGACATAAACCCTCACATTTTCTAGGCTATTTGTTTGATTTTATCATACAAATATAAGCCCTAATTAATTAAAATTGGCAAGATTGAAATACTAAATAAACATTAGGACTTTCCTAAATTCAAGCCAAACGATAGGATAGTCGGGAAATTATCGAAGTTCACTTCGAATCAGTGATTTCTCCTACCTTTCTTCCTTTGGATTCACAAAACAAAATGTTCCAAATTTGATCCATTCCACTATTGAAATTCCAAAATTCAATCTTTGAAAACCTTAAACTTTGAAATTCTTGAGAGCAGAATCATTGATTATTATCGAGAGTTTTCTTAGGTGATTCCCGTCACTTAAGATGTAATTAACTATAGGGGCTTGCCCTTATAGGGAATTTTAAAGAACCTGTGTAATATAAACCCTGTTTAATGTTTTCATATTAAGCAGGGGAAACTTGTCGGCTTATAAAATTGGTTCGCGGACCAAACGGATGTCACTAATCTTCTAGTTTATTTAATCAAGCCCCACCATCAAGCGGTGTGTCTATCCTTAGGGATAGATACACGGTTTGTGGTGCGGTGCTCGTTTATATAAACTATTTGGGATGTGAGGTCGGTTTAATTTCATATCTTAAAACCTTCAAATTTAAAATTATTTTCAAAATCAAATACTACTTTTCAAATTATTTATTTTAATTAAATTAAAAATTCGCCGACAGATTTCTGTTAGGCGACCCCTCTTCAAAATAAAACACGACCTAAAAATAAGCCGCACAGGATTTCTGGCGACTCCGCTGGGGAATATTCCTCTCTCCATTATAATCAAATAATTCTGCTTTCAAAAATCGGTAGTGTATCCATGTCCCTAATGGATCAAACTACCCCTCTTTCCGTTGGAATACTATGTTCATTTCTATCTTGAACAAGTATAGCCAACATTCTCTCGGATTTAGGAGCCAGCTGTTTAGACACCCCTAAACAGAGAGGTTCCGAGATCCTTTTACCTCATTTCGAGGTGGGGTGGACCCCGATAGGTGTTAGTTTAGGAGTGATCCTTCGAGTCGGGAAGTCTTGCTTAAGACTTTCTTTTCCTTTCGAATCGATTCCTTACCTTCTCTACACCTTTGAACATTCCGTTCTAAATAAACAAACCCTCTAATAAATGATTCTTTTAACAAATGATTCTTTTTATAAATACATGAACAAAGAATGAGTTCGGACTCTTTTTAGTTCCTTTCTTTTCGTCCCGAAGAAAAGAAGCATAGCTTAGGACCGACAACCAGAATCTACCTTGCGAAATGGAAGCCCCGAAACTGATTTTCTCCTTCACCAACTGGACTGGACTTCGCCGTCTATAAGGATGAGCTGCCCGACAATGGGGTCATCCGATTTGGACGAGGATTTGAAAAATACGAACGTCAAGGTCACCGACGTCTCCCTCTTTGCACTGACGAACAAGGTATCTGAAGCTGAGGAACCACTGCTTGAGTTCAACCTTAGGTCGACCCAAGAGTTTCCTCCCCTGCAAAGGGTCCCGACTAGGAGGAGTACTGCTGTCCGCAGGAGGACTATTCTCACTACCCCCACTGGTCTAGTTGTTTCTGCACCTACCCCGACTTATGCCAAATCAAAGGGGAAAGAAATCCAGAACTATGGTAAACCTGTTACCGTGGAGGGTACGGATCTTCCTGTAAGACCTTCGTCTTCGAAATCGGGTCCAGTTCGAAGATTCCTTCGCTGACAAAGACCCAAAGAAGAAATAGAAATAGAAGGATCGCCAGGGAAGCCAGAGCTGCTGAGATTGCCTTCCTGGAGGAAATTCCAGAGTTACCAGAATATACACCGCTACCAAATATACACCACCGCTCGACTACATACCACTTTTGGGAGGAAGCGGGTTCCATCCCCTCTCCGCCGCGAGAGGATGAGGAGAATGTTCGCAAGATTGGCTGCCACATTACCTCGGCCCGCATACTACAACGATAGCCGCAAGAAAAGAACTAGAACTACGCCGTTTGCTCGACTGCAAACTTTGGTAGAAAAGCTAGCGAAGAAGGAAAATTGCCCCGTGTCGGAAATTCTACGAAGGATAGGGCGGGTGCCAGTCTAATCCCGTCTTGGGCCCCGAGTAGAACCCGCCGTCTTTATAGAAAAGCCAAGCAAGAGAATGAAGGCTAGCCCGCTCGTCGTAGTATCGGGGTTACGGATTAGGGAGGATACCACCTTCCGGCATTTGGCCGACGGACCATGTCGGTCCTAGACCTTCTGCCGCTAGAAGGATGGTGTGGCGTCCCACTACGGGGCGATTGAGGTCGAAACGGCGGCCCGAGAAAGAAAGTCTCGCCGGGAGGCTGGAATGCGAAGAAAGTGCTTCGCTGCGATGAAGGGGACTCGTGAAAAAGGACCCGGCAACCATCGCATGACAACCACGAAGATACACGAAAGCTCCGCTAGAAGATGCCATGGAAAAGTTGAGAACCGACATCCGACGGTTGGCAAAAGAAAGAGAAGAAAAGTTCGGAGATGAGATCGACTCATCGGAATTCATGGACAACGAATATGCAGAAATCAACATGGTTGAGACACGAGCTTCATCAGCTTCTCAAGGTGCTCCTGCAGCCGCAGAAAGAGAGGAGCCGGAACTGATGAAGAGACAGCTTCAGGAAAAGGACGACACGATCGCTCGAATGGCGAAGAGGATGGAAGAGATGGCCATAGCTCGGCCACTCTCCAAAGTCAAGTACAACCACATAGAGAGACACCCCCGAAGTCATTCACATCGTAGACGGAGGGAAGGAGATTACATCCGTCAATGGGGATGACCAGGCTGAAAAAGGATACAACACAAAGTATGATTCACGAAAAGGATATCAAGAACTTGGTAGAGCGGCGAGTGCGAGAAGCCCTAGCACAATCGAAGAACGGGACATCCATTCGGACGGGTAGACCTTACCCGAGAAGAATTCGACGACGTCCAATACCGAAAGGCTTCGTACCACCTCTGTTTAAGACCTTCGACGGAACCGGGAATCCCCGACAGCATGTTGCACACTTTCGTGCCAGTTGTTGCAATGCTGGCGGGAGCGATGCGTTACTCTTCCGACAGTTCGTCAGCAGTCTGTCAGGAATCGCCTTCGACTGGTATGCGGAACTGCCCAACGGTTCAGTGAAGACATTCTCAGAGTTAGAGAGCCTCTTCATCAAGCGATTCGCCGGAGCTCAGCACCACATCACTATAGGTGATTTAGTGGTAGAGAAACAAAAGCCGAATGAAACTCTAGTGGATTACATACTTCGATGGAGAAATTTAAGCATGAAGTGTGAACCACAACTGCAAGAACAACATGCAGTCGGCATCTTGCTTAAAAGCATTCACGGCCCGATAGCACTTCTCCTCAAGGGATTCATTATTAAGACTTTTGAGAAGTTGTTAAGCAAGGCCGGAAGCTTGCAAGAAGAGGCGAAGCAATTAAGTTTTGCCGACAAGACGGACAAGCAGAAGCCGGTGAAGACTTTCGAAAAGAAATCCGGGATCGTTGCAGCAGTTGACAAAGGCAAACAACCGATGCAAATACCACCAGAACGGCCGCAGCAACCACAACAAAATTACCAGCAACCCCGGTCCAGCTATCAGTCGTCTCCGCAGTATGAACAACCACCTCGTCCGCAACGTACATTAAGGGAGCTTCTGAGCAGAGAATATCCGTTCAAAAATGAAGCAGTACCAAAGATGTTCCGTAGCTTAATGAAAACTCCAGATTTCCAGTGCGCGAGCCCAAAAGACCAGAGGAAGTCAACAAGAAAGGTGATCCCAACTTTTGCCCCTACCATCGGATGCTTGGGCACAAGATAGAAGACTGCATTACCTTCAAAGGTTGGCTCAACGACAACCTTCGGAAAGGAAATATAACGATCCCGAAGGAGTACATGAAGGAACCCCAGAAAGGAGGTTCCGTCAATGTTATCTCAACCGATCCCGTCATTCCGATAGATCCCTATGCAACTGACGATGGATGGACTACCGCCTCGGACGAGATCTTCGAAGAAGATTTTAGACAACATCCGAACCGCTTCGGTGCGAGCTTCAATTCGAGTTCGAGACCTGTTAAGCCGGTACTATCACTTGCGATAGAAGAGCCACCTCGACGAGAGAAAATCGAAGAGAAGAAGAAAATTGACGAAGAAGAGGGACCGAGACTCCTAAGGCTAGACTAGGGGCCGCTTATCCTAGGATAGTTGTTTCGATTCGGGGGAGAAATCCCTCGAACCTCCGATTTTGTATGATTATCTCGCTCACTTCGGTGGGATCATATAATGATAAGGGTGATGGGATTGGCTACGTTTTGATCGTTTCTAACGATTACGTAACTAGCGACAATCCGGGCGTCGATTTCGATACCAACAACAATTCTCAAATCATACAAGATCTCGACGATCAAAATGACGAAGAAGACATCCATCAAGGAGGCTACGAGAGCTCAACAAGCAACGGATCTATCTGTGAGTTTCGAGGAGCTCCAGTTACGATAGAGTTAGAGCCTCCAGATTTGGAAGATAATCCAGAAGAGCCTGTCATTCCGATTCAGGAAGAGACACCGACAAACTTAACACTAGATTCAGAAGAAATTACAGAAGTCAACCTAAGAAGTGGAAGAGTTCTACCTCCGAGAATGGGTCCAAAAGACAAAGGAAAGCGGTGGTTGTTCAAGAAGAACCAACCCCGGCGGAAGAAATACCCATTCGAGAAGAAGCCGAGACGCAGGAGAACAAAGTGGACTACAACGTGCTAGCCCATCTTAGGAAACTACCGGCCAAACCGAGCATCTACGACGCTCTCATCTTATCAAAGGAGATGAGAGAAGCTCGATCGAGGCCTTACTTGATCCGGAAATTTGCTTAGCTCAAATGGCCGGAGATTCCTTAGATGAGGTTTGCTCGTTAAAGGAACAGACGAGGTGTTACCTTCACGAACAATGACCTACTACTTGGGACGACGGATCACAACCGACCGTTGTACATTTCGATTACAATTGGGAAGTTTACGCTCTCCGGAGTATTGGTGGATCCGGGAGCATCAATCAATATAATGAGTCTTCGAACACTAGCATACTTGGAAATTGATGCTCGTGAGCTCGAGGCCGACAAAATGTTATTAAGAGGATTCAACCGGAAAGGAGAAAGAGCCCTCGGGTCAATAACGCTATCGATGAAAACCGGTGACTTAGCAAAGACAACCGCAAAATTTCATATAATCGATTCGAAACGTCGTTCAACGCTTTCTTGGGCCGACCATGGATACATGAAAACGAGGATGGTACCATCATCTCTACACCAGTGCATCGAAGTACTTACGATGGAGGAACAATGCATCAAAGGCGACTTACAACCATTCTCCGTACATGAGATTGGAATCCATGAAGACGCAGCTTATTATGCACCGCCAAAGAAAACAATCTTCTCCAGGAGATACCGTAACAAATGAAGCAAAGAAAGTTCGAGACAACGAAGAACCCGAAGTTCTAGTCCAACGAGTCACTCACCACTCCCTTCCGGAGAGATGGTGAAGGTTTCTCCACAACTCGCATCCGAGGTCGAGGCCGGGGACGAGGCCGTGGTAGAGACGCTAGGACGATTGGACAGAAGAAACCAGCCATCAATGTTGATTGGGAAGATAGTTCTGAAGAGGAAAAAGAAATCAAGCAAGAAGCGGCAACAATAAGTCGAAAGAAGCCGCAATACAAGATCTCCTCGAAGATGAAAAGAACGAAGAATACAAATCAATGTACGAGAAGATTAACCACTACGTACATACTATGACCCTAACTCCGATCCATTCTAATAAGATCGAGGGTATGGAGGTCAAAGAGGTACGTAGTGACGGTGCAAAGCCGATCAAATTCTACCGTGGTGCTTCTTCCTCCAAAGCTGAAAATAATGTACAATTCGAAGATGTCACTTCATCGAATTAATGGAATTACCTTTTGAGTGGTACTCTCCCTGTGTTCAAAATTTAATTCAACGTGGTTTCTTACCTCGACAATGGACGAAAGGCCAATCACAACATTTTGAAAAGTTATGGAATAACTCCGGTCGTCCTCCCAATTCAAAGTATGGACTCGGATTCGGCACGGTAGGGTCGGTTGACGATGCTGAATTTTGCTTGGTTGTCACTTGCAAGTCCAATGAAAACTGCATGGAAACTACGGACGAACTCGAAGATTTACAAATTGGAGACGCTCCACCGAATTCGAAGAAGAAATTAAATCCACAATAGATGAGTTAATGGAAGTTAACTTGGGTACTAGCGAAGAGCCTAGACCTACCTTTGTTAGCTCCTTACTCAACAAAGAAGACTCCGAAGAAATAATCAAGTTATTAATGGAATTTAAAGACTGTTTTGCTTGGAGCTACGATGAAATGCCAGGATTAGCCCCAAAGGTTGCAGTCCATAAGCTAGGAGTGGATCCTACTTCGTCCCGATCGGACAAGGTCCCGGAAGAATGCGTCTAGAAATCGAACAACAAGTCATAGCCGAAGTTAAAAAACTAATAGACGCTAAATTTGTCCGTGAAGAACAATACCGACCCGGTTAGCTAATGTGGTGCCGATCGAGAAGAAGAATGGTCGGATCGGAATTTGTGTAGACTTCGGAGATTTAAACAAGGCATGTCCAAAAGATGAATTCCCTCTACCGATCCCGGAATTGATGATCGATATTGCTTCGACACATGAAATATTCTCATTCATGGATGGATCTTCGGGATACAACCGGATAAAAATGGCTCCGGAAGATGAAAAGCTTACGAGCATTCGAACGCCGATCGGAGTATTTTGCTACACGGTGATGCCATTCGGATCGAAGAACGCAGGAGCAACTTACCAAAGAGCAATGACAAGAATTTTTGATGATCTCATCCACAATCAAGTCGAGTGCTACGTGGACGATGTCGTCATCAAAAGCAAAGTAAAGGAAAACCACCTGTATGATTTGAGAATTGTTTTCGAACGATTAAGACAATTTAACCTTAAGATGAATCCCTTAAAATGCGCCTTCGGCGTCACCTCCGGGAAATTCTTAGGATTCGTTGTCCGACATCGTGGAATTGAAATCGATCCGGAGAAGATTAAAGCTATCTTAGAAATGCCGCCTCCCAAAACCTTAAAACAATTACGATCTTTTCGAGGAAGCCGGCATATCTTCGACGCTTTATCTCAAACCTGTCGAGTAGGTGTCGACCTTTCTCGGCACTAGTTAAAAAGGACGCCAAATTTATTTGGGAAGAGAAATGCCGGAAGGCCTTCGAAGGCATTAAACAATATTTAATGACACCTCCTGTCTTAGCGAGCCCCGGTCTCGGGTAGGCCGCGATACTTTACACCGCGACTCTGAGACGACTCCTCGGAGCCTTGTTAGCCGGGTCGATGATGAGGGTAAAGAAAATGCTCTTTACTACTTAAGCCGTCGTTTACTTCCGACGGAAGTAAGGTATCCCGCAATTGAAAAGCATTGTTTGGCCCCGATCTTCGCCGCTCAAAAGCTCGGGCACTACATGCTTTCTCATAAGGTCAACTTGATTTCGAAGTTTAATCCATTGCAATACTTGATGACTCGTCCAACACTTTCCGGCGGACTTGCCAGATGGTCGATGATATTATTGCAATTCGATATAACTTTCGTGCCTCTGCGTGCCGTAAAGGGACAAGTCTTAGCAGACTTCCTCGCAGCACACCCTTTGCCGGCCGAATCTCCTCTCAATGACGATCTGCCAGATGAACAAATAATGAACCTAGAAGACCTTGACGATCGACGTTGGGAATTATATTTTGATGGAGCATCTTCAACACAAAGACGAAGAATCGCAAGTGATAGTGCCCGGTAAGGCGAGGAATCGGGCTAATCTTTATAACACCGGAGCGGGGGATGTTAAGATACTCCTACCACTTGACGAACCGTGTACAAACAACGAAGCGAGAATACGAAGCCCTCATAACGGGATTGGAATTAACCATTCAAATGGGGATAACGGACATCAACATCTACGGGGATTCACGGTTAATCATTCAACGGATCGTCGGACAATACAGAATTTTCAAACCAAGACTCGAACAATACTTCCGATATGCCATACAGTATGTTGGAGCAGATTCCAAATGTGACAATCTACAAAATTCCTAGAAAAGAGAATGCTTTAGCGGATGCTTTAGCCCGTCTCGCAAAAGAATTTGCTCGTTTGCAAGATGAATCGATGGAAGTGTCGGTTCACGGACGTCGGGTCCTATCACGGCTCGACATAGACACAATACACAAATCGACAAAGAAAAAGAATCGAGTTGCGGTAGTGACGGAAAACACGGAAGATTGGCGACGGCCATTGATGGACTACTCGCAAACAGGAAAGCTACCGGATGATAGGTCGCCGGCCCATCGGATCAAGAAAAGAACTCGTCTTACGCATTAATAAACAACACATTGTACGGAAGGTCTTTTGATCAAATGTGGCTAAGGTGCTTAAGCGGGTCCGAGGCCCGTGAAATCGTTAAAGAGGTGCATTCGGGACTACGTGGCGCTCACCGGTCGGGTCCAAAAATGAAGATGAAAATTAAAAGACTAGGGTACTACTTGGCCCTCGATGATGACCGACTGCATGAAAATCGCCAAGAGCCGTCATCGATGCCAAGTGCACGGAGTGGTTCTACACCAACCTCCGAATGTGCTACACCCGACAATTGCGTCGTGGCCATTTGAATGTTGGGGCACGGATATAGTGGGTCCGATAGAACCACCATCTTCGAAAGGACATCGTTTCATTCTTGCGGCTACGATTACTTTTCCAAGTGGGCGAAGCGGTTCCACTTAGAGAAGTGAAAGCACACCACGTGCTACGGTTTTCAAGAACCAAGTTGTCTACCGTTTCGGAGTGCCGCGCGGGATCATCTCGGATAATGGGTCGACATTCGAAGCACACAAATCAACAATTTTGTCGGGAGACACGGAATCGGTCGGCGATACTCGACAATTTACTACCCAAGAGCAAACGGTCTCGGCGAGGCTTTTAATAAAACTCTCGTTCAAATCTTAAAGAAAACCTTGGACGATAATAAGAGAAATTGGCACGAGAAATTGTTAGAAGCCTTATGGGCCTACCGGACAACCTTCGAACTCCTACTCGAAGCTACACCTTACGCTCCGGTGTATGGGTCCGAGGCGATGTTACCTTTAGAGGTTCGAGCTTCCTTCACTCGGAATTGCGAGTTGCAAACAAGATCACGACGAAGAAAACGCCGGACTACGACTCGAAGAATTAGAAAGCTTGGAAGGGAAAAGACTTGCGGCACAACGGAATTTAGAACTATACCAAGCTAAGATGGTTCAAGCCCATGACAAGCCGGGTCCGCCCAAGAACCTTCAAAGTTGGTGACTTAGTTCTCGTTCTCAAGAGACTATTCTTGCACACCGCAAGATAGGAGGAAAATTTGAACCCACTTGGGAAGGACCGTTTGTGGTTGAAGCGGTATACTCGGGAGGTTCCTACCGGCTAGTGAATTGCCGGGGAGAACGACATATGCTTCCAATCAACGGACGATACTTGAAAAAATATTACGCTACTCGATGTTTCGAAGGAATGAATTCTTCATCCCTAAGAAACACGGGTGAAGTAATTACTTATGATTGGGTCCGAACCCAAAAATAATAAAATGTGCTAAAATAAATAAATGATAATAAAGTTTTCCTCGTTTTCTTCTCCAAATCAAGATCTCTTTCCGGATCTTATCCTACTTCATTCTCGTTAAATTCGAAAATATAAAAAAAAAATCCGAAAAATGACAAACACTAAGTTCACATGAACATTAAATAAACAATAAAATAAAATTTGAACCATTAAAAGATAAACGAAATCAACTTCAAAATCAAATTCCATCCTTCCAAACTTCAAAATCAAATTCCATCCTTACAAATTTCAAATCAAATCCTCAATCAAATTCCAAATCCACTCTCGATCAAATTTCAAATTTGATCTTCCCAAATCTCAAATCAAATCCTCAATCAAATTCCAAATCCAATCTCGATCAAGTTTCAAACTTGATCTTCCAAATTTCAAATCAAATCTTAAATCGAATTTCAATCGAGTTCAAACTCATCCTTCCAAATTCAAATTCAATCCTTCCAGGCTTCAAGTCTCAATCAAATTCAAATTCAATCTCTATCAAATCTCAAATCCGATCTTCTAGATCTTACATCAAAATTCAAAACTTTTGGGTCGAGGATTTTACATCCAAGACTGCACTGCTTTAGGATTCTCTTCCTATTTCACTTGAAATACATCAAAATTCAAAACTTTTGGGTCGAGGATTTTACATCCAAGACTGCACTGCTTTAGGATTCTCTTCCTATTGCACTGAAATACATCAAAATTCAAAACTTTTGGGTCGAGGATTTTACATCCAAGACTGCACTGCTTTAGGATTCTCTTCCTATTGCACTGAAATACATCAAAATTCAAAACTTTTGGGTCGAGGATTTTACATCCAAGACTGCTCCCGCTTTAGGATTCTCTTCCTATTGCATCTGAAATACATCAAAATTCAAAACTTTTGGGTCGAGGATTTTACATCCAAGACTGCACTCGCTTTAGGATTCTCTTCCTATTGCATCTGAAATACATCAAAATTCAAAACTTTTGGGTCGAGGATTTTACATCCAAGACCGCACTTGCTTTAGGATTCTCTTCTATCGCACTCGAAATACATCAAAATTCAAAACTTTTGGGTCGAGGATTTTACATCCAAGACTGCATCGCTTTAGGATTCTCTTCTATTGCACTTGAAATACATCAAAATTCAAAACTTTTGGGTCGAGGATTTTACATCCAAGACTGCACTTGCTTTAGGATTCTCTTCCTATCGCACTCGAAATACATCAAAATTCAACACTTTTGGGTCGAGGATTTTACATCCAAGACTGCACTGCTTTAGGATTCTCTTCCTATTGCACTGAAATACATCAAATTCAAACCTTTTGGGTCGAGGATTTACATCCAAGACTACACTGCTTTAGGATTCTCTTCCTATTGCACTGAAATACATCAAAATTCAAAACTTTTGGGTCAAGGATTTTACATCCAAGACTGCACTGCTTTAGGATTCTTTTCCTACTGCACTGAAATACATCAAATTCAAATTCAAACCTTTTGGGTCGAGGATTTTACATCCAAGACTGCACTGCTTTAGGATTCTTTTCCTATTGCACTGAAATACATCAAAATCAAAAACTTTTGGGTCGAGGATTTTACATCCAAGACTGCACTGCTTTAGGATTCTCTTCCTATTGCACTGAAATACATCAAAATTTAAAACTTTTGGGTCGAGGATTTTACATCTAAGACTGCACTGCTTTAGGATTCTCTTCCTATTGCCTTTGAAATACATCAAAATTCAAAACTCTTTTGGGTCGAGGATTTTACATCCAAGGCTGCACTCGCTTTAGGATTCTCTTCCTATTGCACTTTGAAATACATCAAAATTCAAACCTTTTGGGTCGAGGATTTTACATCCAAGACTGCACTGCTTTAGGATTCTTTTCCTACTGCACTGAAATACATCAAAATTCAAAACTTTTGGGTCGAGGATTTACATCCAAGACTGCACTGCTTTAGGATTCTTCCCTATTGCACTGAAATACATCAAAATTCAACCTTTGGGTCGAGGATTTTACATCCGAGACTGCATTGCTTTAGGATCTTTTCCCTATCGCAATGAAATACATCAAATCGAATTCCCGGGGTTAAGGAATTTACATCCGAGACTGCATTGCTTTAGGATTCTTTCCCTATTGCACTGAAATACATCAAAATTCAAAACTTTTGGGTCGAGGATTTTACATCCAAGACTGCACTGCTTTAGGATTCTCTTCCTATTGCACTGAAATACATCAAAATTCAACCTTTGGGTCGAGGATTTTACATCCAAGACTGCATTGCTTTAGGATCTTTTCCCTATCGCAATGAAATACATCAAATCGAATTCAAATTCTTGAGGTTAAGGATTTTACATCCAACACCACTTTGCTACGAGATATCTTCTCATTGCAACGATTCAATCTAATCAATTCAATCTTCTTTCGAGGTTGGAGATGTTACATCTAAAACCTCGAAATCCTAATTTTCATTTCAAATCAAATCCCTCAAATTAATTTTGACAAAACTTTAATCTAAATTGAAACTCCAAACTAAAATTTAAACTCACACATCAAAACATAAATTGAAACAAAATAAAATCTAAATCGAAATTCCCCCAGATCATGTGATTTGGGATTTACCTCCTTTTCCTTTCCCCAGCGAGAGTTCAAGAATCTCCGGTTCCAGAGATATACTTGACACTCCCCAGCGGAAACTCTTCTACTTCATCCTAAGTTCGTCATTTGGACATCTGTGTTGGTTTTGTTGATCGCTTCGGTCAACACCAATACGCGCGGTGTGCTCCGTCAGCTCACCACACCTATTGGGGGTCCATTTGTTGACCTCATTTTTGATGAGGTCTTCCCTTCTTCTTTTTAGTGCTTAGGATCTAGCCTTAGGCTTTTCCTTTGACTATCTTAGAGGACTAGAATTGGGACCCACCTTTTAGAAATTCCAAACATTTCTAAACTCCTGCAAACTCCACAAACTTGACCATAGACCCCTAATCACCTAGAGGGTTGAAATCAAATGTGGAAGTTTAAAGGATGAGTTCCTATAGGACTCTTTGGCCTTAGGACTACCTACAGGTGGCACTGGTCCGATGAGGGCCGACTTACACACTACACTTATACACTACACTTACACACTACATTTCCACACACTTCCTAAAACCACACCCATACCCAACTTGACCTCCCGACTCATGTAGGTGATTCGCATGGATGGTCCTTAACCCCAAGCCCTCGGTAAGAGGGTTAGGAACAACATAGTGAATGCCTCAAATGAGTCCTCTCATGGCTCATATGGGCTTGAAATGACTTCATGGCTCAACCAAAATGACTTATTTCCACTTACATCCACCCAATCCTCAATTTCCCAAATTTTCGATTTTTGACCCCGGGGCCCTACACCTACTAAACCTACCCAAAACCCTTGAAATTACCCAAATTTTTGCAAAATTTCCAAATTACCTAAAGTTCTTCAAAATTATTCCCAAACATTTCTACACCACTCAAATTGACCATCTATATCCAAAAATACCAAAAATTCCAAGAAAACCTCCCAATACCCTCCAAATACCCAAAATACCCTTCTTGACCCAAAAATCCAAAAATTCAGAAAATTCCCAGAAAATTTCAGAAAATCCTAAATATTCCCAATTTCATTTTGTCCAACTACACCATGGGCCAATTTTGTCAATTTACCCTACTTTTGTCAAAACCCCAAATTGACCCATTTTAACCCGAAAGTGAACTCGATGTTAAACCAAACCTATCCAATTGACCCCAATTTTGGTCCAATTCAATTCTAAACTTCAATTCAACATTCCCAATACCAATTTAGACCAAATCCAAGTCCAATTTGATTGACATTTGGATCCAATCTCACTTTTGGCCTTAAAGCCCAAATTTGGACCCATGACCCAAACTTAACCTAAACTCACCCAATTCAACTCCAATTAACCTCAAATCTTTTCTAAATCTTCCTTAACATTCCCACAAACAAAGCCCTAGCATAATTTGCCCAAAATTTAGACCCAAACCCCACTCAAACTCAACCCAAGGTTAAAAGGCCCATTTTGACCTAAGCCCAAACCTAACCCAAATTCAATCCAATTCAAACCCAAATCACCCCCAATTTGTTTCAAATCACTCATGACACATCTATGAGCTAAACCCAACAATTATTTGGCCCAACCTCTTTACAAAATTCCCATCCATAAATTCATTTTTAAACTTAAGGGGCCCATTCCTTAAACCATTTTAAAGCCCATTTTCCTTCAAAATTCAAAAGCCCAAATCTACCCTAAAGCCCATATGACATTTCCCCTCATCATACTTTTAATTAAAATCATCCCTAAGTCCTAAATTCATCATCAAATAATTCCAAATCAAGCCTCATGCCAAATCACCCCTAAATACCAAAATTTTCATTAAATCCATTTCCATGAAATTGACTTCACTTTTCCCAAGCCAAATGGAGCCATGGAGCCATGCACAAGCCATATGCAAGCCATGAAAGCCTCTTTACATGTCACCATGCCATTTTGGGCAAAAGGAGGAGGCTCTTTCCTTAATTCCTAAAGGTGATTAACCACTTCCATGTTTCCACTAAACCATGCTTAAGCCTAATTGTGCTTGGATGGTGACTTGACCCTACCGATTATGCTGAGCCAAATCACTTTTCCCTCAGCCAAAACCAGGCCTTGGGTGGTGCACCTAGCCCAAATGGGTGGGTTGACCCATTTAGGTCCAAATCTAGCCATGCCCCATTCCACTTTGGATCAAAGCCTTTACACATGTCCATGGCCAATTGATTGCACAAACCTCCAGCCCTGACCCACCCGACCTTGAGGGTGACCCATGCCGGCCGGCCGGCCACCGGGCCGCCGGAAAACACCATGGCCGAGAGCTCACATGTGAGCCAACATTGAAATTCTCACTTGCTGAGCTGCCCCATCCCTAGTGGTCACCATGGCCGATCTTCTCCTCACCGAGCAAGTCGATCCCAAGCCCTAACTCTCCCCGGGAGGCCCCCAGCCCAGCTCTATTTAAACTCCACCCCTCTCGGCCATGAGGAGAGCCAAGCACAAACCTTGCCGAAACTCGCCAAAATTGTTCCAAACCCTTCACCATCCTTAGAGCAGTTGATCCCCAGTGTCAATTTGCCCTAATCCCCACCAACAGAGCCCAATTTCTCAACTGAAATTCCACCCAAAACCAGGACACTTTGCCACAGTGAGCCAATTCTCAAATTGATTGGCTCTACACCTTCACCAGACCAAGGGAAGGTGTCCACCATCAAAAGCCCCATCTCCGAGGCCACCCGATTGCTCCGACCTCCAAGCTTTGTGATCGGGCTTGGTCGAAATCATATCCGGACAATTCACTGGACCGGGAGACTTCATCCGGAGCTTGCTAGGACCCAATCGAAGGTGCAACAACTCTCGGATTGAAGCCACACTTCTCCGAGCTAAGGTATGAGTTAACTCTCCATCCCGAGCTTCGGAGATTCTCCATTTCAAATGCCTTAGTTTCAATGCATGTTAGCCGTATAGATGTGTTCGTCTCTTCAAGACGAATCCATAGAGTATAAGAACGTAAAAATCCATCGAGAATCGAGTGAGATCTTAGGGATTCGGTGTGGACGGCTCTCGGGTGAGAACACTTGGGGACGATGAACGGATGCGCGTCCATTCAATACACGCGCGGACGGACGGCTCAGATGGCGTCGGACCAGGAGACGGTACGAGAACCGCGGGGCCCGGGCTGCTGAGTCAGATGGCGGCGTCGAATGGGAGCGCGACACGCGGCGTTTCGGAGCTGCCGAGGTTGACGCGGCGCCGCGTGGATAAATAGAAAATTAGGGTATTTTTCTATTTATTTAATTCCCTAAACTTCAAAAATTCATATCTCTGTGTAGAAAAATCACAAAAATAAAATAAAAATACCCTCTTGCTCAGTGAACAGAGGAGAATAATGTGGAAAAGAAATCATTTAATTTAATTAAGTATTTTATTTTTTATGATTTATTTACTCTCTGCATACATTTAATTCTCCATGCATGTATACAATTCACCATGGCATGAGACCATAGGGCTTTTGAAGCCTCCGAACTTGGGAACATTCCCTGAATTTTCCAAGGTCGGAGGCCATCTCTGTGAAAAGTTATTTATTTTTCAAATGCATGTTGCTGTTTTGAGTATTTTAATTCCAAAAATTAGCATGTTGTGAAATAAATTCTAGAAATATTTGGTGATGTTCCTTATGACCAGAGAACTCTAGGAAAAATAGGACTTGAGTTAATTCACTCGGATTAACCCTAATTGGCTTAAACACCTAAAATAGGTCTTTAATTAATTAGAGTTAACCAGGCATCAAATTGACTTGAAATCAATTCTCCACTGACCTTTAGGATCAGAGGAATCCATCATAAAAATTTGAAGTCAATTGGACTTGGTTAGCCCCACTAATTGGGTTGATTAAGTCACTTAGCCATTTTGAACTTTAAAAATTCATAACTTTTAAAATATTTTTTTAAAAATTCACCAAATTGGTTTTGGAGCCTCTCTGATATCAGGGGAATCTAAGAAAATTAAAATTTCAATTTTCTGAAAAAGTTGATTTTTAATAATATTTTAATATTTTTAATAATTAAAAAATAATAAAAATCACAAAAATAATAAAATTCACCAAAATGTCACATTTTGAATTTTAATCACTTAGGAACAAATCCCACATTTTTCCTAAGTCTATTTAGTGAGATATTAAATTTTAAAGCCCTAGGGTAATTTTAAAATTAAAAAAAATGTATTTTCTAGCATTTTCACTAAAATAATTATTATAAATCATAGAAAAATCAGAAAATTGCAAAATTTGTTTCTCTGGTTTCCTTGATATCAGAGAGATTTTTGAAAAATATAAAATCTATTTTTCAACATTTATTTTATTTTTAAATTAATTAACACTCCAAAACTCAAAATAATTATAATAAAAATAATATAATTCAAAAAATCACCAAAATTGGTCCAAGTGCTTCTCTGGTCATTAGGAATGTCCCCTAATTTTCTTAAGGACAGAAACTTTTCCCTTGGTCATGTTATCAAATTTTCCTTGAAAATCTCTATTTTCCACCAAAAATAATTATATAAATAAATTAAATACAGAAAAATCACATTTTCTCCTCTCATGTCTTTATTGACATATGAGTAAAGTCACATAAAAATTTCAAGTTCATTTGAGTTCAATTTAGTGAGTTATGAAATTATTAAGCTTAAAGGGTAAAATGGTAATTAAAATCTTTAATCCTTAATTAAAACTTTAGGTTTAATAAAAAATCAACAAGTAAAATATTTGATCCTAATCTGATTTGGATGATTGAAATTTAAATAATTAAAGGGTAGAAACCCATTAAATAATTTTAAAATGATTAAACTTTAATTAAATAATAGATTAAATTTGGAAGAATAATAAAATTGAAATTATTAAAATAAGGGATCTTTATTAGGAAGAGATTTATTCTTTAATTTAAAAAATCCCTAAATTAATTATATCAACTAATACTCAATTTTTAATTAAAATGATAACTCAAATTTAAAATATTAAAAGACTTAATTTCAATTAAAATTAAAAATAAAGTAAATTAAAGATAAATTAAATTAAGATTAAATTTAAAAATTAAATTAAATTAAATTAATTAAAATTAAATTAAATTAAATTAATTAAAATTAAATTAAATTAAATAATTAAATTAAATTAAATTAAATAATTAAATTAAATTAAATTAAAAAATTAAATTAAATTAAATAATTAAATTAAATTAAATTAAATTAAATTAAATTAAATAATTAAATTAAATTAAATTAAATCAAATTAATTAAACATCAAATCAAATTAAATTAAATTAAACTAAATATAAAGCAACTTGAACACTATTCCAAATTTAAACCCTTTAACTCAAATCAAATCATTTGAATACTAATTTACCCTTGAAAGCTTTGATTATTATAACTCCTAAATAAAACATTAAATGAAGTATCACTTCACTCATAGGATATTCAAATGTCCTAGTTCACTGAGCAAGTTAACAAGACTTGAAAACCTTGGATGATCGATTCATTTATAATTAAATTCATTTGGACTTAAAACAATCCTAGAAATATTGAAAAGATGTTTAAGATTCTTCTTAAGCACTTCCTCGATATGATAGGATATTTATAAGAACAATTGAATTTGATTATTCTTTGATGAAGAAAATCGTCCTTAAACCAAAACCCAAAGAACCTAGACGTCATAGGAGATGACTAGCTATAGGATTAGGAACTTGGTAGAAAACCATAACCTTTCCCTTAGCTTTACTAGGAACTTGCTTAAATATTATAATTGTGTTTTAAGTGCAGCTTGGGATGACGGGAAGACCCTCCAGGTACGCTTTTATTTTATTGCAATTTACTTTCTTGCAATTTACTTTATTGCAAATGCATTTTACTTTTCTTGCATGATAAAACAACTGTTGCATGAAAACCCACACCTTTAGGATAGACCCTAAAACTGAAACCAAAACTAAGTTAAAAGTCATTGCAAGATAAAATTCACCGCCACAACATTTCAAAATATAAAACAACTCAAAATTTAATCACAAACAGAACACAAAACTACAATTACAACTAAATTAAAACGTCCTGTTGGATGATCGGGAATACCTCGGATGATGTAACCTACGTGTTGCTAACGGGATTTCCCACGGTCTAAATGAAAGTGTGGAATTCATTCAGTTGAGTTTAGCAAATTCATCTGGACTAAGTGAATCCGATAAAAATAATGATGTCGGAAGGATGGAACCGTGGGATCTTAACCGGTGTCGTTATAATCAACTTTAAGATTTGTTTTAAATAAAACATAAAAAACACTTGGAAATTAAGATTTTCTCTAAACCAAAACACTTCTCTCATCCCCTGATTTATGATTTCTAAAACTAAACCTCCGTAACAACAAGGAGCTTGGAGCATGGTGGGCAGACACGGTCATCGTCGTCGAAAAACTTAAACCTACTTCACAGAAATCTTCTTAGAATTAAAACAACCAAGCCATAGGACTTCGAGGTAGCTTGCCTAGTGCAACATGAATCCTCAACTCTTCGTTAGGCATTTGCATTGCAAATTAAGCCCTAACCGGTCTTAGGATTCCGAGGTAGTCGTCCGATACGACATAAACCCTCATATTTTCTAGTGCTATTTGTTTGATTTTATCATACAAATATAAGCCCTAATTAATTAAAATTGGCAAGATTGAAATACTAAATAAACATTAGGACTTTCCTAAATTCAAGCCAAACGATAGGATAGTCGGGAAATTATCGAAGTTCACTTCGAATCAGTGATTTCTCCTACCTTTCTTCCTTTGGATTCACAAAACAAAATGTTCCAAATTTGATCCATTCCCTATCGAAATTCCAAAATTCAATCTTTGAAAACCTTAAACTTTGAAATTCTTGAGAGCAGAATCATCGATTATTATCGAGAGTTTTCTTAGGTGATTCCCGTCACTTAAGATGTAAATAACTATAGGGGCTTGCCCTTATAGGGAATTTTAAAGAACCCGAGTAATATAAACCCTGTTTAATGTTTTCATATTAAGCAGGGAAACTTGTCGGCTTATAAAATTGGTTCGCAGACCAAACGGATGTCACTAATCTTCTAGTTTATTTAATCAAGCCCCACCATCAAGCGTGTGTCTATCCTTAGGGATAGATACACGGTTTGTGGTGCGGTGCTCGTTTATATAAACTATTTGGGATGTGAGGTCGGTTTAATTTCATATCTTAAAACCTTCAAATTTAAAATTATTTTCAAAATCAAATACTACTTTTCAAATTATTTATTTTAATTAAATTAAAAATTCGCCGACAGATTTCTGTTAGGCGACCCCTCTTCAAAATAAAACACGACCTAAAAATAAGCCGCACACACGCGCAATTCGACGGTGGCCGATCATCGTCTCCCGTGACCTTCTAACCCTAATATCTCCCTCGATTCTTAATAGATTTTCGAGTTCTTACGCTCTATGGATTCGTCTTGAGAAGATGAACACATCCATATGATACACAGGCATTGAAATTGACTTAAATAAAATGAAGGATCGCTGGAAGCTTGGGAGGAAGAAGAGGGCAATACCTTGGCTCTGAGAAGTGAAGCTTCTATCAGAGAGGGTCGGCACGTTCATTGGAGTCTAAGGAGGCTAGGGATGAAGCCTGGAGCTGTCGTGAAATGTCCAGGCTTGAATTCCACCAGGCCCAATCACAAAGCTTGGAGGCTAGAAAAACTGGGTGGTCTGGAGAGGGGGGTTTCACTGGGGAACTCCTTCTCTACCTCTGGTGAAGGTGTAGGAAGAGTTAATTTGGATTTGGTGAAGTTTCGGAGAGTGTCCCGTTTCCGCCCGATTTTCAGTCGAGAAATTGGGCCCGGCTGAGGGGATTCAGGGCAAGAGAACAATGGGGTTCTTCTTCTCTAGGCTGAGAGAAGCTCTGGGAATAGTTTGGGGGACTTCTGTTGAGAAAAATTTCAACACCCTTCAGCACCCCTCTCATGGCCGAGAAGAGGTGTTTAAATGGCCAGGGCCATTGGGTTGAGCTAGGGCTCAATTGGTGGGTGAATTCCATAGCTCAGGTGGTGGGCAGAGAGGCTCCAAAGTTTGATTTAGCTGAGGTGGCCATTTGGGTGATTTTGGGTTTGTTTCACTTATTGGTGGATCTCGGTTTTGACTCCCTTCAGCGGCTAGATGGGCAGGCAAGGACAAGGGAGCTATCCATGGGTCAGGTCAACCAAGGAGTAGGGTTTAATGGTGATAAACCAAGTAAGGGGAGATTTGGGTTGAGGCAAAAGGTGGATTTGTTCATTTAAGGGAAGAGATCCCTTAAATTGGGGAACCCTTGGTCCATGGATCACTTAGCTTGGGCTAGGTGGATCTAGGGTGGTTCCTAGGGCTCACTTAGAGGCTGTGGATAGGTTGGTTTTGCCACAATTGGTTCAATTTGGTTTGGTTTGGTCATGGGTTCAAATTGGCTCATTTGGGTTTGGGTTAGGCTAACTTGAGTTAGGTCTTGATTTGGGTCCAAATGTCTTGAGCAATTTTGAAGAGGTGATTGCCATGAAGAAGTTTCATGAAGACGTGGGGAGGTTTTGGGTTCAATTGGAAGGTCAATTTGGTGGATTTTGGTATTTTGGTTAATTTGGGGAGGGTTGAATCAACTTGGGTCCAAGTTGGGTTAAGGTGGGATTTAGACCCAATTGAAAGTTTTAAATGGTCTAGGGGAATTTATTGAAGAGTTCCCAATATCAATTGGGAAGAAATTTTAGGGTTTGGCTAATCAATTTGGAAGGTTTAGGGCATGGGTTCACTTTAGGCTAAAATGGGGGTATTTTTCGTTTACAAATAGATTTAGGTTAAGCTTAGGCTTAAATTGGGGAAATTGAAAGTTTCATAGGTTTCATGGGAATGTTATGGAAAGTTTAGGACTGAAATTTGGGGGAAAAAAAGTTGGTATTAGGTTAATTGGTAGTTTTGGATTAATTAGGCAAAATTGGGGATTTTCGATTTCAAAAGGAATTGAACTCAAATGTGAATCAAATTGGACTTAGATTTGGTTTATATTGATAGTAAAGATGTTGAATTAAAGTTTAGAATTGAAATTGGGCAAAATTGAGGTCAAATGGGATGGTTCGGTGTGACATTGGGTCCATTTAGTTTAAAAATGAGTCAATTTGGGGATTTTGACAAAAGTGGGTTATTTTTTCAAAATTAGGCTATGCTGTAGTTGAACAAAATGAAATTGAGAATATTTGGGATTTTCTGGAATTTTCGGAGAATTTTTTGAAATTTTTGGAATTTTGTGCCAAAAGGGTATTTTAAGGTATCAAGAGGTTATTTGGAGGGTATTGGGTATTTTGGTGAATTTAAAAGATGCGGGTTGTTTCAAAAATGATTTTTAGAATTTTTGGAATTTTGAGTAATTTTTTGGGGAATTTTTGGAAAATTTGGGACAATTAGGTAATTCTAGGTAGGTTTGAAGGACCCAATGTCACAACTAAGCATTTGATAAAGGTTGAATTTTGATCACGATGAAGCTTAAAGTGAGCCATGGACCAAGAAATGTCCACCATGAACATCTCATGGGTTGTTTCCAACCCTCTTAGCTAAAGATCTAGTGGTTTGGACTTAGCCACATGAGTGCTCAAATGAACCAGGGGGAAGAATGGGTAAGGATGGTGAGTGTGAGAGTGCAGTGTGTGTAAGCCAGACCTCACCACCTTATCGGAGCTCACTATTGGTTCCCCATATGGTGGTGTTAACCTTCTAAGGTGATTTAGAGGTTTGCAACCATCCAAGTGGGGTCCCAAGAGGAGTTAAGAAGTAGCTGAATTGCTAAAGGGTGAGTCACAATTCTAGTCCTCTAGGATAATCAAGGAGAAACCTTATGGCTAGATCCTAAGAACTAAGGAGAGAAGAAAAGACCTCACCACAAATGAGGTAACAAGGTAGTTTTGGTTTCATAAATCGGTAGTGAGTACATATCCCTAGTGGATCAAACTATCATTCTTTTTGTTGAAATACCACGTTCATTTCTGTCTTGAACGGGTAAACTCTCTTAGATTTCCGAGCCATTGTTTAGACACCCCTAAACAGAGAGGTTCTGGAATCCTTTTAACTCTTTGAGGTGGGGTGGACCCCAAAAGGTGTTAGTTTAGAAGCGGTTCCTCAGGTTGAGAAGTCTTGTGAGACTCTCTCTCTTCCTTTCCAGTTTCTGGATTAAGTCCCTTACCTTTCCTTTAGCCTTTCCCCTTTTAATTGGTTTCATTTTTAATGAACAAACCTTCTAATAAAAAAACCCTTTAATAAATGAACTTCCAATTAAACTACAAATACACAAATAAAAATGAGAATATAAAATATTTTATAGAGAAAACAAAAAGATAAATGGAAATGTGTTCGGACTCGTTTGGAGAAATTCCTCTCTTTTTTTCGTCTCAACGAAAGGAAGCATAATTTGGAACTGATGCTTAGAATCTACCCTGCAGAAAATGTCTACACTGAAGCTGATTTTCTCCTTCACCAACAAGATTGACTTAGCTGTCTACAAAGACGAGCTTCCTAACGATACGGTCATTCGCTTTGGACAAAGGTTCGAAAATACAGACATTAAGTTCACAGATGTTACTCTTTTTGCACTGATGAACAAAATACCAGAAACTGAGGAGCCCGTAATTGAGTTCAACCTGAAATCGACTCAAGAATTCCCTCCACTATAAAGGGTCCTAACTGAAAGAAACACTGCTGTTCATAGGAGGTTAGTTGCTACCCCCAGAACTGTCATCTCTACCCCCACCAGTCTGGTCATTACTGCACCTACCCCGGCTCCTGCCAAACTGAAAGGAAAAGAAGTCCAATTCGGTGATGAGCCTGTTACTGTGGAGGGTTCAGATTTTGCTGCAATACTGTCTATCTTTCCGATAGGGTCCAGCTCGAGAGTTGCACCCTTAACTTGGACTCAAAGGAGAAATAAGAATAGAAAGATCGCCTGGATCAAGAAAACCAAGGCCGCTGAAGTTGCTTTTTCTGGAAGAGATTTCTGAGAAAGAAGAAGAACAGCCTGAGATCTCACCGCTATTAGGAGTGAGTAGGTTTCATCCTCTCTCTGCTGCATCTGATGAAGAAGATGCTCGAAGGATAGCCACTGTGTTACCCCAACTTGCATACTACAAAGATTGTAAGAGGAAAGAGATCAAGATTGTTCCGCTAACCCGTTTGTGAGTAGTAGTAGAGAAATTAGCTAAGAAGGAAGGTTTCCCCGTGTCAGAGATTCTGAGAAGAATGGGACGAGTACCAACTTGATCCCACCTCGGACCATGAGTAAACCCTATTACTGCCCTAGAAAGGCAAAGGAAGAAAGTACGAGCTAGTGGGAGAAGTTTGCTTGTTGTTGTATCAGGTCACCATAATAAGGAGGACACCACCTACCGATGTACAGCCGACAGACCATCTAGTCCTAGGCCTCCTACTGCAAGAAGGATGGTGTGGCAACTTATTATTGCTGAACCAATACCGACAAAATGTTCTGAGAAGAAGAGTCTCGTTAGAGAGCCCGAATCTGAAGAAAGTACTACTGCATTAAAAGAAACTCCTGAAAAAGAAGTTCAACGGTCATCGCCTGACAACCGTGAGACCGTTTGGAAAAGACCACTGAGGATCCTATAGGAAATCTAAGGATAGACATCCGACGGTTGGCAAGGGAAAGAAGAGAAGGATTGGAAAATGAAGTGGATTCATCAGAGTTTATGGATCAAGAATGTGTTGAGATCAACATGGTCAAGACCCGAGCGTCGTCAGCTCTGCAGGGAGCTCCGTCAACTTCAGAAAGAGATAAACTAGAAGCGATGAGAGCACGTCTTCAAGAAAAGGATGACATGATCTCTCAGATGGCAAAGAAGATGGAGGAGATGGCGGCCGCCTTAGCCACTCTCCAGAGTCAGCTTCAACCTCAGAAGGAAACACCCTCAGAGATCATTCACATTGCAGATGGAGGAAAATAAGTTACATCCGTCAACGGAGATGAACAGCCAAAGAAATATTCAACGCAGAGCATGATTCCTGAAAAAGATATTAAGAATATGGTGAAACAGCAGATTCGAGAAACCATAGCCCAGTCTAAGAGTGGAGCATCTATTCAGACGGGTAGACCCTACCCTGAGGAATTTGATGCAGTCCAATACTTGAAGGGCTTCGTACCACCTCTATTTAAGAATTTTGACAGTACGGGAAACCCCCGGCAACATGTCTCACATTTTCGTGCTAGTTGCTGCAATGCCGGTGGGAGCGACGATTTGCTCTTTCGTCAGTTCATCAGCAGTTAGTCTGGGATTGCCTTCGATTGGTATGCAAAATTACTGAATGGTTCAGTTAAGACCTTTGCAAAATTGGAGAAATTTTTCGTTAAGCAGTTTGTTGGGGCTCAGTACAACATCACTATCGGTGATCTAGTGGTGGAGCAACAGAAACTGAACAAAACTTTAGTAGATTACATACTTCGATGGAGGAACTTAAGTATGAAATGTGAATCACAGCTTCAGGAACAGCACGCAGTTGGTATCCTGTTGAAAACTACCCATGGCCTGATAGCACTTGTCCTCAATGGATTCATAATTAAAACTTTCAATAAGTTTCTTAGCATGGCCGGGAGCTTGCAGGAGGAGGCAAAGCAGCTGAGTTTCGTTAACAAGACTGATAAGCAAAATCCTGTAAAGTCATTTGAAAAGAAATACAGGATCATCGTGGCAATGGATAAAGGTAAGCAGCCAGTGCAGATATAGCCAGAGCGGCCACAACCAAGTTATCAACCACCACAACGGACTTATCAACAACCTCAACAAAGCTATCGATAGCGTCGACCGAGCTATCAATCATGGCAGCATGACCAACCACCGCCTCATCCACCACGTGCCCTGAAGGAACTTCTGAATAAGGAATACCCCTTCAAGACTGAAGTAGTGGCTAAGATCTTTTGAAGTTTGATGAAAACGCCTGACTTTCAACTACCAGAGCCTAGAAAACCAGAGGAAGTTGACAAGAAAGATTTCTTCACCTTTAAGAATTACTGTCCCTACCATAGGATGCTCGGACATAAGATAGAAGATTTCTTCACCTTTAAGAATTGGCTTGAGGATAACCTCCGGAAAGGGAACATAACGTTCTCGAAGGAATACATGAAGGAGCCCCAAAAAGGAGGTTTCGCCAATGTCATTTCAACGGATCTTATTGTTCCGATAGACCCTTATGCGACCAACGATGGATGGAGAACTGTCTGGACGAAGTCCTCGAAGAAGATTTTGGATCACATTCAGACCGCTTCGGTGCGCGCTTTAACTCGGAGTTTGAAACCCGTCAAGCCAGCACTATCGCTTTCGATTGAAGAACTGCCGCAGAAGGAAGAGATGATCGTGGAAGAAAAGAAGACCGAGGGTCCAAAGGGTAGACTAGGGGCTGCTTATCCTAGGATGGTTGCTTCTGATTTGGGGGAGAAATCCATCGGATCTTTGACTCTGTATGATTATTTGCTCGCCCCGGCGGGATCTAATAATGATAAGAGTTTTGGTGTTGGCTAAGTTTTGACTGTTTCTAACCATTTGGTAAGTAATGACAACCAACCTAATCTCAATTTCGATACAAATAAAGATTCTAAAATCATACAAAACTTTGACGACCACGACGAAGGAGAAGACGTTCACAAGGATGGCTACGAAAGCTCAACGATTGGTTCCTAAGTGAAATTAAATATCATAAACTAGAGACTTAGGAAAAATATTTGATTGGTTCCTAAGTGATTAGGGGACCAAATAGGACATTTTTATGATTTTTAATATTTTTTAATTATTAAAATATCAAAATATGCTTAAAAATGAAAATTTTTAGAAAATTCCAATTTTATTTTTCTTAGACTCCTCTAATATCAAAGAAGTCCCAAAATCAATTTGGTGAATTTTTGAAATGTATTTTTGGAGTTATAAATTTTTAAAGTTTAATTTTGATTATGTGGCTTAATTGATCAATTTAGTGGTGTTAAACATTTCCAATTGACTTCAAAGTTTTATGTGAGGTTCCCCTGATCCTAGAGATCAGTGGAGAATTGATTTCAAGTTATTTTAATGTGTGATTAAGGGCCTGTTTGTTTCGGCGTTCTTCTCCTGCGGCGCGGCAAATCGCCGCACTTTCGATCATGCGGGCTCCGATTCGCGAGGAATTCGCGGTGCTTCACCGCGAAGTCGAGGCAAAGCCGGCCGCGGCATAAACCCCGCGGCCCCGAATTCATATAGCTTTTAACCTTCACCTTGAATTTCTCGCTACCCTTGCTCGCCCATGCTCCCGAGCTCTGAGCTCCCGATCTCCTTCTCCGGCCTCAATCTTCTCGCGAGATCAGGACTTCTCTGCCCGAAATCGAATACCTACGATCTAACTGGTATCGTTCTCTCTCGAAGCTCTGTCTCCCTCTCCCCTCTCTTTCTCATTGAAATTTTTGTAGATCCACGATCCTTCCTAGTTCATTTATAGTTCTCAAAACTTCTGCAATGAATAGTTGTGCTTCTGCGGTTGCTCGTAACAACTATATAAGGATTCATGACAATTTTTAGGTGAAATTTTTCACTGCTCCTAACAGCTATTTAGGTTTATGTAGTTGAAAAGATTCGTTCAAAACAATGGCTTATTGTGTCAAGGCCCTAAATGCTCTTTGTCTGTTTTATAGAAGTGTTCTATTGCTATATAGAACTGTTCTTTTTCTAAGGATATATGGTTATGCTCTTGTTCTGGGCGATAGGATGGGTAATGCTATATAGATGAATTTCATGGGTAATGATATCTGGTCATCCAGAGAAATTTTGTTTATGTGTTTAAGGCCAGTTTCAGTGCACTCAACATAAATGAATTGTCACAAATATTTTTATATTTGCCTGTTTCACTTATATTAGAAATTTTGATTGCAAACATAGGTGGAGATTGCAAACATGGCTCCAAATGCACTGTAATGCGCATCTAGCACCTCATTAGTATCAGAGCAAAAATTATTGTGTCAAATTTTGGTTGGGTGGGTTAGGCTTCTTATTTTAGATACTTTCATACAGACTATAAATGCAATGTGGCTGATTGATGTATGAGATCATCCTTAAGAGTGTGTAACTCAACCTATCTTTCTCTTACAATTTGATGATTATAGACTGATGCTCCTCTTTGTACAGTGATGATGAGCATGAGAAAAATATTTCTATTGCTCATTGTATAGCTTTAATGATTATAGAAAACTGTATTTTTTGTGTAAGAAGCTCCAGGCAAGTGTAAAACTGCGAGCAAGAAGCTCCTTCCAGGTTCATATTACATCAAACTGGAGCAAGAAGCTCCATTTTACGGAGCTGTTTTTCATGCAAAACAATCATATGGTAGTATTTTTTGGGGCATTTTCATACATACCACGTAATTCTAATGTGTTCACATATCCAATACGCAAAAGAATATTATTAAGGAATTGTGTATTTCATGTCCTATTTATAATTGATTAATCAAACAAAGATTGATTTTTATTATAGGTTCATGACTGTATGATTAAAAAGAACATTATTATGCATTTCAGAGTTGCCATTTGGTTGGAGGGGTTTGGAGTATACTACATTTTAAATTTAGGGCATTTCTCATTTTAGCTTTTACATTTAAAAATTCAAAAAAAGTACATTGAATTTATCAATAGAAAGACAACAGAATTGCATGAAGCTAGAGATTCTTCTTCAGTCTTTTTGATTCCAGTTATGGTAATTCTATTCAGAATTAGATAAACTTGTAAGTAGTTTATTCAAGTTAGTTCTATTGTGGTTTAATGGCTTAAAGCTTACATGTAAACTAATCTTGAATTTTTGTTTGACATGCCAATAGTAATTGATGCATGATCATCATAGTTGTGTATTATTATTAATTTTTGATGAGCCTTATATAATACAAGTTGTAGGTGTTCGGAGTTCTTAATGCATTGGAATTGGTATCTCGATATATTTTGTAACATCTGGTATAATTGGTGTGTAACTTTAGGTAAATTGGAGTTTGAGTGTTTATGGTACTTTGAAATGCTATGTACATGTTCTCTACTTTAGCAATAAAGAAATATCATTTCTTTCCCGTGGATGTAGGTCAGTTTGACCGAACAACGTAAATTGTTCTCTTTTCTGTGCTTACCTGTACTATTTGGTTAATTGTAATTTATATCTATCAATTCTAGTATAAGTAAAGATATAACTAATATTTGTCATATTCATAGTATGGCTAATAAGAACAAAGAAGTTGCTACTCCTGCACTTTGGGAGAAGGACATAAAAATAATATTCTGCAATGTGTGCATAGCGGAAGTCGAAAAGGGAATAAGCCAAATTCTTTTTTCAGCAAAGAAGGCTGGCAAAACATTGTTACAAATTTTAGGGAGGTCACAGGCAGGGATTATGACAGGCTACAGCTAAAAAATAAATGGGACCAACTCAAGAAAGATTGGAAACTTTGGAAGGATTTAAAACAAGGATCGACTGGCTTGGGCTGGGATCCGTTGAAGCGAACAATTGCTGCTTCAGAAGCATGGTGGACTGAAAGGCTTGCGGTAAGATATTATTAAATTACTATTTGTAATGTTAATCATTTTTATTTAGGGGGTCTTCTAATAAAATCTCATTATATGTTACAGATTTTTCCTTCGGCGAAAAAGTTCAAATTAGCTGGGATAGAACCAGAATTGGAGGACAAGCTCGATAGGATGTTTAGTGGGGTGGTAGCTACAGGGAAATATGCAGCTGCCCCTAGCCAGACAATTTTTGAAACTACCCCTGATCATGTGGCCGTTGAACTATCAAACGATTCAGCAGAGCTCCGCATCTACGAGCAAATTGAAATCCAGTCAACAAACCCTACAAAGCGGCCCCTGGAACGAACAAAAGAGTAAGAGTGTTGCTACATCTATGAGAGACTAGCTATCATACCTAGTGGACACATCTAATGATGCCCCACACAGAGTTCAGAAAAGCGACGTACATGAGGTCGTTAGGCTTCTTGAGGACGATCCAGACTTTACTGGGGATCGTGACCTTTTGTACTTTACTGTCGACCTCTTCCGTGATTCCTTGCATCGAGGCTTCTTTATTGCATTGAGTAAAGATCGACGAGTAGAATACATTCGATATTATTATAACCGTCACACCATTTGATTTTATGTCGCACAGCTTAAATTTATTACATCTACTAGATCGAACTACCAGTCATGTATTTGTTTGGTCAATTTTTATTAGTTTGAACTGATGTTTAAGCTTTATATTTCAAGTATAGTTCATTCATGTGCTTATTTTAGTCCATTAATATTTTCTAAAGACCTTCATTTGGTTTAATTGTAATAGGCAATTTATATCGTCATGGACCCAGAGGAAGTTCGACGCCGACGGCGAAATGCAGCGGTAAATATACTGGTGCAATACTACAATACGTACATCGATCGTGAACCTTGTTACACATCATCTTAAATTGGGGACAAATGGAAGGTAGAAATGCTTTCAGGACACCCAACGAGATTTCGAAACATCTTCCGCATGTCCCAAGAAGTTCTCAATCATCTTTTAACAGATCTAACAACATCTCATGGACTCAACGGGTCTTCTCGGACAACATCCCGTGAAGTACTAGGCATAACACTGTACATACTATCACAAAATGAGTCTATGCGGGGAGTCATGGAACGCTTCCAACACTCGTCCGAAACAATAAGTAGATATTTCTCAGTTGGATTGATTTCTCTAGTTAGTCTAGCACAAGCCATAATAAAACCAACCGATCCTACTTTTGCAAGGACTCCAGTAGAGATTTGCAACAATGACCGATAGATGCCATATTTCAAGGTACACTTGTATACTACAAACACATATTAAGTGACTGCATATTGAAATGATTTCTGTTGTATATAAAGGATTGCATCGGCGCAATCGATGGAACGCACGTTCATGCTGTAGTGTCGGATAATGAGAAAGTTGCATTTATCGGTCGTTCTGGGAGGACAACTCAGAATATAATGGCTGTATGTGATTTCAACATGTGTTTTACATTTGCATTGGCTGGATGGGAGGGCAGTGCACATGATAGCAGGATTTTTAAAATTGCAACGAGAAATCCAGAGTACAATTTTCCTCACCCACCGCATGGTCAGTTCCATTTGTAATATGAACAGTAGAAATTATTTTCACAAACCTTGCTAATTTTATAATTATTACAGGAAATTATTATTTGGTCGATGTTGCATACCCAATGCAGAGGGGGTACCTTAAACCCTATCCTGACACAAGATATCATATTCCAGATTTCGAGAGAGCCAGTAATCATACAAGAAGTAGAAAAGAGGTGTTTAGTAAAAGACATTCATCCTTGCGAGGCGTAATTGAGAGGACATTTGGAGTTTTGAAGAAGAAATGGGTCATACTTCGAGATATGCCACCTTATCCGTTTTCCAAACATGTGCAGATAGTGTTAGGAACTATGGCCCTACACAACTATATTAGGCGGCATCCAACTTAAGCTGATGTTGATTTCGAGCCTGTCGATCTCAATGACGAGGTAGTTACAGTCGAAGGTTATGAAGACCACATTGGACAATCTCTACCACGGGAGGAGAACGACAGTGCAACAATTTGCACGAAAGATGGGGAGGGTGCGAATGAAATGGCAGCCCTTCAAGAAGAGATTACTCGCTCGTTAGTTGGAGAGTGATTCTGTTGAGCAGTGGTATGTTTGTCTTTTACACTCTGTTGAGCACTTTCCTTCATATTAACTGATCTGTAAGAGTAATGTTTGTCTTCTGTCTATCTTGATTATTATCATTTTGTTTGAGCATTTGCTACTCAAATTAATTCAGTTGTATATCTGCTTGCATTTCAGGTAGACATGAGCTCCAGCATGTCGGCTACCTCTCGCCGAGTGCTATGTCACTGTGGCCTCCATACATCTCTTTTGGTATCACGATAGTCGCACAGCTTTTGCCGAAAGTTTTATGCCTGTCCTCGGAACATTCCAGAGCAGTGCGGTTTCTTCCGATGGGCAGACAGTTTACCGAATTCTCACGAGTCCGATGCTAGGGAGTGCACGGCTTCACCAGAAGACGGTGTGACACGGGAGCTACAGGAACTCAAAACTAAAATGAACATTATTATATTGTTGGTTGTTGTTGTAATAGTTCTACAGTTTTTTTTCACTATACTGCTACTAGCACGTGCTTGAGAGGACTCTATGTTCACCTGTAGAAATTTATGACTTTTTGAGATATGCAATCGTTATCTTGATGTTTTGTCATTTCAAATCTTTTGCATAGAGATGATTTAGAACTCATTAATTTTTAATACTCTTAATATATATAGATATATAAAAATATGTAAATAAAGACATACTTTTATATATATAAAAAATTTTAATACTTTTAAAATATATAAAAATATAAAAATAAGTAGATATAAAGCTTATAAATATTTATTTTATTAATTTGAACAATATATTTAACAACAAATGACGCTTAAATTTTTAAAAATAAAATTTATATTTATTAGTTTGAATATTTAAAATATAAAATTTTTTAAAAAAATTGCATTTGCAAATTCTGTATATCATATAAATAAATCTAAATTTTCAAACAGTTTTAATAAACAGGGGCAGTCTGGTCATTTTCTGCCCCGCAGCTGTTTTCCCACAGCTGCAACCAAACAGACAGCCAGCTTTCCTGCAGTTGCTTCCCCATGATTGCTTCCCGCATGTTGCTTCTGAGCAGCACGAATCGCAATTTTGAGTGATTAGGCCAATTAGGATTATTTTTAATGAATTGACTATAACAATAATTATCCTATGGTCCTCTAGTCCTAAGGGACTTTACCAAATTTTTCTATAATTTTCTGAACAACATGCTAATTTTTGGAATTAAAATGTCAAAACAGTGACATAAACTTGAAAAATACATAACTTACCAGAGGGATGGCCTCTGATCTTGAAAAATTCAGAGAATTTTTTAAGATCAGAGGCTACAAAAGCCCTATGGTCTCATGTCATGGTGAAATGTATACATGCATGGAGAATTAAAATGCTCAAAATAGTATTAAATTAATCAAAAATAAAATACTTAACAAAATAGATCAATTTTTTTTCCACATTATTCTCCTTTGTTCACTGAGCAAGAGGGTATTTTTATTTTATTTTTATGATTTTTCTATGCAAAGATATCAATTTTTAAAGTTTCAGGTATTTAAATAAATAAGAAAAATCAGATTTTCCTACTTAAACCAGTCAGCACCGCGTCAACCTCGGTGGCTCCGAAGCTCTACGTGTCGCGCTCCCATTCGACGCTGCCACCTGAGTCAGCTGCCACGAGGCCCGCGATTCACGCTCTATCTCCTCATTCGACGCTATCTGAGCCGTTTGTTCGATACACGTGCAATCCGATGGTGGCCGATCATCGTCTCCGACTAGTGTGTACCCATGACCGTCGACCTTCTAACCCTAATATCTCCCTCGATTCTCAATGGATTTTTGAGTTCTTATGCTCTATGGATTCATCTTGAGAAGAAGAACACATCCATATGGAAAACAGGTATTGAAATTGACTTAAATAAAAAGAAGAATCGCTGGAAGCTCTGGAGGAAGAAGAGGGCAATACCCTGGCTCTGAGAAGTGAAGCTTCTATCAGAGAGGCTCGGCACGTTCGTTGGAGTCCAAGGAGGCTAGGGATGAAGCCTGGAGCTGTGGTGAAATGTCTAGGCTTGACTTCCACCAAGCCCGATCACAAAGCTTAGAGGCTAGAACAACTGGGTGGTCTGGAGAGGGGGCTTTCACTGGGAAACTCCTTCTCTACCTCTGGTGAAGGTGTGGGAAGAGTTAATTTGGATTTGGTGAAGTTTCAGAGAGTGTCCTGATTTTAAACAAGCATTGAAATTGACTTAAATATTTTTTGGCCTAATTTTCAACTGAGAAATTGGGCTCGGCTGAGGGGATTCAATACAGGAGAACAACGGGGTTCTTCTTCTCTAGGCTGGGAGAAGCTCTGGGAATAGTTTGGGGGACATCTATTGAGAAAAATTAAAACACCCTTCAGTACCCCTCTCATGGCTGAGAAGAGGTGTTTAAATGGCCAGGGCCATTGGGCTGAGGTAGGGCTTAATTGGTGCGTGAATTCCACTGCTCAGGTGGAGGGCTGAGAGGCTCCAAAGTTTGATTTAGCTGAGGTGGCCAATTAGGTGAGTTTGGGATTGTTTCACTTGGTGGTGGCTCTCGGTTTTGACTTCCTCCAGCGGCTAGGCTAGCCGGTAAGGACAAGGGAGCTGGCCATGGGTCAGGTCAACCAACGAGTAGGGTTTAATGGTGATAAACCCGACATGGGGGGATTTGGGGTGAGGGAAAAGGTGGATTTGTCCATTTAAGGGAAGAGATCCCTAAAATGGGGAACCCTTGGTCCATGGCTCACTTAGTTTGGGCTAAGTGGATCTAGGGTGGTTCCTAGGGCTCACATAGTGACTGTGGATAGGTTCGTTTAGCCACATTTGGTTCAATTTGGTTTGGTTTGGTCATGGGTTCAAAATGGCTAATTTGGGTTTGGGTTGGGCTAACCTGAGTTAGGTCTTGATTTAGGTCGAAATGTCTTGAGCAATTTTGAAGAGGTGATTGCCATGAAGAAGTTTCATGAAGACATGGGGAGGTTTTGGGTTCAATTGGAAGGTCAATTTGGTTAATTTTGGTTAATTTGGGGAGGGTTGAATCAACTTGGGTTCAAGTTGGGTTAAGGTGGGGTTTAAACCCAATTGAAAGTTTCAACTGGTCTAGGGGAATGTATTGAAGAGTTCACAACATCAATTGGGAAGAAATTTTACGGTTTGGCTAATCAATTTGGTAGGTTTGGGGCATGGGTTCACTTTAGGCTAAAATGGGGGTATTTTTGGTTTCAAATAGATTTAGGTTAAGCTTAGGCTTAAATTGGGGCAATTGAAAGTTGCATAGGTTTCATGGGAATGTTATGGAAAGTTTAGGATTGAAATTTGGGGGAAAAAAAGTTGGTATTAGGTTAATTGGGGGTTTTGGATTAATTAGGCAAAATTGGGGATTTTGGATTTCAAATGGAATTGAACTCAAATGGGAATAAAATTTGGCTTAGATATGGTTTAGATTGATATTAATGATGTTTAATTAAAGTTTAGAATTGAAATTGGGTAAAATTGAGGTCAAATGGGTTGGTTTGGGGTGACATTGGGTCCATTTAGTTTAAAAATGAGTCAATTTGGGGATTTTAAAAAACGTGGGTTATTTTGGAAAAATTGGGCTATGGTGTAGTTGAACAAAATGAAATAGAAAATATTTGGGATTTTTTGGAATTTTCTAGGAATTTTTAGAATTTTTGGAATTTTGTGCCTAAAGGGTATTTTAGGGTATCAAGAGGTTATTTGGAGGGTATTGGTGTATTTTGGTGAATTTAAAAGGAGGGGGTTGTTTCAAAAATGACTTTTAGGATTTTTGAAATTTTGGGTAATTTTTTTGGGAATTTTTGGAAATTTTGGGGCAATTAGGTAATTTTAGGTAGGTTTGAAGGACCCAATCTCACAACTAGGCATTTAGCAAAAATTGAATTTTGATCATGATGAAGCTTAAAGTGAGCCATGGACCAAGAAATGTCCACCCTGAACATCTCATGTATTGTTTCCAACCCTCTTAGCCAAAGAGCTAGGGGTTTGGACTTAGCCACATGAGTGCTCAAATGAACCAGGGGGAAGAATGGGTAAGGATGGTGTGTGTGAGAGTGCAGTGTGTGTAAGCTTGACCTCACCAGGATCAGACCACCCAGGGTAGTCCTAAGGCTTGAACAACCTTATAGGAGCTCACTATTGGTTCCCCATATGATGGTCTTAACCTTCTAAGGTGATTTAGAGGTTTGTAACTATCTAAGTGGGGTTCCAATAGGAGTCAAGAAGTAGCTGAATTGCTAAAGGGTGGGTCCCAATTCTAGTCCTCTAGGATAGTCAAGGAGAAACCTTATGGCTAGATCCTAAGAACTAAGGAGAGAAGTGTTGACCTCATCTTTGATGAGGTCTTCCCTTCTTCTTCCCTTCTTTGACAATCTTAGAGGACTAGAATTGGGACCCACCTTTTAGAAATTTGAACCACTTCTAAACTCCCTGCAAACTCCACAAACTTGACTATAGACCCCTAATCACCTAGAGGGTTGAAATCAAATGTGGAAGTTTAAAGGATGAGTTCCTATAGGATTCTTTGGCCTTAGGACTGCCCTAGGTGGCCTGGTCTGGTGAAGGGGCTGACTTACACTACACTTACACACTACATTTCCACACACTTCCTAAAACCACACTCATACCCAACTTCACCTCCCGACTCATGTAGGTGATTCACATGGATGGTCCTTAACCCCTAAGCCCTCGTGCAGAGGGTTAGGAACAACATAAGTGAATGCCTCAAATGAGTCCTTTCATGGCTCATATGGGCTTGAAATGGATTCATGGCTCAACCAAAATGATTTCTTCCCACTTAAATTCACCCAATCTTCAATTTCCCAAATTTTCAATTTTTGACCCCCGGGACCCTACACCTACTAAACCTACCCAAAACCCTTGAAATTACCCAAATTTTTGCAAAATTTCCAAATTACCCAAAATTCTCCAAAATCATTACCAAACATCTCCACATCACTTAAATTGATCATCCATACCCAAAAATACCAAAGATTCCAAAAATACCTCCCAATACCCTCCAAATACCAAAAATACCCTTCTTGGCCTAAAAATCCAAAAATTCAGAAAATTCCCAGAAAATTCCAGAAAATCCCAAATATTCCCAATTTCATTTTGTCCAACTACACCATGGGCCAATTTTGTCGATTTACCCTACTTTTGTCAAAACCCCCAAATTGACCCATTTTAACCCAAAGTGAACTCAATGTCAAACCAAACCTATCCAATTGACCCAAATTCTGGTCCAATTCAATTCTAAACTTCAATTCAACATTCCCAATACCAATCTAGACCAAATCCAAGTCCAATTTGATTGTCATTTGGATCCAATCTCACTTTTGGCCTTAAAGCCCAATTTGGACCCATGACCCAAACTTAACCCAAACTCACCCAATTCAACTCCAATTAACCTCAAATCTTTTCTAAATCTTCCTTAACATTCCCACAAACAAAACCCTAACATGATTTGCCCAAAATTTGAACCCAAACCCCACTCAAACTCAACCCAAGGTTAAAAGGCCCATTTTTGACCTAAGCCCAAACCTAACCCAAATTCAACCCAATTCAAATCCAAATCACTCCCAATTTGTTTCAAATCACTCATGACACATCCATGAGCTAAACCCAACAATTATTTGGCCCAACCTCTTTACAAAATTCCCATCCATAAATTCATTTTTAAACTTAAGGGCCCATTCCTTAAACCATTTTAAAAGCCCACTTCCACCAAATCCAAAACCCCAAAAATTCTTCCAAAGCCCATATGACATTTCCCCTCATCATACTTTCAATTAAAATCATCCCTAAGTTCTAAAACAATGATCAAATATTTCTAAATGAAGCTTCATCCAAATTTCCACCAAATTATCCAAAATCCTTAAAATTCTTTTTTATGAAATTGACCAAACTTTTTGCCAAGCCAAAGGTGAGCCATGAAGCCATGCATGAGCCACATGTGAGCCATGAGAGCTTTGGACACTCCACCATGCCATATTGGGTAAGAAGAGGGGGGCTTTCCTTAATCCCTAAAGCTCATTAGCCTTAATCATGTTTCACCTAAACTTAAATTTAATCCAAATATATTTGGATGGAGACTTCTCCATGCCAAACCAGTCGATCCCTTTGATCTCCCACAGCATCCAAAGCCACCTTGAAGGGTGCACCAAGCCCAAATGGGTGGATTGACCCATTTAGACTCAAAACTAGCCATGCCCCATTCTACTTTGATTCAACCACTTTACACATGGCATTTGCCAATTGCCTACACTAAACCCCGACCCGACCCACTCGACCAAGATGGTGACCATTGCTCGGCCGGCCGGCCACCAGTGCCGCCGGAAAACACCATGGCCGAGAGCTCACATGTGAGCCAACATTGAAATTCTCACTTGCCGAGCCGCCCCATGCCTAGTGGTCACCATGGCCGTTCTTCTCCTCACTGCAGCAGGCTCGATCCCAAGCCCTAACTCCCCTGGGAGGCCCCCCAGCCAGCTCTATTTAAACTCCACCCCTCTCGGCCATGAGAAGAAGAGAAGCACAAACCTTGCCAAAACTCTGCCAAAATTGTTCCAGACCCTTCTCCACCCTTAGAGCACTTGATCCCCAGTGAAATTCCCCTGCTATTTCTCCTCTGTAAGCTCAATTTCAGAGTTGAAATTCCACCCAAAACCAGGACACTTCTCCACAGTGAGCCAATTCCCAAATTGATTGGCTCTACACCTTCAACGGACCAAGGGAAGGTGTCCACCATCAAAAGCCCCATCTCCAGAGCCACCCGGCTTGCTCCAGCCTCCAAGCTTTGTGATCGGGCTTGGTCGAAATCATATCCGGACAATTCTCCGAGATCGGGAGACTTCATCCGGAGCTTGCTGGGATCCAATCGAAGGTGCAACAACTCTCGGATTGAAGCCACACTTCTCCGAGCCAAGGTATGAGCTAATTCTTCATCCCGAGCTTCGGAGAATCTCTATTTCAAATGCCTTAGTTTCAATGCATGTTAACCGTATAGATGTGTTCGTCTCTTCAAGACGAATCCATAGAGTATAAGAACATAAAAATCCATTGAGAATCGAGTGAGACTTAGGGATTTAGTGTGGACGGCTCTCGGGTGAGAACACTTGGGGACGATGAACGGATGCCGTCCATTCAATACACGCGCAGACGAACGGCTCAGATGGCGTCGGACCAGGAAATGGTGCGAGAACCGCGGGGCCCGGCCGCCGACTCGAGTGGCGGCGTCGAATGGGAGCGCGCCACGTGGCCTTTCGAGTCGCCGAGGATGCGCCGGCGCCGTGTGGATAAATAGGAAATTAGGGTATTTTCTTATTTATTTAATTCCCTAAACTTCAAAAATTCATATCTCTCGTGTAGAAAAATCAGAAAAATAAAATAAAAATACCCTCTTGCTCGGTGAAGAGAGGAGAATAATGTGGAAAAGAAATCACTTAATTTCATCAAATATTTTATTTTTTATAATTTATTTACTCTCTGCATTGTTTTAATTCTCCATGCATGCATACAATTCACCATGGCATGAGACCATAGGGCTTTTGAAGCCTCTGAATTTGGGAACATTCCCTGAATTTTCCAAAGTCAGGGGCCATCCCTATGAAGAGTTCTTGATTTTTCAAGTTCAGGTCATTATTTTGAGTATTTTAATTCCAGTAAATAGCATGTTGTGAAATAAATTCTAGGAAAATTTGGTGATATTCCTTACGACCAGAGAACCCTAGGAAAAATAGATTTTGGCTTAGTTCATTCAAAATAACCCTAATTGGCTTAAACACCCAAAATAGGTCTTTAATTAATTAGAGTTAACCAGGCAACAAATTGACTTGAAATCAATTCTCCACTGACCTTTAGGATCAGAGGAATCCACCATAAAAATTTGAGGTCAATTGGACTTGGTTAGCCCCACTAATTGGGTTGATTAAGTCACTCAGCCATTTTAAACTTTAAAAATTCATAACTTTTAAAATACTTTTCAAAAATTCACCAAATTAGTTTTGGAGCCTCTCTGATATCAGGGGAACCTAAGAAAATTAAAATTTAAATTTTCTAAAAAAGTTGATTTTTAATCATATTTTAATATTTTTAATAATTAAAAAATAATAAAAATCACAAAAATAATAAAATTTACCAAAATGTCACATTTTGAATTTTAATCACTTAGGAACAAACCCCATATTTTTCTTAGGTCTATTTGGTGAGATATTAAATTTTAAAGCTTTAGGATATTTTTAAAATTAAAAAATGTATTTTCTAGCATTTTCACTAAAATAATTATAATAAATCATAGAAAAATCAGAAAATTACAAAATTTGCTTCTCTGGTTTCCTTGATATCAGAGAGATTTTTGAAAAATATAAAACTCATTTTTCAACATTTATTTTATTTTTAAATTAATTAACACTCCAAAACTTAAAATAATTATAATAAAAATAATATATTTCAAAAAATCACCAAAATTGGTCCAAGTGCTTCTCTGGTCATTAGGAATGTCTCCTAATTTTCTTAAGGACAGAAACTTTCCCTTGGTCATGTTATTAAATTTCCCTTGGAAATCTCTATTTTTCACCAAAAATAATTATATAAATAAATTAAATACAGAAAAATCACATTTTCTCCTCTCATGTCTTTATTGACATATGAGTGAAGTCACATAAAAATTTCAAGTTCATTTGAGTTCAATTTAGTGAGTTATGAAATTATTAAGCTTAAAGGGTAAAATGGTAATTAAAATTTTAACCCTTAATTAAAACTTTAGGTTTAATAAAAAATTAACAAGTAAAATATTTGATCCTAATCTGATTTGGATGATTGAAATTTAAATAATTAAAGGGTAGAAACCCATTAAATAATTTTAAAATGATTAAACTTTAATTAAATAATGGATTAAATTTGGAAGAATAATAAATTGGAATTATTAAAATAGGGATATTTATTAGGAAGAGATTTATTCTTTAATTTCAAAATCCCTAAATTAATTATCTCATTAATATTCAATTCTTAATTAAAATGATAACTCAAATTTAAAATATTAAAAGACTTAATTATTAAACTCTTTTAAAAAAATTTCAATAAAAAATTAAAAATTAAATTAAATTAAGTTAAATTAAATCAAATTAAATTAATTAAACAATCAAATTAAATTAAATTAAATTAAATAAATTAAATTAAATTAAATAATTAAATTAAATTAAATTAAATTAAATTAAATTAAACAATTAAATTAAACTAAATTAAATTAAATTAAAATGAATTAAACAATCAAATTAAATTAAATTAAACCAAATTAAATTAAATTAAATAATTAAATTAAATTAAATAAATTAAATTAAATAATTAAATTAAATTAAATTAAATTAAATTAAATAATTAAATTAAATTAAATCAAATCATATTAATTAAACATCAAATCAAATTAAATTAAATTAAGTTAAATTAAAACTCAATTAAATTAAATTGAATTAAATATAACATCACCTAAGACATAAAAGAAATTAAATATAAAGCAACTTGAACACTATTCCAAATTTAAACCCTTTAACTTAAATCAAATCATTTGAATACTAATTTACCCTTGAAAGCTTTGATTATTATAACTCCTAAATGAAACATTAAATGAAGTGCTACTTCACTCATAAGATATTCAAATGTCTTAATTCACTGGGCAAGTTAACAAAACTTGAAAACCTCGGACGATTGATTCATTTATATAATTAAATTCATTTGGACTTAAAACAATCCTAAAAATATTGAAAAGATGTTTAAGATTCTTCTTAAGTACTTCCTCGATATGATAGGATATTTATAAGAACAATTGGATTTAATTGTTCTTTGATGAAGAAAATCGTCCTCAAACAAAAACACAAAGAACCTAGACGTCATAGGAGATGACTAGCTATAGGATTAGGAATTTGGTAGAAAACCATAACCTTTCCCTTAGCTTTACCTAGGAACTTGCTTAAATATTCTAATTGTGTTTTAAGTGTAGCTTGGGATGACGGGAAGACCCTCCAGGTACGCTTTTATTTTATTGTAATTTACTTTCTTGCAATTTACTT
Source organism: Papilionanthe hookeriana x Papilionanthe teres (assembly GCA_022702705.1). Classification (NCBI taxonomy): domain Eukaryota; kingdom Viridiplantae; phylum Streptophyta; class Magnoliopsida; order Asparagales; family Orchidaceae; genus Papilionanthe; species Papilionanthe hookeriana x Papilionanthe teres. The sequence goes on from CM040421.1 coordinate 184,281,553, forward strand.
CCCTGCAATTTACTTTCTTGCAAATGCACTTTACTTTTCTTGCATGATAAAACAACTGTTGCATGAAAACCCACACCTTTAGGATAGTCCCTAAAACTGAAACCAAAACTAAGTTAAAAGTCATCGCAAGATAAAATTCACCGCCACAACATTTCAAAATATAAAACAACTCAAAATTTAATCACAAACGAACACAAAACTACAATTACAACTAAATTAAAAAGTCCTCGTTGGATGATCGGGAATACCTCGGATGATGTAACCTACGTGTTGCTAACGGGATTTCCACGGTCTAAATGAAAGTGTGGAACTCATTCAGTTGAGTTTAGCAAATTCATCCGGACTAAGTGAATCCGATAAAAATAATGATGCCGGAAGGATGGAACCGTGGGATCTTAACCGGTGTCGTTATAATCAACTTTAAGATTTGTTTTAATCAAAATACAAAACACTTGGAAATTAAGATCTTCTCTAAACCAAAACACTTTTCTCATCCCCCGATTTATGATTTCTAAAACTAAACCTCTGCAACAACAAGGAGCTTGGAGCATGGTGGGCGAGCACGGCCATCGTCGTCGATAGAAACTTGAACCTACTTCAAGCAAAACCTTCTTAGAATTAAACAACAAAGCCATAGGACTTCGAGGTAGCTTGCCTAGTGCAACATAAATCCTCAACCTCTTCGTTAGGCATTTGCATTGCAAATTAAGCCCTAACCGGTCTTAGGATTCCGAGGTAGTCGTCCGATACGACAATAAACCCTCCCATCTTCTAAAGTTATTTGTTTGATTTTATCATACAAATATAAGCCCTAATTAATTAAAATTGGCAAGATTGAAATACTAAATAAACATTAGGACTTTCCTAAATTCAAGCCAAACAATAGGATAGTCGGGAAATTATCGAAGTTCACTTCGAATCAGTGATTTCTCCTACCTTTCTTCCTTTGGATTCACAAAACAAAATGTTCCAAATTTGATCCATTCCCTATTGAAATTCCAAAATTCAATCTTTGAAAACCTTAAACTTTGAAATTCCTGAGAGCAGAATTATTGGTTATTATCGAGAGTTTTCTTAGGTGATTCCCGTCACTTAAGATGTAATTAACTATAGGTGCTTGCCCTTATAGGGAATTTTAAAGAACCCAGGTAATATAAACCCTGTTTAATACTTTCATATTAAGGAGGGGAATTTGTCGGCTTATAAAATTGGTTCGCAGACCAAACGGATGTCACAAAACTTCTAGTTTACTTGATCGAGCCCCACCCTCAAGCAGTGTGTCTATCCTTAGGGATAGATACACGGTTTGTGGTACGGTGCTCGTTTATATAAACTATTTGGGATGTGAGATCGGTTTAATCTCATATCTTAAAACTTTCAAATTTAAAATTATTTTCAAAATCAAATACTACTTTCTAAATTATATATATTTAAATCAAATTTAAAATTTAAATTCGCCGACAACTTCTGTTAGGCGCCCCATTTTCAAAATATCACACAACCTAAAAAAATAATGCCGACAAGAAGAAAAGACCTCATCAAAAATGAGGTCAACAAATGGACCCCCAATAGGTGTGGTGTGCTGACAGAGCACACCACGCATATTGGCGTTGACCGAAGAGATCAACAAAACCAACACAGATGACTAAGTGACACACTTTGAACAAAGTACAGAACAATTCCGCTGGGGAGTGTCGTGTAAATCTCCAAGACTGAAGATTCCTGAACTCTCACTGGGGAAAAAGGAGGTGAATTCCAAATCACAAGACTTGGAGAGATTAAATTTTAGATTCATTTTATTTTTATTTCAAGTTTCAATTTCAAGTTTCAATTTTAGTTAAAGTTCGGTTTAAGATTGAATTTAAGGTGAACCTTGCTGAGATTCAGAATTTGGAATGTGAATCAGAACCTAGGTTCTAACATCAGAATTTGAAAGAGAACTAGAATTTAGGCTCTAGTCTCGATGAAGAGAGTTGGAATTTAGGCTCCAACCTCGGAAAGAAGATCAGAATTTAGGTACTGATCAAAAGGAATGAGGACCGAAATTTAAATACCAGCCTCGGAGAGAGAGAATCAGAATTTAGGTTCTGTCCTCACAAAGGATGAGAATCATAATTTAGGTACTGATCTCGAAGGGGATGAGAATTGAAATTTAAGTATCAATCTCAAAAAGAGAGTCAGCATTTAGTACCAAACTCAAAAGGAGAGAACTGGAATTTAGGTACAAGTCTCGAAAGAGAATCGAAATTTAGGTATCGATCTCGGAAAGAGAGTCGGAATTTAAGTACGGACCTCGCAAAGGATGAGAATTGAAATTTAAGTATCAATCTCGAAAAGAGAGTCATAATTTAGGCACCGACCTCAAAAGGAGAGAATTGAAATTTAGGTACCAGTCTTGAAAGAGAATCGATTTAGGTATCAATCTCGGAATGAGAGTCGGAATTTAGGTACCGACCTCAAAAGGAGAGAACTACAATTTAGGTACCAGTCTCGCAAGAGAATCGAAATTTAGGTATCGATCTCGGAAAGAGAGTCGGAATTTAGGTACCGACCTCAAAATTTTAGGAGTGCAAAAAAGTTTCTCAGAAGAGTGCGGGATTAGCGGACTCTCAGATCAGGATGCCTTAGCGATCTTATAACCGAGTTGGAGGATTAGTGTGCGGAAAAGTTTCTCGGATAGGATGCGAGATTAGGGACACCGTGATCAGGATGCCTTAGTGGTCTTAAATCTGAGTCGGAGGATTAGAGTGCGAAAAAGTTTCTCAGATAGGATGCTAGATTAGGGACACCGAGATCAGGATGCCTTAGCGGTCTTATACCTGAGTCGTAGGATTAGAGTACGGAAAAGTTTCTTGGAAGAGTGCGGGATTAGCGGACACCGAGATCAGGATGCCTTAGCAGTCTTATACCTGAGTCGGAGGATTAGAGTGCGGAAAGGTTTCTCGGATAGGATGCGAGATTAGGGACACCGAGATCAGGATGCCTTAGCGGTCTTATACCTAAGTCGGAGGATTAGAGTGCAGAAAAGTTTCTCGGATAGGATGTGAGATTAGGGACACCGAGATCAGGATGCCTTAGCGGTCTTATACCTGAGTCGGAGGATTAGAGTGCGAAAAGGTTTCTCGAATAGGATGCGAGATTAGGGACACCGAGATGAGGATGCCTTAGCGGTCTTATACCCAAGTCAGAGGATTAAAATTCAGAAAAGTTTCTCGGATAGGATGCGAGATTAGCGGGAATTCAGAAGAGAGAATCGAAATTTAAGTATCGATCTCGAAAAGAGAACTAGAAGTTAGGTACCAGTCTCAGAAGGATGGGAACTGGAATTTAGGTACCAATCCCAAAAGTTGTTATTGATTTGGTTTTGAAGATTCTGTGGAAATTTTAGTTTAGTGGAAGAATTGAATGAGACATGAAAGTGTTTCACATCCCAAGAGAGTTGATTGAAGGTTGATTGTTTAGCGAAGGATATGAATCAATGCCATCAGAACCAAATCGAAAATTTCATGGTTCTGTGTCAGTAGACACAGTTAGCCTTCTCAAAAAGGGGAAAAAAATTGCAGAGAGTCGAAAAGGTTTCGAGAACAGCCAGAAGCTGGGGATATCAGATTCGGGAATTTTGTTTTCATTATTCATTGCTTTTAGTGATTTGATTTTGTTTTAGTTTCATTTTCGATTGAAATTTCACTTTGATTCGGATTTTAATTGATTTACTTGGTTCACATCTTAAAGTTTTAAGTTGATCTATTTTGAGTTTTGGTTTGTGTTTTATTCAGACTTTGAATTCAAATTTTGTTTTGTTGTTATTATTTCATTCAAATCGTTCTTCGTCCAACTTCCTTTTTTTTAGACCGAGTTAAACTAAGATCTGGTGGCGTTTGCAGTGAATTACATAAAACTAAAGGCAAAACACAAAGTTCATTTCCATTAAAATGTCGAAGATACATCAGGTGATTCCATCAAAACATTTCTGGTGACATCTTTCTGAGAACAAACTTTGACAAAAGTTCATATATATATCTGAACACAGAATGCATTGATATCTCCATGTACTCTGACAAAATTGTTTGTTTGATTCATCCATGTCTGAAAAGTAAACTACATAGGTAATAACATCACCTTTTAAGCCACTTTCAGAAGGATAATCCCACGCAAGTGTATGTTAGAGGTGTGCTACTACTATGTAGCCTACAACTCGTAGGGCTGAAAATTCTCTAGCTCTGGATCTGTCTAGAAGTACACCGGAATTTTACTCTCATCCATCCTTCTGAAAGTTACGGAGATTCATTTGAATGGAACTCCCGGTATGCAGTGTTTTGCTACATCTGCACCATTTTCTTGTAGTACGAGAACAGAGCCTACCGGTAGAGGTATCTCCACCGGCCCACGGAATTCTCCGGGGCTAATTATCTGGAGTTCTATCCCGATCATAATGTTGCATTGGTTGATGAAGGAAACGGTACAAAAGGGCCTTACAAAATCATGATGATCTGTGTGAGGTGGAATGCAGTCTCCTTCTGCATAGATGTTGATAATACAGCTGTTTGGTATGCAATCAGCAGGTAGGACTCACCAAGCCACCATCCTTTTTATCATTTTCTTAATTAAAACTGGCATTGGATCCACTTCATCGTAGCGGAGAATCCCCGGCGGATTCCCTTTCCTGTCATCAGTGAAGTTGTAACAGCATCCAAATTGGATTGTAATCCTCCCTTTGCCTCGTTTCTATTTCTTTGGCTCGGAGTAGGTCCTGCTACGTAATCGTCCTGCACGACCTTGTTTCTTCAGCTCATTGACGTAGTCTACAATTTCACTCTGCTCGTAGTGAGAGAAAACATCTGTATGTAAATCTAGTCCTTCAAGGATGTTGACATATCTTCCTCTGATTCTATGAAAGTATTCAAAATTCTGCTTCAGCACCCTCTGGATCATCTCCAATTCGTGCTCTGAAATTTTCTGCAGCTGTCGTGGTCTAGTGACGTACTGTGAGATATATGGCTCCACACCATCAGCTCTCCTGGGATCGTCACTATCTCAGGTGTAAGCTCTGTAGTAACCTTCTCCGGAACAACCTCTGTAATGGTGCTCCTAAGGACTGGCCTCCTTGGGTAACTGCCACGGTCGTTGGGGTTTCTTCCTTGTTCTGCTCTTCTGTTAATTTCTTCAGCATCTTGGCGATATGGCGATTCTTGTTTCTTCTCTGAGTTGGGGTCAGGGTGGCTTTCCTCTCTCACTAAATCTCGGTATTAGCAGCACTGACAAGCTTTCCTTCTGCGGATGTTATCACTGATTTCATCTTGTCTTCCTCGATCATATTGATCTTCCTCTTCTTGTTCGCACCTTGGGGAGCCTTCTTGTTGAGCCTCATCACTGTCTTCCCACAGAACTATTCGGGATCCACAGCAGTCCAAGCAGTTTCATCATAATCCAACTCTAGCTGTGAAAGGTCCGAGCCAACCTCTATCACAGCGTCATCTTTCAGCTCTTCTTTGTTAAGTGCAAGACCTACACCATCCTTAAAGTTCAGGAACAGCAGCCCATTCGACATTTCCTTGAAAAGAAAACAAGGAAAGGATCAGGGGATGTACCCAGGACGAGAACAATAAGAAAATTTACTTATTAATGAAAAATTCTTATTTAATTATTTCAAATTTTATAAAATTAAGAGAAGACGAGAAAAGATCAGGAGTGAGCTCGTCTCGATAGGAAGAGTAAAAATTTTATTATTATTTCAATTGCATATGTTTTCCTTTAATATATTCTTTTTTATTATGATTTTTTATCATTCATTTTCTTTTTCATTTTTTTTCGGGTTTGGACCCAGTTATAAGTGATTACTCTACCTGTGCTTCTAGGAATGAAATTTCATTCTTCGAAACATCAGGTTGCATAATACTTCTTCAAATATAATCCATTGATTGGAAGCATAAATCATTCTCCACGGCAATTCACAAGTTGGTAAGAACCTCCTGAGTATACTGTCTCGACCACGAACGGCTCCTCCCAAGTCGGCTCAAATTTACCTCCTATCTTGCGGTGTGCAAGAATAGGCCTTCTGAGAACTAGGACCAAGTCACCGACTTTGAATTTCCTTGGGCGAACCAGTTTGTCGTGGGCCTGGATCATCTTAGCTTGATACATTTCCAGATTATGTTGCGTTGCAAGTCATTTTCCTTCCAAGTTTTCCAGATCTTCCAGCCGTTTTCTGGTATTTTCTTCTGTAGTGATCTTGTTTGCAACTGCAATTCTGAGTGATGGAGCTGAACTTCCAAGGGTAGAACAACCTCGGACCCGTACACTAAAGGGTAGGGTGTAGACTGAGTAGGAGTCCTGAAAGTTGTTCTGTAAGCCCATAAGGCTTCTAACAACTTGTCATGCCAATTTCTATTGATGTCTTCCAAGGTTTTCTTTAAGATTTTGATGAGAGTTTTATTAAATGCCTCGGCCAAGCCGTTTGCTCTTGGGTAGTAGATTGTTGAATAATGCCAGTTGATCACATGCCTTCTGATAAAATTGTTGATCTTCGTGCTTCTGAACACGGACCCATTATCTGAAATGATTCTATGCGATACCCCAAAATGGTAAACTACCTGATTCTTAAAGAATTTTAGCACGTGATGTGCCTTCAGTTCTTTGAGCGGTACTGCTTCTGCCCACTTCAAAAAGTTGTCTGTAGCAGCAAGAATGAAGTGATTTCTTCTTGAAGATGGTGGTTCTATTGGACCCACAATATCTGTGCCCCAACACTTAAACGGCCACGACGCGATTGTCGGATGTAGCACATTTGGAGGTTGATATAGAACCACTCCATGTACTTGGCACTGGTGACAACTCTTGGCGACCTTCATGCAATCAGTCATCATTGAGGGCCAGTAGTACCCTAGTCTCTTAATCTTCATTTTCAGCTTCGGACCTAACTGATGAGCGCCACAAAGTCCTGAGTGCACTTGTTTAACGATTTCATGAGCCTCAGACCCGCTCAAGCACCTTAGCCACATATGATCGAAAGACTTTCTGTATAACGTATTGTCTATTAATGCGTAAGACAGAGTTCTTTTCTTGATTTGATGGGCTAACGACTTATCGTCTGGTAGTTTTACTATTTGCAGATAATCTATTAATGGCTGGCGCCAGTCATCTGCATTTTGTGTTACTGTTGCAACTATTTCTTCTTCTTCTTCTGATTTGTGTATTGTGTCCATGTCAAGCTGTGAGAGAACCTGTCATCCCTGAACTGACACTTCAACTGATTCATCTTGTAAGCAGGCAAATTCTTTTGCAAGGCGGGCTAATGCATATGCAAGAGCATTTTCTTTTCTGGGAATCTTGTAGATTGTTACATTTGGAATTTGCTCCAATAGTTTCATGGCATACTGAAAGTACTGCTCGAGTCTCGGTTTCAGAATTCTGTATTGTCCAGCAATCTGCTGAATAATCAACTGCGAATCTCCGTAGATGTTGATATCTATTATCCCTATCTGAATGGTTAATTCTAATCCTGTTATGAGAGCTTCATATTTTTCTTCGTTATTTGTACACGGTTCTGTTTTGTGGTAGGAGTGTCTTAACATCCCCTGCTCCGGTGTTATAAAGATTAGTCTGATTCCTACCTTACCGGGCACTATCGTTTGTGATTCTCTGTCTTTATATGCTGAAGATGCTCCATCAAAGTACAGTTCCCAACGCCGATCATCGGGGTCTTCTAAGCACATTATCTGCTAGTCTGGCAAGTCGTCATTAAGAGGTGATTCTACCGGCAAAGGATGTGTTGCGAGGAAGTCTGCTAAGACTTGCCCTTTTACGGCACGAAGAGGAATGAAAGTTTTATCGAATTGCAATAGTATGATTGACCACCTAGCAAGTCTGCCAGAAAGCTTCGAGCGAGTCATGAAATATTGCAATGGATTGAACTTTGAAATAAGGTTGACCTTATGAGAAAGCATGTAATGCCTGAGTTTCTTAGCGACGAAGATCAGGGCTAAACAATGCTTCTCAATCAGAGGGTGTTGACCTCATTTTTGATGAGGTCTTCTCTTCTTCTTTTTAGTGCTCAGGATCTAGCCTTAGGATTTTCCTTTGACTATCTTAGAGTACTAGAATTGGGACCCACCTTTTAGAAATTCAAACCACTTCTTAACTCCTCGCAAACTCCACAAACTTGATCGTAGACCCCTAATCACCTAGAGGGTTGAAATCAAATGTGGAAGTTTAAAGGATGAGTTCCTATAGGACTCTTTGGCCTTAGGACTGCCCTGGGTGGCCTGGTCTGGTGAAGGGGCTGACTTACACATACACTCACAAATACACTACACTTTCACACACCTCCTAAAACCACACCTATACCTAACTTGACCTCCTGACTCATGTAGGTGATTCACAAGGATGGTCCTTAACCCCTAAGCCCTTGGCTAAGAGGGTTAGGAACAACATGGTGGATGCTTCAAATGAGTCCCTTCATGGCTCATGTGGGCTTGATATGGCTTCATGGCTCAACCAAAATGATTTCATTTCACTTATATTCACCCAATCTTCAATTTTCCAAATTTTCAATTTTTTACCCCCGGGACCCTACACCCGCCTAACCTACCCAAAACCCTTGAAATCCTCCAAAATCACCTAAATTACCCAAAATTCTCCAAAATAAATCCCAAACATTCCACATCACTCAAATTGATCATCCATACCCAAAAATACCAAAAATTCCAAAAATACCTCCCAATACCCTCCAAATACCCAAAATACCCCCCTTGACCCAAAAATCCAGAAATTTAGAAAATTCCCAGAAAATTCCAGAAAATCCCAAATATTCCCAATTTCATTTTGTCCAACTACACCATGGGCCAATTTTTTCAATTTACCCTACTTTTGTCAAAACCCCCAATTTGACCCATTTTAACCCAAATTGAACCCAATGTCAAACCAAACCTATCCAATTGACCCAAATTTTTGTCCAATTCAATTCTAAACTTCAATTCAACATTCCCAACACCAATCTAGACCAAATCCAAGTCCAATTTGATTGACATTTGGATCCAATTTCACTTTTGGCCTTAAAGCCCAAGTTGGACCCATGACCCAAACCTAACCCAAACTCACCCAATTCAACTCCAATTAACCCCAAATCTTTTCTAAATCTTCCTTAGCATCCCCACAAGCAAAACACTAACATGATTTGCCCAAAATTTAGACCCAAACCCCACTCAAATTCAACCCAAAGCTAAAAGGCCCAATTTTGACCTAAACCCAAACCTAACCTAAATGAGCCCAAACCCCAAAATCAAAGCCCAACCAAAGTCAAAACCTCTTTGAAACACTCCCATAAAAATTTCTCAACATTAATTTTACATCAATTTCAACCCTAGCCCAACATTGGCCCAACTTGGTCCAATTTGACCTATATTGGCCCATTCACCAAAGAAGCCCAAATTCAACCCAATTCAAATCCAAATCACTCCCAATTTGCTTCAAGTCACTCATGACACATCTATGAGATAAACCCAACAATTATTTGGCCCAAGCCTTTACCAAAATTTCATCCCAAAATCCATTTTAAAATTCAAAAGCCCACTTTCCTAAACCATCTTAAAAGCCCATTTAAAACCATTTCAAAAAAGCCCAAAATCCACCCTAAAGCCCACATGACATCTCCATTTGCCATCCACTTAATTAAAGCCATTACCTAAGTCCTAAATTCATCATCAAATAATTCCAAATCAAGCCTCATGCCAAATCACCCCTAAATACCAAAATTTTTCTTAAATCCGTTTCCATGAAATTGACTCCACTTTTCCCAAGCCAAAGGTGAGCCATGCAAGCCATGGAAAAGCCACATGAAGCCATGGAAGGCTTGACATGTGATCAAGCCACTAATGGCAAAAGGAGGAGCCTCTTTTAAGCCCCCTTAAAAGGGTTTTAACCCTTTTAATGCTTCACCTTAATCCATGTTTAATCAAACTATTCATGGATGGTGACTTCTCCACCCTTTCCTAGCTGATCCATCTGATCTTCCCTCAGCCCAAATCAGCCATGGGGAGGTGAACCAAGCCCAAAGGTGGGTTGACCCATTTAGACTCAAAATTAGCTCCTCCCCCATTCCATTTCAATTCAACTCCTTTACACATGTCCATGGCCAATTGATTGCACAAACCTCCGACCCCGACCTCCACGACCTTGAGGGTGACTGACCACGGCCGGCCGGCCACCACGGCCGCCGGAAACCACCGGGCCGAGAGCTCACATGTGAGCCCGACATGGAATTCTAACCTGCTGAGTTGCCCCATCCCCGGTGGCCATTGGAGCCGTTCTTCTCTTGCCAAGAGCGAGCTCGATCCCAAGCCCTAACTCTCCCCAGGAGGCCCTCCACCCTCTCCTATTTAAACACCACCCCTCTCGGCCATGGGAGGTGCTTGAAAAACAAACCTTAAGGAAACTGCGCCAAAATTGTTCCGAGACTACTCCCCATACACGAGCACTTGATCCCCACTGAAATCCCCCTGCCATTTCTTCTCTGTGAGCTCAATTTCAGAGTTGAAATCCAAGACCAAAACCAGGACACTTCTCCACGGTGAGCCAATCCCCAAATTGATTGGTTCTAAACCTTCACCGGACCGAGGAAGGTGTCCACCAACAAAAGCCCCATCTCCGAGGCCACCCAGGTTGCTCCGGCCTCCAAGCTTTGTGATCGGGCGTGGTCGAAATCCTACCTAAGCAATTCACCAGACTAGGAGACTTCATTTGGAGCTTGCTGGGATCCAATCAAAGGTGCAACAACCCTCAGATCGAAGCCACACTTCTCTGAGCAAAGGTATGGCCTCAATCTTCTTCCCGAGCTTCTGAACATTCTCCATTTCTATTGCGTAAATTTCATCCCACATAAATCGTATGGATGTGTTCGTCTTCTCAAGACGAATCCATAGAGCATAAGAACATGAAAATCCATTGAGTATCGAGTGAGATCTTAGGGATTTAGTGTGGACGGCTCTCGTGTGAGGACGCTCGGGGACGATGAACAGATGCCGTCCATTCAATACACGCGCGGACTGACGGCTCAGATGGCATCGGACTAGGAGACGATACGAGAACCGCGGGGCCCGGGCTGCTGACTCAAGCGGCAGCGTCGAATGGGAGCGCGACGCGTGTGCGCTCGGAGATGCCGAGGATGACGCGGCGCCGCGTGGATAAATAGAAAATTAGGGGTATTTTCTATTTATTTAATTCCCTAAACTTCAAAAATTCATAACTTTGTGTAGAAAAATCATAAAAATAAAATAAAAATACCCTCTTGCTCGGTGAACAGAGGAGAATAATGTGGAAAAGAAATCATTTAATTTCATCAAGTATTTTATTTTTAATAATTTATTTACTCTCTGTATATTTTTAATTCTCCATGCATGTATACAATTCACCATGGCATGAGACCATAGGGCTTTTGAAGCCTCTGAATTTGGGAACATTCCCTGAATTTTCCAAAGTCGAGGCCATCCCTATGAAAAGTTATTGATTTTTCAAATTCATGTTACTTGTTTTGAGTATTTTAATTCCAATAAATAGCATGTTGTGAAATAAATTCTAGGAAAATTTGTTGATGTTCCTTATGACCAGAGGACGCTAGGAAAAATAGGTTTTGAGTTAGTTCATTTAAAACAACCCTAATTGTCTTAAACACCCAAAATGGATCTCTAATTAATTAGAGATAACCATACATCAAATTGACCTGAAATCAATTCTCCACTGACCTTTAGGATCAGAGGAACCCACCATAAAAATGTGAGGTCAATTGGACTTGGTTAGCCCTACTAAATAGGTTGATTAAGCCACTTAGCCATTTTAAACTTTAAAAATTCATAACCTTCAAAATATCTTTCAAAAATTCACCAAATTGATTTTGGAGCCACTCTGATATTAGGGGAATTTAAGAAAATTAAAATTTCAATTTTCTAAAAAAGTTGATTTTTAATATTATTTTAATATTTTTAATAATTAAAAAATAATAAAAATCACAAAAATAATAAAATTCACCAAAATGTCACATTTTGAATTCTAATCACTTAGGAACAAACCCCATATTTTTCTTAGGTCTATTTAGTGAGATATTAAATTTTAAAGCTCTAGGGTAATTTTAAAAAAAAATTGTATTTTCTAGCATTTTCACTAAAATAATTATGATAAATCATAGAAAAATCAAAAAATTGCAAAATTTGATTCTCTGATTTCCTTGATATCAGAGAGATTTTTGAAAAATATAAAATTCATTTTTCAACATTTATTTTATTTTTAAATTAATTAACACTTCAAAATTTAAAATAATTATAATAAAAATAATATAATTCAAAAAATCACCAAAATTGGTCCAAGTGGTCCTCTCGTCATTAGGAATGTCCCCTAATTTTCTTAAGGACAGAAACTTTCCCTTGGTCATGTTATTAAATTTTCCTTGGAAATCTCTATTTTCTACCAAAAATAATTACATAAATAAATTAAATACAGAAAAATCACATTTTCTCCTCTCATGTCTTTATTGACATATGAGTGAAGTCACATAAAAATTTCAAGTTCATTTGAGTTTAATTTAGTGAGTTATGAAATTATTAACCTTAAAGGGTAAAGTGGTAATTAAAATTTTAATCCTTAATTAAAACTTTAGGTTTAATAAAAAAAAATTAATAAGTAAAATATTTGATCTTAATCTTATTTGGATGATTGAAATCTAAATAATTAAAGGGTAGAAACCCATTAAACAATTTAAAATAATTAAACCTTAATTAAATAATTGATTAAATTTGGGAAGAATAATAAAATTGGAATTATTAAAATAGGGATATTATTAGGAAGAGATTTATTCTTTAATTTAAAAATCCCTAAATTAATCATCTCATTAATATTAAATTCTTAATTAAAATGATAACTCAAATTCAAAATATTAAAAGACTTAATCATTAAACTAAAATTAAATTATTAAACTCTTTTAAAATTTCAATTAAAATTAAAAATAAAATTAAATTAAAAATTAAATTAAATTAAGTAAATTAAATTGAATTAAAGTAAATTAAATTAAATTAAAATTAAAAGTTGAATTAAATTAAAGATTAAATTAAATTAAATTAAATAAATAAAATAAAATTAAATTAAATAAATAAAATAAAATAAAATAAAATAAAATAAAATTAAATTAAATTAAATTAAATTAAATTAAATTAAAGGAAATTAAATCAAATTAAATTAAAATTAAATCAGATCAAATTAATTTAATTTAACATCAAATCAAACTAAATTGAATCAAATTGAATTAAATAAATTAAAAACTCAATTAAATTAAATTAAATTAAATTAAGTTGAATTAAATATAACATCACCAAAGACATAAAGAATTCAAAATAAATCTAAAATAACTTGAACACTATTCCAAATTAATTGAAATTAAACTAAATCACAAACCATTTGAATACCAATTTACTCTCGAAAGCTTTAGTTATCATAACTCCTAAACAGGATATTAAATGAAATGTTACTTCACTCATAGGATATTCAAATGTCCTAGTTCACTGAGCAAGATAACAAAACTTGAATCCCCGGACCATTAATTCATTTATATAATTAAATTCATTTGGACTTAAAACAATCCTAGAAATATTAAAAAGATGTTTAAGATTCTTCTTAAGCACTTCCTCGATATAATAGGATGTTTATAAGAACAATTGAATTTAATTGTTCTTTGATGAAGAAAATCGTCTTCAAACCAAAACACAAGGAACCTAGACGTCATAGGAAATGACTAGCTATACGATTAGGAACTTGGTAGAAAACCATAACCCTTACCTTAGCTTTACCTAGGAACTTGCTTAAATATTCTAATTGTGTTTTAAGTGCAGCTTGGAATGACGGGAAGACCCTCCAGGTACGCTTTTATTTTATTGCAATTTATTTAATCGCATTGCACTTACTTTTCTTGCATGATAAACAATTGTTGCATGAAAACCCACACCTTTAGGATAGTCCCTAAAACTGAAACCAAAACTAAGTTAAAACCCTTTGCAAGATAAAATTCACCGCCACAACATTTCAAAATATAAAACAACTCAAAATTTAATCACAAACAAAACAGAAAACTACAATTACAATTAAATTAAAACGTCCTATTGGATGATCGGGAATACCTCGGATGATGTAACCTACGTGTTGCTAACGGGATTTCTCACGGTCTAAATGAAAGTGTGGAACTCATTCGATTGAGTTTAGCAAATTCATCCGGACTAAGTGAATCCGATAAAAATAATGATGCCGGAAGGATGGAACCAGTGGGATCTTAACCGGTGTCGTTATAATCAACTTTAAGATTTGTTTTAATTAAAACGTAAAAAACACTTGGAAATTAAGATTTTTCTCTAAACCAAAACACTTTCCTCATCTCCTGATTTATGACTTCTATAACTAAACCTCTGCAACAACAAGGAGCTCGGAGCACGGTGGGCAGCATGGCCATCTTCGTCAGCAATACAACTCTAAATCAGCTAAACATTCCTAGAATTAAACAATAAAGCCATAGGACTTCGAGGTAGTTTGCCTAGTGCAACATAAATCCTCAAAGTTTTGTTAGGCATTTGCATTGCAAATTAAGCCCTAACCGGTCTTAGGATTCCGAGGTAGTCGTTCGGTACGACATAAACCCTCATAACTTCAAGGCCATTTGTATGATTCTGTAATATAAATATAAGTCCTAATTAATTAAAATTGGCAAGATTGAAATACTAAATAAACATTAGGACTTTCCTAAATCCAAGCCAAACAATAGGATAGTCGTGAAATTACCGAAGTTCACTTCGAATCCATAATTTCTCCTACCTTTCGTCCTTTGAATTCTCAAAACAAAATGTTCTAAACTTGATCCATTCTCTATTGAAATTCCAAAATTCAACCCCTTGAAAACTTAAACTTTGAAATTCTTGAGAGCAGAATTATTGATTATTATCGAGAGTTTTCTTAGGTGATTCCTGTCACTTAAGATGTAATTAACTATAGGGGCTTGCCCTTATAGGGAATTCTAAAGAACCCGAGTAATATAAACCCCGTTTAATGCTTTCATATTAAGCGGGGAATTTGTCGGCTTATAAAATTGGTTCGCAGACCAAACGGATGTCACAAATCTTCTAGTTTATTTAATCGAGCCCCACCATCAAGCAGTGTGTCTATCCTTAGGGATAAATACACGGTTCGTGGTGCGGTGCTCGTTTATATAAACTATTTGGGATGTGAGATCGGTTTAATCTTATATCTTAAAATCTTCAAATTTAAAATTATTTTCAAAATCAAATACTACTTTTCAAAATTATTTATTTAAACTAAATTAAAAAATTCGCCGGCAACTTCTGTTAGGCGACCCCCTTTTCAAAATAAAACACAACAACCTAAAAATAAGCCGTACAATTTCTGGCGACTCCGCTGGGGAAGATTCCTCTCTCCATTATAATCAGATAATTCCGCTTTCAAAATCGGTAGTGTATCCCTGTCCCTTGTGGATCAAACTACCCTTCTTTCCGTTGGAATACTATGTTCATTTCTACCTTGAATAAGTATAGCCAACATTCTCTCGGATTTAGGAGCCACTGTTTAGACACCCCTAAACAGAGAGGTTCCGAGATCCTTTTACCTCATTTTTGAGGTGGGGTGGACACCCAATAGGTGTTAGCTTGGAGTGATCCTTCGAGTCGAGAAGTCTTGCATAAGACTTTCTTCTCCTTTCCTACTCTGAATCAGATTCCTTACCTTCTCTACACCTTTGAACATGCCGTTCTAAATAAACAAACCCTTTTATGAATGATTCTTTTAACAAATAACTCCTTCTTATAAATACATGAACAAGAATGTGTTCGGACTCTTTTCGATTCCTTTCTTTTCGTCCCGATGAGAAGAAGCATAACTTGGGACCGACAATCGGGATCTACCCTGCGAAATGGAAGCCCGAAGCTGATTTTCTCCTTCACCAATGGACTGGACTTCGGCATGTCTATAAGGATGAGTCTGCCCGACAATGGGATCATCTGATTTGGACAAGGATTTGAAAACACGAATGTCAAGATCACCGACGTTTCCCTCTTTGCACTGACGAACAAGGTATCTGAAACTGAGAAGCCGTTGCTCGAGTTCAACCTTAGGTCGACTCAAGAGTTTCCTCCCCTGCAAAAGATCCCGAGTAAGAGGAATACTGTTGTCCGCAGGAGAACTGTCCTTTCTACCCCCACTGGTCTAGTTGTTTCTGCACCTACCCCGACTTCTGCCAAATTAAAGGGGAAAGAAATCCAGAATTATGGTAAACCTGTTACCGTGGAGGGTACAGATCTTCCTGTGAGACCTTATGTTTTTGAAATCGGGTCCGACTCGAGAATTCCATCAGCGACGAGGACCCGAAGAAGAAACGAAGTAGAAGGATCGCTAGAGAAGCCGAGCTGCTGAAATTGCTTTCTGGAGGAAATCCCGGAAGCTGCCTCGAATATACACCGCTGCATGAATACATACCACTTTTGGGAGGAAGCAGGTTCCATCCCCTCTCCGCAGCAGAGGACGAGGAAAATGTTCGCAAGATTGATGCCGCATTGCCTCAGCCCGCATATTACAACAATAGCCGCAAGAAAAGGACTAGAACTACGTCGTTTGCTCGATTGCAAACTTTGATAGAGAAGTTAGCAAAGAAGGAAAAGTGCCCCGTATCGGAGATTCTACGAAGGGTGGGGCGGGTGCCAGTCAAATCCCGTCTTGGGCCCCGAGTAGAACCCGCCATCATGACAGAAAAGCCAAGTAAAAGAATGAAGGCTAGTCCGCCTGTCGTCGTCTCAGGATTACAGATTAGGGAGGATACCACCTTCCAGCATTTGGCTGACAGACCATCTGGTCCTAGACCTTCTGTTCGCTAGAATGATGGTATGGCGTCCCACTTCTTGGGCGATTAAGATTGAAACAACGGCCGAGAAAGAAAGTCTCGCCGGGAGACTTGAATGCGAAGAAAGTGCTACTTGCGATAAAGGGGACTCGTGAGAAGGGGACCGGGCGGCTATCGCACGACAACCGCGGGGACGCACAGAAAAGCCCGCTAGAAGATGCCATGGAAAAGTTGAGAACTGATATCCGACGATTAGCAAATGAAAGAGAAGAGAAATTCGGAGACGAGATTGATTCATCGGAATTCATGGACGACGAATATGCAGAAATCAACATGGTCGAAACACGAGCTTCATCGGCTTCACGAGGTGCTCCTGCGGCGCGCAGAAGAGAGGAGCCGAAGCGATGAGAAGGCAGCTTCAAGAAAAAGACGACACGATCGCCCAAATGGTGAAAAGAATGGAAGAGATGGCTGTAGCTCTAGCCACTCTCCAGAGTCAAGTGCAACCACAAAGAGAGACACCCCCAGAGGTCATTCACATTATAGACAGAGGAAAGGAGATTACATCCGTCAACGGGGATGATCAGCTGAAAAAGGATACAACACAAAGTATAATCCCTGAAATGGATATCAAGAGCTTGGTGGAAAAACAGGTGTGAGAAGCCTTAGCACAATCAAAGAGCGGGACATCCATTTGGACGGGTAGACCTTACCCGGAAGAATTTGACGCTGTCCAGTACCCAAAAGGCTTCGTACCACCTCTGTTCAAGACCTTCGATGGAGCAGGGAACCCCCGACGGCATGTTGCACACTTTCGTGCCGGTTGTTGCAATGCCGGCGGGAGCGATGCATTACTCTTCCGAACGGTTCGTCGGCGGCTCGTCGGGGATCGCCTTCGGCCGGTATGAAGAATTACCAAATGGTTCGGTGAAGACGTTCTCGGAACTAGAGAACCTCTTCATCAAGCGGTTCACGGAGCTCGGCACCACATCACTATAGGTGATTTAGTGGTAGAGAAGCAGAAGCCGAATGAAACTCTGGTGGATTACATACTTCGATGGAGGAACTTAAGCATGAAGTGTGAACCACAACTACAAGAACAACATGCAATCGGCATCTTGCTTAAAAGCATTCACGACCCGATAGCACTTCTCCTCAAAGGATTCACCATTAAGACTTTCGAGAAGTTGTTAAGCAAGGCCGGGAGCTTGCAAGAGGAGGCGAAGCAATTAAGTTTCGCCGACAAGATGGACAAGCAAAGCTCGTGAAGACTTTCGAAAAGAAATCCGGGATCGTTACGGCGGTCGACAAAGGCAAGCAACCGATACAAATATCGTCCGAACGGCCGCAGACAACCTCAACGAGATTACAACGACCCCGACCCGGCTATCGGTCATCTCCACGGTATGAACAACCGCCTCGTCCGCAACGTACATTAAGGGAGCTTCGAACGGGGAATATCCATTCAAGAATGAAGCGATGCCGAAAATGTTCCGTAGTCCGATGAAGACTCCAGATTTCCAGCTGCCAGAGTCTAAAAGACCAGAAGAAGTCAACAAGAAAGGTGATCCCAACTTTTGCCCTTATCACCGGATGCTTGGACACAAGATAGAAGATTGCATTACCTTCAAAAGTTGGCTCAACGACAACCTTCGGAAAGGGAATATAACAATCCCGAAGGAGTACATGAAGGAACCCCAGAAAGGAGGTTCCGTCGATGTTGTCTCGGTCGATCCCATCATTCCGATAGATCCCTATACGGCCGACGATGGATGGACAACCGCTTGGACAAGGTCTTCGAAAAAGATTTTAGACAGCATCCAAACCGCTTCGGTGTGAGCTTCAATTCAGAGTTCGAGACCTGTTAAGTCGGCACTATCACTTGTGATAGAAGAACCACCTCAACAGGAGACGATTGAAGAGAAGAGGAAGATCGACGAAGAAGAGAGGACCGAGACTCCTAAGGCTAGACTAGGGGCTGCTTATCCTAGGATAGTTGTTTCTGATTTGGGGGAGAAATCCCTCGAACCTCTGACTCTGTATGATTATCTGCTCACTTCGGTGGGATAATATAATGATAAGGGTGATGGTGTTGGCTACGTTTTGACTGTTTCTAACGATTACGTAACTAGCGAAAATCCGGACATCGATTTCTATACCAACGACAATTCTCAAATCATACACAATCTCGACGATCACAATGACGAAGAAAACATCCACCAAGGAGGTTACGAGAGTTCAACAAGTAATGAATCCATCTGCGAGTTTCGAGGAGCTCCAGTCACAACAGAGTTAGAGCCTTCAGACTCTGAAGCTAATCCAGAAGAACTCGTCATTCCAATTCAAGAAGAAACACCGGCGAGCTCGACACTAGATTCGAAGAAATTACGAAGTCAACTTAAGAAGTGGAAGAGTTCTACCTCCGAGAATGGGTCCAAAGGACAAAGGAAAGCAGGTGGTTGTTCAGGAAGAACCAACCCCGATAGAAGAAATACCCATTCGAGAAGAAATCGAGACACATGGAAATAAAGTGGACTACAACGTGCTAGCCCATCTTAGGAAACTACCAGCCAAACTGAGCATCTACGATGCTCTCATCTTATCAAAGGAGATGAGAGAAGCTCGATCAAAGCCTTACTTGATCCGGAAATTTGCTTAGCTCAAATGGCCGGAGATTCCTTAGATGAGGTTTGCTCGTTAAAGGAACGACGAGGTGTCACCTTCACGGACAATGACCTACTACTTGGGATAGCGAGATCATGACCGACCGTTGTACATTTCGGTTACAATTGGGAAGTTTACACTCTCCGGAGTATTGGTGGATCCGGGAGCATCAATCAATATAATGAGTCTTCGGACACTAGCATATTTGGAAATTGATGCTCGCGAGCTCGAAGCCGACAAAATGTTATTAAAAGGATTGACCGGAAAGGAGAAAGAGCCCTCGGGTCAATAACGCTATCGATGAAGACCGGTGACTTAGCAAAGACAACCGCAAAATTTCACATAATCGATTCGAAACATTGTTCAATGCTCTACTTGGGCCGACCATGGATACATGAAAACGGGATGGTACCATCATCTCTACATCGGTGCATCGAATACTACGATGGAGGGGAGCGAGTGCATCAAAGGTGACTTACAACCATTCTCCGTACATGAGATTAGAATCCATGAAGACGCAGCTTATTATGCACCGCCGAAGAAAACAATCTTCTCCAGAGATACTGTAATAAATGAAGCAAAGAAAGTTCGGGACAACGAAGAACCTGAAGTTCTAGTCCAACAGTCACTCACCACTCCCTTACGGCGAGATGGTGAAGGTTTCTCCACAACTCGCATCCAAGGTCGAGGCCGGGGACGAGGTCGTGGTAGAGACGTTAGGACGATTGGACGGATGAAACCGACCATCAATGTTGATTGGGAAGACGGTTCGAAGAAGAAAAAGAGATCAAGCAAGAAGCGGCAACGATAAGTCGGAAGAAGCCGCAATTCAAGATCTCCCTCTAAGATGAAAAGAATGAAGAATACAAATCAATGTACGAGAAGATTAACCACTACGTACATACTATGACCCTAACCCCGATCCATTCTAACAAGATCGAGGGTATGGTGGTCAAAGAGGTACGTAGTAGCGGTGCAAAGCCAATCAAATTCTACCGTGGTACTTCTTCCTCCAAAGCTGAAAATAATGTACAATTTGAAGATGTCACTTCATCAGAATTAATGGAATTACCTTTTGAGTGGTACTCTCCTCGTGTTCAAAATTTAATTCAACGTGGTTTCTTACCTCGACAATGGACAAAAGGCCAATCACAACATTTTGAAAAATTATGGAATAATTCCGGTTGTCCACCCAATTCAAAGCATGGTCTCGGATTCGGCACAGTAGGATCAGTTGACGATACTGAATTTTGCTTGGTTGTCACTTGCGAATTTAGTGAAAACTGCATGGAAACTACAGACAAACTCGAAGATTTACAAATTGGAGACGCTCCACCAGAATTCGAAGAAGAAATTAAATCTACAATAGATGAGTTAACGGAAGTTAACTTAGGTACTAGCGAAGAGCCTAGACCTACCTTTGTTAGCTCCTTACTCAATAAAGAAGACTTCGAAGAAATAATCAAGTTATTAATGGAATTTAAAGACTATTTTGCTTGGAGCTACGATGAGATGCCAGGATTAGCTCCAGAGGTCGCAGTCCATAAGCTATGAGTGGATCCTACTTCTGTCCCATTCAGACAAGGTCCCAGAAGAATGCGTCTAGAGATCGAACAACAAGTCATAGCCAAAGTTAAAAAGCTAATAGACGCTAAATTTGTCCGTGAAGAACAATACCCGACTTGGTTAGCCAATGTGGTGCCGATCGAAAGAAGAATGGTCGGATCGAATTTGTGTGGACTTCGAGAGATTTAAATAAGGCATGTCCAAAAGATGAATTCCCTCTACCGATCCCGGAATTAATGATCGACATTGCTTCGACACATGAAATATTCTCATTCATGGATGGATCTTCAGGATACAACCAGATAAAAATGGCTCCAGAAGATGAAAAGCTTACAACATTCAGAATGCCGATAGGAGTATTTTGCTACACAGTGATGCCATTCGGACTGAAGAACGCAGGAGCTACCTACCAGAGAGCAATGACAAGAATTTTTTATGATCTCATCCACAATCAAGTCGAATGCTACGTGGAAGATGTGGTCATCAAAAGCAAAGTAAAGGAAAACCACCTGTATGATTTGAGAATTGTTTTCGAATGATTAAGACAATTTAACCTTAAGATGAATCCCTTAAAATGCGCCTTCGCGTCACCTCCGGGAAATTCTTAGGATTCTTTGTCCGACATCGTGGAATTGAAATCGACCCTGAAAAGATTAAAGCTATCTTAGAAATGCTGCCTCCCAAAACCTTAAAGCAACTACGATCTTTTCGAGGAAAGCGGCATATCTTCGACGCTTTATCTCGAACTTGTCGGGTAGGTGTCGGCCTTTCTCGGCACTAGTTAAAAAGGACGCCAAATTTATTTGGGAAGAGAAATGCCGAGAAAGCCTTCGAGGACATTAAACAATATTTAATGACACCTCCTGTCTTAGCGACCCAGGTCTCGGGTAGACCGATGATACTTTACACCGCGGCTTTAGACGACTCTCTCGAGCCACCGTTAGCCAGAGTCGATGATGAGGGTAAAGAAAATGCTCTTTACTACTTAAGCCGTCGTTTACTTCCGACGGAAATAAGGTATCCCGCAATTGAAAAGCATTGTTTGGCCCACGATCTTCGCCGCTCAAAAGCTCGGGCACTACATGCTTTCTCATAAGGTCGACTCGATCTCGAAATTTAATCCATTGCAATACTTGATGACTCGTCCAACACTTTCCAGCGGACTTGCCGGATGGTCAATGATATTATTACAATTCGATATAACTTTCGTGCCTCTTCGTGCCGTAAAGGGACAAGTCTTAGCGGACTTCCTCGCAGCACACCCCTTGCCGGCGAATCTCCTCTCGATGACGATTTGCCGGATGAACAAATAATGAGCCTAGAAGACCACGATGATCGACGTTGGGAATTATACTTCGACGGAGCATCTTCGAGCACACAAAGACGAAGAATCGCAAGTGATAGTGCACAGTAAGGCGAGGAATCGAGCTAATCTTTATAACACCGGAGCGGGGGATGTTAAGATACTCCTACCACTTAACAGAACCATGTACAAACAATGAAGAAGAATACGAAGCCCTCATAACGGGACTGGAATTAACCATTCAAATGGGGATAACAGACATCAACATCTACGGGGATTCATATTTAATCATTCAACAGATCGCCGAACAGTATAGAATTTTAAAGCCCAGACTCGAGCAATACTTCCAGTATGCCATACAGTTGTTGGAACAAATTCCAAATGTGACGATCTACAAAATTCCCAGAAAAGAAAATGCTTTAGCAGATGCTTTAGCCTTGTCTCGCAAAAGAATTTGCTCGTTTGCAAGATGAATCGGTGGAAGTGTCGGTTCACGGACGTCGAGTCCTATCACGGCTCGACATAGAAACGATACACAAATCGAGAAAAGAAAAAGGATCGGTTGCAACGGTGACGGAAAACACGAGAAGATTGGCGACGGCCATTGATGAACTACCTGTAAACGGGAAGACTACCGGACGATAGGTCGCTAGCCCATCGGATCAAGAAAAGAACTACGTCTTACGCATTAATAAACAATACATTGTACGAAGGTCTTTTGATCGAATGTGGCTAAGGTGCCTAAGCGGGTCCGAGGCCCTTGAAGTTGTTAAAGAGGTGCATTCGGGACTCTGTGGCGCTCACCGATCGGGTCCAAAGATGAAAATGAAAATTAAAAGACTAGGGTACTACCGGCCCTCGATGATGATCGATCGCATGAAAATCGCCAAGAGCTCTCACCAATGCCGAGTGCACGGAGTGGTTCTACACCGACCTCCAAATGTGCTACATCCAGACAATTGCGTCGTGGCCATTTGAATGTTGGGGCACGGATATAGTGGGTCCAATAGAACCACCATCTTCAAAAGGACATCGCTTCATTCTTGCGGCTACAGATTACTTTTCCGAGTGGGCGGGCGGTTCCACTTAGAGAAGTGAAAGCACACCACGTGCTACGGTTTTCAAGAACCGAGTTGTCTACCATTTCGGAGTGCCGCGCGAGATCATCTCGGATAATGGGTCGGCATTCGAAGCACACAAATCAACAACTTTGTCAGGAGACACGGAATCGACTGGCGATATTCAACAATTTACTATCCAAGAGCAAACGGCCTGGCTGAGGCTTTTAATAAAACTCTTGTTCAAATCTTAAAGAAAACTTTGGACGATAATAAGAGAAATTGGCACGAGAAGTTATTAGAAGCCTAATGGGCCTACCGGACAACCTTCAGAACTCTACTCAAGCTACACCTTACGTTCGGTGTATGGGTCCGAGGCGATATTACCTTTAGAGGTTCGGCTTCCTTCACTCGAATTGCGGTTGCAAACAAGATCACGACGGAAGAGAACGACAAATTACGACTAGAAGAATTAGAAAGCACGGAAGGGAAAAGGCTTGCGGCGCAACGGAATTTAGAACTATACCAAGCTAAGATGGTTCAAGCCCATGACAAGCCGGGTCCGCCCAAGAACCTTCAAAGTTGGTGACTTAGTTCTCGTTCGCGAAGACCTATTCTTGCACATCGCAAGATAGGAGGAAAATTTGAACCCACTTGGGAAGGGCCGTTTGTGGTTGAAGCGGTATACTCGGGAGGTTCCTACCGGCTAGTGAATTGTCGGGGAGAACGACATATGCTTCCGATCAACGGACGATACTTGAAAAAGTATTACGCTACTCGATGTTTTGAAGGAATGAATTCTTCATCCCTAAGAAACACGGGCGAAGTAATTACTGATGATTGGGTCCGAACCCAAAAAAATGATAAAATGTGCTAAAATAAATAAAGTCATGATAATAAAGTTTTCCTTATTTTCTTTTCCAAACCAAAATCTCTTTTCTGATCTTATCCCACTTCATTCCTGTTAAATTTGAAAGTACAAAAAATATAAAAAAAATATATATATGTCTTTAATAAACATTTTCTTAATGTTCTTGTTCTTAGTACAGCCCCTGATCCTTTTCCTTGTCTTTTCGCAGGGAAATGTCGAACGGGCGGTTGGTCCTGAACTTTAAGAATGGCGTAAGCCTTGCACTCGATGAAAAGAGGGTGAAAGATGGAGCGATAATCGAGATTGACTCGGATTTCGCACCGGCGGAGTCTACGATACGAGGAAAGTGGCCGGGTCCCGATTGACCGAGAAGAAGCTGCCGGGCGGACGAGTGATGAAGGTGGGTGGCCCAAGCTACCAATCCAACGAGCTAGAAAAGAAAGGCAAGCACTCGAAGAAGATAAGAAAATGAAGTACGTAGTCGCTACGGCGAGAGGGTAGGCTTTTCGGCGCCGCGCCCGCAGAGATTCAAGAAGTTCGAAGAGCTACTCTCACGACGAACGCAACGAAGAAATAAGAATCGTCGTATCCGTAAGATGTTAACAAAACTAGCCGCGGACCGGCGCGACGAGACAGATTGCTAATGCCGAACATACACTTCGAGGACACCGGTTCACCGGGAACTCGAAGAAAGGAGGCCGGCTCCTAGGATAACGGAAAGAACCGGGGAAATCTCACGAAGATCGGAAGAAAGAAGGCTACCACGCTGCCGGATAGAACCACCAGGTAATGCATGACCTTGTTGCGGAAGCAACCCGGGGGATGTCCCGACGGGCATCATCCACGAGGAGCCGAGGTATGCGGGGAGAGCGTGAAGGGATTGAACCGTATATCCCACAATATGTCACCGAGGCCTCGCCATCTGCGGATCATTCGGAATACGAGCTGGAGAGAATGCGGAATGTTGAAAAGAAAACCTTTGAATACTTCGAGAGAATTAGAGGCGAAGAATCAATATACTAGAGGGCCTCGAGCTACATACGGGCGTATTCTCGGAGTATGAACAACGACGAAATCGTGGATTGCATCCGGGATTTGAAAAGAATGGGCCGAGCGAGCCGCCCGAGGGAAAACACATACTCGGAACCCGGAGATGGATGCCAGAGAAGGGAAGAATCACAATACAATGTGGATGCTGCTACAACTTTGCGGAGGACAGGAAGGGAAACCCACCGGGAATACTCCGTCATGGGCAAGTGGATCCGATGCCATTAGTCATCAAGAGAATGGTAAAGAGGTTGATAACATGGAGGGTACCGCCGGCAGATTGCATACCTAATACGTTGCATTATCAACATCTACAAGCGAGGTGATCGCATACCCCCACACATAGATCACCACGACTTTGTCGGACCTTTACGCACGGTCTCTTTCCCGAACGAGTGTAACATCATGTTCGAATCGACCTCCGGATAGCGAAGCCCGAGTGAGTTCCGAGGGCCGGTGAAGATACCTTTACCGGTAGGTTCCGTCATGATGTCGAAGGGCAACGGAGCGGATATCGCTAAGCATTGCATACCAGGAGTACCGGTGAAGCGGATCTTAGTTACTTTCGGAAGGATGGACGACAGGAAGACACCTTACCATTTCCAGCCGGACCCGGAGCTAGAGAGCCTCCGGCCTTACGAGTCGTGAGTTACATGAAAAATATCACACCTCCGATGTACATCCATACGGCATCCTTGCCAAGGATGGCTTGGAAGGTGATGTTATTGACCATGTACCCCACTATTTAGACATGGATTTTTGACAGATGCTTCTTTGGATGGATCGACGAAGATCATACATAGTCCGTTTTGAGTCTACATGGATTGTATGAAATATATGCCAGATCAAGTTGTATGATGTATCTTCGACATGATTGGAATGAAAGTGACCATGTCACATTTTTGGCCTTCACCTCTTTTGTGCAAATTGACTGGGAAACGCCATTAAAGTCAAAATAACTTCGAACAAAGAACAGAAAAGAAATAAAAAGAAAAGTAAAAGAAAATTTCCTTAAAAAATCTAAAATGACGAACACCAAATTCAAATGAACATTAAATAAACGATAAAATAAAATTTGAATCATTTAAAGACAAACATAATGAACATAAATTTCAAATCAAATCTTAAATCAAATTTCAATCGAGTTCAAACTCTTCCTTCCAAATTTCAAATTCAATCAACTCAAATCTCAAATCAATTCTCAATAAAATTTCAAATCCAATCTCAATCAAATTTCAAATTTGATCTTCCAAATTTCAAATCAAATCTAAATCAAATTTCGAATTCAAGCTTTCCAAATTTCAAATCAAATTTCAAATCAAATTTCAAATCAAATTTCAATCGATTTCAAATTCAATCAACTCAAATCTCAAATCAATTCTCAATCAAATTTCAAATCCAATCTCGATTAAATTTCAAATTTGATCTTCCAAATTTCAAATCAAATCTAAATCAAATTTCGAATTCAAGCTTTCCAAATTTCAAATCAAATTTCAATCGATTTCAAATTCAATCTTCCAAATCTGAAATCCAATCCGTTCTACTCTTCCCCTTTGTCTCGGATGGAAGCGGTTGATTCCATTGACACGGATCGAATCTGATGGAGGAATTATATCCAATCCAAACCAGCAACTTCCAATCAACTCTTTTGAACGGGGTATGTAACATCTACATATTCCCTCCTAATATATTTCCTTCATGAAAGTCTTTTACAACTTTCATGAAATTCTCGAAACACCAAAATTCCACACTTTTTCAAATCAACACTACAAATCTTTGCAAAGTCAATGACTATTCAAAATTCAAACTTTTGGGGTCGAGGATTTTACATCCAAGACTACATTGCTTTAGGATCCTTTCCTTATCGCAATGAAGTACATCAAATTCAAACTTTTGGGTCGAGGATTTTACATCCAAGACTGCATTGCTTTAGGATCCTTTCCCTATCGCAATGAAGTACATCAAATTCAAACTTTTAGGTCGAGGATTTTACATCCAAGACTGCATTGCTTTAGGATCCTTTCCCTATCGCAATGAAGTACATCAAATCAAACTTTTGGGTCGAGGATTTTACATCCAAGACTGCATTGCTTTAGGATCCTTTCCCTATCGCAATGAAATACATCAAATTCAAACTTTTGGGTCGACGATTTTACATCCAAGACTGCATTGCTTTAGGATCCTTTCCCTATCGCAATGAAGTACATCAAATTCAAACTTTTGGGTCGAGGATTTTACATCCAAGACTGCATTGCTTTAGGATCCTTTCCCAATCGCAATGAAGTACATCAAATCAAACTTTTGGGTCGAGGATTTTACATCCAAGACTGCATTGCTTTAGGATCCTTTCCCTATCGCAATGAAATACATCAAATCAAACTTTTGGGTCGAGGATTTTACATCCAAGACTGCATTGCTTTAGGATCCTTTCCCTATCGCAATGAAGTACATCAAATCAAACTTTTGGGGTTGAGGATTTTACATCCGAGACTGCATTGCTTTAGGATTCTTTCCCTATTGCAATGAAATACATCAAAATTCAAATTTTTTTTTGGAGTTGAGGATTTTACATCCGAGACTGCATTGCTTTAGGATTCTTTCCCTATTGCAATGAAAAAAATCAAAATCAAACTCTTAAGGTTAAGGATTTTACATCCAATACCGCATTACTCTGAGATCTCTCCTCATTGTAATGATTCAATCCAATCAATTCAATTTTCTTTTGGGGTTGAAGATGTTACATCTAAAACCTCAAAATTCCAATTCTGATTTCAAATCAAATCCCTTCAAATTAATTTTAACAAAACTTCAATCTAAATTGAAACTCCAAATTGAAATCTAAACTCACACATCGAAACTTAAATTGAAACAAAATAAAATCTAAATTAAAATTTCCCCAGATCATGTGATTTGGAATTCACCTCCTTTTCCTTTCCCCAGCGAGAGTTCAGGAATCTCCGGTTTCAAAGATAAACTTGACACTCCCCAGCGGAAACTCTTCTACTTTGTCCTAAGTTTGTCACTTGGACATCTGTGTTGGTTTTGTTGATCGCTTCGGTCAACACCAACACGTGCTGTGTGCTCCATTAGCTCACCACACCTATTGGGGGTCCATTTGTTGACCTCATTTTTTATGAGGTCTTCTCTTCTTCTTTTTAGTGCTCAGGATCTAGCCTTAGGCTTTTCCTTTGACTATCTTAGAGGACTAGAATTGGGACCCACCTTTTAGAAATTCAAACCACTTTTTAACTCCCTGCAAACTCCACAAACTTGACTGTAGACCCCTAATCACCTAGAGGGTTGAAATCAAATGTGGAAGTTTAAAGGATGAGTTCCAATAGGACTCTTTGGCCTTAGGACCGCCTCAGGTGGCACTGGTGCAGTGAAGGGGCTGACTCACAAATACACTCACAAATACACTACACTTTCACACACCTCCTAAAACCACACCTATACCTAACTTGACCTCCTGACTCATGTAGGTGATTCACATGGATGGTCCTTAACCCCTAAGCCCTTGGCTAAGAGGGTTAGGAACAACATGGTGGATGCTTCAAATGAGTCCCTTCATGGCTCATGTGGGCTTGATATGGCTTCATGGCTCAACAAAAATGATTTCATTTCAATTATATTCACCCAATCTTCAATTTTCCAATTTTTCAATTTTTCAATTTTTGACCCCCGGGACCCTACACCCGCCTAACCTACCCAAAACCCTTGAAATCCTCCAAAATCACCTAAATTACCCAAAATTCCACAAAATCAATCCAAAACATTCCACATCACTCAAATTGATCATCCATACCCAAAAATACCAAAAATTCCAAAAATACCTCCCAATACCCTCCAAATACCCAAAATACCCCCCTTGACCCAAAAATCCAGAAATTCAGAAAATTCCCAGAAAATTCCAAACAATCCCAAATATTCCCAATTTCATTTTGTCCAACTACACCATGGGCCAATTTTGTCAATTTACCCTACTTTTGTCAAAACCCCCAATTTGACCCATTTTAACCCAAAGTGAACCCAATGTCAAACCAAACCTGTCCAATTGACCCAAATTCTGGTCCAATTCAATTCTAAACTTCAATTCAACATTCCCAACACCAATCTAGACCAAATCCAAGTCCAATTTGGCCCAAGCCTTTACCAAAATTTCATCCCAAAATCCATTTTAAAATTCAAAAGCCCACTTTCCTAAACCATCTTAAAAGCCCATTTAAAACCATTTCAAAAAAGCCCAAAATCCACCCTAAAGCCCACATGACATCTCCATTTGCCATCCACTTAATTAAAGCCATTACCTAAGTCCTAAATTCATCATCAAATAATTCCAAATCAAGCCTCATGCCAAATCACCCCTAAATACCAAAATTTTTCTTAAATCCGTTTCCATGAAATTGACTCCACTTTTCCCAAGCCAAAGGTGAGCCATGCAAGCCATGGAAAAGCCACATGAAGCCATGGAAGGCTTGACATGTGATCAAGCCACTAATGGCAAAAGGAGGAGCCTCTTTTAAGCCCCCTTAAAAGGGTTTTAACCCTTTTAATGCTTCACCTTAATCCATGTTTAATCAAAATATTCATGGATGGTGACTTCTCCACCCTTTCCTAGCTGATCCATCTGATCTTCCCTCAGTCCAAATCAGCCATGGGGAGGTGAACCAAGCCCAAAAGGTGGGTTGACCCATTTGGACCCAAAATGAGCTCATCCCCCATTCCATTTCAATTCAACTCCTTTACACATGTCCATGGCCAATTGACTGCACAAACCTCCAGCCTCGACCTCCCCGACCTTGAGGGTGACCTGACCACTGGCCGGCCGGCCACCACGGCCCGCCGGAAACCACCGGGACGAGAGCTCACATGTGAGCCCAACTTGGAATTCTCACCTGCCGAGCCGCCCCATCCCCGGTGGCCATTGGAGTCTGTTCTTCTCTTGCCAAGAGCAGCTGATCCCAAGCCCTAACTCTCCCAGAGGCCCTCCACCCTCTCCTATTTAAACACCACCCCTCTCGGCCATGGGAGGTGCTGAAAAACAAACCTTAAGGAAACTCGCCAAAATTGTTCCGGACTACTCCCCTTACACGAGCACTTGATCCCCACCGAAATCCCCCTGCCATTTCTTCTCTCGTGAGCTCAATTTCGTAGTTGAAATCCAAGACCAAAACCAGGACACTTCTCCACAGTGAGCCAATCCCCAAATTGATTGGTTCGACACCTTCACCAGACCAAGGGAAGGTGTCCACCAGCAAAAACCCCATCTCCAGGCCACCCAGTTGCTCTAGCCTCCAAGCTTTGTGATCGGTTGTGGTCGAAATCCTACCTACGCAATTCACTGGACCGGGAGAC